>CM066036.1:656961440-657561440 GCA_033557465.1 Ichthyophis bannanicus
CTTCAAAGGCCTTTTTGTACTTGACAACAATGGCAATACTTGCTTCATATTCTGCCCAAGCCAGAACATCTATCACTTTGTTGTACGCCAGATGTATGCGAACATCGGTGGACTCAAACCATGTGAGCAAGTCTACAAGCTTCACTGCATTAGCAGCGATGAAGTTCACATCTTCTGCGACAGCAGGATCATCAAGAAGCTCGTACAATTCAGTCAGTGCATTTATTGATTCTCTCAGTTGCAATTCTTCAGCAATGAAATCTTTGTAGAACTGGATGAATTTGGTATGGTGCAAAACAGTTTTAAACCAGCTGTTTCACCTGATAACTACTGGGATAGGAGGCAGCGGCACTTCTGTTTCAATTTTCACAGCCAAGAACTCCTTGTATCTGCGCTTCCTAGTGGAGCAGTAACTAAAACTGGATTTGAACAATGCCACCAGACGATTGACGTGTTTGAAGTTTTTTTGCCAGGTCTCGCCAACCAGGCTAACAATGTGCACGTTGCATGTACAGTGAACAGCGTTCGGTAACACTGCTGATATTTTCTCAAACACTTTGGACATGTATGACGCATTATCAGTTACGAAAGCACTAACATTATTGTAAGAAATTCCCATGTTAGCCACACAGACAAGTACAGCTTGGCTAACAGTAACTGCATTTACCTTTTCAAGATAAATGACGTCAGCTAAATAAGCAGTCGGACGAGCTGCAGACTCTTTAACTTCAGTAACAAACAAAATATGCAAACAAAACCTGTCCTGAGAATCGCTGGCTTCGTCAGTAACAATCGCAACGGATGGCGCAGCTGACAAAAGTTCCTTCAATTGTTGTTTGTAGTTCGAAAAAAACTTTGTTGGAAGTCTGTTCGCAGGTATTGTGAAGCAGGCAACAGCCCGAGGTTCGGTATGTGGTTTTGTAGGTAGAAGCGCAAGGTGGGATGATCTAGTTTTTCCAAAGGAATGTTAGCTTCAGTAAATGCTTCAACCAAGTCAAACACAGCCATATTGTGTGCATCCCTCGCTTCTGTGCTACGTGAAAACATTCCCGTAACCGTCGCCTGCTTTTTTGCCTTTCTATCCAGTGCTTCTTCTGCTGCTTTTCTTTTGGAAGCATGAACTGACAATTCCAAGTGCCTGTCAATATTTCCTTTCTTGGTGTGATCAACACTAACGTTACAGTACGAACAAAATAATTTTCCAGAATCAGCATGTAAAGTTCCCTTTGGATACTGCTTAGCTCGTTCTGCACAAGAGACATGTTCAGCTTTCTTCATTATCGACATCATTGATGCACTTTGACATAATTCAATTTTTAATTCAGACTAAACGCTCCCAAATTGAAGCACCCTGCCTTCAAATTATGGTGGCGGCAAAGAATACTGTGTATACTGTGGACTACCTGAATCAGGCTGTAAGTAAACGCTCCCAATTGAAGCACCCTGCATCGTTCTTTTTATCGGGGCCCAGAGATGACGTTGGAAGGGCTGCCACACACAGGTCAGCAGCTTAATTGGTGGTAGAAGAGATTGAAGCACCCTGCGCAGTTCTTTTTATCGGGGCCCAGAGATGACGTTGGAAGGGCTGCCACACACAGGTCAGCAGCTTAATTGGTGGTAGAAGAGATTGAAGCACCCTGCGCAGTTCTTTTTATTGGGGCCCAGAGATGACATCAGAAGGGCTGCCATACACAGGTCAGCAGCTCCCGAACCGGCTCTCTCACCCCTTCGCGGGAATTTCACATTTTTCACGGATGACGGCCAAATTCACAGAAAATGCCACAGCCGTGAAATCGTGAATTAGGTTGGTCCCTACACATTAGGAATCCAGGAAAAAGAACTAGGTTTTATTGTGGATAATATATTGAAATCCTCTGCTCAGTGTGTTGCAAAAGCCAAGAAAACTAATACAGTTGTGGTCAACATTATTGGCACCCTTGCAGTTCAACCCCTTAATGTCCAACATCTCCTAAAATAAAGTGGTCAGTGGTCAATACCGTATATGCACACATATTTCACACATAAAAGAATCAAATAAAACGAGACTTCAGTTCAGTTTTGGAGACCATATCTTGCAAAAGATGTAAAAAGACTGTAAACTGTTCAGAGGAAGGCGACCAAAATGATTTGGAACCTGCGTAAGAAACCTTATGAGAAGAGACTTGAAGACCTAAATATGTACACTTTGGAGGAGAGGAGGGATAGGGGAGATATGATTCAGACCTTTAAATACTTAGAGGAATGATGAACAAACAAACCTCTTCCAAAGACGGGGAAGCTGCAAAACTAGAGGGCATAACATGAAGCTGCAAGGTGGTAAATTGAAAAGCAATATCAGGAAATATTTTTTCACTGAAAGGGTAGTGGATGCTTGGAATGCTCTCCCGATGGAAGTGGTGGGGGCAAACACGGTGACGGAATTCAAAACAGCATGGGACAAGCACAGCGGATCCCTTTACAGCAACAGGATAAAAACAAAATAAACTGAACCATCTAACTTCTCAACAAATAGGGGTGTCCTACATGGAGTGGTAGGTCCACCCCTAAACAAAGACATGGGGAGGGGTGGCCTGCACAGAGCGACAGGTGCACCTACTCTTGCCGTATTGCTGGGCAGACTAGATGGCCATGCTGTTCTTTATCTGCCGTCATTTACTATGTTACTATGTTACTATGAGACCAATTAAAAAGGAAATAGTATAAAAACTGGGGCATTGCAAGGACATTATTATTTTCTTAACAACTGATACAAACAATTTTTTGTTGGAAACTTTGTAACCAATTTTCCTATTTAATCATTTTATGGTTTACCTAAAGACCGGCAAGCCACTCCTAAAAGTGTATACCAACAATACAATGTGTGACACACCCAACTTCAACTTCCCTCTAAATGAAATAAATAAAATAACATATCTGATGAGCTTAATCCTTGGGTGGAGTTTGGAGTTGGGTGTGTCACACATTGTTGTGTTGGTGTATACTTTTAGGAATGGTTCATCGGTCTTTAGGTAAACCTTAAAATGATTAAATAGGAAAATGTATTACAGGAAGTAATATTCCTCATGACAAAGTTTACAACAAAAAAATTGTACCAGTTAAGAGTTTTTGGACTACTTTTTGGGTTTTTTGGGAACAAATTTGAGTGGACTTAGTGTTTTTGGTTACTTTAGGAGAGGTTATTGGCATCCTTATAAACAATTCAAATCAGTTTGAACAGAAGAGCCACATTCCTATTACAGTACAGTAAATTAGACACACCTGTGATCAATTGTCAGTATTCATATGACCTGAATCAATGAAAGATGGCTCTGTTTAAAATGGCCACATTCACTCCATGTTCCATTTTAACAATGGTGAAGACGAGAGCTGCCTGAGACCATTAGAAAAGCCATTATTACCAAACATCAGACTTCAGAGGGGTACAAGGCCATCTCCAAAGACCTTGGGATTCCTGTGTCTAAAGGTTGCAATGTTATTAAAAAGTTTTCTGCTCATAAAACTGTCAAGAACCTCCCAGGATGTGTTGAGAAGAGGAAAATTAATCCAAGAAGTCTTCGAAGGTTAGTGCAAACTTTTGAAAAAAACACCACATGCAACATCCAAACAGATAAAGGCTGACCTGGAGCAATCTGGAGTAGTGGTTTCAATCCGCACCATATGCTGCACACTAAACAAAAAAGGACTTCATGGGCAAAGGCCAAGGAGGACCGCACTGCTCAAAGATGAACATAAAAAGGCCCAAAACTACCTTGAGAAACCATAATCCTTCTGGGAAAATGTTCTGTGGACAGATGAAACCAAACTTGAGCTCTTTGGCAATGCAGACCAACAATACATTTACAGGCAAAGAAATGGAGCTAAGTAAAAAAACAAAACAAAAAGAAACACTGTTCTAGTTAAATATGGTGAAGGTTCCATTATGTTTTGGGGCTGTTTTGCTGCCTCAGGAACTGGAGGCCCAGAATATATTAAAGGAATCATGAAGTCAGGGACTATAAAGGTATTTTGGAGCAAAATGTGCTACCTAGTGTCAGAAAGCTAGATCCTCCAGAAGGACAATGACCCAAAATATACATCCAAATGTACGAAAGAAATGTTAAAAAGGAACAAATGGACTGTTTTAAACTGGCCATCAGTGAGTCCTGTTCTTAATCCAATTGAGAACCTTTGGAAGGGGCTGAAATCTTCCCTTGCCAAAAGAATTGTGAGCTTGAACAAATCACAGTGGAAGAGTGGGAGACACTACCAGCAGACAGATGTATGAAACTTATAGATGGCTACAAGAAACGTTTGGAGGCTGTCATCACTGCCAAGGGTTGTACAACTAAATATTAGTGAAGGGTGCCATTTTAATCCTGTCCAGGTCATATTTCGTTTTCTCAGAAACTGCCACGTCTAAAATGCACAGACATTTTTTTTGTTGTAGACATTTGAACACACTATTAAAATATTATGATGACATACAGTTGGAATATTTTTAATTATTTCTCAAGATATTCTATACAACATACCTAAAACAAGGATTGCCAATAATGTTGACCACAGTTGTAAAATGCTAGGAAAAATATGAAAAGGCATGGAAAAAAAAAAAAGGATAGCATAATTCCTTTGCATCGCTCCATGGTGCAATCACATAGAAACACAGAAACATGTCAACAGAAAAAGACCATATGGCCTACCTAGTCTGCCCTTCCATTTCAAATACTATAGACCCTTTTTTCCTTTAGAGATCTTCTGTGTTTGTCCCATGCTTTCTTAAATTCAGAAACTGCACTTTGAGGCGCATTTGCGGGATCGATGGAGGGAATACTTGGCCTTTAATGCTCAGCCGGAGACATCTCCAGCCCTCCTCTGGAAAGCGGGCAAGGCCGTTATGCGTGGGGAAATTATTAGCTATCATAGCCTCCGCCGAAAGCGGCTGAATCAGAGAATTCTCTTGTTAGAGCGGGATTTGGGCAAAGCGCGGAAGGTGGTGGCGGGGTGTAATACGGCGTCCAATCAACGTAAGCTGCGGGAGCTCCAGATGGAGCTGGAGATGCTTCTTCATCGGGGGGCCCAAAAATCCATGTTGTATTATCGCTTTAAGTTGTATCAACATGGGAATAAGGCGGGGAAGTTGATGTCCTCCTTGATAAGGCCTGCAGGGGGATCTCGGCGAATTGGGGTCATTAGACACGCTGATGGGACACTTCGCCGGGAAGCGGTCGATATTGAAAATGTGTTTACGGAATTTTTTAGGCAGCTTTATGCAAGTGATGGGGATAGGGAGCTAGAGGGCTGTAATTTCCTTGACGGCTGTACCCTGCCGAGGCTTCGTGCGGAGTATTTGGAGGCTCTTAATCAACCAATTACGGGGCGGGAGGTCCAGGTGGGGATCAAGAACTTGAAAATTGGGTGGGCGTCTGGGGTTGATGGATATTGTAGTGAATTCTTTAAGGCTCTGGGAGATACTATTGTGGCTCCACTGGTGGGGTATTTTGAGGAATTGGTGCGGAGGGGGCGGTTCCCATTTGAGGCCAACAAGGCCCTGGTTACTATTTTGCCTAAACCAGGGAGGGACCCACTTTTGCCGGGCTCGTATCGTCCCATTTCACTCCTTAATGTCGATATTAAGCTATTAGCTAAAATTATGGCTGATCGGTTAGCATTATACTTGCCGACTCTGGTTCATCGTGACCAAGTGGGTTTTGTGAGGGGGCGCCATGCGGCATATAGTTTACAACGTATTTTACTCTCCATTAGTGCGGGACGGTTGGCTGCGGACCAATCTCTACTTATTAGCTTTGACGCTGAAAAAGCGTTTGATAGGGTCAACTGGGGCTTCATGTATCAAGTGCTAGCGGCCATGGGGATCACAGGTTTCTTTGTGGACGTGGTCCGTTTACTATATGCAGACCCCATCGGGGCCGTTATGGTCAATGGGGTCATGTCTGCTGACTTTAGTATCCAAAAAGGTACTCGTCAGGGTTGCCCGCTGTCCCCACTTTTATTCGTTCTGACGCTGGAACCCCTTCTGATTCGGATTCAGACTACTTCGCAATTCTGCGGCATTCGGATGGGGTGGGAGGAGTTTCGAGTGGCAGCTTTCGCCGACGATTTGCTGGTGCACTTAGGGGACCCTTATATTGGGTTGCCTAGATTGTTGCAGCTTATTTGGGAATATGGGACGCCCTCCGGATTTCGACTTAATCTGGATAAGTCGGAAGCGCTGCTCATAGGGCCTGAGGGGCAGACGAGTTGGCAGGGTGAATTCCCTCTGAAGTGGGCAGTGGGTTATTTTAAGTATCTGGGCATATATCTGCCGGCGAATTTAGGGGACCTATATCATTTATTTATTTAGCTGTATTTATATTCCGCTTTTCACCGGGTCAAAGCGGTCGAGTCATCTTAATGTTTCTAAAATACTTAGTGCAGTGGCGGTTAGTGTTGATAAATGGCGTGACCTTCCGTTATCTTTAGGGGGTCGGGTGGCACTCTGCAAGATGGCAATCTTCCCTAAGATACTATACCCGCTCCAGATCCTCCCGCTGTTTTTAAAGCGCTCGGATCTCCGTCAGCTGATGCGTTTCTTCAACCGGTTTCTTTGGATTGGACGCAGGCCAAGGGTGCGCCTGGAGATACTCCGGCAACCTTGGGCGCTGGGCGGAATAGGCTTTCCTGATATCAAGAAATATAATATTGCTTGCTTATTGCGGTGGACTCGGGACTGGATATGGGATTTGGAGGGCTGTTCCCCATTAGGGATGCTCAGGGATGCAGTGTACCCTTTGCACTTGCGATACCTCTTACATGCCACCACTGTTAAGGGACTGCCGGGTGATTTTCGGAAGGTCATATTGGATCCTATGCGGAAAGCGTGGAGATACTTTTGCTCAGGACATCGGATTTCGGCAAAGTACACACCTTATCTTCCCATTAGGGGCAATGCCGAGTTTGCGCCGGGCATGGGAGGGTCTTACTTTGCGAAGTGGGAGGAGTTGGGTATGGTAAATTTAGAGCATGTGTTGACTCCAGATGGTGGGATGATTGCCTTTTCTGTGTTATGTCAACAATACCCCTTAGGGGGCAAGGATATTCTTCAATACGCGCAGCTCCGGAGTTACATCCGTGGGGTCCCTGTGGAGGCATTACGGGGGGAGGTATGTTCGGCAATTGAGTTGTCGCTTCTGGGGGGAGAGTCTGGGGTGCGTGTGTCTGGGTTACATAAAATGCTATGGGACGGAGTATCGCCCATTGCTGTAGATGCGCTCGCGGAGGCTTGGACTATGGACCTAGGAGAAGGGGTCAGTGGAGAGGATCTGGCGGGTGGTTTGGCTGCTATCCTGTCCTTAAGTGTGATGGTGATCCACAGGGATACCCAGTTTAAGATAATGCATCGCCTTTATTATGCCCCTCTTCGGGCGTGGTGTGCGGGGGTGGGGGATAGTCATGGTTGTCCTCGCTGTGGCGGGCCCAGAGCCACCTTGGGCCACATGTTTTGGCGTTGTCCACGAGCTCAGGCCTTCTGGAGACAGGTATTGTTGTATTTGACCACCTGTTTGCAGCAGCCTCTCCATTTGAACGCTAAGAACCTTGTGTTAGACCTTTGGAAGGAAACGTGGGAGGGCGACTTGTGGCGAGTTAGCGTGCGCTGGGTGCGGATAGTGTTGATGACTGCCCGTATGACTGTGCTACAACTTTGGTTGGATGTGCGAGGTCCTACTTATGGTCTTTGGAGGGTACAGCTACATCAGATTTTGCTCATGGAAAAGATGTATGCCTGTGGGAGGGTGCGGAGATGGAAGTGTTTCCTGGAAGCCTGGGGCCCTCATTTAAATATGCTCCCTTGGAGGGCTCGTAGTCGAATTCTGAGTGGGTTCTGAAGGCTCAGGTCGGGGTTTAGTGTTCTTCTTTCTTAGGAGATGGCCTGCTGGTCCTGGGATGGATGCAAACCCTGTTATGTGGGAAGGTGGGGGGGAGGAAGGGGATATAGTGGGCAATGTTCCGTAGAGCGGCCGTCCAACTGATGGAGTTGAGCCCAGGCGAAGAGTTCACCCTGGGCCTGCTCATGTTCTCACCTATCTTTTACTATTCTGTTGGGCTTGCTGGGACATGTGTGCTGGTATGTTTGGGTTTGGAGGGACGGGAGGGGAGGACTGGGAGGGGGGTTTTCTACAGTTGTACTATGGTTGTATTCCCTTTTTTTGTATCATTTGCATTTTGTAACATACATTTGGGAGTCACTGTTTCATTGGTGTTTTTTGCATTTTGTTTTGTTGTATTATGACTCCTCTTGTGGCGTTGTGTCTGTTGCTTTTTGGTTTGTTGAATAAAAGAGATTTCAACATAAATTCGGAAACTGTCCTCAACTCTATTACCTCAACTGGGAGACTATTGCATGCATCTACCACTCTTTCCATAAAGAAATATGTCCACATATTACTTACAAGTCTATCCCTTTTACCCTCATCCTATGCCCCCTCATTGCAAAGCTTACTTTCAATCGAAAGAGGCTCTCCTCTTGTGCATTTATACCACAGAGATATTTAAACATCTCTATCATATCTCCTCTATCCCACACCTTTCCTCTAACAAATGCATATTAAGATTTTTAAGTCTGTCCCCATATGCTTTATAACAAAGACCACTAAGCATTTTAGTAGCAACCCTCTGCACCGACTCCATCCTGTTTATATCCTTTTAAAGGTGTGGTCTCCAGAACTTCACACAATACTTCAAATGAGGTCGCACCAGAGACTTATACAGAGGCACTATCACCTCCTTTTTTCTGCTGGCCATTCCTCTCCCTATACACCCAAGCATCCTTCTGGCTTTCGCTGTCGCCTTTTCCACCTCTTTAGCCACTTTAAGATCATCAGAAACAACCATGCCTAATCACACCTTGGTATTATGTGCAGTTCTGATTTCCGCATCTAAAACAAAAAAAAGATATAGAGGAATTCAAAAAGGTATATAGAAGGGTGACCAAAATGGGATGGAAGGATACCCCTATGAGGAAAGGTTTAAAAGGTTAGGGCCCTTCAGTTCCATCAATTCTAGTTCCTGTTTACAAAAGGAAGTGAAATTTGAGAGGGGGCAGAACAAAAATGGCACTGCAGCGCCAGATGAGAAGGTAACTCTGGCGCTGTGGTGCTGTTTTAAAAGTATTGCTGCTGCTGCATATCCTAAAGAGGGACAGCAGAGGCAGAAATAGGAAGCCTCTTAATATTGGTACTCTAAGCGACTGCCTAGTTCATCTAATGGTCGCACCAGTCCTGGTTAGCACATATTATCTGCTGCAGGGCCCATTAAAAGAAATCTAATCTAAGATTTGATTTCCCGCCTGATTTCTATAATTGTAATTTAGCCTTAAGGATCACTAGAATCAGAGAGAAAGTGGCAACACCATACACAGAAAACACATTTGGATGCATATTCAAAAGGAATCCTGAGGGTTATTCTGGAAGCTCTATTCGTGATTTGGACATCTGAAAACGGGCATTCAGATGTGCAAATCACAAAGATGTCTCCAGAGCCATTTTAGGAAGCAGAGTATATGGACATGATCGTGTCGGGGACGTCTAAGTCACAAGGAGACTTGGTGGAAGCGCAGCAGAGATGCAAATTGTACAACTTCAGAATGGTCCAAGAACATCTGGCCCTGGCTCTTGACGTGTTCATGCCGATACCTGCTCCTGATCATTAATAAGTTTCAAAAAAGTGCTTGTTTCATGGCAGCAACAGTACATTTCACCACAGTACATTTCGCTGCATGTTACTTGACAGACTCTTCTTTGTCCTGTCCCACTGTTGCATGTCTGTAGATCTGAAATGGTCTACAGCAACATGCATGTATCATAGCTTAGATGCCTCCATTCTGATATACCTCGCTGACACGTCAATGTACCTCTTTCTGCAGCCATGCATTTTAGGGACATCCACATTTCTAAAGTAGCCTGAAAACATGCATGTACCTGGCCTTGCTATATGTGTGGGCCCATCTCCAGAACCGGTTGTGGGGATGTGCAACTTTTGGGGTGGAAACAGTGCAATTTCAGAAGGCACTTACACATTCCTCACTTCACTGCCGCCACTCTCCCGGTATTTTGGAGGTGGTGACCTCGATGTCCCAGATTCTTCCTTCTAAAATCCCACTTCACATGTTTACCAGCAGACAGAAAAGGTATAATTCCCCTGGCTGCCAATGGCACTATACAGATAGTGCCAGAGAAAATCTCTCTAACCGTTTCAGCACTATCCGTAGAGTACCTGAGTGGAGTTAGGGCAGAACATGGGTGGTACTGCCTACCTATAGATATGGTGACAATATTCAGTTGCTTTACTTCAGGCATGCTGAAAAGGAGTTCTAAAAGGAGTCCTAAAATAAACCACATAGGTATATGTACAGTTACAGTGGCTGAATATCACCACTATGGGGGTCATCCAGAACCGCAAATAATGGGGATGGACGTCTGGCTTGGTATTCTGAAACAAAAGCTTCCCTGCATGTACATGGTCTTTGTGTGGGGATCTCTGGACGGGGATGGGAGGGGGTGGTGACAGGGTGGAGAGCGGGAGGAGCGGAGGCAGGCCCACAACCCCAGACATGCAGAGCTGATACAGGTCATGACCCTATATGTCCGAGGAGGCAGAGATGAACGGGGGACTTATTCCACTTGTTCCCCTCCGCCCAATCCTGGCCCTGGCAGGCCACTATGGGGGTCGTGCAGTGGGGAAACACCATTCTGCAGTGGTGCGGGGCAGTGGGGCTTCTGCTAGGCATCTCAGTGCCATGGCAACAAGATGCTGCAGCACCAGGGCTCCAGCAGGAGCATAGGGAGGGATGGCCAGATATATTTATGGACATTCCCTGCTGCAGAAACGGCGCCCATCTGGCCCATCCAAGCGTCCCATTTCTGCAATCATGGAAACGTATAGCTCCTGTGGTTGCAGAATCAGGTGCAAATCTGGCTCCTCTAGATTTTGGATCTCCGGCCCTGATCTGAATTGGCTTCTATGGGCCCGATATTGGAAATGCATTTACACGGTATACAGCTCAGTAAACCATGAAAATGCCTTAAAAGGCAATATTCGACGGCACCTACACAGTTAGTGCCATCAAATATCCCCATCTTTGCCCGCTACGTGCCCCGATGCTATCCATTGCATATAATGGGACGCTGGGACCTGCAGTAAGTATAATGTACCTTAATGCATTTTAGCACAGGTTAGTACCTCTAGCCCTCAGTTTGCAGAGGCCTTCACAAAGAGGACCCAGGCTGAAAGGCTGACCCGATTTACCATGCTTCTGTACTGGGTCAGAGTAGGGCCAAGAGCAAAGGCAAGGTGTCCAGAACCTCTGCTTCCAAGACTGCTCTGGCCATTTGCGATGACATCTGTAGAGACAATATTAATGCTGAGAAGGGAATTAAAAACTTCATGGCACACATTCAAGTGTTGGCTCACACAAGACTCTTCGTACATTACTGCCAAAGAAATATTTTAAATAAAAAAAGAAAAAGGAATACCCCCAACACATAGGAATTCCTAAAAATCATTGAACAGAGCAGGGATTGCACTTGTGTTTAGTGCTCCAATCCTCCCAAGTCCTTATTATTATTAAGCAATATTTTCCTAATCTTCCCCATCATTGCCTTCTGTCACTCACCTCTCTGTTCCCCATCTGCTTGCCCCAACTTTTAACTTTCCATCTCCCTCCTCACTGTGGCTTCCCTTTGCCTTCCTTAAATCCTACATTCTCTTTCTCACGTCTCATCTGCACGTAGTGGGCCTTCCGGTACCATCTACAGATGAAGTGTTTAGGGGCCATCTCAGGTAAAGGGAAAAAACCCCTCCCCTTAACTTCTGGGGTTAGGTGGGACTGGTAAGGATGCCTGCTTCAATGCCAAAGGTTTGATGGATGCACGTGGCAGTTGTCTCTTGCATGCTCTGCAATCATTCTCCACGCATAGAAACATAAAAAATGATGACAGATAAACATCATATGGCCTGTTCAGTCTGTCCATCCATACCACATTCCCCTCCTCTCCTTTCTGTGCTTGTCATATGTTTTCTTGAATTCAGAAGCTGTTCTATGCATCCGCCATGCTTTTCATAAAGAAATATTCCTTAGGCTATTCTTCTCCTGAGTCTATATCCCCCTTTGCTATCATCCTATGACCCCTCATTCCAGAACTTGCTTTCAACTGAACGAAGTCCATCTCTTCTGCATTTATTCCATGGAGGTATTTATAAATGTATCATATTTCCTTCTCCCACCTTTCTTCCAAAGTACACATATTTACATCTTTAAGTCTGTCTCCATATGCTTTATTGACAACACCACAAGAAACCCTCATTCAAATATCAGTCATGGGAATATTGAATATAACACAATGATGTCAGAACTCCAGGAGAAAAAGGATCTCAGATCTTATGAGCACATTTTCATGGGCATTAAAAGATGGTTAGCCCTTAATTCTTGTTCCTCACATCACAGATCCCAAAAACTCCTTGAATATAAATTAATTTTTTATAACTCTTTTCTATGAACCCCCCAAAGGTCAATGTTTGACGGTATGTTGAATAATGTAGAATCAAAAGTAAATGATCACTGTATGCTACTGAAGAGATGGCTGCTGGGAAAGTCAGATAAGGGACAACATTAAAACAGCAGCCTGCAGTAACAGTCACTGGGCTAGCAGAGCTGGAACGTAAACATTTAGGGGAGATATGCAAATCACTGCCTGTGCTGAAGGAGCAAGGTAATATTTGCTCACATTTATTTCTATTATTCAAATTTAACTTTAAATCTATAGGGAATAGTGTTCTAGGGGAATAAAATGCACACACTAGACAGAGGGTAGAGAAACAAATACTGGGGGGGGGGGGTGGCTGGTGGAGATTGCTCACCCAAAGAGAAATTGCATCAGATAAACAGGTACTGGTACTAAAAATCCCCCCCCCCCTCCAAAAAAAAAGAGCTTGAGGAGAGATGGAGTTTAGGATTTAGAGGCGGTTAAGCTTCTTAATCTAAAAGAGCTTCTTCTTCTGGAAATAGTGCTAGAAAGTCTCCTGGGAGCCTAGACAAGCTCAGAGTGAAGATGCCAGTAGGGAGCCTCCTAGAGACCCAGTGGGGTTAGGAGTGAAAATGGGGGTGGATGATCTCCTCCCATCCCAGGGAGTGGAGATGGCAGCAGAGAGACCCTGGTGAACTTAATCTAGGCTTGGGGGCTGTGTGGATCAGCAGCAGAGAGTCCATTCCGGACTAGGAGCCACAAGACCCAGGGGGGTCCAGCGGCAGATCAGCTCAAGTGAGAGCTGCAGCGGCAGGCAGAAAGTACATCCATTCCGGACTAGGAGCCACAAGACCCAGGGGGGTCCAGCGGCAGATCAGCTCAAGGAAGAGCTGAAGCAGTTGTTCCAGACTGGGCAGAAGTGCAAAGCCCTCTCCAGATTGGAGGAGGTGGAGCCAAGGCTTCCGGCTCAGTGATTAGACAGAACTACAAAACCTCTCCTTTCACAAGCAGCCACCAGTCCAGAGCTCCATCAGTGGGTGAGACTTGGGGCTGATGGGCAAAGGGAAAGAGAGGGCAGTTAAGAGACAGGTTATTAAGGTTAAATCCATAAGCTTTAAAGGTGTACTTAAGTCATAGTAACATAGTAAATGACAGCAGATAAAGACCAGCATGGTCCATCTAGTCTGCTCAGCAATACGGCAAGAGTAGGTGCACCTGCCGCTCTGTGCAGGCCACCCCTCCCCATGTCTTTGTTTAGGGGTGGACCCACCACTCCATGTAGGACACCCCTATTTGTTGAGAAGTTAGTTGGTTCAGTTTATTTTGTTTTTATCCTGTTGCTGTAAAGGGATCCGCTGTGCTTGTCCCATGCTGTTTTGAATTCTGTCACCGTGTTTGCCCCCACCACTTCCATTGGGAGGGCATTCCAAGCATCCACCACCCTTTCAGTGAAAAAATATTTCCTGACATTGCCTTTCAATTTATCACCTTGCAGCTTCATGTTATGCCCTCTAGTTTTGCAGCTTCCCTGTCTTTGGAAGAGGTTTGTTTTTTCATTGTTCCTCTTTAAGTATTTAAAGGTCTGAATCATATCTCCCCTATCCCTCCTCTCCTCCAAAGTGTACATATTTAGGTCTTCAAGTCATAACGTATTAAGGTTATAGTTAGTTGTTTGAACTGCCTTATCTATTATCATGTATTGCCACTTCACCTTTATTCTTATGTTTATTATGTTGCTTGATATACCGCTTTTCAAACCACTTATCATAATACAGATTGTACATATTGCATTATTTTATTATAATACTTGATGTATATATTTTGTAAATAAATTATAAATGCTATTTAAGCCAGCCTTGTTCACAGCAGTGTTTTTGGAGAGATTTCCTGGGGTGAAAGGAGGGTAATCCTACCTGCTAACATCTTTATTCCCCAAGTGGAAGCACCATGCACCAAACGGATGAGGACCGACGGAGCCCACCTTCAAAGGGACTCCAGCCAGGCTGGTCCCGGACCCAGAAGTGCACCCAAGGGGCAATACATCTATATATTTATAGTTAAATTATATTTTTTTTATCTACAAATTTATAATTTAATATTTGATTTCACTGTGTTTTCTGCCCTCACAGTAGCATATCTTCACATCTTATGTCCCCTGTATTAAAGCTTCTAGATCACTTAATATATATTACACTTATCTGCTCACCATCCTGCATACCCCAAAGCCACAGATGATTGTCAAAGGCATTTCACTGGAGCTTCTTCAGGGAGTAACCAGGGAAAATTATTTAAGATCAGCAAATTGCTTAAACAGGCAGAGCAACAATGTATCACACAGCACAATTGCAGCGTTCACCGAAGCTAGAGGATATATGAGCTATAGGGAACATAAGATGGGAAGATATGCTATAGTTATAAATAATTATTTTATATTAAAGGAGTATGTTGGATCTATGATGTGAGGAGCAAAAGTTAAAGGCTAACCATCTTTTAATGCCCATGAAAATATGCTCATGAGATCTGAGATCTTTTTTTTCCTGAAGTCCTGACATCATTGCGTTACAGTCGATACTCCCATGAGTGATATTTGAATGAAGGTTTCTTTTGATGTTGACTTCATTCAGACATTGGGTGTTCGTCTATGATTAAGCTCCATATGCTTTATGACAAAGACTACTGATCATTTTCATAGCAGCTCTCTGGATGGACTCCATTCTGTTTATATCCTTTGGAAGGTGTGGTCTTCAAAACTGTACATAGTACACCAAATGAGTACTTATACAGAGGCACTATAACTTCCTTCTTTCCGCTGGCCATTCCTCTCCCTGTACACCCAAGCAAACTTTGCTCTTGCTGTTGCCTTTTCTACTTGTTTGGCCATCTTAAGATCATCAGATGCAAACACCCCCAGATTCTGATCTTCTTTCATGCACAGAAGTACTTCATCCCACTATTCTATAGCGCTTTCTTGGGAATTTTCCAGTTCAAATGCATGACCCTGCATTTTTTAGCATTAAATTTTTGCTGCCAAATTCTAGACCATTCCTTAAGCTTCATTGCATTCTCCTCATGTTTTCCACATCTTTCAAGGTGTCTACTCTGTTGTAGATTTTGGTATTATCCACAGAAGTAAAAAAACTTTCCCCAGCAGCCTTTCCACAATATTGCTTACAAAAATGTTAAAAAGAACTGGACCAAGGACCTATTCCTATGACACACTACTGGTAGCCTCCTTATCCTCAGAGTGAACTCCATTTACCACCACTATTTGTCACCTCCCACTCAATCAGTTTTTAACTCAGTCAATCATTTTAATGCTCAGTCCGAAAGGTACTCAGTTTATTTAAAAATTGTCTATTCAGAAACATGTTAAAGACCAGCTCACTCTCCTAATCTAATTCTCTATTTACCCTGTCAAAAATATTGATCAGATTTATCTGACAAGATCTACCTCTAGTAAAACCATGCCACTTCAGATCCTATAATCTACTAGATTCCAGAAACTGCACTATCTTCCATTTTAGCAATGTTTCCATTGATTTACTCACCACAGAGGTCAGACAAAACTGCCTGTAATTCTCAGCCTCCGCTTCTACACCTCTGATTGAAGAGAGAAACTACATCCATCCATTTCCAGTCGTCTGGGACTACTCCCAACTCTATAGAACTATTCAAAATGTCAGACAGTGGAGTCATCAGAACTTTCCTAAGTTCCTTCTGTGCCATAACATGTATCCATTTGGCCCCTACTTTTAGTTTAGCTCTGCACAAAAGCATTCTTATGGAAGTTGTTCAAGCTCTACTTCTTTTCCATTTCTAATTATGTTTGTTTTCTGCAGTCCTACTCTGGCCTGTCATCCGTGAACATCTGTTAAGCAATTCTGTTGTATCCTTTTCAGCCTCAATATATTCCTTCCCTTCACCCTTCAATCTCACAATGCCAATTTTGCACTTTCTTCTGACAATAAAAAAAGTCTTGTCCCTACTCCCCAACTTATTTATTTAATATTTATAACTTGTATTGGTTATATTTAATTCCATTTGAATTGTTGGTTTCCAAACGACTTTACCAGCTTCTCTTAGAGGCATGTTTACTAGCTGGGCTTACGTTTGGTATGTACTATTTGTAATAACCGGGGTATCCGGAGGCCCTACTCGGCATGGGCCAGACCCCCCCCCTCCAACACCCGTCCCCATCCACACCCCCCCCCCCTTCCCCTTAACCATTGACAAAGCACACAGACTTCAGGCATTGGTGAAATTGCTGGTCGCAGCTTTTTTTAACAGTAACAACACGGGCCAAACATGGGCAAACCCCGAAAACCAAAACATCCCTGGTTATTGCCCCCCCCCCCACCCGTCATCCGGATGATGCCCCCCACCAGCCGTTGAAGCAAAGTGGAGCACCATCCAAGCCACCCCCCCCCCTTACCCCTTCGCGCCCGCCTCGCCATGATAGCAAAGGCCAGCTGAAGGGGTTGCCATTTCCGGGTAGAGACCCCAGCCGGGCCGTCTCCCCCAACCAGAATAGCCGCGCCGCTCGCATGGAAAGCGGCCTCCAGCTGAAATGAGCCACCGGGTCGGCGAGCACCAGCTTGCCACTCCGCTCACACGGCCCGCAAGAGGCCCCCGATCTAGTCCAACCCCCCCCACCAGCTGCGACAAATTACGTCCTCCCCCATCCCATGCGGAAAACAAGGGAGGGAGGGCGGGAACCTTTCTCCAGCCGCGAGCAAGGAGGAAGAGGGAGATCGCCAATCGGCGATCCCTCCTTGCCCGCGTTGCCCCGCCCCCGGCGAGCGCCCGCACAGCCAATCACTGGGCTGCCACGCGCGCGCAGGGGGCCGAGCACGAGCCCAACTAAACCCCCCCACCTCTAACCCCCGAGAAGGAGGCTGCCTCGCGACCGGGCCCCGGGAACCCGGTTACCAGGCAGCCGCGGGACCGGGGCCCGGCGGCTAAGCCGGTATTAACCGGGGTATCCGGAGGCCCTACTCGGCATGGGCCAGACCCCCCCCCCTCCAACACCCATCCCCATCCACACCCCCCCCCTTCCCCTTAACCATTGACAAAGCACACAGACGTCAGGCATTGGTGCAAATGCTGGTCGCAGCTTTTTATTAACAGTAAGAACAACGGCCCAACATGGGCCAACTCCGCAACCCAAAACATCACAGGTGTATGCCCCCCCCCCCCACCCGTCATCCGGATGATGCCCCCCACCAGCCGTTGAAGCAAAGTGGAGCACCATCCAAGCCACCCCCCCCCCTTACCCCGTCGCGCCCGCCGCGCCCTGATAGCAAAGGCCAGCGGAAGGGGGTGCCAGTTCCGGGGAGAGACCCCAGCCGGGCCGGCGCCCCCAACCCGAATAGCCGCGCCGCGCGCATGGAAAGCGGCCTCCAGCTGAAATGAGCCACCGGGTCGGCGAGCACCAGCTTGCCTCTCCGCCACCGGCGCTAGGTAGCACGCTATCCTAGCGCCGCCCCCCCCCACCAAAAGCTGCGACCTGCACCATGACTCGAGCGCTTCCTGCCAATCGTTTAATAGGAGGTCCTGCCCCACCGGGGCAAGGTGAACCCCATCAAGCCGGTACAAGCCGGCGCAAGAAACGTACGCCCAGGGGTGCCGGACCTGGAACCCGCCCGTCTGCTGCACCCAGCGCCCAATCTGGCGGTTGATCTTACACAAACCTCTCGACCAACGCCGCTGGGCCCAACAAGCCGGGCGGGGTATGACGTCTGACCAGATAATGGCCACCCCAGGGAGAACGCCCCGCAACAGGGCAATATCGCCCTGAATAGTCCCAATGAGTTGCCGGCAAGGCCAACTGGCAATGTCATTGCCCCCAAGATGCAACAGTAGCCCGACTGGCCGCTGCCGCCGTCCCAGTTCAACTCGAACATAATCGAGAAGCTGATCCCAGTGCATGCCGCGGCGGCCCATCCAGCACAGCCGCACGCCGGCCCCGGCGAGGCCCAGATGAGTGCCCAGCGGCCGAACCGCCGCGCGACGCTCCGCCCAGTAGACAAAGGAGTGCCCGACAATCCACCAGACACCAGGAGCCACGCCATCTGAAAGCAGAAAGAGCGAACTGCCACCAGCACACAATTCTGCAACAGGAAGCAAAAGATTAATACCCACCACCCCCCCCCCGACCGCAGGGGCAGCCAACCACCGCGGCACCGCACCCCGCTATGCCACACCGCCGCCCGGCGAATGTACCCCGCGTAAGCACTGGACCGCCAACGGCCGATGCGCTGAATTACACGCGGGTCCAATCCCGCAGCCGCCGCGCTGGTCGCTGCCCCTATCCGGAAGGAGTGCGAAGCGTAACACCGCTCGGGATGCCCAAGGCACGGAGGGCCAGGCGCAACACAGCCGTGAACTGGAACTGCGTCACCGGCTTGCCGTCCGCATGAATGAAAAACTGACCGCGCGCCGCCGGCCTCTGCCGCACGTACGTGTGCAGAGCCCGAACCGGACAGGACGGCGAGGGCGGGATGGCGCGCAGCAAGACCCAACCCCCTCTCCCCGACTGGTCCGTCTTGGACCGTGACAGAAAAATCTGTACGCGAGCGGACTCCAGCCGGACGTGCCCCACCGCCAGCCCCCCGCAAACCCCCAGCTTCGCCGACCGAGGGACCAACTCGGAGACACGGAAGGCACCGAAAAAAAGCCGAGGTAAACAGCGCGTGAAACAGTACCGCCTCGAAACCCGAGGCGGCCACCCGCGGCAAAACCTCGCAGATCTGCAGCAGGAGCTCATGCGTTACCGGAAGGCGCCAATCCTGCGGCCCCGGCTGCGCGCGGGCCCCACCCCGCGAGCAAGCACCCGACTAAGAAGGAGACACGCGGATTCCCCCAACCGGCCGCCTTGGAAAAGAACGAGAAGCCCGCAAGCGCCCCAGAGACCGCCGACCGGGCCCACCCCTCCTCCTTCGCCCACAGCACAAAACGGCCAACCGCGCCCTCGGACACCGGCCCGCTCGACCAGCCCCGCGCGCTCAGAAACGCACTCACCTGCGAGTAGCCCCTTCGATAAGAAATCCAGGTACTGCGAGCCACCGATGCTGCCAGCAAGACCATTAGGTCGGGGTCCCAATCGTCCAAAGATGCTCCGGGACCCGTGAGGGGATCTCGTCCGCCCCAGGAGCCAGCCGCCGGAACTGCGCCCACTGAAAGCGTGATAAAGCGTCAGATATGGCATTCTGGGAGCCCGGCACGTGCCGCGCCCGAGCGGAGACATTCAGTCGCAAGCAGGCCAGGACAAACACCCTCATCAAGGAAGCCACCCGGGGGCACTGGGGCGCATGCCGATTCAGGTCCTCCACGACCGCGGCGTTATCACACCAGAAGACGACCCGCCGATCACGCAGCCTCTCCGGCCAGACCCACAGAGAAACCACGATAGGGAAGAGCTCCAAGAAAGTGATATACCGCGTCAAACCGGAGCGCACCCAATCGGCAGGCCAAGGCTCCGCGCACCAGGCACCGTGACAAAAGGCCCGAAACCAGCCCTGCCCGCAGCATCGGTGTACAGCTGCATGTCGAGATTCGATATCTCAGGCGACTGAAGGACAGCACACCCGTTAAATCCAGCCAGGAACGCATCCCAGACCCGCAGATCCTCCCGCATCCCCAAGGAAACCCTAATCCGGTGATGCGGGTGCCGGAGCCCCGCCATGGACAAGGATAGGCGCCTCGAAAAGGGGCGTCCCATAGGAAGGACACGGCAAGCGAAATTGAGGTGCCCGACCAACGACTGCAAGACACGCAGGGAAATCTTGGAAGCAGAGCAGACCGAGGCCACCAGCTCGCGGAGGCGCTGAACCTTCAGTGCCGGCAGGCGGACAACCATAGCCACCGTGTCGATCTCAATGCCGAGAAAGGTGAGGCAAGAAACCGGCCCCACGGTCTTGTCGGCCGCTACCGGAATGCCGAAGGTGGCCGCCACACGCAGGAAGGTGCTCAATAGCGCGGGACACGTCGAGGCACCCTCGGGACCCACGAAGAGAAAATCGTCCAGATAGTGCACGACGCTGGAGAATCCCGACTGCCGCTCCACAACCCAGTGTAAGAAGGTACTGAAGGCCTCGAAGTAGGCGCAAGAGATCGCACAACCCATGGGCATGCACTTATCAAAATAGTACCGCGCATCGAAGCAGAAGCCGAGCAACGGGAAAGCCGAGGGATGGACCGGCAACAGGCGGAAAGCCGATTCGATGTCCACTTTGGCCAGGAGAGCCCCTGGCCCGCACTGCCGGACTAGGGAGACAGCGGCGTCGAAAGAAGAGTAGTGCACCGTGCAGAGCTCACGGGGAATGCGGTCATTGACAGATCCGCCCGGAGGGCAGGAAAGGTTGTGTATCAACCGAAACTTGCCCGGCTCCTTCTTGGGGACCACCCCCAACGGCGAAACCGTAAACGGGGAAAAGGGGGGCTCCGAAAAGGGGCCCGCCACGCGGCCAAGCGCGCACTCCTCAGTGATTTTGCGACGTACGAAATCCCCGTGGAGCCGAGCGGAGGCGGCATTGCGAGTCCCGCCCCGCGCGGACGCACCGCGCACGGGAATGTGGAAACCCCGTGTAAACCCCCTTAAGATCAGCCCAGCCGCCCTACCCCTGCGGGAACGCCTGTACTCAAGCAACCAAGGGCGCATCGCCGCGACCCGGACGGGGGTACGCGCCAGGACCGCCGCCGCCTCACTTCCCCCCCGCAGGGGACCCCGCGACCCCCTTACAACTGCACTTCACGGCCGCGTGCGCTCCCCCACACAAGGAGCAAGCATGCCTAAACTTGCAGTCCGGGAAGGGGCAAGACGCCTTATTGAAGCGCCAGCAGACATCCCCACCGAGGACCCCCGCCTTTTGCTGAGGCAAAGCCGCACTGGGCGCACGAAAGGACCGACCCCCAGCGAGCGGCGGAGCCGCACCCATCTTGCCGCCCCCCCCACTGGCTCCTCCCCCCCGCCCCTTCGCAGACATCTGGGTCAACCACAGGTTGATGTCCTTGGTACCCCACTGCAAGAGACTGTTCTCCTCCATCTGATCGCGGAACTCCTCATCGTAATTCAACCAGGCCCACCCGTCGTGGGCCTGGGACGCCGCCAATATGTTGTCGGCATAGGCCAGTAAAGCCCCATACTGGTCCGGGAAGTAATGCCCCCAGACACTCGCCAGGCGCAGAAATGCGCGGGTCCAGTTGAGGGTGTTGCGGGAGACCTTGCGCACCCGACCCGCCTTCTCGTCTTCCTTGCGCTTCTTACGGCTCTCACCGGAGCGCTTGCGGCCGTCGAGCAAACGGAAGATGTCAAGGTATCTACGCCGCTTGATCCGCCGGCGCAACTTCCGCGGTACCGACTCCCACAGCTCGGCACAGCGTATAACCGAGGACCCGCCCCCTGCACCCCCCTCCGCCCCCCCCGAAACCGAAGTGTGCGAAGTGCCCGAGGATGACGACGAGGAAGACGAAGACGAGGACGCTCTCCGACAGCGACGAGCCCGCTTACGCCTCCCTTTAGCCCTGCCCCCCCCCTCCGGACCCGGAACGGAGTCATTAAGCCCACCCCGTGCCCCGCCAGTATACTCACCAGTGCCCCCGGGGGCGGCGACCGGAGCTCCACCGGTGGACGAGCCAGCGACCGGGACAGCCAGCGCCGCCGGGGAACCCGAAGGGCCCGCTCCCGCCGATCCATCAGAAGCAGCCATGTCAGTGGCCGGCGCCGAACCCCCCGGGACCTGTGGAGAGAAAGAAGAAAAACCAGCAGCCGGGGCCCCAGGAGTACTGGAAACTGTGGAGGGCCCGCCCCCCCAGGCGCAGGCCGAAGGCCCTAACCCCCCCGCCGCCCATGCCGCGGACCCCCCCCGTCAGACCTCGCTCCCCCCCAAGCCAACCACCCCAGCCACCCCCCCAGGGGCCCAAACCCCCCCACGGGACCACCCCGCACGCCCAAGGGCCCGACGAACCGAAAAACCCCGGAGGGGGAGGGGAACCCAGGGAAGAGGGAGCAGGCCCCGGCCCCACCCCTATCCGGGGAGGGGATGAGACCGAACGCCAGCCCCCCCCCCTCCCCGGAGGGCGGGTCGGGCGCCGGGCCCAGAGGGGACCCCGGTCCCGTACCAACCGAGCCGCCCCGCTCCGCCGACCCCCCGAGCAGCGCCAGCGCAGGAACCCCACCCGGGACGCCCGCCGAATGCGGCAGAGCGCCCACGGAGGCACTCACCTCCACAGGCAGGGGTGCCGTGAACCCACCGCCGGGCCCGCTCCCCCGAGAAGCCCCCCCCTGCCGCGCCCATGACCCCGCCGGGACCCAGCCTGGGCACTGGATGCCGAGGCAGCCAAGGGCGCTGCCCTACCGCGGGCAGCGGGCAGAGGCCCACGCCGCGCAGCCCCCCGTCCCCGCGCCCCACCCCGCGGTCCTTTGGCCGCCCCCCGTGCTGGGAGCTGTGGGGCCATAATGGCAGGCCTAGTCTAAGTGGCCCGAGCAGCCTAGGCCCTCTGGACAAGGCCTGAGAGCGGAGGCTGAATTGAGGCCTGTGCAAGGGCAGCTGCCCGTCGTTGTCCCTCTTAGGGGAGGGACGGAGGAACCGCAAGCTTCCCCTGCTAGGGGAATGCAGGCCCGCACCCAGGCAGTGCCGGCAAACGAGCCCCACGTGCTCGGGAGCCAGGCCGCACGCGTGCGCCCGAGCAAGCGTTATTAATTTAAGTATGGAGGCACGCGGCCGGAGGGGAGCCCTGCCGGACGACGACCCGAGGACCCGCGGCCCCAAACAGCCGGGAAGAAGCCCCGAAAAGGCCGAAACCCACCCCCAGGCCAAGAGACTCCCGGCACCAACCTTTCTCCAGCCGCGAGCAAGGAGGAAGAGGGAGATCGCCATCCGGCGATCCCTCCTTGCTCGCTCTGCCCCGCCCCCGGCGAGCGCCCGCACAGCCAATCACTGGGCTGCCACGCGCGCGCAGGGGGCCGAGCATGAGCCCAACTAAACCCCCCCACCTCTAACCCCCGAGAAGGAGGCTGCCTCGCGACCGGGCCCCGGGAACCCGGTTACCAGGCAGCCGCGGGACCGGGGCCCGGCGGCTAAGCCGGTATATATATCCAATGTTATTACAAATAGTACATGCTAACCATTAGCCCAACTCAGTAAACATGCCCCTTAGTTGTTCCAGATGTTTTGGTTTGTCTTCCCCTTTCTGCGATCTACTGTAGTTTATGAAGGCTAACCTCTTTTTCCTTACTTTTAAATTGGTTTCCTAACAAAAATTTTGTTGCTCTTAAAATATCCCCTTTCGGTTTTGCCCACTACTTTTTTACCCCCCTACCCCCAGATGTTCCCTTCGAGCTAATGCCTCCTTGATGTATTGTCCCGTCTTGACAAAGCCAGTTTTCCTGTAGATCAGGATCTTCACTTTTGAATAAGCCAACTCCACTGGCATTCTAATAATGAACTACACCATTCATTTATCAATGGATGCCAGATGATCACCTACTACAAGATCAGAAACACTCTCCCCATACATAAGCATAAAGTTCAGTGTGGCCCCTACTATGTGGGTTCTGCAGAGAAGCCAGATCTCACTATGTTTAGATGACTCTGCAGCTGGGATATTGCAATCAAATTCCGGCAAATTGAAATTAAGGATCATAGCACCTGCCCTTTTATAGCAATACAAGGCACGATCAAAAAGCATTGACACTTGTACAAAAACAAAAGAAGTATAACATTGACAGTTATTAAACTCAGTCTCCTTCAAAGTAGTCCCTTCCTCCAGTGTTCCTGCCACTGCTGGAAACAATTTTGAAATGCCTCTTTTGTTATGCTGTATAGCTGCTGTATCAAATTTTGCTTAATGGTCTCCAAGTCATTGAATGTCCTTCCTTTCAGTGGCAATTTCAGTTTTGGAAACAAGAAAAAGTCATAGGGTGCAGGGTCAGATGAGTACGGAGGTTGACGGACTTGCTCAATTTGGTGTTTGGCCAAGAACTGCTGAACAAGATGTGATGCACGAACTGAGGCGTTATTATGATGAAGCAACCATTCACCATTCCTGTGCAACTCTGGCCTCTTACAATGAACTGCATCTCTCAAATGAATCATAACTTTGGTCTTTTGGAACATACTCATGATGAACAAATGCAATGTGTGCCTTCGAGTCAGTCCTGACTCCTGGCGATCCAGAAGCTCCTGGGTTTTCTTGGCAGTGTCACCGGAAGTAGATTGCCAGGCCTTTCTTCTGAGGCAATGGAGGGTTAAGTGACTTGCCCAAGGCCACAAGGAGTGCTAGTGGGAATCAAACCCTGGTTGCTTGGTTACCAAGCCAGTGTTCTAACCACTAGGCTACATGATGAACAATACCCTAGTAATCAAAGAAAACTGTGAGCATGACTTTGACATTGCTCCTCACTTCACGGGCTTTCTTGGATCTGGGAGAGTTTGGAGTCTTTCATTGTGAGGACTGAACCTTAGTTTCTGGATCATAACCAGTAATAATCCTTTTGATGAAATCTGAGTAATTTTCAACACATTCCAACTCCTCCCTGGCTGCAGACAGTCGATCTTCTTTTTGGTCAGAGGACAGGAGTTTCGGCACAAATTTTGCAGACACATCTCATCCCCAAATTGACAGTAAGAATGGACTGTACCAACCCGAAATTGATATCGATGTCCTCAGCAATCTACCTGATAGTCAAATGATGATTTGAGCATATTGCGGCATGCACTGCTTCAACTTTGTCTTCATTCCTGCTTGTGGATGGCCTTCCAGAACGTTCATCACTGTCAACAATTTGGCGGCCCTCTTGGAAACATTTGTACCAGTCATAAACTCGAGCATGACTCTTGCATTCATCGCCATACACTTTCTGTAACTTGTCATAGATCTCTTTGCATGAATCCCCAAGTTTCTGGCAGAATTTAATGCAAATTTGCTGTTCAATTTTTTCAGTCATTGTAAATATGACGAACTGCTTTTACATGATACCAAACATCACGTGATTAAAAAAAGTACAGGTGTGCTGCAGCCATGCTACACTCTGCACATGCAGAGCGCATAACTAGGTCACTGCATGCTTAAGAGCATTATGGTGCAACATATTGTTACATAGCTACACAACAAGTCTCGATACCTTTTGATCACACCTCGCATTGTGTTATTAAATCAGTTTTTTCAGCCTGTGAGGAATGGTCTGTTTATCACATCAGTATAAACAGATGTTCCATTCCTTCTTTCTAGATTAACCTAAAGTTCCTCCTTCTTACTTTGTACGCCCTACAATTGTGTTGCTTTAATATTCATTTTTTTCTTTTGATACATACAGTGCCATTTCTCCTCCCTTTCTTCTTCTCTGTTCTTCCTGAATAGATTACAGCCCAGTATAACTATATCCCAGTCATGGCTCTCTATGTACCATGTTCCCTTGTAATCCAAGTCAGACTCTTCCATTACAACTTCTAGAAAACCATGGAACGGGTAACACTTGTAGTAATATATAATCCAAAATTAGGAAACTGAAGGAAAATTATTTAAAAAAAAAATCTTCAACCCCTATTTCTTAGAATGAATTGCTAAAAGAAATTCCCCCTCTCCTCCCCCTACCCCCCCCCCCCCCCCCAATTTATTGGCTTTCATAAAACACTTTCCTGGTCAGAAAGATTACCCACAGCAGACTACAAAATACAGGTAAGCACAACAGTAACACATAAGGCAATAAAACATGCACACAAAAAAACAGAGAAATAAATTTCCCAGTAGGGCAGCAAATATAAAGCTGATAAAGAGCCATCAAGGCACATTCATACTAATAGTAAACATCATTCATCTGGCAGTGCCACAAAATGGTTTGTCATTTCCTGCCGGAAAACCAACAAGCTCCTGGAGGAAAAGTCAATAACCCATAAAAGGTAGATTCCATGTTACTTACTCCTAGAGATAAGCAGTGGCTTTCCCTCAGTCTGCCTACTTTTTGGGATCTAGTCAGGTACTTGTGACCTGGACTGGCCACTATTAGAAACAGGATACTGGGCTTGATGGACTTTTGTGCATAAAACAGCCATACTGGGCCAGATTAATCAGACCATCTAGACAATTATGGGTCAGTAATTAACCATGATGGTGAGTGGGGTTTTTTGGTTGTTGTTTTTTTAAGTATCTACCACCATGGTTAAAAACCAGATATTCAGCACTGCTATCTGGACAGTGGCTGGTACTAAATATCCAGATAATGTGGTCAGTCATAGCCACTATCCGTGTAGTGGTGATTATTTGTGCCGCTGTATGGTTGGCTGTCTAGACAGTAATTTAGGACAGTGTTTTGCTGTCCTGGGCTGTCCAAATGGCTATCTATATGGTAGCACTGAAAACTGCGACTACATGGATCATTCCTTACTCCGCCTTTGCCCTGCACCTGGATTATCCTGGCACTATCTATAGAGTGCCAAAGTGGTCAGAGAAAATATTGAGCTGCATAACCTGTGTCTTTTGGGGAAACTGCTAGGTACGTATGACCTAGATTGGCCACTGTTGGAAACAGGATACTGGGCTTGATGGGCCTTGGTCTGACCCAGAATGGCATATCTTATGTTCTTATAATGTGAATGCTAAGAATAAATATCTGCACTTCAGGAAAGTATGGCTGCTTGAAGAAGATTTCACTGGAAATAAGATGGGTGGACTTAGGTAGGTAGACGAAGGCTTGGTGGTTAGGAAGTACTCAGAGGCTATTATCTTGATTTATTGTGGGATTTGGTTATGTATGTTTTTGTCTGCTTTTTATTGTCAGCCACTCCAGGATCTTAACTGACTGTGAGCGGAATATCAAGAACCAATTAATGAATGAATGTAATACTATGGGAATTAGTATACAGAGCTTTTCAAATACTGGCTTTTTTCCCTAACTTCTAGACAAGTCTTAATGTCTTACCTACCTGGTAGACTTTGTTCACCAATCTCTGATGATCCTACTTTAAAACCCTCCTCAGTAGGTTAGTTAATCTGTTGGAGAAAACATGTTGCCCCTTCTTTGATAGATAACTACCATCTCAGTTCAGAAACCTTTGGAAAATCATCCCAAAACAAGTCAGCTGTGGTCTAGGGTTTGGCTGTCTATATAGTATAGAAATAAAATAGCTACTGAGTGATTAAGAAAACAATGACATTTTATCTCCAGGGCAAAAGAAAAAATGCTTTAGAAAAGTTTGGAAATCTTCTTTATTCTCTCCTTCGAGTCTCCTCTAGGATTCTTCTGGCTCCATATGCTAGGAATTCTCTTCAACTCTCAACTCTAGACTCAGTCAGAAACTCACTCCTCTGGCTGCAAGATACTCCAGAATCATTGCCTCTCTGATCTCACACGTTACATCTTATGAACTCCAGAAGGAAGTTCTCTTTGGCACAATACCAGTAGTATGATGAGCATTAGCAGTAAATTTGAGAGACTGAGATAATATTCCATATACCCTGGCTTAGGAGTGAGGTTCATTGCTGTCATGGTATGTGCAAAATTAATCGACCACCAAAAAACAGGAAAACTACAGTGATAGACTTAACCAAACATCAAAAATGAAATCACCAGGAGAGAAAAAAATTAACGCAATTTCCAAAAGGTTGTATGCTTTCAATGACATATAAATTTTACTCAAAAAGTAAGCTGAAAAGACCTCAGAAATGTCCCATTTGAAAATAAAAGCCAAATAGCTCACCACCTGGAGTCTCAAGTATGCTTAGGGACTCATCCTCATAGATCATAAAAACCCTCGTCCACAAAAGTCCTTTGTATTCTTCATTTGTATTATTCAATCAATATTTTTGTATTTAATAAATAACATGGCCTTATCTTCCAGCATCATTTAGCCAACATATTCATACTTGACGTGGCCATGTTTAGCTGATAAGCTGCATCAAAGTTGCAAAAATTTCTACAATAAAAATACAACAGATATAATATATAAAACACTTTGCAAAAAATAAAATGATTTCTAGATACTCCATTCATGCTGAACATTTCTATGCGTTAGAATAACCTGACATGTATTTAAATATAGCCTATGAGAGATTATTTATAAGTAGAGAAACTCTTTTCAACCTCTAGTAACATAGTTGCAAACACAAACAGATCATTCCGAGGAACGAATAGCAGGGACGTCCATCCCCGCTATTCGGGCCCTTTCCCGATCCCGTCTACCTTCCCTGCATGTTGTACGGCACTGTATGTATGGAGCCGGCAACTTGAAGGTGGAATAAGTTCCCCTAGTCGGTGGGGGATGGCAGGCCCAGAGCATGGAAAGGGCGGGGGAGGGGGGGCAGAGGACATTCCCCGCAGCCCGACCTTGGCCTTAGGAGGCCAGATCAGGGGTTGGACTGCGGGGATAGCACCTTTGCAGCCAGCAGCTGGGGATTGTGGCTTTTCGATGGAGCCGTGATGCCATGGCAACTGGACATCATGGCGCCGTGGCTCCATTGAAAAGTCCTGACTGACCTAGCTGGAAAAGGCCTGTACATGCAGGCCAGACTGAATCAGGGTCCCAGCCTGCACTTACAGGTCTGGTCATGATTCTGATCCCGCGGGGCTAGATGTGCCCCACGGGATCAGAATCACGGCTCCCTCAGTGCGTTCGGTTCCGACCAGGCGAAAAGAGGGCCGATACGTCAATGTCA
Organism: Ichthyophis bannanicus; assembly: GCA_033557465.1. NCBI lineage: Eukaryota > Metazoa > Chordata > Amphibia > Gymnophiona > Ichthyophiidae > Ichthyophis > Ichthyophis bannanicus. Next base: position 656,990,588 of record CM066036.1, read on the forward strand.
GAATCATGCCTAAATCCAAAAGGTTGCCTTTTACAGTTCTTCAAACACCCACTTAATTTCAGTATCATTCACAAAAGAGCTACAGGCTCAGTCCATCCAAATGGCACTGATGCTGTGCCGCATCATTTCCCACTCTCACATAGTAGCGCTAATGGTAAAAGGAGCTTCATGGTGTCTTTCTAATGAACTGTTGTTGACTAAGGCAGAACTGGAATGACACCACTATAGATCAGCTTGAGGCAATATCAGAAACCAATATGCCTCTACCCGATCGGATATAAAGTTCATGCCAAAGGTAAACGAATTGATCCAAAAAATTTGTCAGAAAAAAATCATCAAAGAGACAGGTATACAATTTAAATTCCCACTACCTAACAATTAATGTTTGGAAATAAACACTTGTGCCTGCCTCACCTCCCACATCATATTCTCCTACAATCAAAAAATTACCAAATAATCAAGTGACCCACTGAGGCCTTTAGAGTGAAACATTTGCAATGTAAAAATCCATCTGGATTCCAACTGAAGAAGATGTTGGCTCCTATCAGCTCCCCACATTGAAAACAGAATGTGGTCAATTCCCATAATGCGGACTGACGAAAAAAAAATGAGAATGATCCAGGCAATGTTGAACTATAGGAGCTAGTTCTTTCTTGTGCTAAAGGCTGTACTGGTGCTCATTTACTCTTACTCTTAAGGATCTTCTAGTTTTACCAATATATAGCTTGGCACAGGGACACTGTATATGGTAAACGACATGATCAGTAGCACAAGTAGTAAAACTCTTGTAAAAGGGGGTGCTTGTTATGAAGGTACCACCACCTTGGCAAGTATGCAAATTAACTGTCTTGCAAAGGATTGTGGTTATTGAAGTCCATTCACACAAAGCTTGCCTTTTTAGAATAATGAAAACTCTTGTAGTTGGTCGAGTGTAGACAAAATTAGAGTTTATTTATGGGGTGATTATCCCACACACAGATATGCTTGGTAACACCTTCCAGATAACTTCTCCAGGGTTTTATTCAACACAAAATAAGGCAACTGAAATATCTTATGCAAATAAGAATCAAAGTCCTTTATAGAACAGAAAGGCTTCTTTCAGCCACTGCTAATAAACTCCTTAGCAGTGCTGGGGAAAAACAAATCAAAGAGGGAAACTTCTTTATATAAAAGCAATGCTCACTTTCTCCATACAGAAAAGAACTTTTTAATCCTATGTGTGCACGGCTTGTGCTGGGCTCTCCTCCACCAACAGGTGACAATTAACTGCAATCAGTAGCTTGATTTCAGCACACGTGAAAAACTTTCCCAAAAGCTTTTTTCTTTTCAACAAAACTTTGTGGGAAGCTACTAGTTAGAATGTTTCCTTTTGATGTTTGCTCTGATATTTAGGATTTTCCTAAAATAACAACTTACTCAAAGAACAGTCCATATAATTATCCCCTGTATCAGATATTGAACCTTGCTCTTGAAATTGCATAGATTCTGTTTCTCCGTCTGACTCAGAGGGCTTTAGGAACTGACCTCTACACGGAGAGAAAATGTTTCCCTGCTGTTTGTACTGCTCAAAGCTAGAGAAATGTTCACAGTTCCTACCTGAATCCAGGCAAGCGTCAGGCTGCTTCTTCTGGTATTCTGGCAGGTATGCAATAGAGCTTTTGTGTCCTGTCCTCCAGTTGGTATCTCTGGACCTCAGGATCTTTTCTCCAGATGTCCTCCAAGAGGTATTTGGGCTCCTTTTTCTCCTTAGCTGCAACAGTCCTCTTCCTAGGCATTGCTTGAGGGTCCCTGGCTGTGGATCTACAGACCTCTGGCTTTTTCCAGTCCTCTGAAGATTCTTCTTTCCCCTGGGTATCTCTCCAGGCATAGGTACTTCTCTGAGCTCCACTCTTGGACCGTCTGCTTCTTTGTCCTTGTTCCTTCAGGTTCCGGTTGTTCTTCCTTCTGTTCTCATTCTCCTTCTGATTCCCCTTCTCCTTCTGTCTTCCTGAAGATTCCCCTCTAGCTTTAAAGGGCTTAGATTGCAACTCCTCCCTTGCATTCTTCAGGTGTTGTGAATTAAGCATTCTTCTAGAGCAGGGGTTCTCAACCCTGTCCTCGGGACCCCACTAGCCAGTCGGGTTTTCAGGCTATCCACAATGAATATGAATGAGATATATATGCATTAGAAATAGCCTGCCAAACTGACTGGTTTGTGGCCCTCCAGTGCTGGATTTGGGGACCCCTGCCGTACACCTCTGTCAAGTACAATTGTGAGTGGGCAAGGTACAGATGTCCTCGACATCAAAAGGGTAGATAGAATGTGTCACATCCCTCCTAGTTTCTCACCACCACCAAAAAGTTGTCTAATAGACAATATTTTTGGTGGTGGTGAGAGGCGAGGAGGTATGTGACATATTCCATCTAATCTTTTTGATGTCTTGGACATCTGTACCTTGCCCACTCACAATCTTAAATGACAGAGGTGTAAGGCCGGGGTCCCCAAATCCAGCATTGGAGGGCCACAAGCCAGTCAGTTTGGCAGGCTATTTCTAATGCATATATATCTCATTCATATTCATTGTGGATAGCCTGAAAACCCGACTGGCTAGTGGGGTCCCGAGGACAGGGTTGAGAACCACTGTTCTAGAGGCTGTTTGATTAGGGATGACATAATGCTTTCTCTGATTAGACACATCCTTTTCCACTCTAGCTCCCCTAGGGACTTTCTGCATACTAGTGCATTCTGGATCATGTAGTCTTTTAGGGAAACAAGCTGTCTTAGTTCTATAACCTGCCAGCACAGGTCCCTTAATCAGAGTAAATTCTCCTCTATTGTCATTACTCCCTGAGCTTTGATAAGCTTCCTTATCACACTCTTCAAGGAATACCGTTGGCCAGTCTGGGGAGTTATAAAAAAAAATCACTCATCCATTTTGTCACAAGATTTGCAGTTCCCATATCTGTAGTGGCCTACCTCTGTAACTGTGTCACCAAATTTAGAAGTTATATCAGTGGGATTAAACAATTCCTTGAGGATTTTGCATCGGCTATAAAAGAACAACAAACATTGTGGAAAACAGTCATGCTCGTATAACACTTTTTGTGATAACAAAGCGGTTTACATTGAATTCAATTTTTATACAGTGAACAAGGTGTAGCAGTTACATGTAACATCCTTATATTGGGAAAGTTATGGGGTTACGGGCTGCATGGTGAGAGACAGGGAGGGTTATAACTTTTGTACAAGCAGATAAAGAACAATAGGCATTATATGGGTACTGTCTTAGGCAAAAGGTTTATGTGATCGATCCAAAGGATTCTTCGAAGAGGTGAGTTTTTAGTTATTGTCGGAAGTCAGTTAGGTCCTCTATGGCTCTTAGGGGTATGTTTACTAAACCGTCTTAATGTTACTGGCGCTAGTTGGAGCGCTAACGTGAAGAATCCCATATAAGGAAGTGGGCGTTCTGGCATTAAGCCATGTATCGCGCAATAGAGAGTGCCTTGCCATTTTCGTGCAATAGTGTGTGGCGCTGCACATTTGCGCACCGTAAGCCTAAGTATGTAGAAGCGCTGTGATAATAGCTACAGAGGTGTAGTACACTGGTTAGTACAATGCTTGCGGAGACAGCAGTCATGAGTTTGATTCCTCTGGGTTTATACAATATGGCAGTCTGAGACAATTCCTTTTAATGCGTGTAACAGACACATCTGAACAGTGTGTGCTGCCAATTGAAAAACCCACGCTGCAGTGCAGTAACCTGATGCGCATATTAGGGCGCCCACCCCAAGGCGCCCTATGATGCGCTGTAGTTTGCCACCCTCCAAGGCATCATATAAGGTGCCCCATGAGCTGGTGCAAACTAAGGTACATCGAAAGATGCCCAAAGAAGGGCAAGGTGACGCCTGAAAAGGTGGCCAGTCGCAGTAAGGAGTCCCAAGTTGAATAGCACAAAATGTATGGCCAAACACAGATGTAACCCTACCACTGCACAGAGTACCAAGGAAAGCCAAACAACAATGTCTGGAGGGTATCACATGGAGTAGCTGATGGACCTGTCAAATCTGCGTGCAGCTCATGTGGCAGTTGGAAAAGTGCAGAAACATATCGGAGGCAGCTGGACCGATGCATAGGGTGATGGTGATGTAAAGTGCCAACATGAGAGTGTGTGGCAGAGGATGCGAATACGTGTCCACCAGAGCAGGTAGAGGTGGCAGCATAACAGGAGGACAGAGGAGTAGCAGTGCCATGCCGAGCATACACACAAGAGGCAATCATGAAGAGCCATAATGCAGAAAAGGGTCATAGCGCAGGACATGGGGCGGTAGTCCACACATTAGGGCATGACGCCACACAGCTGGCAGAGACAGATAGATGGACAGAAGGATGCTTGGCAACTGTGAGGAGGCTATAATGTGCCACCACACACATCTGCACAGATATGACTGTTAGATGAAGGAAAAATAGTTGTGTAGGACAGGCAGAAAAACTGAGAACACACAGGAATCAAACCCATGACCACTAGCTGCAAAGTCAGTGTACTAACCACTGTGCTATGCCTCTATGGTATCCATCATAGCAGTGGCTGGCCACACAAAAACTGCAGGTCACCGCACCAACGATCTGCTGTGTATACTGGGACAGGGTAAAAGCACAGGCAAAGCACTGTATAGGGCACCATAGGTCACACAAATGAGGTGAGGGTGGTCTGTGTGCTAAACACTGATCTCCGATATATGTCTGCCTGACACAGCCACAAAAGGGAGTTGTGCTGCACATTATGACTAAAGGAGGCCCTCTGTGGGATTGAACCCATGACCACTAGCACATAAGTTAATGCAAAAATCGGTATGCCTACACCACCAACGTGAGTCGAGCAGCAAAGGCTGCATACAACAACAATGCATGGCCCCACACCAAAAGCCTGCTGTGTGCCAGGAAAAGGCAACCCCAACAGTAACTATGATGTAATGCACATGTAGAAGAGCTGTGTACAGCGCATATCACAGTCTGCAATTGGTACGAGAGCCACATATACACAAAGGCACACACACAATAAAGTGTTAGGCAGTCGAAACAGCATGCAAAAGAGCAACGAAAAGGAACCCAAAGGGCAGCAGGGGATGCTGTATGTAGCAGGGCAAAATGGGGAATAGTACTGAAAAGGAGCATGTGAGAATTGAACCTGCAAACAGAAGCTGAGACAGATCAGCTCAACAATAGCAATAACAGTCACCCAAGCATACCAGCCACATGGACAGTACAAAGGAACAGCCATATGTAATAGCTAATATGCAGCACATAGGCTGCAGAAAGGGCACACTGTGCTGTACAAAGAAGCGATGGAAGGGTGTAAAGGAGAGCTGACGAAGCTGCAGCCAGCTCAAGGTCAGGTTAGCACAGCACAAGGTAAAAGGAAAAAGCATGTGGGAATCAAACCTGCAAACTATGGTGCTCCAATGCATGTCTGTAACCACTATCCCAAACCACCACTACAGGGACCATACAAATATGTCTCCTCTTCTTATTATTTATGGCAGTTCTATTATATATAAAAAAATTAACATTTTTTAATGTTATTTCATGCCTTCACGATCTTTTTAACAGTATAATTATGTATTTATTATTTTATCCCTAGTGGTCATATTTGTGTACTATGAGACAAAGAAGGTATCATTTTAGCATTACTATTATTTTTGTTGTGTCCTCCTCATCCTCCTCTCTTTTTATTGCTCTATGGTTCTTAGATATGGTTGTTTTTTAGCTATGCTTTTGATATTCTATTTATGCTTTATAACATTTTTATCATTATATTTATGTTATAAAATTGATCTACATCTTTTAAATAATTTATATATTTTACATGTTTAGGAGCACTTACTAGGTTTTAATTTAAATTCATTGTTAGGTTTATGTTTTTTATAATTAATTGATTTTCATGTGCTTTTTACTACGTTTATAATTGATGTTTATTGTTATTGTATCTTTTGAGGTGTGTTCCCTCCAAAGACCCCCTGAGGAAGGCTTTTCAGCCGAAACGCGTAGAGGCTAATAAAAGGGGGTTTTACCTGAATTGGACCACCGCCAGTCTCTTTTTTGTACCTGCTTATTTGGTCTCCTGTCTCAGAGTGCAGGTACTTGCTGCTCTTTTTGGTCTGCAACAGCTGCATGAGGAACATGATCCCAGATAATACAGAAAACGCAAACTATCACACATACAGAGATAACGCTCTGCAGAGGGTCTGCTGCAATGGGTGCTGTGAAGACAGTATGCGTATACATATGACACAGCACATGGAATGCACCCATGAAGGATGAACACGCATACCCACACTGCCACATTGCCAAATTACTGGTGCAATGTGAGTCCTGGAATATCATGAGATAAAGAAGACTGTGCAGACATGCATTGCTATGTCTGTCAATCAATGTAGAGCGGCACATCTGTACACTAGCCAAACACACTAATCTGTACATAGAGGTTGAAAGAAAGGTCAAACATGGTCAAGTAACTGGCACAGAAGCCACACTGCCACATGCCCTGGTGTACCAACATATTCAGTCACATGCACCTGGAACGTGTACGGTAAACAATGACACAGTGATGCCCCTCATGCACTGTAGCACACATGGTGATGGCAAATATTGACCGAAGATGTTGGCACACATCAAAGTGGTGTGGTGGTAAATACCATGTCATGTTCAAGTGCAGGGTAGCCCCACAAATACCAGAGGACCTATACAATGTCACCCCTGTGCCACACGCATGGCTGTATGCTCTTGGAAAACTAAACAGATGAAGATATCCTGCGGTGCAGGTCACACACATAGGCAACATACAGTAACACAATGTCAGATGGATGTACAACATGTAGCAAGCATGTCAGTCCCTGCTGCACATGTAGGGGCCTGTACACAGTGTCCATAGTGCAAATAACCTCTGCAAACCAACATGTCCCATGAAGACTGTCTGTGAAACCCTGGGCCCGCCTACCCAAGTGGTACATCCCAATCTGCCACAGCACACAAAAGGTTATGTATGTCCCCTGCGATGAATCCCACACCCAGCCACAGCACGGCAGCAACGTTGTGTAGGACAGGCCGGCTATGCCCAATGTAGCAGTCCAACATCAATGTCCATCATAGACATGCGGTCCACACTGCGATGCTCCTGCCTGGGCCCTAGAGCTTACAGGCAGGAGTGGCCTTATTTAATGTCCCTTATGGATAAAGGTGGTACTGAACCCTCTGAATGCTGGGGTTCGTAGTACACTTGTTTTTTTCCTTTAGGGATGAAAGTTGTAGTTGTGACTCGAGTGATAAGGCTTGCAAGAAATTTATTTGTTGTGGGGATATTTTCAACGCATTACAATTCAAAGGTGCACAACGTAAAGGTGCAACTTTCAACATAAAGGTGAAATCAGGAGGTCAGGAAAAAACTGAAATCAAATAGCTTTAACTCAGCTTTACACAGTCACGGTAGCTTCTACTCAGCTTTGCCTCGTGTGGTTGCTTGGGATTATTGCAGCCTCACAGTAACAGCTGTTCTCCTCACAGCGTTGCTTTACAGAAACAGGTGAAAACAATTTGTGAACTTTCACGGCTAGGCAACAGGTATAGCAAATGTTTTGTATTCTTCTCATACAAACTCCAGATGCTTCTTTACACTGTTACTCTCTAAAACATAAAGAGCAATCCATTGCACAAGGATCATAACTCAAGGTAGGCACATCATTATCTATCTGCATACATTCATCTGGGCTAAGGCAATTGTTCTCTTCATCAGGTTTCTTATGTTTCCCTGACTTTAGCTCCAGAAATTGCTGAAACTCTTTTAGAAGCAATTCAGCCTGTAGGTGCTCTTTAGCTGCTTGATAGTCTCCGGTAAGGGTCACACCCTTCCCCCACTCACTATCTGCTCTTGTTGCAGAGTTTGGCTTAGGGAGGTCAGCACAATAAAAAGGTTTCTCCAGCAAGGCATTAAAATTAGGAAATTCAGCTTTACCTTTATCAGAGACGTTGGCATAAGAACAGGCACCTTTCTTCCAGGACTCTCTCCTCTCTAGAAACTCAGGAGCCTTATGGCTAGTTCTTCTGGTAGGGGAATTTCTCTCAGAAAAACTTCTTTCCTGTTTTGGTTCCTGGCTTTTATAGCACTGCTCGCCACCAGACAAAATACCTTTTCTCCAAGAGCTGGGTTTGCTAGCCTTCCCACGTTTAGGCTGTACCGTGTAGTAAGGATCTCCTTGAGAGTATATTGTGCTCCAAGGCTTACTGTTCCAGGGTTCTGCCTTCTCCCAGGGTTCTAGCATTTTTCCCCTTTGATTCCAAGTTCCTCCTGAAGACCAACGTGCACTGGAAGCTGCTTCTCGTCTGCTTCGTTTCTTGCTGCTCTCCTTGTCAGCCTTGCTGCCTGCCTCGCCAGCCTTGCTGCCTCTTTTGCCAGCCTTGCTGCTTCCTCTGTCAATCCTGTCTGAGGATTTAAAAAGGGCTTCATTTCCCGGCACTCCATGTCATTCCCCTGGGCGTGCCCAATCAGTGCTGAAGCCTAACTCCTCCCCTGGGCTAGGGCTTGTCTTCAGCTCAGCCGATAACTGTGTTTTTTCCAAGTAAGTTTTTGAAATCCTGTGTGTGTCATCCCTTCTATCAATATTTTCCCCTATCTCCATTTCCTCTGGAGGGGAGTCTTCACCACAACATGCAGAGGTCAGCCATCCTATGCCACCATATCCCAGGGACAGCTGCATGGTCCTGTTGTGGTTTACAGACACTTGGGTGATGGTGCCTGCATATTCAGTGTAGTCAATGTGCAAAGGGTGTGTTCTGCCCTGTATCAGAAGAAGGAGAAACACTGTCATGGTATGTTGCACAGAACACCAGGGAACATTGCAGGTAGGCAGACATGCAAACATGAAATTAGCACAACATATAACACAGTGCATGTTGTGGAAATGTGGCCATTGAACCATACACGAGGGTGTCCTATGGATATGGGCATGTCCATGCACATGTCACACAGGTGCCTCACTGCTCCACCCCATGTCCATCAGCATTGGTGCATAGTGATCCCACAGGATAACTCTCTGAAAAACACAGCAAAATGCAAGCATAGAATGGACGATGTCATTTCCAAAAGATCCAAGATGCAACCTACTGTCTGTCTGCAGATCTTGTCTGCTAGGGACTGTCTGAGGCAGGAAAAAGCAACACCACGTCACAGTAAATACAGAAGATGCCAGAGGAATGTATAGAATCACCATATCCCCATCTCCAGCTGCTGTTGGCGCATGTCCAAATTAGGGCATCATCTGTGATACTGAAATGCTGATGGATAGTGTTCTGAGGGCACACAAGAGATAGGTCAAGTCACAACATAAAATAGATGTGCACAATGTATACATGGTCAACAGTAGTAGGTTACAGATAGCAGAGTCCCCAACCCTCCACAGCTGTTAAAACAGCACCCACCACATGATAATACAAACTGTATGTACACTGTACCCTTACACACCCACACTAGAAAAACACACACACACAGTATGTTAAGGTGAGCATGCCACCAGTAGCAAACGGTCTGTCTGTGGACAACCTGAGATCAGTGGAGATAGCTCTTGGCCAAAGCAATGCTACACAGCATTTGGCTGATGTTACAATGTTACAGAGGGGTGTACGTGTGGCCCACCACCAGAACACCTAGGACGTGTGGACACACGCAGCTCTCTAGGATGTGTTCCAGAAACAGTGCTGGAGCAGATGAGCTGGGCAGGAACACATGTACCTGTGTGTGACAACAATAACATATGGGGTATGGGGGTGCAGACCAAAGAGGTGAACCACAACATATGTACATTGGACAGATGACCCCAGACATGATCTGTGGCTGACTCTCCCCACACACCATGTACCTGAATATCCATCTACCCATTCTCCTGCACGTTGAGTGGGGTACAGACAGCTGCCAGTGAACCACAGCACCAGGGAGGTCACACAATATATCCTGTGGAGGGATAAACACACCAGAAACATACATATGTCATGTTTGAGCTGTGTAACACACACAGCACGATCACGTCATCACCCCTCCTGCCCCCCAAATTCGTGTCAGTCTGTCTTTTGTCCATCACACTGTACAGAATTTCCCCTGCCAAATTCCCCAATGATGTGTTAATGCGAAAATTAAAGGGCCTGTACCCCATACGCCCCATTTCATTACCTCTCTGCTTCTTCAGACACTGATGACCACACCCGTCACCCTGACATGCTGTCCTCGCATGTCCAAACTGCCTCCGTACCAACCCCCTGCACCTCATATCTCACCTGTCACACCTTCAGTGTGTATTGTGATGGTCCCACCTCCCCTGCGTGCCTGCACCCATATGCGGGAACACAGGGATATGTCCTGTACATGTTCCAGAGCTCCATACTAAATTCTGTGTTGGGGCTATCTGATCCCCTGCCGCTCAGTGCCAATTGTATGCTGATGAGTGTCACATATATCCCAACATCCCTGAACAGCCCCTGCCAATCCAGACCCTGAGCTATGTTTGCATGTTTAACAATGCTGACCTGATGTATCCACTCTGCCTGAAACGGAACCTGGCCACGACCCAACATCTAAGCTCCCTCTGTAAACCCTGCCCCCATATTAGGTGTCTGTTTATAGGTTGCAACACATTGCCGCATGTTGATACGCAATGTATGGGTTGTCTGTGACCCCTCCCTCTCCTCACCCACACATACGATTCATGTAGCTAGGACATGCAGTGTCAATCCAGATAACATGAGCAATATCCACCCCATCCTCCCTTAACACACAACTAAAATGTGAATGCACCCCTCAGTCACCCCCCCCCCCGATCTGCTAACTGTAACCCACACCTTGCTGTTATCCCCTTGAATCAGCTGTGTCTGCCCCACAACAACCAACACGCCGCTGCATGGCTCATCATCTGCTGGCTGCGCCATGACCATAATACTGCTTCTGTCAAATCACCTCATTGGTTCACAATCTGTGTATGCATCCAGGTGTAGTTTACCCCGCTGAGCAAATGACGCAGTACCTGTGTGTGTACTCTGTACCTCCCCTCCAGAATATTAATCCCTGCCAATACTACTACCACTGAGCATGTACATATTGTTGCCAATCGTACATAGCGCTGTACACAAACATGTAACTCACAGTCTGTGCCAATCAGTATATGTTATGTGACCAATGCACCAATATCCCCCATCGTGGCATCCACATGTCTAGGCAAATGGTGGCACCTACATCCCACTTTGATACTGCTGACCACACACCACACTCTGTGTACCATTCTGCACCCACAGCTGCAACCAACAACCTGCGTGTGATCGCCAGCCACCGTCCCCAATCCCCAACCAAGTTCCTGTGTACGGTAACGTACCCACCTAGGGCAGGCAATCCATTCTCATCTGACCCCCCGTACATCCGCAGTTATCCCCTAAACATCCCGTCTATGTTCCCCCTGGACTATCCTGAATGCTCTGATGGGCAGGGAATGTCCCCCATATGTCTGTGTAGTGTTGCGTATGACTGGAATGGCTATACAAATGTTCAACAGTAGTAGTAGTACATATGTCTAGATACCAATGGAATATCCAACATATGCAGTATTTACATGAGAAGACCATTGTAATCAGCTGGCTCCTGGCTGCCGTGCCCTCAAGTGTGTAACCACGGCCACGTACAGGAAGACACATAGGATCATCTTCTAGATCCTCATTAATTTGGACTGGGAGATCGTGCCTGAGAGCAATGTTGTGCAGTATGCAACAGGCCAGAATAATCTTTGCCACAGTCATGGGTTTGTATTGTAAGGCCCCACCAGTTCTATCCAGATACCTGAAGCAACTTTTCAAAACTCCAAAGGTGCGCTCTAAGACGGAGCGGCTGGAGGCATGGGCCTCATTGTACCTCCTCTCTGCACGTGTCCGCGGCAGACGCACAGGAGTCAGCAACCAGGGACGACACCCATATCCTGCATCACCTGTAGAGAAATAGTAGAAAGGTAAAGCAGAGACTGAGCCACACACACATGCACACAAGCATGTACTGTCACAGCCCCTCCTAGTGGCAGTGTACCAAAGGGTCAGGGTGGACATTTTAATTTTGTTGAAGAAAGAAAAACTTTTAGACCAAGTGCATTCTGGTCCTTGTAGTCCCTCTTCACAAGAAAATAGATGTGTGAGCCTTGAGTAGGGTGAAACAAAAATGTTTTTATTCCCTTGTTACGCAAAAGGTTCTTCAGGAAACAAAGTAGAATTACCTTACTTCAGGTTTAGTGCAAAGAATATTTACAAAAGGTCAGCACCTGTTACAAATGCTTCACAGTTCTCTGTATCCAAGCAAGTTTCTCAAACAGCAAGAAAAACAAGACAAAACTTCTTCCTTCAGTTTTAACAGAAGCAAAAGGTACTTTAAAACATGTGCTGCTGTTATATCTCGGTATGAGATTCCAGGCTCTCGGTAATACACAGAGAACAGTCCATTGGTTCAAGAATCAATGGTTCTGATTCTGCAAACTCAATTTGCATGGGTTCTAGCTCGCTCGTGGTGTCTTCTAATCCTGAGCTTTCCCTGGTTAACACAGGTTGCAGTTCAGTATTTCTTTCCCCCACTTTCCAGCCTTGCTGGCTTGAGTTTAGCAAATAACTATTAGGGCTTTTCCCTATACCTCTCTGTACAGGGTTACAAAACTTCCTCCAGCTTTGTTTCTTCTCAGAATGGCTTTTTAGGTTATCAGCCTTCCTAGGACCTGACATCCATTTAATAAATGAAGTAGCACTGTACCCTGGATCTCTGTAGCGTTTGCTGCTGGTGTTGTCTCCACCAGAGACTCTCCCTTTGTCACCGTCTTCCTTGAAGACTGGCTTCTGGAGCTTTCTAAGCTGGGCTTGTTCTCCCTGGAACTTAGCTCTGCTTTTCCATGTATCCAAGCTTCTCTGCCTTGGAGTGTATGAGGTTCCTTCCTCAGGTCCTTCCTTCAAAGATCCTTTCTCTTTCTCTCTCAAAGGTCCTCCCTCGAGTTCCTTCTCAGATCCTCTCTAGAGTTCCCCCTTAGATCCTCTCTCGAGTTCTCCCTTAGATCCTCTCTGTCTGCTTCCTTCTGAGCACTGCTTATAAAAGCGTTCTCCAACTGAGTTTCCTGGCTTTCTACCCAGGTGCCTTTGATTAGGTACTGCATTGCTACACCCTGGGTGTGTCAGCTTAACTTCTGCAGCTTCGTGCCTGCTCCCTCTAGTTGCACTTCTAGGTAATTGCACCCTCTGTAACTCAGTTGCTTCATAAGAAAGAGAGTTTTTTCTACATCCATCGCTTCAATGGCTTCAGCTCCATCACATATCCCCCCTCTTAAGATATTACGGGCTGGCTTTTCTTCATCCGCACAGCACGTAATCCATGACATAGCATCCGCATTATGGTGCAGGTTTCCTGCTCTGTGCTCCACCTTGTACTCGAAGGGTTGCAATGCCATGTACCATCGGGTTAAGCGGCTATTGTTATTCTTCATCTGATTTAACCACTTTAATGGTGCATGGTCAGTGATCAGTAAAAGTTTTCTCCCAGTCGGATAAAATTTCAGGTCTTTGACTGCCCACTTAATCGCCAGACATTCCCTCTCAATTGTGGAGTACCTCTGCTCTGCCGGGGATAACGTCCGGCTCAAGAACATGACTGGATGTTCTACTCCTTCATGTGTCTGTGAAAGGACGGCTCCTAACCCAGTTTCAGAAGCATCCGTTTGAACTATAAATTGTTGGTGGAAATCTACACCGTGTAAAACCGGTACTTTACATAGCTTCCCTTTCAACATTTTGAAAGCGTCTTCGGCCTCTATGGTCCATTGTATCCGGTTTGGGGCTTTTTTTTTCAACATGTCCGTGAACACGGCACTTTCCTCAGCAAAATGAGGGATGAAACGTCTATAATAGCCTATAAGGCCTAAGAAACTCCTTAATTGTTTTTTGTTCTGGGGCATAGGAAAATCCCTAACACTTTCCACCTTGTTTAACAGGGGTCGGACCATACCTCGTCCTACCAGGTGGCCTAAGTATTTGACTTCTTGCCCCGCAAACATGCATTTCTCCGGATTTAATGTTAGCCTGGCTTGCCTCATCGCTTGCAGCCCTACTTTTATCCGGGCAAATGTTGCTCCCAGGTGGAACTGTGAATGACAATATCGTCCATGTATGCGACGGCATACTCCTTTTGGGGACGTAAGACCAAATCCATTAGCCGCTGACAGGTTGCCGCTGCACCGTGCAACCCAAAAGGCATCCTTCTGAATTGAAATAGGCCCACTGGAGTGCTGAGAGCCGTCTTGGGACGGGACTCTTTTGTCAGGGGTATTTGCCAATACCCTTTGGGCATGTCAAGGGTGGTGAGGAATTTCACTTGCCCCAGTCTATCCAAGAGTTCTTCAATGCGTGGCAATGGATACGCATCAAAGGTAGACATCGCATTAAACTGGCGAAAATCAATGCAGAATCTCATCGTGCCGTCTGGTTTGGGCACCAGGACAATGGGGCTGCACCAGGGGCTTCGAGATTCTTCAATAATCCCCATACTTAGCATTTCGTGGATTTGAGCCATGACTTCCTGTTTCTTGGCCTCCGGTAGGCGATAGGGCCTCTGTCTGATCACTTTTCCGGGCGGCGTTATTATTTTGTGGGCCACTAAGTCTGTTTGGCCTGGAATAGGTGTCAGGACATCCTCAAACCTTGCCAATACCCTGGCCAACTCTTGCTTCTGTATTATGGAAAGTTCCTCACTGACCCGTGGCTCGGGTTTAGTTCTGCAGTCTTCTAGAAGTGGGCCTAAATCCTCATCTACTTGTTCCTCGGAAGTAGCGGTTAAACCTTTCATGTCGTTTCGACCGGTGGACCTGAACCCTCCGGTTCCACGGCCTGTAGGAGTTACCATGGGCACTTCCTCCAAAATTGGAAAACCAACTCTTTCGCATATGAGTTGTGCAATGCGGTCTCTTATTTTGACCTCGAAGTCTTCATCCGCAAAGTTGAAGAGCAAGACTTTAATGGCCCCTCTGTAATCCGGATCTATAACACCAGCCCCCACATCTAAAAAATGTTTAACGGCCAGGCCAGATCAGGGCGCAATGCGACCGTAACATCCAAGGGTGGGTAATTCTATCTGGATGCCTGTGTCTATTAAAGCTCTTCCATGCTTGGGAATGACTTGTTTAACTGCACTATATAGATCATATCCAGAAGCCTGAGCAGAGGCTCGCCGCGGACTCTGGGCCCTCTTAGATATTTTGCAGAATTTTAATATAAATTTTGGTTCACTCACAGGGTCTTTCTTTACCTCCTGATCAGTTTTGGGCGCTTTTCCAAAGAGTGGACTGGGAACCACTGCTATTTTGGATTGGGGTTTTGTAGAGACCAAGGCTTCCTGGGGAGATAGGCCCTTTTCCAACCCCTTTCTAAATTGGAGCCAGTCCCTACCTAGCACCAAATCATGAGGCAATTTGGGAACTACTGCAACCGGTATGTCTTTTTCTATCCCTAACCCTTTTACTATTAAGTTGTAGACCGGATAGAAAGAAGAGGCACCGTGAATGCATTGAGTTTCACTTTTCCTTCTGCTCGGTTTGGGAGAGACTCAGCTTGATCTTCAATTATGCGCCAGAGCTTTTTTGAGATCATGCTCTGATCTGCACCAGAATCGAGAAGAGCCTTGGCAGTTATACCTTGCACCTTCACCTCTAACAAAAAATCCTTCATGCAACATTTTGGTATTTTCACTTATCAGTGCAGTACGCAATTTACACTCACTCTGTACATGCCCTAATTTCCCACACAGAAAACATCTCTTTTTCTCAGAGTGATTTCCTGGTATAGACATAGCATTTTTCAACCCTCTGGTATTGTACCTTGACTCCATTCCTGATGACTGCATCATTGCCTCTGCTGCCGTTTTTGAAGATTCACCACTATTATGAGTAGCTAATTTAGCTTCAAAATATCTTTCTGTTAACAAGATTGCCTCCTCAGTGGTGCGGCAGTTTCGCAGTATGAGGAAACTCTGCACCTTTTTGGGCACAGCAGTCATGAATGGCTCTAACACAATAACATCTACTATAGTGTTAATGGTCTTATCCTCTGGCCTTAGTCATTTCATAGCCAAACATTTAAGCCTTTGACCCAAAGCTTTTGGTGTTTCACCCACTTTGAGTCGGGTAGCTCTTAGCATTCTATTATACACCAAAGGAGTTCAGCCAAGGCGATCCCTTATGGCCTTTGTCACCTCTGCGTAATTATTTGCTAAGGCGGTGGGCATAGCTCTATACGCTGACAGCGCCTCTCCCGTGAGCGAGGCTGCCAGGCGTATGGCCCATTGTTCTTCCAGCCACCCTATTGTGTGGGCTATCCTATCGAAGGATTCCAAAAAGTCATCAATGTCGTCAGTGGGTGATAATTTTCCTAAAGATAATGTCTCATACAACCAGGGTCCTACCACACCGTTGCTGGCAACAGCATTCAGTCCTTGGAGCGAAGGAGCTGCTTCTTTTGCTTTCCTTTGTTGGGCTAACCATGCCTCCATCATTTCCAGCATGGGCTTTTGTTGCACCTGCATGGCCGTCACCACCTGCTGCTGCACTTGGCAAGCCATCTCCCGTTGCTTGTCAAATTGGACCGCAATCCACTGCAGGATCTCCTTCGGGTCTAGAGAGGAATAGAGAGAAGAATAAAACCAAGTGTGGCACTGGAAAACTGTTGTCAGTTCCCCCCTTTTTTTTTTTCAGCACCCACACCTGAATCCACTACAGGTTATGCCCATATACATATTACCTGCTTCAGGTGTAGACTCAAGCTTTGAGCAAAAGATGGGTCCACCGTCCTCCAGCAGTATTGGTGACGACACTCCAGTCTTCCACTCGGTGCTTCTTTCTTTGCTTTTAAACCTGGCAGGTTTTTTTTCTAGCTTAGCAGATTCTTCCTCATTCCCAGCAGAAACATCTGAACAACTACGCCATTATGTCACAGCCCCTCCTAGTGGCAGTGTGCCAAAGGATCAGGGTGGACATTTTAATTTTGTTGAAGAAAGAAAAACTTTTAGACCAAGTGCATTCTGGTCCTTGTAGTCCCTCTTCACAAGAAAATAGATGTGTGAGCCTTGAGCAGGGTGAAACAAAAAGGATTTTATTCCCTTGTTACGCAAAAGGTTCTTCAGGAAACAAAGTAGAATTACCTTACTTCAGGTTTAGTGCCAAGAATATTTACAAAAGGTCAGCACCTGTTACAAATGCTTCACAGTTCTCTGCATCCAAGCAAGTTTCTTAAACAGCAAGAAAAACAAGACAAAACTTCTTCCTTCAGTTTTAACAGAAGCAAAAGGTACTTTAAAACATGTGCTGCTGTTTTATCTCAGTAAGAGATTCCAGGCTCTCGGTAATACACAGAGAACAGTCCATTGGTTCAAGCATCAACGGTTCTGGTTCTGCAAACTCAATTTGCATGGGTTCTAGCTCGCTCGTGGTGTCTTCTAATCCTGAGCTTTCCCTGGTTAACACAGGTTGCAGTTCAGTATTTCTTTCCCCCACTTTCCAGCCTTGCTGGCTTGAGTTTAGCAAATAACTATTAGGGCTTTTCCCTATACCTCTCTGTACAGGGTTACAAAACTTCCTCCAGCTTTGTTTCTTCTCAGAATGGCTTTTTAGGTTATCAGCCTTCCTAGGACCTGACATCCATTTAATAAATGAAGTAGCACTGTACCCTGGATCTCTGTAGCATTTGCTGCTGGTGTTCTCTCCACCAGAGACTCTCCCTTTGTCACCATCTTCCTTGAAGACTGGCTTCTGGAGCTTTCTAAGCTGGGCTTGTTCTCTCTGGAACTTAGCTCTGCTTTTCCATGTATCCAAGCTTCTCTGCCTTGGAGTGTATGAGGTTCCTTCCTCAGGTCCTTCCTTCAAAGATCCTTTCTCTTTCTCTCTCAAAGGTCCTCCCTCGAGTTCCTTCTCAGATCCTCTCTCGAGTTCCCCCTTAGATCCTCTCTCGAGTTCCCCCTTAGATCCTCTCTGTCTGCTTCCTTGTGAGCACTGCTTAAAAAGGCGTTCTCCAACTGAGTTTCCTGGCTTTCTACCCAGGTGCCTTTGATTAGGTACTGCATTGCTACACCCTGGGTGTGTCAGCTTAACTTCTGCAGCCTCGTGCCTGCTCCCTCTAGCTGCACTTCTAGGTAATTGCACCCTCTGTAACTCAGTTGCTTCATAAGAAAGAGAGTTTTTTTCTACATCCATCGCTTCAATGGCTTCAGCTCCATCACAGTACATGCAAACCAACAGCACAGACATGTCTCCCATGAACATGTTACAGCACATGCTGACACACAACATGTATATGGCAGCGTCTAGAGGTATGAGTCAGGGACCACGGGGTGGGAGTAGAGGGGTGCAAACCACCTCAGCTGTAGCCCACAATAACACATGCCCAAACACCCATAGCCGAAATATAGTTGTGTCGGCTGCAAGATCATCAGCCACACACATGGCAATGCACCCTTGACAAGGTTAGTGATGCACACATTTGCAAGCATGTGATAGCCATGAGACTGCCCACACACATGGGTTGAACCGGGAAAAGGTCCCTGAGCTGCCCCGAGAGGATGTCCGACACAACAATATACCGTTGAATATATGTGGAACATACATGTGTCCTGGACTATGCCCACACAAATCACACAATGTGAAATGGCCAGATATGTCAGAGGTGAAGGTGCCACCAACACAAAACACCATACCAAAGATGACCGTGAAGGGAAGTGCCCCCCAGACACACACACAAACGACACAAACACAACTGGGGACACCTTGCAAACAAAGACATGTATGCCTACGTGTACCCAGAGGAACACCATGTGCACATCTGAGCAGAGAAATACCCACCCATCAGTATACAGTCCTCATACTGCCCAGCCTTAAACTGTCCGAATAGTGCTGAGTGATGCAGGATAAAGGAGTCATGAGTGGACCCTGCAAACCTAGGGACCACATTCAGAATGCACATATTTGCATCACATACAACCTGAACATTCAGGGAATGGTAGTGTTTGCAGTTGCGGAACACTGCCTCCCTGTCTCCGGGCAGGACTGGGGCAACATCTGTGCAATCAATAGCTCCCATCACATGTGGTATCCACGCAACCTCTTCAAAGGCCTGGTTCAGGGTCCCCCACTGTTGCCTAGTGTTGGGAATTGCAATGTAATTCCCCACCCAGCTGACCATGGCATGCAGTACCTGGTGGAGACAGCGTGAGAAGGTGGGGCGGCTCATGCCACCCACTGCGGCCACAGATGACTGGAAACAGCCAGAGGCAAAGAAATGTAGAGCAGCCAGGAGCTTGATCAAATCCGGTATGGCGTGTGACCGACTGGTCAGGGGCTCGAGGTCAGATCTGAGATCCTCAAAGAGCTCCCTAATAGCCACTGTGTCTAGATGGTACAGGGAGATCACCTGGTGGTCATGCATGTCCCAGAGCTGGGCCCTGGGCCTGTAGAGGCGAGCCTAGTGAGAGCGCAGCTCGGCACGCCTCCTGTGCCATGCCAGCTCAGCCCTAGCTTGCATGGCCTCCACAGCTGCAGGTCGGAGTTGCAGCGGGTCTGCACCCATGCCCTGTGCTGCAGCGCCATGGACATCATCACCCACGTCAGGCAACCGCGGGTCCTGAGCAACCCCCAAAGTACCTGCAGCCACCACAAAGGCAGCCATCAGCAAAACAGAGATACCACAGACAGAGGGTTCTTCTCGCCTCCCCCTCGCCCCAACACCACCCTCTACCTGTCCCTCACCTCACCCCCTGTACCCTATGCCTGCTCACCACCTCACTTGCCCCCCACCACGCCAACACTACCTCTCACCTGCTGCTCACCTCACCCCACCGCACCTCACCTCACCCCACCCCACCAAACCTCAGCTCACCTCACCACACCTCACTTGCTGTACACCTGACAAATACCTCACCTCGACTGCTCTACACCTCACCTACACAAAACCCTCAGCGTGTACCATGTATGCATCACAGATAAGTACCTTTCATCTGGTGCATGTATGTGCATGCGTTGAGCCTGTGCAGCACCGCAAACACAGTGTCTGCGCACATTGCACATGTGCGTCAGATCTGACCGTGACCCGTGTGCATGTGTTGCGCGTGGATCCATGCACGCATATGGCGTACGCGACGTGCAGGTGTGGGGCCATGCGCACGTGAAGGTGGCCACCATCTGCTGCATGGGCACCTAATCACGGGCGTCATGCACATAGCACCCCTCATACAGCAGCCGTTGCACGGAGCATGTGCAACACGCGCAGCAACTGGTGCATGTGTGTCGCTACGCATGCGCACATAGTGCACACGCGCCACAGCGCATGCGCATACTGCACACATGTGCCGCAGCACATGCGCAACACGCGTAACCCCGTGCCCCGACCAAAACACATAAAAAGGCCACATGTGATAAATGCTGAGGGTTTTGTGTAGGTGAGGTGAAGAGCAGGCATGGAGAACAATCGGTCAGGGTGATAGCAGGTGCAGAGAGGAGAGGAAAGGTAAGGTGAGGTGAGCAGCAGGTGTGTGGGAGAGGAGGTATGGTGAAAAGCAGGTATGAGGGTGAGGAGGATAGGAGCAGTGGAGAGGGAGAGGAGGAGAGGAGAGGAGGAGAGGAAGAGGGAGAGGAGGTGGTGAGAGGAGGAGAGGGAGAGGTGAGGAGAGGAGCAGGGGAGAGGGAGAGGAGGGCAGGCGAGCAGCAGGGGAGGGAATAGTAGGCAAGGACTGGGAGAGGTGGGAATGTGTGACAGGGAGGAAGAGGCCACAGGGAGCAGGGAGATGGAGCAACAGCCCATGGCAGGAGGGGACGAGGGGGAAACCCCTGAACAGCGGTCCACAGGGGTGGCAGGGATGGGTGGGCCTCAGGTGGTGTCTGCAGGGCCATCAGGTGTGTCCCAGCCCAAACAGGGGTAGCCCGAGAGGCCACCCATTGCCAAACGGAGGTGTGTCCCAGTGCCAGCGGAGGAACAGAGGAGAGCAGTTAGATTCAGCCAGCAGGAGAACCACATCCTGCTGGCCAGTGCACTGGAGCACTATGAGGTGCTCTAGGGCAGCTGAGCTCCAGCACCATTGTGGGGACATGCATACACCTGTGGGAGGAGGTGCAGGAAGTCATAGCGCAGGCTGGGGGCACACCTAGGGACCTGGACAGCGCCAGAAAAAGATTTAATGACATCAAGCATGGTGTTTGTGCACACATGGTGGCGGAGAGGCGACATGTCATGGGCACCAGTGGGGGTGGCCCCTTTGTCCTAACCCTGTCACCCCTGGAGCAGCAGCTTGCAGAAAGGCTTGGTCCCATCTACCTGCGTGGACTGCCTGAAACGCTAGACACCACCCATCCACACGCAGGTAGGTCTGAGATATGCAGCACACGTACAGCTCATGGCCCAGCATATGCTGGCCATGGACGGGGTGGTGGGGGGCCTATGCCCTGAGAACACATGTGCCCAAACACAGGCAACTGGGGGCACACCACCAGCCAAACCTGTCAAGGTACCAACAGGGTGTTTGTGACAGGTACCTGGGGCTGTGTCCACGACAGTCACAGTCCTGGACATAGTAGAGCACTGAACAGGTGTACAGCACCGGGGGGGGGGGGGAGTCCATCAGCCAGGTGGATTTCCCCCTCCTCCACTGTGCAAGAGAGGAAAGGAGCACCGTACATACATGGAGAGCCTGACACCTTCCACCCTAACATCCCAGCACATGCAACAGCTATTTGTACCTGGCATATAGGTCACACTGAAACATCATACATCTGCAGCTAGTCATGCATCACAATAGGACAGGGGGTAACATACAGGAGGTACATACATCTAGCCCAGCACACATTGACCTGGGGAGCCCCGCACCCTCCACCTACAACAGCTATGACGTGTGTCTGACATTACCTGTCCAGAGACATATCCCAGAACAGTGTCAGAGAATGGCCGCTCACACTGAGATTATGAGGTGGATGCAAACTAATGCCAAAGACCACGTCACACACATATCAGATACATACTACTCTGTCATTGGCCAACATACAGTAGGGATTCCCCATCCACCCTCACACGACATTGGGGTGCACATTCCCAAAGCTGCAACAACTGCACCTAGCCCAACCCCCACACCACCTGGGGCCAGCTCCTATACAGGTACCGCAGTGCCACAGACACATTCCCAAGACCCCCACCCACGGTGCAAACCCATGCCCAACATCGCTCCACCCATCCCCCGAAACAATCCACCACACACACACAGTACTGGACAGCTGTCCACCCACACCGCACAGTGGATACCAATGCGGCAGTCCCCATACACGTCTGGCTGACCCAGACACATGCTGCAACACCTACCATGCATAGCACACAGGCTACTGCATAGATATCACTTGCACACACTATGACCTGCCACAATCAAATTCAGGGCTCCCACATGCACCCCGGGCACATGTAGCACTGAGTCCACATCCCAGGTCACCCACACAGTGCATACCTAGTGCTGCACACAGTGGGCCGGGCACTCACCACCCCCATCCCCCAAAAACACAACATCGAATGTGGCACAGCTCCACCAGTGCCCCTCCTCCCCCCCCCCCACCAGGTACAGCATACTGTACGCACATGTGTTCTCCCCAGTGTAGGCGCAGGGACAGCAGTTACAGGTGGACAACACATTGCTGCTGGTGGGGATGTACTACACAGGTGTATATATGTGCTCTGTGCAAGCCTGTCCTTGATGTGTACCCTGTTCCCCCCCCCAGGTGACCTCCAGGCCATGGAGGCATATGAGGCGGAGGATGTGCCAGAGCCAGAGGATGATGAGGGGCCAGGGGTCGCAGAGTCTGAGGTCGCAGCCAGCACTGGTGGTGAGACCCCAGGGACCAATGTGGTGCCCCAGGCAGAGGACGGGGCAGCGGATGTCCACACATCAGTGGGGTCCTCCAGCAGCAGCACACTAGCTGTGGAGGGTACGGAGATGGAGGGGAGTCAGCACACAGTGCACGCACCAGGGACATCAGGCACCCCACCCACCAGTATGGATGTGATATTTGCGGAGCTGCGAGCCCGCAGGTGGTAGAGATGAGGACAGTAACTGAATTCAAAAAAGCATGGGACCAACACAGAGGATCTCTAAAGGTAAAAAGTGGACTGTTGTAGTTGTTGTTATGGAAGGACAGACTAGATAGGCCATGTGGTCTTTTTCTGTCATCATATTTCTATGTTTCTATACTGCCTCATCCAGGCAAGATGCTGAAGGTGGGTAACAGAATAGACAGCAAACCCCCTGGGGGTTGGGGTAACATTCACAATGACATTCCACGTGCTCCCAATATAATGACACCATAGCACTTAGTTTCGTATGTTATGTGGGAGTCTGTGCCATGTGCGATCCCCCCTCCTGTAGCATGGGTCATATGTTGTCAATATTTTAATGAGCACATACATCCACCCACTATTCACCTCCATATACCCCAAAGAGACGTACAGCAACAAACACCTATCCCAGATCACCTAGACAGCTTACTCGGCGGACCCATCTTTCTGGGTAATAGTATCTAGCCTAGATAGTCGGCGTAATCAGTACTGTGCATCAGGTTCAGACCAAACAGCACCCCCCAGATATATATCTGTGTGCCATGAACCCCACGTTATCTGGCCGATCTCATATGACCAGTACGCAGATCAATCATTGACCCAATGAACTGCAACACAGTACCATGTGTCCTTTCTTGGATTCCCACGACCCTTCAGCAGTATCATTTCCAGGCCTGGGGATGGATCATGGGATGCACAGATGTAAACATGGTACTGTGTTGCTAGTCGTTGCGTGCATGATTGCTCTGAGGACTGGTCTGTTGTGATATGCCAGACATGTGCATGAGTCACGGTGGGGGGTGCAACACATGTCTCACACATCACTTTGTGTCTCACCCACAGGCACTCATCAGGCCCTGATGGCCATTCATGAGGAGGTCAGCCAGCTGCGTGCCACAGCTGAGGTGATGGCAGCAGCGCTGTTGTAAGGGGACTGTTGTAGTTGTTGATATGGAAGGACAGACTAGATAGGCCATGTGGTCTTTTTCTGTCATCAAATTTCTATGTTTATATGTTTCTACTGCGGATGCCCAGGAGGCCATGGCTGGGCGTCCCCAGCAGAGACCAACTCCAGACATAGTATTGGGAAAGACAGACCTTTATTATCCGTATACCAGGGACTACTAGTACTTTCCCAGTACTACGTCTGGACTTGGTCTCTGCATCTATGTGGTATTTTGCTTCTTGTAGGCGTCCCCAGCAGCCAGAACCAGCACCAGAGGCAGCACCAGCGGAACCGACACAACGAAGTGATTTGGGCCGTGGTCGTCGTGGACATGGGCAGCCACGCAGGTCGTGATTGTGGGGAACAGGTCACTCTATCTGTGCAAATAAGGTCAGCTAAACCTGTTTATACCTATGTGCACGTCTCCAGTGTTTGCCACTGTGCTCCCCTGAATACTCTGTCCCCCCATGTTCTCACCCTGGTCACATGTGCCCCCACATTTCCGTTAGGGGTGGGGTGTCTGCACTACCACCAAGCAATGCACATACGTTATACCATGCCCTGTGTGCCATGCACCATGCCATGCGTGCACCCTTCTACCTATGCTTGAGGGTATACCCTACCTCTCCCGTCAACAAGGAATATGTTTATGGTGGTACATTAATGTTTTATGGATCTGTCACTCTCTCACACCCCATATCCTCTCCATTAGTCTACCCACATGTGTGACCATTCTCTCTGACCCACACCAGGGCCTACATGGCTGTTTAGCCACAGATGCTTGCGAAAGACACAGGCAGACAAAGGTAGCTAGCTACAGTCAGTTGTTTACTTTTCCCCAGCACCTGTAGTGAGCCACTGCTTCTCCTCCAGACCAACCTGTCCTGGACTCACCAGCTATCCCCCTGTGCAGCTCCTATCCTTCCTGCCACATAGCCTTTCCCTTCATCCTCCTCTGTGTATGCTGCATCAGATATTCAGCCTACACATCACAGGCAGCATGCATGTGACCATAGCTGCTGGGACACACAGCATAGCGGTACATCACAGGGGCACCAGGGGTCACAGACGCCTACGCACATGGCCATCCCCCACACCTGAGTGTGGAGACGGTCCATGCATGTTACCTATGTCTACCACACATACACATAGGGGTTTACACATATGTCCCATACTCATGTCAACAATCTATCTGTAAGGGAGATATATGACCATTGTGATGTGGTAACATAACTGTATTTAAAAACATATTTACAAGTAGTGTATACAAAAGCCCACATGTTGGGTCCCGGGAGCCAGGACAGCACAGGGCACGTGTGTGGGTGCCACAGGGACACTCACACGCTCCTGGGACGCCCATCAGGGGATGGCTGTCGAGATGCACCACCCATACCAGCCGTACGCAGCATGTGCATCTTGGCAGCCATCCACTGAATGGTGCCTGCCAGCCACCGGATGGTGTGGTCCTGGGCCTGCTGGCGTTGCAGCATGCCAGCCACTTCCACAGTCAGGTCCCGGACCCACCTGCCACCACATACACACCAGGTGCCTAGTATCTGTGTGGTGGCATGTGCGTGGGCCCTGTATGTGGCAATGTGGGCCCTGTATGTGGCATGTGCGTGGGCCCTGTATGTGGCAATGTAGCTACACCCAGGCACCATCGCTGCACGCATGCGGCAGTTGGCAGGGACCCACAGTGCCCTGTGCTGTCCTATATCCCCTCCACACCACCCTCCTCCCCCCTAACACCTCCCACCTGCCCTCGCCCCCTCCCCCTCCCCGCTCTCCTCTTCCTCCTCACCCCCGATGCATCACACACACCCTCAACCTTCCCTCCCTCCCGTCCCATCCCACCCTCCACCCCCTCCATATCCCCGTAGTCCTCTTCTGCCTCTGCCTCCTCCTCCTTCACCTCCTCCTTCTCGACCGGCTGGACTGCAGCTGTGGGGTGTGTTGTGGGGGGGCCCTGAGGTTGATGGTCCCTCACCAGCAGCATCATCCTCTGTGGGGGAAGACAGTCATTAGCACACCATCATGCAATTGCAGCGCCACATAAACATAGTGTGACCTACCACAGGCTGTTGCGCCAGAGTGACATGCTGTACTGCGCTGCAGAGGCCGCAACACTCACCGCCACGTTGCTGCAGCGCCCTCCTTTGGAGGCGGTCCAGGACATCTGGACAGTGCAACTCCCGTCCCTTTTTCCATAGGTCCTCCACCTGGGGGGGAATGCAATGGGTGGGAACATTAGGGGCCAGATATCTCTGGTGGGTGCCCAATGCATATCACACATCACTGCGAGCAGCAGGGTGCTGCTGCTGCTCTGGTCAGTGGGTCCTCTACTACCTGTTGCCAGCGCCACCTGCATGTGTGTCTGTGGGTCTGGACATGTGTGGAGTGCCACCTACGTGTCCTGTGGGCACCCCCCGGACCCCTCTACCCAGTTCCTACGCTCTCCTTGCATGACATGGCAGCATTATGCCATGTGTGGGGTAAGCATGATGGTCTCCAGGGGAGGTGTTTCTTAATCCCTGTGTGTTTGCCTGACCTACACACATCAGCAGACACACCCGCCATGCCACCATGATATCTTTATTGGAACATGTGTGATGTGTTCTGGCGTCGTGCGGGGATTGGGTGGCCCTTAACACATCACCAGGAGCAACTACCATAACACTAGGATGTCTACTATACCTCTGTGGTCATGACTGGGGCCTCCTGTGAATAGGGCAGTGTCAGCATACATCAGCCTGACATTATGTCATGGCTTTTTCCCAGACCTTGGATTTCAAGCAGCTTTGTTACTCTGGTGATGTCAGTCTCCAAACTTAATGAGGGTAGTTTACAAGATGAGATTAGCTCTGACCCCCTGGTGATGTCAGTCTCCGGGCCTGATGAGATTGGTCTGCAGTCCCTCCTTGCTAATCAAGTGATAGCAGACCTCAAACTGACCAAAATTATGACAGAGGGAGGTGCTGGAGATTTTCTCTATAAATACAGAAACACAAAAATAGCTCTCTCTGTTGATGGGACACTTCCTACTATGAGGCTCTGACCCATACTTCTCTCTCTCTCCCCCCCCCCCTTGTTCTTTTCTTTCTCTCTATATTCTTCTTACTATGAGACTCTGACACACACTTCACCCATGCACACACCCACAGACGCAGCTCTGTAACAACCTTATAACTCTGTTCTGTACCTATGTAATAAGCCTATTTCTATATAAAACTCTTTTTCCAAGCCACACCAGTTTTGGTTGTCTTATTTGTGCTGCTTACCCTACTGTCTCTGTGAAATGAACCCAGGACCAAACGGAGAGTAGCCGAAAGTAGAGAGCGGCGAAAGATTACATTCTCCAGAAGATTGCAGGCAGTTGTGGCCGAATGCAACAGGAGCATG
Organism: Ichthyophis bannanicus; assembly: GCA_033557465.1. NCBI lineage: Eukaryota > Metazoa > Chordata > Amphibia > Gymnophiona > Ichthyophiidae > Ichthyophis > Ichthyophis bannanicus. Next base: position 657,018,079 of record CM066036.1, read on the forward strand.
CACAAACACACCTAGCTGGGCTATAGACTACTGTATTCAGGTCCAGGGCCTCCTGGAGTTAGGGCAGAGCTGTGCAAATGAAACAGATGCAGTTAACCTATCATCAGGATCTATAATAGACCTCTGTAATCAGATCCATGGCCTCCTGGGGTTAGGGCAGAGATGAGAAACCCCAACAGATGCAGGTACCCTAACACCAGGATCTATACTAGACCTCTGTAATCAGGTCCAGGGCCTCCTGAGGTTAGGGCAGAGATGTGCAAATGAAACAGATACAGGTACCCTAACACCAGGATCTATAATAGACCTCTGTAATCAGATCCAGGGCCTCCTCGGGTTAGGGCAGAGCTGTGAAACCCCAACAGATGCAGGTACCCTAACACCAGGATCTATAATGGACCACTGTAATCAGGTCCAGGGCCTCCTGGGGTTAGGGCAGAGATGAGAAACCCCAACAGATGCAGGTACCCTAACACCAGGATCTATACTAGACCTCTGTAATCAGGTCCAGGGCCTCCTGAGGTTAGGGCAGAGATGTGCAAATGAAACAGATACAGGTACCCTAACACCAGGATCTATAATAGACCTCTGTAATCAGATCCAGGGCCTCCTGGAGCTGGAGTTAGGGCAGAGCTGGGAAAATGAAACAGATGCAGTTAACCTATCATCAGGATCTATGATAGACCTCTGTAGTCAGGTCCAGGGCCTCCTGGGGTTAGGGCAGAGCTGTGAGACCCCAACAGATGAAGGTACCCTAACACCAGGATCTATAATGGACCACTGTAATCAGGTCCAGGGCCTCCTGGGATTAGGGCAGAGCTGTGAGACCCCAACAGATGCAGGTACCCTAACACCAGGATCTATAATAGACCTCTGTAAGCAGGTCCAGGGCCTCCTGGAGTTAGGGCAGAGCTGTGCAAATGAAACAGATGCAGTACCCTAACACCAGGATCTATACTAGACCTCTGTAATCAGATCCATGGCCTCCTGGAGCTGGAGTTAGGGCAGAGCTGGGAAAATGAAACAGATGCAGTTAACATATCATCAGGATCTATAATAGACCTCTGCAATCAGATCTGGGGGCCTTCTGAAGTTAGGGCAGAGCTGGGAACCCCCAACAGATGCACGTACCCTAACACCAGGATCTATACTAGACCTCTGTAATCAGGTCCAGGGCCTCCTGAAGTTAGGGCAGAGCTGTGCAAATGAAACAGATGCAGTTAACCTATCATCAGGATCTATACTAGACTTCTGTAATCAGGTCCAGGGCCTCCTGGGGTTAGGGCAGAGCTGTGAGACCCCAACAGATGCAGGTACCCTAACACCAGGATGTCTACTATACCTCTGTAATCAGGTCCAGGCCCTCCTGGAGTTAGGGCAGAGCTGTGCAAATGAAACAGATGCAGGTACCCTAACACCAGGATGTCTACTAGACCTCTGTAATAAGGTCCAGGGCTTCCTGGTGTTAGGGCAGAGCTGTGCAAATGAAACAGATGCAGTTAACCTATCATCAGGATCTATAATAGACCTCTGTAATCAGGTCTGGGGGCCTTCTGGGGATAGGGCAGGCTTGTAATCAACACCATACACATCTACATTGGCAACAGATTGGCCCACAGACTGGTATTTTCTCCATGTTCTGCATGTATATGTGATGCTTGCTGTATATTGTGTTGCACAACTGCCATTGTGTGACCTGTCCCCATACACTTACTTCACATGGGTAGTCTGCAGATCGGTTGTACCGCCTGGTGAGGCGCACCCATGCCCTCTTCACCTGTGCAAGGTCCTGCCGCTTGGATGCTCCCGGGAACAAACGCCTCTGCCTAGTGTATATAAGTTCACTGAGGATCCTGAGCTCCATCCGGGTGAATGCAGGCTTCCGGGATCACGTGTCCATTTTTCCTCTCTCGAGATAGCGTGTGTACATGCATGACATGGTGCATGCGTGACGGCTCGCTGATGCACATGGCACATGCGCCGTGTCATGCACGTATACATGCTATCTCGTGCTACTATGCGCTACCTGGCGCTATTACGGTGACAGCACATGCGGTACTGTGACGCCTGGAACACGTCAAAGTATTGTTAGCAGAACTGTGAAAGGCGCTGCGAATGGTATGAGCCGCTTTTACAGTCCCCATACACCCGATCTCGCTGCCACGCCCCCATTTGTTAGTTTAATTGGTGATTAGCTGTTTACGTTACGGCAGTGAGGCTCCCCGGCATTGGGCAGCAGGTGCAATCTAGGGCGCCTTAGCTTGCGGCGCTCTTTGACGCGCCTTCTACGGCCCATGCTCAGCCCCACCATAGTGTACAGGGCTAGGGTGAGTGTGTATGTTGGCTTTACCGCACACTACAGAGATGTGTCTAACTGTGTTTTGGGCAGTTTGTAAGGGTTTGATGGCTTGATTTGGGAGGCCCTGGAAGACTGGGTTGAAGTAGGAAGAGATCTTATGTGCTGAAGAAGAATAACTTAAAACATAGGTCAGCATATCCTCAGGATCAAAATATTCAGTCTTTTCAATTAGCAAAGCATCTCTATCATTGTAGAGTGTTCTCTTACTGTATAAGATAAGCCATCTTAACTATAGGGGGTGGATAACCTCTTTGCACTAACTTATCCCCCAATTTACTTCCCTGCTTTTTGAAGTCTGTAACATCTGAGCAAATGCATCTATAATGTAGCATCTGTGAAAATGGCAAACTGCCTTTTAAATGTTTAGACTGACAACGATCATATTGGAGGAACGAATTCCTGTTGGTAGGCATAGTATATACTGTAGTTTGAAACCCCTCCCCAATTTGCTTCACAGCCACGTCCAAAAAATATATTTCCTTAGCATCAACGGGCATTTCAAACTGTAAGCTGCCATTATGGCTTTTGAGCCAAGGATGATTTAAATTGTTTTAATGTGCCAGTCCAAAGGACAAAAATATCATCTATATACCGCTTCCATAAATTAAGATATGGTCTATAAACAGAGGATGACAAATGCTGCTCTTCAAAATGCCTCATTATATAGATTTGCCAATAAAGAAGCAAACAAAGTTCCCATGGTCGTTCCTGAAATTTCTAAATAAAATTAATTTTGAGACACAAAATAATTATTTTTTAAAGAAATTTCAATTAGTTCCTTCAAGAACTCAGAAGGAACCAAATGTGGTCATGGATGCCCTTCCAGAGCACTAAACAATATAGCAATCACTTCATCTTGAGGAATCACTGTATATAATGACCTGACATCAAAGGTGACCATCAAAAACTTGGTATCTGTGACTGAGATATTGCGGAGAATATTCAAAAAATATGCGGTATCTTTCAGTTATGAGCGATGGTAATAAATGGTTGTAAAAACTTGTCAATATATACTGAACGCACAAACATTCCAACAGAGAGACATCGACACTATGGGCCACCCTGGTAGTTAACATAACAATTTATGAATCTTTAGAACTGTGTATGATAGGAACACGAGGATGTGGATGATTCAAAAAAACTTCTTCTCAAACTATTGAACCTCTTTTAATACCACTTCTTTGAAAGTGAATAAATGGGATCTAATGGCACAAGGGGTACCCACATAGATTTAGCACGCACCAGAAACAGATCACTGGCACCAACAGGTACTATTTTTAGAAAAAACAACCCAATTTGTAATTTTCTCATAAACTTCTCAAAATCAGTCCTAAATTGGAATGCATCATAATGTTGAGATGGCACAAAAGATAACCCTTTCTCTAACAACATGATGTCCTGCTCAATTAATAAATGGCTAAGCAAATTCACCACTGAAGAGACTGATTCTAAAGGCATCAACGCCCTCCCTGCATATTCTTTTTCTTTTGTCACCTTGTCACTGGTCCCGCGGATCTGCCTTGATCCCACCCCCAAACTTATCTGCAATTCTTCTTGAACTTCTGAATACCTTTGTCTAAAAAGAGAGGAACATGAACTACTGCAGTCAGAAAAATCACCACTATGAGAGCCACTATGTTCAACGTGCCCTAGTCTGCGGCGATGTCTCTCATTCTCAGCACCTTCACCCATCCAGGGATAAAATGTCCCATCTTTACAGTCCTCCTTGTCAAGGAAAAAACGTTTTCAATTTATTTTCTTTCAACTTCTCCATACCTTTCTGTAATTCATGATGCTGTTGATCAAATTTATCCTCACCCATGTCTTATTTAATGATATTCACAAAAGCGCTACAGGATCAATCCATCCATGAAGCTCCTTTCACCTTTAGTGCTACTATGTGACAGTGGGAAACGATGCGGCACAGTTAGCATGGGTGCTATTTGGATGGACTGAGCCCGTAGCACTTTTGTGAATGATACTGAAAGTAAGTGGGTGTTTGGAGAACTTTAAAAAGCAACCTGTTGCATTTCTGTTTGCAACTATGCTACTAGAAGTTGAAGAGTTTCTCTGCCTATAAATGATCTCTCATAGGCTATACTTAAATACATTTCAGGTTATTGTAATGCATGAAAATGTTCACCATGAATAGAGTATCTAGAAATCTTTTTTTTTTTGCAACTTTTTTTATGCATTGTATTTGTTGTATGTTTATTGTAGAGCCTTTTTGCAGCCAAATAGCTGTTTTGAGATCACACTCCTGATGCAGTTTGTCAGCAAAACACGGCTACGTTGAGTGTGAAAATGTTGGCTGAATGATGCTGGAAGATAAGTTCTTGTAAATACAAAAATATTGATTGAAGAATACAAAAGACCTTTGTGGACAAGGGGTTTTTATGGCCTATGAGGATGAGTCCCTAAGCCTACTTGAGACTCCAGTAGGTGAGCTATTTGGCTTTCATTTTCAGACGGGACATTTCTGAGGTCTTTTTCCCTTACTTTTTGAGTGAAGTTTATATCTCATGGAAAGCATACAGCTTTTGGGAACTTGCATTATTTTTTTCTCCTAGTGATTTAATTTTTGACTTACAAAACTAACTCATTTTGGAGAAATTGCCCCAGAGATCTTTGGTCTGAAAATTTCCACCTTCCAAACTCCTGGCTGACATTCAAGGTTCCAAGAACCCCAGAGAGCATCCAACTAGGCCCTCTCCCAACTTCTTCCAGTCACATCTCTCAGGCTCCCTGATCCTCCAGGGGGGGGGATTGATTTCTATCCAGTTGGGTTTCACTCATCTAGTTTCTTCACTTCTGCAAAATACTCGACTGTCAGGACCTTAATTGGGTAGTCCAGGCACCCCAACTGTGGAGTGCTGCCAACTCTTGAGTACTGCCCCTACTCAGGCAGGTTTCAGAAGGAAAAATCTCTCCTTCCAATCCCAGGGCTTCTCTCTGGGATTTCCTGCCTCAGATGAAGAAGTGATTCTCTGTTGCTTGATCTCAACCTATTTGGTAATCCTGGCCCAGTCTCTCAACACCTGGAACACAGAGTTCATAGAGCTCACAACCTTCTTTAGGATAGGAAGAAAGAGGCAAAAAGATGTTCCCTTCTAAACTTGGGCATTAATGCTCTTGCCTGACACTGCCACATTTTCATATCTCCTCCCACGGCCATTCCAGTTAAGAAAGCCAACTAGATACACATTCCCAGATATTATACATTGTACAGCTATATTACACATTGTACAGAGAAAGCCAACTAGATACACATTCCCAGATATTACACATTGTACAGAGATAGTGGTACCCATTCAACACAGAGGTATCATTTATATGAGTTACAGCAGTGGCTGTTTACCTATTTTTGGGTCATAGAGCCCTTTGAAAATCTGATGCAAGCTATAGACCCCTTCCTCAGAAAAGTGCACATAAACACACATGCTCCCCACTTTCCTCCTTCTTATTTAATGTTTATATGCAGCCTCTGGGATGACTGGTGAGATCTTATGGTCTCTCTTTTTATGCGTATGCTGATGATATTTAGTTGTTGCTACATTGGAAGGGAGGGTGGAGGAAGCAGTTACTCAACTTAATAGCTGTTTGTGGGGGGATGGGTAAAAGATTGGATGGTGGGTAGTGGCCAAGTGTTGAACATGGAGAAGACGGTGTATTTACTTTTTGGTGGTATTGAAAGATTGTGTTGAAGACTGGGCCAACAAATGTGAGCAGAGCAATTCCCTGGAAGGAGGAGATCAGGTCTTTGAGGGTTATGTTGGAGAGATGAGGTGTTGGGCATGTCCAGGTGTCTAATGTGGTGCAAAATGTGTATTTGAAATTATGTTTTATACATCAGGTTAGGTCATACTTGGAATATGGTGCTCAGAGGACAATGGTGGAGTCTCATGTGCATGGCACTTTGTATTATTGTAACGTATTGTATGTTGGATTGCTGGGAAGATTGTTCAGAAATTGCAAGTGCTTCAGAATATGGTGGCAAGAGCAGTGATGGGGGGGGGGGGGCGTGAGAAAGTGCAAGGACATTCTTAATGCAATTGCATTGGCTCCCAGTTCAAGAGAGGTGCACATGTAAGTTGTTGATGATAGTTTTTAAAATTTGAATGGACAAGAGGCCAGAATCTTTAAGGAATTACCTACAGTGGTATGTTTCCCATACAACTTTTGTTTAGTACTACCACTCTACTACTACCACTATTAATCATTTACAGTATATAGCTCTACAAGGCATACTGTCAGACGCTTGCTATCCTTGTCCTTATTAGGCAGTCGCCTAGGGCGTGTGGTGCAAGCTGCCTTTCTAAAGAAAACTCTGTAGCCATGTTTAAGGCAAAATTATAATGATGAGGATTTATTCCCTTTCCCGTGGGTTTTCTGGTTTTCTCATACAGCAAACAAAGGATTAAACAAACTATTTCTTCACAGCAAAATAACCAAAAATGCACCATCTTTCAAAAACAGGTACAACAATGCTCTTGTTTCCTTGATTAACATAAAGAGGTAATCTCATCCGATATACAGAGCGTGCAATCCATTGGACTATAATCAATGTCCTGATTAATGCTCTCCCATTGCATCTGCTCAGTGTCTAAACTTGTAAGTGGGTAACACTTTCCACAACTATCATTCACAGAACTCTCTCTAGAGGCAGCAGCTCTTGGGTCAAGGAACCATTCTGTATAAGGGAAGTCCTGGGGACCTGTACTGGAGCCTATTTCTCTTAGGCTTCCCTTTTCCTTCCACCAAGGGTTTTCCTTCCACCAATTAGCCTTTGCTTTTCTAGCCGAGCCCACCTTTTGCCCTCTGGAGAAATTAGTGTACTTAGCTTTGTTTCTTGGATAACCAGCTTCCACAACTTCCTCTCTTAACCAGGCACCTTTACTTGGGCTGTAGCCTGCTTTGCCATGAGAGTTCCTCTCAGCAATGGTCTGGTCAGGGCTGTGGTAACCTCCAGGACAGGCTTCCCTTCCGCTGTTCCTTACTGCAGGGACACACCCGATGTTTCCTGGTCCCAGCAAGCTCTCCTGCTTGTGACCTACGCCCTCCAGCTGCTTACTCACTCTCCTTGGGACGATGGCCCCTCTGGCTTGGGAGACCTGTGCACGAGCACCTCTCAATGCACCTCCATTCACTGCTCCTCCCTTGCCTTCCAACGCACCTCCCTTGCCTTCCAATGCACCTCCTCCTACTGGGATTTCCCAGCCACCTTTATCCTCCTGGCTCCTGCACGTTGTACGTGCTTCCTGGCCCAGGCAGACATAATTAGTTTCCTGGCTTTCTGCTGCATCACAGCCAGTGTAGGGAAAGTTTGTTCTGTTACTTTCTGGAACCTTACAACCTAAATGTGTTTTCTGGCTTTCTGCTGCGTCACACTCAGTGCAGGGAAAGCTTGTTCCACCATTTTCTGGCTTCTCATAACCTGAACCTGCTTCCTGCCCTTGTGACTGCAAGGTAAGCTCTTCCTTTTTTCCTGTACCCAGGGGTTCTGTGCTGGCCACTGTATCACAATACACAGTACTGCACAGATACATGTAAAAAAGATGGTCCCTGCTCGTCAGAGCTTACAATCTAATCAAGACAGACAATACAATAGCTAAGAACAAGGGTACAACTAGGGAAAGGAAGGAGACACAAAGGAGAACAAGACATCAGGGTCAACTATTAGTGATGCCTGGTGTAGTGCAGATGCAAAGAATGGTCTGGCATTTAGGGTGGCAGCCCTGAGTATTGGAGCAGGCTGCCAGATGAACTTCAGTCTATTGGGAATCTGTCTGGATTTAGGAGGGCATTGAACACATTTGTTTCCTTTAGGTTAGAGAGGGTTTGGGAGTGGGTAGAAATTTTATGAAGATTTTGTTTATGTAATTGTACCATTTTTGTACATCACTTTGAATGAGTCTGTACTCAGCAAAATAGTATAAACCTTTCTAAATAAATAAATATGCATGCATGTGGGTCCTGTTAGCAGGTCGAGCTGACAGACCCTGCTGTAGTCCTACCCCTTCTGAAGCATGATGTTCCTATTACCAAAGTAACAGGTACAAGGGGAGAGGATGCTTCTGGGCTCAGGGGCATGTTTACTAAGCCAGGCTAATGCTTAGCATGCACATGTTAACCATTAGCCCAGCTTAGAAAACATGCCCTTAGTGTGCTGATAATTGGTAAAAGATCTGGTATTGATTTTCACTTTAGCTGATATTTCTGCAGTACTGCAGCTAGCAGTCACACATAAATATTCATTTCTTTATACTATATTTTATACTATACAGTATATACTGTATTTCATTGCCCATCTAACATCAAGCATCCACAAGTATTCAAGAATATTTTAGCAACTAGTCTGAAATGAAAAAGAAATTATTCAGAATACTGAAAAGACATATGAATCAATATTCAGAAGCGGTGGCAGCTGTAATTTTTTTTCCAAACACTGGCTGCAGTATTTTTTTTTTAAATGTATATTCAGGGTTGTCAACCAGATAGGCAGTGGCACTGAATATATATATCTATAGGTTAGCACACAGTAATGAAAATTAACACGCACCAAGCGCTGCCATATCTCTTTGAATTCTGTGAGCTCTGGCAGCACTTATAGCATTTTAACTTTTGTTAACATGCATTAACCTTGAGTAAACATGCCCATGATGCAGTTACTGCTGCTAGCTATATGTATAGTTAAGCAGATTAATTTAAGACAGCCTTGTTTCTGGCCTTAATTAAACAGCATAGCTATATGGATAGCAGCTGAATATTACCACTGTACAACTATGGGGCATGTACCGTTAAGGCGCCTTAACAGCCCTTAACGCGCCTTAATGTTCCCTGCCGCGTTAAGTGCAGAAAAGGGTGGAGAGAGGGTGGGGAGAAGGGGTCAATGGGCAGAGAGTGGGCGGGGAGAGGCCCCTTTCACACTAACGCAGAGGAATTAAGGGCTGAATCCTAACGCAACTGAAAACCAGGCGTTAGCACACAATTGCAGGAGAGAGAAACCATTTCAGTCAGCAATGTACAGCAAAGCCAGGGAAACCTACAAAAAGTGATAAGTGTGATACATGTGCACAGAACAAAAGGGCAAATAAACACTCAAAATGACCTGAACAAAATGTAAAACAAACATAACCAAGCTGGCCAATAGTGATATGAATGGGAAACATCAAAAAACACTACCGAGAAAGCTCCAAAAAAGGATATTAATTTTGGAAGGGTCTATGCTCTGTCCCCATACAAGGTGAATGATCCCACAGTGAAATAGCGCTGATCATGGTTTCCCCTTGTTATTGGACAGGTTTTCTATGGCATGCACATGTTCCGCAACAGCAGGGTGGGCGTGTCAGAATGGGCAACTGGACAGATGCTGGAAAAGGGGATACAGAGGGCTGCAGGCAGCACATGCTGTGGTGCAGCTGGGCCACAGTGTGGCCCAGGGTGATGCCTAGGTGGCCCATAGGAATTCTGAAACAGTAGAGCAGCCAGACAGCAACTGATGAGGGCCCAACATGGGCACGAGTGTGTTTCCCACAGTGTCACAGGGGATAGTACCCAGCAGGTACCCCCAAGGGCACAGAACATTGGCAGGCGATGCTGGGGGGAAGCGTGGACATCTATGCGGGCACCCCTACCCCAGAACCCGCACCATAGGCAGCCGCCTACCGGCACACTGGAAGGCCTGCGACTGCGCACCACCAGCACCACCAGCAGAAGGGCATGTCAGTATGGTGGCAGAGGGGTACTGACGGTGGAGGGGGCAGTGGCAGCTGCCCACAGCAGACCATGGCCTAGCCTTGTGTAGGTGGGTGCCATGCATTGCAACAGACAGGCCCTGTCTGACCAACAGTCATGGTATCCCCAGGGACTGCACTATCTCTGTGGCAACATGGTGGAGCAGTACACACAGCCAGTGTGCTCAGCAGCGGAAGGTCACACGTTCAAGTCCCAGCTGTGGTTCCTGCCAACCCAGTCCCCATATTTTACCCACTACTAAAACGTGGTAATAAAGACGGAACCTTTATTGCAGATAACATAAACATGCCTTAAACACCTATATTTTACCCTACAGAACACAGACACCATAAACATGCGCAATACCTAGAGCAGAGTTTCCCAACTGCAGTCCTGGAGGGCCAAACACCATTCAGGTTTCATGCTGTCTCTAATACAGATGTCTGTGCTGCATTTCTATGCGCTGCCCCCATGGTATGCAGATGTATCTCATGCATATTCATTAGGGACAGCATGAAAACCCGAACCGTGTTTGGCCCACCAGGAATGGAGTTGTGAACCTCTGCCCTAGAGCAGCGGCCAACAGGGGCAGACACACCTGCACCCACAGGCTTCAGTATCCAAAGCCTCCTGGAGAGGCAGGATGTTGGGCCCTGCATGCATCTCCCAGTACTATCACTTACATAACCTAGCAATGCCACCCTAAACCTGGGAATACGGTACACATATATCAAGAGGTTGCTATGATTACTGGCAGATAGCAATTCCTAAGTTAAGCACAATCTGCTCATTGAGCTGTATCATACCAACCTCTCTGATGTCTGTGGAGTGTGTTTCAGGTCTGGTGTCTGACAGTGTTCACCACCCTGGGGATTGACCCCAACAGTATTGCGTACCATAGCGATGCCTGCACTGTGCCCAGGACTGGTGCGGTGGCCAGGGCTGCCAAGAGCCTCTATAGTTGCACAATGCTGGCATAGGTGTGGAGTGTGTGTCTGTCTATCCAGTGTGTGGTGTCTGTCAACACCTTCCTCAGCCCACACTGCTTGCACTGTTGGCAGTGTAAGCCTGCCAATGTGCATAATGAGGAGCAAGTTACTGTGGGTATAGCCTGGACAGGATGGACTGGCCTGGATGCATCTGCACAGGGCATAGGGCAATGGCTCGGACATTGTATTGCCCGGCCACAACCTGCACAGACAGGGTGGCCACAGCATGTCCTGCTGGGGGGGGGGGGTCACTCTCACCCTGACTGAGCAGTGACCACGGCATGGCCAGGTTCCCCCATAGTGCTATATCGTATTTCTCTCAAGTGATATTTATGGGTTCTTTTTTCTGGGGCCCAATCACTGACTTAGCTGCTTGGTGTGTGTACTCACATCCCTGCCAGGAACATTCACTATGGACTAGCTAGCAGACTGTCTGTAGTTAGTATGTGTATGGCTGGAACACCTTGCAGGGTGCAGTAGCTGGAGGCTCACTGGGCTTGCTGCTGGAGAATGTCAGATAGTGGTGGGGGGCAGCTGAGCATCTCCAGGCATACTGTCTGTCTGCCATTGCCTTATGGATGCGTACAGATCTGCATTGCCTGCCCTTTAGGGTATCTGTTCCCCAGCAAGACTGGGGTCGATGGTCCCCTCTACTGCTATCATTGCAGGGATGTAGACTGTGGATCTGTTGGTGGGGGATCCTGTTCCCCACCCTGACCCACAGGGGCGGGTTGGGTGGTACTCATATAATCCACTTTAGGGTCTGCATACCACCCTTCACGTATTCTGTGACCATGGCACCCACACAGGATATGCACTATTCTGGGTGCATCATAGTCCACAAGGGCCAGACATGACTGGGGAATACGGATGGACACAGGTGTATCTGCAAGGACTACATATCACACACTGACACTGATGAGGACCTGCAGCACAGTCTATTTCAGCCATGCCATGTGCTGCGGACCTGGTGCTGGGCCCCCCACTTCACCCTCAGGGTGAGCACAGGAACCGCATGCTGTCACGGTCTGTAGCTACTCTGTGCCAGTAACACACACGGTCAGCTCCCCCTACCAGGCCGGGGTGCTATAGTGGCGCATACCCCATCTTGTGATCAGACATAGGCTGCTGATTTGCATGTGCAGTGCATCATGGGTATGGGTGGGTCTACTCTATCCTGATAACCACAGCAGACAGCTTGTGTGGTCACCTGCAGTCTTTCTGTAGCCAGCCAGCAGCTGTAGCCCACTAGTTACGTTGATGACTGTGGAGGCAGAGGTCATGGGTTAAATTCCTTGTTGTTCCCTCCTGTCCAGGGCAGATATTTTGCTTGCCTGTGACAGTCATATCTTTGCAGATCTGTGCTGCCAGCCACACAGTATCCTCTCCACAGCTATCAACACTCCTTAAAATACGTTACAAAGCTCCTAATTAGGCACAGTACAAGGCGCTATTACAGTGCGCTATAAGGTGCTTTATAAGGCACGTAAGGCACGTAGGCACGTGCCTTCTATGGTGCCTTATAACGCGCCTTTTAACACGCCTTATCTGACACACAGCTTTACTGCTGCCCCGCCCACTCCTTTATATGGGCATCTCTACCTTTACCGTGGAATGACATTACCGCAGTTTAGTAAACATGCCCCTATGTTTAGCTGGGCATTTCGTCCTCACTCCACCCTAGCACTGTCCCTAAAGTGCTGCAGTGGTTACCCAGTTCCAAGAGGGAGACGTTTTGACCAGTCCTAGTTTTGAGCTTACTACCCAATTTGGTGTGCTATTTGTAGTTCCTGATTTTCCCATGAAATCAGTGCTGCATGTCTCATAATGCACCATAATAGAATTGTCAAACATCCAGGACTGGCCCACAATCTCCCTCCTAGAATTGGGTAACTTGGTAGCTCTGCTTCACCAGCTGCTACAGTAGTTTCTTCTTCTGAGGCAGCGGTTCTCAACCTGTGGGTCGCGACCCCAACGGGGGTCGCCACAGGATTTAGCGGGAGTCGCCTCGTTAAAAAAAAATGTTAATGCGCAGAAGTTGCTGCCGAGTCCGCTTCTCAGCAGCGGCAAACTCACCGACTCCTCCTTTGGAGGCTGGACAATGCTGCACGGAGCCTGTTGAGACAGGAAGGGCTCCGCGATGATTTTACAAGCACAGCCGCGGTTCCCTAAGAGGCAGGGAGCCGCGGCTGCATTACAAGGGAGGCAGACATGGGGAGGGGGCTGACATCAACATGGGGAGGGGGGGCTGACATGGAGGGAGGGAGCTGATATGGATGGAGGGAGGGGGGGCTGACATGGAGGGATGGAGGGAGGGGGCTGATATGGATGGATGGAGGGAGGGGGGCTGACATGGAGGGAGGGAGCTGATATGGATGGATGGAGGGGGGCTGACATGGAGGGAGGGGGGCTGACATGGAGGGATGGAGGGAGGGGGGCTGACATGGAGGGAGGGAGCTGATATGGATGGATGGAGGGAGGGGGGCTGACATGGAGGGAGGGAGCTGATATGGATGGAGGGAGGGAGGTGGGGCTTACATGGAGGGAGGGAGCTGATATGGATGGAGGGAGGGGGCTGACATGGAGGGAGAGAGCTGATATGGATGGAGGGAGGGAGGGGGGCTGACATGGAGGGATGGAGGGAGGGAGCTGATGTGGATGGATGGAGGGAGGGGGCTGACATGGAGGGAGGGAGCTGAAATGGATGGAGGTAGGGAGGGATGGGGCTGACATGGAGGGAGGGAGCTGATATGGATGGATGGAGGGAGGGGGCAGACATGAACAGAGGGGGGACTGACAAGGAGTGAGGCTGACATGGACAGGGGGGCTGACATGGAGGGAGGGAGGGGGCTGACATGGACAGATGGAAGGATGGGAGCTGACATGGAGGGAGGGGGGCTGACATGGACAGAGGGGAATGACATGCAGGGATGGAGGGAAGGGGGCTGGCATGCACAAAGGGGAGAGACAGGGACATACTGGACAGACGGGATAAATGCTGGACAGAGGCGAGAGACAGTGCGGGTTAGGATTATAATGGGCTGAGGGGGAGCTAGCACTGGTAATGGGCAGATGGGAGGGGGCTAGGACTGGTAATGGGTTGATTAGGGAAGGCTAGGACTGGGAATGGACTGATCAAGGGGGGTTTGGGACTGGTAATGGGATGATAGGAGGGGTATGACTGGTAATGGACTGATGTGGGGCTAGCATTGGAAATGAGCTGATCGGTGAGGTTAGGACTGGAAATGGGCTGATGGGGGGATAGGACTGGTGATGGGGGGGGGTAGGACTGGTAATGGGCTGATTAGGGGAGCCTAGCACTGGTAATGGGGTTGAGGGGGGACTAGCACTGGAAATGAACTGATTAGGGGAGAGACAGGGACATACTGGACAGACGGGATAAATGCTGGACAGAGGCGAGAGACAGTGCGGGTTAGGATTATAATGGGCTGAGGGGGAGCTAGCACTGGTAATGGGCAGATGGGAGGGGGCTAGGACTGGTAATGGGTTGATTAGGGAAGGCTAGGACTGGGAATGGACTGATCAAGGGGGGGGGTTGGGACTGGTAATGGACTGATGGGGGGCTAGCATTGGAAATGAGCTGATCGGTGAGGTTAGGACTGGAAATGGGCTGATGGGGGGATAGGACTGGTGATGGGGGGGGGGGGGGGTAGGACTGGTAATGGGATGATTAGGGTTGCCAACTGGCTCCAGATGCCCAGGACAGGCGTGATCCAGTCCTGGGTTTACCTCGTTGCATGCAGGGATATGTAGTTCTGATTTCTCCATTGCATTCCATAAGAAAAGGAAAAAACTACAAGTAACTGCATGCAATGGGGTAAACCCAGGATTGGAGCAAGCCTGTTGGGCACATCTGGAGCCAGTTGGCAACCCTACAACACTAGTGACCAATGACCATAACTCAATGCTGTCTGTGTGGGTCTTTCACTTCCTTAGCCTGCAGTTAGAGCCTGGTTTGCATCTAACTGCACATACTGCTGCAGGATGCAAACTAAGGCAGAGCTGCCAATTTACTCAGCTCCAGGAGTGAGATTTTAAACCAGTCCTGGATTTCTGACAATTTCATCCTGATACATTATGGGACCTGCAGCATTGATTCCAATGGTTAACATCAGGGACTACAAATACCATACTGAACTGCAATGCAAATTTAAACCATAACTGGCAAAAAATCTCACTTCTGGAACCGGGTAACCTGACAACTCTGCTAAGGCATGCAAAGAAAGAAACAAGAAATGAAGAATTGATAAGTAACCCATTTCTAGGACGGAGACTTCTCGGCCAGTCCTGGTTTTGAACTTAGATGGCAAAAGTAGCGTGGTATTTGTAGTCTCTAATTGTACCCTAATTCCGCTTCCTCCACCTCACAATCCAGTTCAATCTCATTCCTTGCTTCTGTCCTTGATATGAGAAGCATTCTTAAGAGGAAGGACAGAAAGGAAGCATTAGTCAGACAAAAACAATACAAGGACGCAGCAGAGGTGAATCTGCAAAGCTCCCCGCCCCTTCTTATTTGATATAACTGGAGAAATCCAGAGCACTCCGTGTTCTGCACCTTCTTGATAGAAATCTTTTATATCAAATAATTCACCGTTTGTTTCCCAGATTCTGTCAACAAAGATCGCACCTATCAGATGCCGTACTCCCAAGTAGGAGGAGCTCAAGTACCTCAAAGCTCCACCTCTTCCTGGAGTGCCCTTGCCCACTTCCCCAGTTTCGTGCCTTCTATTCAAGGCGAGAGGTCTCCCGTCGCTATAAATTACTTCCCAGCGCTAAGCGTCCAAACTTCATCACGATGTCCCCTTTCTCTGATAGTGCCTCGTCAGCATTATTTCTATAGACCGACCGCACCAACCCCAGCCTGATTCCAGCACTGTACTCCTAACTCCAACCCCGCCTTTAGCTAATCACTTCCCCGCCCACTGCTCCAAGCTCCGCCTCTAGCCCCTGATCGAGAGTCAGCGCCAATAGCGGCTCGGGGCTTTTGCGTATAGGAGCTTTGCCCTTGTATGTTATGAAATAATAGTGTATACTCATAATCTCTGTTTCTTTCACCGTTACAATAGAGCTCACGTATATAATGAAGCGTGCGTTTGTACTACTACTGCTTGTACTTCGTCAAAGTTTTGCCGAAGAAGAAACAACTTTGAGTAAGGACCAACTTTCTGTCTTGCTCAGTAAGTGGAGATTTTCTATGCCTAGCTGCGTGTTTTCAAACGAAATCGGGGTTTATTTATTGTATACGTTTTAAAGGTAGTGGAAGAGATTGTGGGACGATAATATGGAGGTAGATTCCTTCTGAGCTAATAAACTATGTAGACAGTAGTAAATTGGAAATGCTGGGATTGGTTTTCCTTTGTGAGATAAACTCCTGACCTGTCTGGGCGCATGAAAACACGAGCGGTGCAGGAATGTATCCTGGCCTGGGAGAGATCGACCTTTTGCACTCTTTAGCATGGGCGTAGGTGGACAGCTTCACGGGGGAAGGGGTGTTATCTTTAAAAAAAGAAAAGAAAAAGAAAACACTACATGGATAGGAAGCAAGTATATCAAACGGGCGAGGGATGAGTTCGTGCCCCAAGATACTCAAAGAGGAAGAAGAGGTTCTCATTCAATGGCTATATAATTAAAATACAGCAAAAACTGTAGCTGTCTAATTATTTAGCCTGCCACTCCAAGATAAATACTGACACTTATAAATATATATTCTGCAAAAAAACGAAGGAGATGGTGAAGTGCTCATATGCCAAGGGATAAAACATAAGAGAGAAGAACGGGACAGTTTCTAACACCAAAATAAAATTAATTATAATTTAACTAATTTTATTGTGGTATTAAAAACTGTGCTATTCTCTCTTTTGTTCAGCATCCATTATGCATCCAACTACACCCCACTTCCAACAGTAGGTGCAGAGCAGAACTAGTGCATTTCACCATAGAACCCAAAATACAAGAAAAAAAAAATCTGATTCCGGTGTCATCTTATTCACAATCTACCTGGCACTGGAGAGGCTGTTAACTAACACAAAAGTCACTGAAGCAAATTTTACCATACCATAATGACACCAGCTTCTAAAATTAACACAATAAGGAGCCTAGCTAGAAAAGAGCTAGCACCATATTGCAGAGGGTCTTAGAACATTCTTACACCCATTCGGAAATCTGAATGAGCCAGATTACTACAGATCCAACAAAGAAACTCCATGCTAACAACACATGGTCTCGGACACATAGGCAGAACACAGACCCTCACCAAGTACAGAATAAATTATAACTCAGAGTAGAAAGATGTAGACAAAATGAAATTGAAACCCCAGCAAGCTAGGCTCTGCATGCAGTGCGACACAAGTAATAGAAGCAGTGATTGATTTCTCCCTGTACTGTGCAAAATATAAAGATGGAATATACAGTATAAAATCCAAAAACTGCCATATTCCAGTCATTAAACTGAAAATAAATTATTTACCTTTATCATCTAGCTGTTTTATTTTTTCTAATTGCCTTAGCCCTAGTTTCTGCTTCCTCTGTCTTATTTCTTTTCCAGAGTCTGCAATCCACCTGTGCGCTCCTGTCTTCTTCACTTGCTCCCCTATATTCATCTCTGATGTTGATTTTTTTCCTTTCAGCTTTCTTCCATTTATTTTTCTCTCTAGATTTCATTTCTCTTTCTTATATCCAGTTCTCAATCTCCTCTTTTTACAACCCTCTCATTCCATCTCTCTATCCTTCCCCAGCCACTTATTCCCCAGTCTTTAACTAACTCTTTCCTTTCTCTTTCTCCCACCCTCCCTGTGTTCAGCATCTATCCCCTTCTCTCCTGCCCTGTCTTGTCTCTCCCTCTCTCTCCAGTCTCACACTTCTCCTCTTTTTCTCATCCTACCCGCCCCTGTCCAGCATTTCCCCATTTCACCTCACCCCATGTCCAGCATCTGCCCTCCATCCCTGGCCCCTATCCCATGTCCAGCATCTGTTCTCAGTCCCTCTAGACCCCCTACCATATGTCCAGCATATACTACTCCCACTCCATATCCACCTTCTGCTCTCTGTCCCTTTATATCCCCATAAGAACATAAGATATGCCATACTGGATCAGACCAAGTATCCTGTTTCCAACAGTGGCCAATCTAGGTCATACGTACCTAGCAGTTTCCCCAAAAGACACAGTTTCCGCAATGCTTGTACTGGGTCAAGCATTGATATCCTGAGTCCCTTAATAATGGTTTATGGACCTTTCCTCCAGAAACTTGTCCAAACCTTTTTTAAACCCAGCTACACTAACAGGCTTTACTTCATCCTCCGGTAACAAATTCCAGAGTTTGATTACACGTTGAGTGAAAAAATATTTTCTTTTATTAGTCTTAAATAGTTTACCCTGTAGCTTCATTGCATGTCCCCTAGTCTTTCTATATTCTGATATCGTAAACAATTGATCTACGTTTACCCGTTCCACTCCGTTCATTAATTTATAGACTTCTATCATATCTCCCCTCAGCTGTCTCTCTTCCAGGTTAAAGAACCCTAACCTTTTTAGCCTTTCTTCATAGGAGTATCCTTCCATCCCCTTTACCATTTTGGTGGCTCTTCTCTGAACCTTTTCTAATAACGCTATATCCTTTTTAAGATACGGAGACCAGAATTGCACACAATATTCAAGGTGTGGTCTCACCATGGAACGATATAGAGGCATTATAATATCTTTTGTTTTATTTTCCATTCCTTTCCTTATGATACCTAGCATTCTATTTGCTCTCTTGGCTGCCGCTGCACACTGGGCCGAGGGTTTTAACATGTTATCCACAATGACACCTAAATCTTTTTCCTGGGTGGTGGTTCCTAATGTGGAACCTTGCATCATGTAACCATAGTTTGGGTTGCTCTTCCCTAGGTGCATAACTTTGCACTTGTCCACATTAAATTTCATCTGCCATTTTGATGCCCAGTCTTCCAATTTATCAAGATCCTCTTGCAATTTTCCACAATCCTCTTGGGTTTTAACAACTTTAAATAGTTTTGTGTCATCTGCAAATTTGATAACCTCACTCGTTATTCCACTTTCCAGGTCATTTATGAATTTGTCAAAAAGCAGCGGACCCCGCACAGATCCCTGGGGTACACCACTATTCACCTTTCTCCATTGGGAAAATTGGCCATTTAGCCCTACCCTCTGCTTTCTATCTTTTAACCAGTTCCTGATCCACAGTAGTACACTGCCTCCTATCCCATGACTCTTTAGTTTTGCCAAAAGTCTCTGATGAGGGACCTTGTCAAAGGCTTTCTGAAAGTCCAGATACACTGTATCACCGACTCACCTTTGTCCACCTGTTTATTCACACTTTCAAAAAAACATAACAGATTAGACAAGATCTTCCTTGTCTAAAGCCATGTTGGCTGTCTCCTATTAGGCGATGACTATCTACATGCTGAGTAATTTTATTCTTTATGATGGTTTCTACCATTTTTCCCGGTACTGACGTGAGGCTCACCGGTCTGTAGTTTCCCGGATCACCCCTGGAACCCTTTTTAAAAATTGGTGTTACATTGGCGATCCTCCAATCTTCAGGTATTAAAGATGATTTTAATGATAGTTCATAGATTACTAATAGCAGGTCTGCAATCCCCAGTATCTGTACACCACCCCCTACCAGTATCCTGCATCTGCCTTCCACCCCCTGCAGTGTATGTACAATATTTGGCTTCACCCCCCCCCCCCTTATCTCTAGCATCTGTCCTGTATTATCCTCTCCACAATTCCTAGGTAAGACTGTATCTGCCTGTCTCATGTGCAACAATTGCCCAGCATTTCCCTCCCAGCCATTCCACACACCCTCCCCCCTTCTGTCCATTTACCTAGCATTTCCTTTCCAGCATTCCATATCTCCCCCCTCCCTGTTCGTGTCCATCTGGCTAGCATTTCCCTTCCAGCCTTCCACACACCTTCCTGCCACGGCCCCCCCCCCCCCCCCCGCGCCTTCTGCTATTGCTGATTTTTCTGTGCCTGCACAGAAAACACTGCAAAAGCAGTGCAGGTAGGGAAGAGCAAGCTGTCACGGAATCATCAGAGAGCCAGCTCATTTGGGGGGGGGTAGTGCCCCTCCTCACTCCCGAAACTATGCCCATGCTCTTCGGTTATAGACAGATACCCATTAGAAAACTGGTTCCCAAACTGTGGGGTGGGACCCCAAATGGGGTCCCAGAAACGTGGCTGCTCCCTCTCCCTCTGGTTTTCCACTCTGACCTATGCCCACTAGCCAGTTTGGCCCCAAAGTGGGTTCAAGGTGCTGGCACCCTAGGCAAACCCTAAGTCTTATGCATCCCCCCTCTCGCTGTCAGACTCTATTGTTGAGCTTTGAATGCCCTGCTCTTTGCTGTGCCCCTCCCTGCCAGAAACTGCTGCCCCTGGTGACCACCTAGTTTGCCTAGTAGCGGCAGTAATCATGGGACCTATGAGGTCAGTGAAGGGTCACAGGCCCTGCCCCTCTTCCTGTGTGCTTCCTGTTAGACAGGAAACCCATCAGAATACTGGGATCCTTGACATATAGTGTCCTCTGCTGACTGCTGCTACTGTATTCGTTTTGGATAAATGGTGCAGTTTGTGTTACTGCCCTCTCCGATGCCAACTTCCTGTTTGTGCTTCTGCCCCCATGCAAACAGGAAGTCGGCATCAGAGGGGGCAGAAACACAAACAGCCCTGCAGCGCTGGAGGCTTAGATAAGCACTGTTATCCAAGTTGTTACTCCTGTTCTATGTGAAGCCAAACAGTTTGTTATGGTCATTTTGTTGTATGTAAACCGCGCTGACAATAGTGCGGTATATAAGAAATTGTAATAAATAAATAATAAAATAAAATAAATTGCCGCTGTTATTGCAGATCCCAGAAAGAGGTGGTGATGGCAATGGACTTACCTTAGACCATTGGTGCTCTAGGTGACTGCCTAGTTCACATGATGCTCACAGGGGGGAGGAGAAAGCAGATGAAACAAGAGAGAGGATTGGAGGTCTCCTATTTGCTTTCATCGTTATTTGGGGTCACATGAAGTTGTGTTAAAATGTTGTCATATTGGATAAAAGTTTAGGTATTATTGCATTAGAGAGAGAGAGTAACCATCCAGCAGTTTACAAGGCCTTAAGTAGATATTTATTTATGAATCAGTTATATCCGTTACATATATTCCTGTCTTAATGCTTGAGAAAAATACAAACATTTTGAATGGATTCCATTTAAAGTATATTATGGTATCCTGAAATATACTCTGCATGCCCTTCTTATTTTATTTTTATTTAAATATAATAATTCTAGCTTTCAAGCTGTCAAATCTGATCATCCCAATACTTGATCTGCCCGTTGAGTTAGGATTTATTTATTTTATTAACTTAAAAAATGTTTTAGTTGGAAAATTAGGGGGCCTGGCTATATTGTACTTTCATAACTTTTCCTTTTCGTAACTCTTGTATAATAAAAATACTGTAAATTGATCAATGTTTTTATAAATAAAACTGATTTCTCTTTCACTCCAGTCCAGTCTTGTGGGTTTATGCCTTCCTACCAGCAGATGGAGACTGAGAACCACTGGTTTGATGATGTCACCTTATGACATCAGTCTCACTAGTATTTCTCAGTCTCCATCAGATGGAAGTGGAATAGGTTCTTGTGTCGTCTAGACTCTAATGGATGGCTTGAAAAAAATAAATAAAGAATTAAACTGAGGACTTAGGAGCATAGAGTTTAGTTCCGCGAAGGGCCCAGAGCATTGCAGGTTTCAAGGATGCAGACCTTCCCCTCTATGGATGCAGGGCCAGGAAAGTCAAGAGGTCCCCTCCATTCCTCCTCCCCAACTTTTGGGAGGGAGCTAGTGGTTGAGTAGCTGCATTAGAGGTGATTCTCCGTCTCTTTAAGGCTGGGACTTTGGGTGGAGGGAGGAAAAAAAAAGCACAAGTGAACATCAGGCCACACGGTCTGCTCTGAGGCAGCAGCCTGGCATATCCGGTACAGGTAAGAAGAGCCTGATAGCTGTTGGAACACTGGGCCGGTGGAAGGAGGAGCGGCACTGTGATGACCTCTCAGTGCTCTGTGTGTGTGGCTTGTGGCAGACACTGGAGTCTGCTCTCTAGTTTCTTTTGCAGCTCTGAGCACGCGAGCAGGGTTGTAGAACACTAGCTTCTCTCATTTTTGGCAGGCTTAGCTAATCGGGCAACACCTCAGCAGGCCCATCAGGAAGTTTGCTAGGAAGCTCCATCATGATGAAAAGAACATGGTTCCAGGCAGGGAGGCCTTGGAGGCCCTTGCCCTTAAGGATGCCTTGATTTTGATGGAGAGATCAGCTGAAGCAGTTCTGGGAGGCATGCCCTCGGAGGCAGGGGACTTCTTTTGCCCCAGAATTTGTTTTGTTGCTGAATAAGGCCTTTTGCTTAAGGCAGGGGCCTCAACATACAGGTGCAGCCTACACTCTGCAACAGACAGAGTGTTTTCTTCTTGGCACCGGAGCTGGTTTAGGAGGCGAACCAGTGAGGCACTGGCTCAGGGTGCACCACAATAGGTGTGCAGGAAGGCTGCCTCATTGGTTCGCTTCCATCCTGCTCTCTGCCTCCCCAGCCACGGCATTAACACAGCCATGGGAGCATTTGCTTTTGCTCCTGTGGCTGTATTAATGCTCAGCACAGCCACACGAGCAAAACCAAATGCCAGGAATGGCTGATACTGGGGCTGTGGGGAGGGGCAGGAACTGGGCTGATAACGTTGACTGAGGGGGCTAGGGGTACTGGAAATGGACTGATATTGGGGCTGGAGGGATTGGAAATGGGCTGATACTAGGTCTGGGAAAGGAGACTGGAAAAGGGCTTGGACTGGAAGGGAGAACTGGGATCCTAGGATTGAAAGAGGGCTAATGCTGCAAATGCTAGAGTTGGAGTAGGAAAAAGAGGGAGATGCTGGGAGAGGGGGGAGTGAGAAGTGAGAGGAGGAAAGATATTGTGGGTATGGAGAAGAAGCATAGGGAAGGTTGAGAGGGAGGGGTATAAGAATTCATGCTGGGGTAAGAAGGAGGAAAGACAAAGTTAATGAATATCGAAGAAGGAAGTAAATGGGTGGGTGCTGGGGAAGGGGAGTAGGAGGCAGGAAAAGCAGGTACTAGCGACATAGGATGTGGGAAAGCAGGGACTTGGGTTGGGTATTGGGATATTAAGTGGGGTCTCAGGGCTTGGTTGGATTGTGAGTGAGAACTTGGAGTTGCTAGGGGGGATAGTGGGGACTAAGAAATTGATTAGGGGGATAGTGGGGTCTAAGAAATTGACTAGAGATTAAGAGGATAGTGGGGTGAAGGAGATTTGGTGAGTGGCATGAGTAGGGCTGTGAGATCAAGTGCAGAAATATGGGGAGGGGAGAAGGTTTGAAGAACCTGGAGGGTTTGGGGAGGGGATGGGGGCAGTTGAAAAGGACAGAGTGCTGTGAAGTGGATGAGAGTCACAGGAAGGGACAGGACTTCCTTGAAGCAGGTGAAAAAGGGTAGAGATGCGAGAGGTGCAATGGGAAGTGGAAGCCTGGATGGGGGTAAGAAAGGGCTTGGAGGTAAAGAAAGGGAATGAGCTGGGGCTGGTAAAGGGATGAGAAGCGGAAGGTGGTAAATGATACTGGGGAGGAGATGAGTACAGAGGGAGGAAATGGTGGACTAGAAAGTGGGTGAAAGACGGGAGGAGGGATAGAATGATGGCAAAGGAATGAGACAGCTGTGGAATGGAAAGACTAGGAAAGTAAGATTAGGACATGGGAAACTGGTAAGTAAGTGAATGATGACAAGCAGAAGATTTGAAGATTGTAGGAAGGAGAAAGAGGAATGGAATGAAGCTATAGTTTAGGTAAAAGACAAATGAGAGAAATAGAAGGATCAATATTAGAGAAAGATGTAGCGAAGGAAAGGACAAAAACGACAGGGAGTGTGAAGAAAATGGAAATGGAAATGGGATCCTGTAGAAGAAAACCAAGAGGAAGTAGAAAAGAGAGACTAGGACCAACCCAACTGGAAAAATAAGATGATCAGACAAGAAAGATACAAAAGTGTCATTTTTTTAGAGAATAAAATATGTCTGCTTTGAAAATGGGCATTTCTTATAGTTCATTAAAGCTTAGTTCTGATTTTTGGGGTTTTCCATTTCAATTTTTGTCTTTTGTAGTTTCTTATTCTCAAATTGGTGATGGTCTGTGTTTTTCCATGTGCAGCTCAGATAAGGGATTCTGTTAACATGTAGGTTCCTTCTAGGAATCTATAGTAGTTCAGCTTGTTCTCTTTTCCAACTTGTGTTCTAGAATATCTGTAGTTCTGATTTTTCCATAGGTAGGGTTGGTGCAATTTGAGTTCTTGATGCTGTGGAGTGTCCATTCACAAGGTTTTGTGTTATGATGCACAGTGTCTAGCAGTGAAGGGAGATAGTGGTGTTTTTACTGATGTGAGACTAACATTTGAATAGAATTTTTTTGTATGTTGAGTTGTAAAGTGAAATGCTCTACATCTGCCCTGCATCCGTTGTCGGGAGAGTTTTATTGGTCAGTCTGAGAATGATTCCATATGAATGAATAATAAAGCCCTATCAGACTGATATTGAAAGGCAATTAGGCATTCACTGGCAAATGCATAATTATCCTAACCATGTTTTTTCAAAATATTTGCAGATAATATCATGCTTTTAAATTGCAGAATGGCCATACTGGTATACTTGTGAGGCATATTAATGGAGGAACCAAGGGTATATCAGATAGCGGTAATATTTAGCTATTATTCAGGTAAATTACATGTTTAGTTAAGTTCTGTGGAATATCAGGCCTATCCTAAACAGATAATACACCATCATTTTATTTTATTTATTTATTTAGCATATATTTGTATACCGCTACTTCCAGCGATCAGAAGCGGTTTGATTGTGTGACGGAGATTGTCAGATCAAAGACAGATTTAAAAATTACAGCATGATTTACAGGGTTATGTTAAAAGTTGTCAGATCAAAGCAAAAATATTTTCACAATATGTACAGTGTGATTCAAGGGAAAATGCACAACACACAGTTAGTAGGGGGGGGAGAGGGATATTTACATATATACATTTTACACTTGACTACATTTTGGTTATGCAGGTAATGGTGGAATGCATTGCTGTTCAGGACATGTTGTAGGCCTGTTGAAATAAGAACGTCTTTAGTTTTTTTCTGAAGACCATCAGGTCTTTTATTGAGCGTAGCTCCGGTGGGAGTTGGTTCCAGAGTGTGGGAGCAGTATAGGAGTATGCTCTGTTGCTTGTGGCTGTTTTAACTGATCTTATACTTATTGGTACATGTAGGTTGTTTAAGTTGTTGGTTCTCCTGTTTCTGTCAGCAGGTTGCATGTTGATTAGGTTAGTGAGGAAAGTTGGTGCCAGGTTGTGGATGAGTTTATATGTACTTATTAGGGTTTTGTATTTTATGCGTGCTACGATGGGGAGCCAGTGTAGTTCGACTAGCACTGGTGTGATGTGTTCAGCAAAGCCTGTTTTCATGATGATTCTGGCTGCGACGTGCTGTGCCATCTGGAGTATGCTTAGGGTTTTCTTTGGAAGGCCCTGTAGAATTGCGTTACAGTAATCGAGATGAGGTATGATGAGGGCTTGAGCTACTGTCCTGAAATCGGTAGCTTCAATGATGTTCCTTAGTGGCTGTATGACTCTGAGCTTGTGAAAAATGGCCCTGTTTACTAAACGGAGGTGTTTTACCATCTTTAGTTCACTATCAAGTGTTACTCCAAGGTACTTTATTTCATTCTTTGTGTGATAGATATTCTCGCATAGGGAGATTGTGGCTGGTGGGTTGAACTCTGGTTTTCTTGAGATGTACATGACTTCAGTTTTTTTATGGTTTATGGCCATGTTGTTTCGTTGGAGCCATGTTTGCATTTCTCTTATGCATTCTTCTAGCTGGGAGTAGTTTGGGTTGCTTGTGTCGAGTTGAGTGTACAGCATAATATCATCAGCATAAATGTGGTATTGGATTTTATGCTTTTTGAATATTTCGCAGATTGGTTTCATGTACACGTTGAAAAGAAGCAAGGAAAGGGCTGAGCCTTGTGGTATGCCCTGAGTTTGGGGGAAAGCTTTTGCTTTTTTGTTGTTAAATTGAACCTGTTGCATTCTGTTGGAGATATAAGATGAGAACCATTTTAAGGGGGTTCCCGATATTCCTATTGCTTCTATTCTGTTTAGGAGTGTTTGATGGTGAATCGTATCGAAAGCCGCTGAGATGTCAATGAATATGAGGATGAACATTTTCTTTTTGTTTTCAATCCCTTTGAGTAGATTGTCCAGTAGTGCAATAAGCAGAGTTTCGACCCCATGGTGTGGCCTGAATCCGTATTGATGCTCGTCTAGTATTTCGTTGCTGTCCAGGTGGTCTTGTAATTGCTGTAGGACCGCCTTTTCAATAATTTTTGCTAGCAGTGCTATGCTGGATATTGGGCGATAGGATGCTGGGTCTTCCTTGTTGAGTGTTTTATTTTTTAGTATTGGTCTTATGATGGATTTCTTAAGTTGTGCTGGCATGGTTCCTTGTTGGAGTGATTGGTTTACTATATGAGTGATTTGGTGGGCGGTTTCTGCTTTCGTTGCTTTAACCCATGCTGCTGGGCAGGGGTCTAGAGGAGAGGTTGTGGTGTTAATGCTGGCAATTATATTCATGATTTGCTTTTCTCCAATGCTGCAAAAATTGTTCCAGTGGGTGATGTGGGCTTGATTTGTCCTCGTGCTGTGTTGTGTCGCGGGGGGGGGGGGGGGGGGTTAGTCCAAGGGTTGTATGGGTTTGGATCCTGTCTGTGGGTTTAGTTTGCTAGCATAGTGATCTGCTAGGGCTTGGACCTTGATTTTGTCGTTGTATTGATCCTCTTGCACTGTTTTGGTAAGGGATTTAACCAGGGTGAACAGTTCTCTGGGCTTGTTTAATGCTTTGTTTAGTAAGTTTGTGTGATGCGTTCGCTTTGATAGGTTGACTTCATTTTTGTATTTCGAGAGTAGAGTTAGGTATTGTGTTTTGTGTTCGTCGGTTTTGCTTTGTCGCCATTTTCTCTCTGTTCTTCGTAGTTCTCTCTTTAGTTTGGTCAGAGTTTCCGTGTACCATGGTTCGGTTTTGGACTTGTTTATTTACCACACAATCTATATGGATAGTGACACAGAATGCACAGATTAAATTAAATGGAAGGGTGGCAGTTAATGAGCTAGTGGGCTGAAAAGTTACCCCTTTTTGTGCAGCTTGCACTGCAAGATCTGACCCGGGGGTGGGTTGGCACAAAAGCAAAAGTGCTTCAACCCCTTGAGCCGGCCCTGCCTGGTACTAAATGTCTCACATACAGAGGAAGAAGATTGGGAGGACTGAGTATATATCCTCTCAAGAGACTCCAAGAATCCCATGGAGGGGCCTTTAAGCACTGAGAGGGCCCCCCAGAAGAAGAGCTTGAGGAGGGCGAGATCCCAGTGGGAGAAGACCCCATGGTAGTCAGAATCTTCCACAGAAATGAGTTATCCACATTCATCTCTGACCCTGGCAGCCCACAGTACTGTGGAGGACATGCCTACGGGGTAGTAGAGGAGTCCTTGGGTGGCTTACAGATACCCTCCAACAAGCCTTTTATGCTGCATAGGGCCATAAAGGAGATGATCATGGAGCAATGGGACTTTTGATGTTGGCCTGAAAGTTAGCAGATCCATAGTTTGCCTATATCCCATTCCCCCGGAAGAGAAGGAGCTCTTGCAGCTCCCAAAAGTGGATGTGTTTGTGATAGAATCACAAAGAAGATGTTTCCTGTAGTGTAGGGAGTGGTGCTGAAGGACTCTGAGGATCAGAAGTTGGAAGCCTTGCTGAAGCAGTCCTTCAAAGTTTCAACCTTGGCTCTGCATTCGGCTGTCTGCTGGGTGTATGTGACCCAAGCCTGCTTGCGATGGTCACTGAAGCAGACAGATAGTGTACAGGAGCCCCTTGAGTCTTTATTGGAATTAGGTGGCCTTTTTGTCCATTGCTTTGTATGACTTAATGAGAGCCTCAGTGAAGAACATGGCCAAAGTGGTGATAGCTCAGTATCTACTATGGCTGTGCAAATGATTAGCAGATGTTGCTTTGAAAGCTTATCTTAATAAGCTCCTGTTCAAAGGCAAACAGCTCTTTAGGGAGGCACTAGAAATGTTGGTGAAGGATTTAGGTGACTTCAAGGCAGACAGGCTATGGGGATCTAAATCTGCTTTGTCCTCTCGGGGTCAATATCAAGAGTCGTGGAGATTTTGTCCATTGCAGTTTGGCTCTTTCCAGTGGTCAGTCCTTTCAAGGTGGTGATATGGGTGAAAGAAACCAGGTCCTCTGGAGCTGCAGATGGCTCTAAGGCATCCCAGTGAAGGTTTGGGAGTCTGAGTGGAATTGATCCTGGTAGACTGGCATCTCCAGGGGTTTTACTCCTCTTGGACCTAGATAACATCAGATCAGTGAGTACTAGAGGCTGTTCAAGAGAGCTGTATCCTCAAGCTGGTATTTCCTATCCCCCCCCCCCCCCCCCCCGCCACCCCCAATGCTTTAATGAAATCTCCATGTCAGATGCCCAAAAAGACATGTGTGGTTGCTCAATCTTGAGGCAGCAGTGCAAGTCCCTCTGGTAGAATGGGGCCTCGGGAAATACTCCATTTACTTTGGTCTAAAACTGGCTTGGGTACCACAATTTCAGATCTGAAGTGCATCAACAGGGCTTTGTGAGTTCTCCATTTCTGCTTGGAGACCTTGCAGTTCATCATAGTGACAGTAAAGATAAAGGGAATTTTTGACCTCTGGATCTGTGGAGGCGTACTTGCACATTTCCCATTTGCCCCGAGCATCAAAAGCATCTGCATTTTGCTGTGCCCATGGGTCACTTTCAGTTTTGGCTTAGCTATGGTGCCCAGGATTTTCACCAATGTGATGGTCATAGCAGCAGTCTTGCAGAAGGAGGGAGTGTTGGTTTACCCTTATCTCGATGATTAGCTGATTAGGTCAAAGCCATCTTAGAGTTGGTTGGCCACACACCGGATGGCATTTCTTCTCCAGAGTTTGAGGTGGATCATCGACTTTCCCAAGAGCAGATTGGAGCCGACTCAGTTGCTCGAGTACCTAGGAGCTTATTTTGACACCAGAGCAGACTGAGTTATACTGATGTTGGAGAGGATGCAGAAGTTGCAGGGCCAGGTTCAAGCACTGCTGGATCGGCATTTCACCCTTTCCCTTCCCCCCCCCCAAACTTGGGATTATCTGGAAGTCCCGGGGCCTTAGGCTGAAGGTTATATACACCCCCTGCAATGAGTGCTGTTGCCCAGATGGGAGGTGCAGAAGCTACTGTTAGGGGGGAGACCAAGAAGAGTCTTTGCTAGTGACTGAACGCCATCTGGCTGTCATCAGGAATGCCACTGGAGATGCCAGAATGGATGGTGGTCACCACAGATGTGTGCACCCCCCAACTGCTCAGACTGACATCTTCTGAGTCGTAGGTAATGCAGGGACGATGGTCCCTGGAGGAGAGGGCCTGGCGTATCAACTGACTGGAGATGAGAGCCTTTCACCCCCCCCCCAGTCCATCGCAAGGCAGTGTGCATCCTGTTGGACAGTGTGACTGCTAGTAACCTACATCAATTAACAAGGGGACACTGGGAGCCTTGTTTCGGCAAAGGAACTAGCTCCTAGACTGCAATGAGCAGCAGTCTCTCTGTTGCTCTCATGGCCAGAAAGGAAAATGCCCAGGTCGATTATTTCAGCTGGAAGGGATAGTATTTCAGAAGATTGTGAACTGCTAGGGGTTGCCCATAATAGATCTCATGGCATCCATGGGGAATGCCAAAGTTCCCAGATTCTTCAGTCACAGATGGGTGCGAATGTCAGACAGTGTGGATCAATGTTCCCTCTAATTTTCTGTAGGCTGTGTGCGCATAAAATATCAGCTGTGCAGCTTTTGAAGGAAGGTTAAATTTTTGTGCGCCACATAACAACACTCGGTGTTTATACACTTTAAAATTTGACTACACATCAGAATATAGTATGTACACCACATTGATTTTAATCAAATTAAATGAAAATAGATGATTACTAAATGAAGCAGAAAATTTCTAGTAATACAATCACGACTTTTCAGTTTTAAGACGTCTGTGTTTTATAATAGAATCAGAACTGTAATTTTTGTGCGCTCTGTTGTAAAGTATGTGCGCTCGGCGAGGTGTGTGCGCGCGCACACGCGCACAGCTTAGAGGGGAACAGTGGTGTGGATGCATTGGTACAAAAGTGGTCTCAGAAGAGAGTGTTGTGCATGTTTCCCCCAATGGCCCCTCACAGGCTGTGTGGTCCAGAAAGTGAAGTCTCATTTGGGCCTGATTATTTTCATGGCCACAGATTGGCCACAGAGATCGTGGTACTATTTGTGAATCTAGTATGTCTGGGGGTGGAAGATCTGCTCTTTCAGGGTCCAGATCTCTTGCCAGAAGCAGGTCTGTTTTTGCTTATGGTTTGGCTCTTGATAGGGCTAAGCTGAGGAAAAAGGGCTATTTTCCTCAGGTTATGGCTACTTTGTGGGCGCAAAAGCATTCTACTTCTCTGGCCTACATTTGGGTATGGTGTATTTCTGAGGAGCGGTGCGAGGAAAGAAGTCTTTGTCCTATGAGTTTGTCACTTCCTAACATGTTGGCCTTCTTTCAAGCGGGACTGGCTCTGAATTCACTGCAAGTGCAGGTGGCAGCAGTGGCTTATTTCAGAGGTACGATTCAGGGTGTGTCCCTTGCCTCTCAGCCAGATGTGATCCATTCCTTGAGAGGGGTTAAGGATATGTTCCATCCTACTAGGATGATGGTGCTGGCTTGGGATCTTAATTTGGTGCTGTCTGTGCTGACAGGGGCTCCGTTTGAGCCTCTTAAAAATTTCCCTGAAGGATCTTGCGCTGAAGATGGTATCTTTAGTAGCCATCTGTTCAGTGCACAGAGTCTCTGAGCTTTAAGCATTGTCCTGTAGAGAACCTTATCTGTTTTCCAGGGAAAAAGTTGTCCTTAAGCAGAAAAGATGGAACCGGCTTAAGGTAATGTCATTTCACCTTAATCAGTTGGTGACTTTGCTGGTGTTTTCCACTTCAGGTGGGGATTCAGAATCAGAAGCTTTGCACAAGTTGGATGACCATTGAGTCCTGTGCCAATACTTGGAGAACAAAGGTGTTTTCATGGTCAGATCATCTCTTTTGTGCTGTATGGAGGGTGACAAAAGGGTGAGGCAGCCTCTAAGGCAGCGATTGATTGTTGGCTGAAGGAGGCTATTGCGTCTGCTTAAGGGGTGGATAGTTCTGGCAGGACTCGGGTCCCATTTCACATGGGGTGCCGGTATATGTGGAGTCTGGGTTGATGCCACCCCTTGATTGTCTAAAGCAGCAACATGATCTTCCTTCCATTCCCTTGCTGACATTAACATCTTGATGATCAAGTGCAAGGAGATATGAAGTTTTGAGCGAGGGGATTGCAGGTCAGGCTCTCCTGTCTGTCCCACATGTCTGGATTGGACTGGAAGGACAAAGAGGAAGGTGACATTAAGCCTTAACCTGCTAATTTTCTTTCCTTGATTCCATCCAGTCCCTGTATGTTATTACTTGAGCTTGGCTGCAGAAAGAATGTGCTGAATCTATAGGGCGAGGTGTCCTTTCTTGGATTAGGGTTCTGGTGCTACATGCTTCTGCATGGTTGCTGCTCTGCTCTGCAGTCTTGCCTTACTGCGTTTAGGTTATTTTTAGGATCTGAAGGACTCTTTGTAGGTCAGGTTTATTATTCCAGTCTCAAAACGAATTCTTCTTCATTTAATGGTTGATTGTGTTCATGTTTGACTATTTTAATAGCTGCTGTTTGGAGTCTGCTTTGTTACTAAAATACTGGTGAGAGATTGGGTGCACAGGGCTCTTATAGGGTGACATCATCAAGCCAGTGGTTCGCATTCTTCATCTGCTGGTAGGGAAGCATAAACCCATATGTCTGCACTGGACTGGAGGGACTCCAGGAAAGAAAATAGCAGGTGAGGCCTAATTTCACCTTTGTGACTCTAAAAATAGAATTGTAATCTATAGAAATGGAAACCTGCCTTGGGTTTGAGTTGTGCACATCTGGAGAAAGTTGTGGAGACATAAAAGGTAATGGAATCCTTAAAGGATGGAACCAAAACATTGAATACTTAAGCTCAAAACAGCAGCAAAATTGCCTTTTGCATTTCTAAAAATACTTTGTGGGTGGAGGAAAGGTAACCTATTTGGAGTGACAGAAAAGCCTTACTGAGCGAGACAGAGATCCATCAAGGCCAGCATCCTGTCTTCGATAGTGGCCAGTCCATGTCGCATGTACCCAGCAGATCCCAAAAAGTAGATTTCTTTCTTATACCTGATTTCAAGGGATAAAAGATGGCTTTCCCAAGTATACCCAGTTAATAATTTTTATGGGCTTTTCCTCCAGGAACACATTATGCAAACCTCTTTGAACCTGGGGTCAGCTGTACCATGGGCCAAACGGCTACCAAGCAGTCACCTTCTGTGCAAAAGGGAAACCACACCCAGAGAGAACATATCACTTCCCAATTTAAAAAAAAAAAAACAGAAAGGACTTACACTTCCCGACAGCACGCTCGTACTATTTCACAGATTTTTCTTTGCCAAAAGGTCCTTTTATTATTCCCTGTTTTACAGAAACAAAAAGTCTAAGAACAAAGGAAAACAGTCCAGTGGAATTACACATCTTGCCATCTCTCACAGCAAGCAAACAGGATCATTCTGTACTTGGATGCAGATCTCTAAACAGCTACAAGCCAGAATGTCTGGTCCTGCCTGCATGATTCTGTCTTACTTCCTGACTCAGAAATAACAAACAAAAGTACATCCCTCTGTCCTGTCCATAACACGAAAGAGAAGGTATGTGACAGGCATTCTGGACAAGAGAGAGATCAGTGTGATTGACATACATAACACTAGAACAATTTGCACAAGACTAACTAGCGCGCGCACACAAAACTCTCAGACACGACAACAGGGATAATGGGGCCATAGGGAACCCAGGGAATCCATACCACACACAGCCTTCACTGCACAGGAGACTAACTCATTGCCTATCTGTTCCTGTCACATTATATACCCTTGCTCAGGACCATATTTATTATCCGGGCATTTTTCTCTAATTAGCTAATTTCTGTTCCAGCTGTCTAAGGCTCCACTTGTATGATTTGCTATGTGTTATTCTACTCATGTCTGCACCCCTCTCCGTTGACCATGTCTGCAATTATCAGTCTGGGCATTGTCGGATTTATATTGTTATCAAACCTCTGCCCCCATTCACACGGTTCTTTACCTGGTTCTCCTGCTTGGTTCTCTTCCACCCCTCAGTTCCCAAGAAATATCTTTTTAACTCCCCATGTTCTGACAACTATACTGGGGGCCATTTGTTCTTCACGCTAAGCTGGCATGTTTATATCTCATGACTGCCTCTTTACCCTCTCTCTGTCCACCACTTACTGATAAGTGTGTTTTCACATGTTTTCAATATGATGTCACATACCTCTGAAAGCTTCACGTATGCACCTCAGTACAATTCCAGCATTCAGACATTTCAATGATTTTTTTTATTAACCCCTTCTCCTCTGGCTCTCACAAACCCTGTGGTGTTAGTCACCTTGATTATAGGTAATTGGCATAATCTTGTGGCTGGAGCGTAGGTGATTGGGCTAGAGCTGGGTCGCCTGTACACAATTAAGACCCACAGATCTTGAATTATCAATTAAAAAGTGGAAAGCCTCTTTAGCTGCAGCAGCACATATAAAGGCCACACACAGAGGAACTACTGTAAGACCCGCAAAGGCACATTGGTATACACCAACCTTACGGAAACTCAAAACTCAACTGAGAAAGGTTGAAAAGAAATGGAGAAAATAAAAAAATGAATCTGATAGAACAACTTACATGGATGCTCTAAATAACTACCAGTTTGAAATACATGACACAACAAGCAGTTAACAAGAACACCTAATCACTCAAACCAACTCCCCAACATACCACCACATCAGCTCGCAGCACAATACAGGCAGCTCCAACAGATGACCAAAGCACAGCCCATAGCAACTACAAACACCCACTATGCCGACCCTGGATCCGCATGGGACACCTTTGAATCTGTCTCCAAAGAGAGGACTGAAACCACAATATCAGGATTCAATACCACCACCTCTCCTCTGTGGGTTTTCCCCACTGCCTGAGACACTGGAGAAACTCCTGGTCTCCCAGTGGGAGCAGTCACAATTGACTCTCAAGGCTCCAGTCCCTGGACCATTGGTATCTACTGTCTCACGGCAAGTTGGATCAGCTTTTTGGGATGCCAGAGGTGGATACCCTAATCTCAGTGGCGACAACAAAGTCACAAAGCACACCACTATTCCAGTGGAAAGCAGTGCAATGCTGCAGGAGCTGCGTGATAGGAGGGTGGAGAATCTCATGAAAAATCCTTTTGCGGCTTTGTCTTTAGGCTCCTGGATAGCCCTCTGTGCTGGTTTAGTAGCCAGGGCACTTCTGCTATCTGTGCAGTAGCAATCAGTCCCGAAGTGGCAGACATGCTGTACGATTTGATCAGGGAGATCTCCAGATCTATGATAGCACTGGTCATGGTCGGGCAATGGCTTTGGATGTGCAGCTTTTCAGCAGATATAGCCTCCAAGTCACGGCTCACAAGCTCTCCTTTTAAGGTGGTCCCAGTGACTAGAGCATTTGGGTTTAGTGATCAGTTACTCCAAGAACCAAGATATGGAGAAACTGGGGAAGGATCTGGGTGAAGGCCATCCAGAGGCTGCTGGAGGAGAAACCAAAAGGTGTTTGCTTAGCAGCTCAGAAAGATTCTTGGGGGGGGGGGGGGGCCTGGAGGTATCCACAGGGAACCAAGGACCCCACATTGGCCCATTCTTCTTATGAATCCCAGCCCAAAAAGAAACAGCAAGCCATGGGTGCTGAAGCACATGGCCTGCCACAGGCAGCAAAGCAGTGGCACAAAGCTGCTGATTTTAAAATACTGCAGCTGCTGCCCAGCTCCCCCCGCCTCCCCTCCCAAGATGGAATCGGCGGCATTGGGGAGGGGGGGGGGCAGTGGCACAGCTCAGTGGGCATGTCGCAGCCAGAGTTTTTGCCTGGGGCAGCAGAAACCCTTGGACAGCCCTGCCTGGTGGGTCTCCACTAAGAGCAGGGCCATAGTAGTTACTTTCCAGTGCTTCCTGAGGCTGCACAATTGGTTGGCAGATGTGGCCTCTAAGATGTGGCTTAGCAAGCTCCCCCTTATGGACAAATTGCTCTTTGGGGAGGATTTGGAAACGTTGATGAAGTCCCTGGGTGAGATCAAAGTGCCTTGGTTGCTAGGGGACAAGCCCAAGGGCAGAGAAGGCCGCTTTCGGGGCCATGGTAGGGACTATCAGGGGTTTCTTCCTCCCTGGGCTGCCAACCCCCTAGTGCACCTGTTTTCTCCAGAGAGGCTCTTTCTTTCGAGGAGAAGCATGGGGTGATCAAGGCTTCTCCTCTATCCTCCCAGGACCCCTCCAAAGCTCTGCAAAAAGGGTGCAGGGGCCCTTGGATGGTTCAACCTGTGGGCGGACGCCTACAGGGCTTCCTTCCCACCTGGGCCCAGATCATGTCTGATGCCTGGGTCTTGGAGGTCATTCGTGGGAGCTATGCCCTCAAGTTTGTCCGTCCCCTGGCAGACCTCTTCATGTTCTCCCCCTGCCTCAGAAGCTGCGAGTGATGGAGGAGACTTTCGAGCATTTCATGCATTACACAACGGTGGTCCTGGTGCCTCAAGCCAATTGGGGCTCCGGAAGGTACTCTACTTTGTGGTACCCAAGAAAGAGGGATCCTGGCAAACTATTCTGGACCTGAAGGGGGTCAACAGGGCCCTCTGAGTTCCTCGCTTCACATGAAAACCTTGCAATTGGTTATCATGGCAGTGCACCAGGGAGGGTTTCTTACCTCCTTGTACCTCACTGAAGCATACCTGCATATCCCGGTGAGGACAGAACATCAGTACTTTCTCCACTTTGCAGGTCCCAGGTGGCACTTTCAGTTCCAGGTGTTGCCTTTTGGGCTGGCCATGGCTCCGGGGGGTCTTCCCAAAGATCATGGTGGTGGTGGCAGCCCACCTCTGCAAACAGGAGGCCTGGTGCACCCATACCTGGATGACTGGTTGGTTTGAGGGAAGTCCCTTGAGGAGAGCCAGCGTTCGACAGATGCGGTGATCAGTTTGTTTCCAGGAGCTGTGCTGAGTGGTCAGTTTCACCAGTAACCAGCTACAGCCCTCACAATCTCTGGAATACCTGGGAGCCCGCTTTGACACTGTTAGGGGTCTGTTCTACCTCCCAGAGGGGCGGGTGGCAAAGCTGCAGGTGCAAGTGCTCCACCTCTGCCGGTCAACACGTCCCGGGCATCGGACTACTTCCAAGTGCTGGGGTCCATGGCAGCCTCATTAGAGCTGGTTCCATGGGCCCGCCTGCACATGTGGCCCCTCCAGGCGCATTACCTGGCCCCATGGTCACCTCTTCTTCACTCCATGGAGGTCCAGCTCCTACTGTCAGGGCCAGTGCTGATGGCTCAACCCAGCGAACTTGTGGGTAGGAATGCCACTGGAGCCACCAGACTGGGTGGTTGTCATTACAGATGTGAGCCTGTCCAGGTGAGATGGTCACTGTCAATCAAGTTTGGTACAGTTCAGGTGGTCGGCCATGGAAGACCAGTGGCCCATCAACTGGATGGAGACCCGTGCAGTGCGTTTGGCGCTCAAGGCATTTCTGCTCCTAGTAGCAGAACAGGGTGGTGTAGATCCTGACAGACAATGCCACTACGGTGGCCTACATCAACTGTCTGGGTGGTACCCAGAGCTCCCAGGTAGTGGCAAAGGCAACTCCGCTGTTTCAGTGGGCCGAGACCCATCTTGCAGTGCTCTCGGTGGCATATATGTCTGGGCTGCTGAATGTGCAGACAGATTATCTCAGTTGACACACCCTGGACCTGGGGGGTGGTCCCTATCCGGGGAGGTGTTTCAGTCCCTGGTGGATCACTGGGGAACACTGGTGATGGACTTGATGGCATTGCAGGAGAACACCAAGGCTTCATGGTTCTTCAACCACTGGAGGTCCTCAATGCCCTCATGCAACTGTGAAAAATCAAGATGTATCGTTCACTTCTAACTGTTATGAAGGATCAGAATTAGCATACAAGGTCTCAGTATAAAATAACACTGCTGCTTCTAGGTTCACACCTGATGCCAGCAATTGTGTTGTATCACATCAATGACCTCATGCGTATGATACAGAAAAAAAGTAACTCAGTCCTTATAATCTTAAAATATTATACTCCTCTTCATCAAAGGACTGCAACTGTGCAAAGGACTGCATCATGCAACTGTGGCCAAGAGCAGAGCTTCTGTACATCTTCCTGCCGTGGCTTCTGATTGGGCGGGTGTTGCAGCACATAGAGGTGCATCGGGGGCTAGTGCTGCTGATAGCACCCGATTGTCCTCGCAGGCCATAGTACACAGACTTGGTGCAGTTCCTGGCAATTGAGCCTCTCCGGTTGCCTGCACTATCGGATCAGCTCACGCAGGGACCGGCAATGGATTGGTTCTCATTTACAGCCTGTGTCTTATGTTTATGCAATTTCTTGATATACTGCCCAAGCTGAAGGACATCAGAGCGGTTTAGACACACAACAAGCAGGTACTGGATACATTCCCTCGTCCCCGAAGGGCTCACAATCTACATGCGTACCTGAGGCAATGGAGGGTTAAGTGGCTTGCCCAAGGCCACAAGAGTCTTGAAAAGGCACGGTTGAGGCACCATGGGTGTTCTCTGCATGTGATTGAGACTCTGTTGCAGGTGCGGTGGCGCTTTACTTCTTTGGCCTATGTACATGTCTGGAGGCTCTTTGAGGCCTGGTGTTCTGAGCATGATGTGCATCCATTTGGGGCCCTGGTGTCAGCCATGTTGAGGTTTTTGTTGGATCAGGGCTTAGCCCTTGGCTCATTGTGGGTCCAGGTAGTGGTTCTTGCATGCTTCCAGGGCAGGGTGTAGGGTGTGCCCCTAGCCTTGCGCACAGATGCCATCCGACCTTGGTACCAGCTTGGGATTTCAACTTGGCACTGGCCATCTTGAGCATCCCTCTCTTCGAGCCCCTTCGAAGGGCCCCGCTCAAAGACCTGACCCTGAAGGTAGTTTTTCTGGTAGCCCTCTGCCCAGCGAATCTCAGAGTTGCAGGCCTTATCATGCAAGGAGCTGTATCACATGTTCTCCAAGGAAAAGGTGGTCCAGCAGCCTGTTCCTTCCTTCCCTTCCAAGGTGGTATCGGACTTTCACCATAACCAGGTGGTTGCGTTGCCATCCATTGCAGGACAGTGAGATTCGCCTGAGAGCCCCTCTCCTCCACAAGCTGGATATCCATAGGGCCCTGAAACATTACCTGATGGTGATGCAGTTATTTTGCCTCTCAGAGAGGCTGTTCATCCTTTTTGAGGGTCCTCGGAAGGAGGAGGTGGCCTTGACAGTTTCCATCACCCAGTGGATCTGGGAAGCGATTGCTTCTGCTTATATTTTGAAGGGCTGACAGGTGCCAGCAGGCCTGCAGACCCACTCAACGAGGGCCCAGGCCTCTTCTGGGCAGAGGCGGGGAAAGTTCCTCCCCTGGACATCTGTCAGGCAGCCACTTGGTCCTCCCTGCATTCCTTTGTGTGTCACTATTGCCTGGATGTGCAGGCCAGGCAGGATGCCCGGTTTGGTGAGTGGGTGCTGCGGACTGGGGTTTCGGTGCCCACCCAACCTTAGTACTGCTCTATTACATCCCAGTTGTCTGGACTGGACTAGAGGGACATCCTGGAAAGTGATATTAGACCTTACCTGCTAATTTTCTTTCCTGTAGTCCCTCCAGTCCAGTACCCCTCCCCCTATGATTCAACATTTCGGACGCATTACATAATAGTTTCTAGCACAGTGTGCATGCTTTGGTTTGTGTGTGTCTTCTTGCAAAAACAAAACAAAAAGAAAAAAATAGAGATTTTAACAGAACATAAGGAAGAGAACTAGCTCAGCAATAAATACGGGGACAGTGCTCCATCGGACAGTCTTGGCGGGCCACAAAGGTGGCCTGATTGTCCCCTGTTGATTTCCCCTATGTCTTTATGGGATGCAGCAAGGAGGTACAAGGCTTCCACGTTGTTAGTGTCTTTCTGTGTGATGGGGCTCCCTGGGTGTTAGTGGGGAGTTGCACCTAGCGGAGATGGGGAGTTGGACTCTGTTCCTTCCATTTCTGTTTTGTGATTTCCAAAATACTAGCTCAGTCCAGAGGACACAGGCTATTTATGCTCCTCTGAGAGAGAGAGAGAGTGTTTTCTCAGTCTCCACTTGTTGGTTGGCAGATATGACCCACTTGTCTGGACTGGACTGGACTGGAGGGGATACAGGAAAGAAATTAGCAGGCAAGGTCTAATTTCACCATTCCTCTGGAGAAAAGAACATTCAAGACTGCTAGGTACCACACTGCATCACTCTGGGAAAACTCCTAGACTTGTTTCCTTTTTTGTTGAATATGTTTACCTACATTAACGTTCTTCCTTTTTGATTTATCAATTCCTGTATTGATCACTGCAGTAAAGTTTGCAGTTCTTCTTTTGGAGAGTGTCGCTTGCAATTAACACGCATAGAATACTGTCTATGATCTGTTTGCATGCACAGTATATTGCAGGAAGCCTGGACACCGTCTGATCTCTTAAAGGCAAGAATCCCCTTCTTATACTAGGTTTCCACCTAGGCAGGTGAGCCGGGGAGCAGTCATGGTAATTCTTTTGCCATCTACCCATCTTTCTTTATGGTAAATCTCTCCCTTATCTGACATGGGTGTTGTACTCAAACTGTGTTGTGTACAAGTACACAGTTTGGTTTAGGCACAGGGAGACAAGTCCAGAGTGTGTAAAATGTGGGCAACTAGAAGAGTAAAATTGAAAACCTTTTAGACCATAGAGTGGCTGTAAAAATCTACACTCACTTGAACGTTTTCCACTTTTTGCTATATCAATCCATCAGACTTTTATGAACTTAAATGTCAAATAATGAATGTTCCACTTCTCAACAGAGCATATGTCAGACTTTTCAAATGGAAAAATGCTTTATTGAAGGACAAAACATATAACCAGAAAACAAAATCATTTTTCCTAAAACATATTACCTATCCCCTGTTGTTTTGCTTAGAAAATATTTCAAAGAGATATTATTTTTACCTAATTCTGAGATATTTGGATGCATGTTTACTAAGAGACCACTGGCAGTGTGCGAACGCACCCCCAAATTAGTGCAGAGGCTGTGCTAATATTTGTGTCTGTCCCCCTGATTTCGTGTGATGCTCAATGCATAGTACCATACTAGCTGGCACACAGGTGTGTTTAACATCATTCACTGAGGCGGTGCTATGTGCATCGTTTTTAATGGCAGCAGGCACGGTAAGGACATGCCCAAAATACCTATGCTAACCAGGAGTGGAGGAGTGGCCTAGTGGTTGGGGCAAGGTACTTCAGGCCGGAAGGTCGGGGGTTCAAATCCCACTAGAGGACAGCAAACGTGGACTGGAAGTACTGGGGTTTCTAGTCCCACAGGTGCTCCTTGTGGTCTTGGGCAAGTCACTTAACCCTCCATAGCCCATGTTCCCTGTAAAATAGTTATCTCCAAGTTATAATGCCCTGTTCAGTGTAATTTCAGTTTGTTCAATGTAAACCGCACTGATGCAGAATAGCGCGGTATATAAGAGAATGTAAATAAATAAATGATGTGCTTCCGATGCCCACATTATGCTTCTAAAGTGCCTAGTCTCCTCCCCGTCGTGTACTGTGCAGTTAGCATGGGAGTTTTTGCCTGCGGCACTAAGATGTTAGTGGTTAATGCACCTTAACAATTAGCAATAACATGTTTGCAATGTTTCAAGTAAGCAGTTGCCAGATGTTGCTACTTGGGGAAAGTTAAAACTTTCTTCTTTTTTGGAGTCTTCCTTGGATGAAAGACCCACCAGGGTAATCTTTGCCTCTGAAGGGGATAAAGTTTCTATTCTGAAGCTTTATTTTAAAAAAAAAACTGTTTGATGATTAAAAGTTGATGACTTTTTCCAGCTTTTTCATGAGCTACCCGTCAGTAGGAAGAGTTTTCCCTGCAACAAAAATTGTGTACTTACCTTTGGGTGGTAATTGTTTTTCTCCTTTTTCCCTGTAAGTTTTTGGTAACATTTTCAGGGTGTTCAATTTGTTTTTCATTGATCCTTAGTAGCTGGAGGACAAGGTATTTCCCAAAGGTTTAATGGCAGGGTTTTTCCCATATTAGGCGCTTTTATTTCTGTGTGTTTTTTCTTATTTCTGTATATGCTGATGTTTCTGTTTCCTTTATTTTTTGCTTTTGTAAAATTTTAAAATGTTTAAAAATAAAGCAAAAAACAAAGCAATTAGATAAGTGTCCAGACTCGGAGTCAGTACTTGGTGGAAGTGCTTTTGGCAACAATTACAGCTGTGAGTTTGAGAGAGTTCTCCAACAACTTTGCATATCTGGATTTGTCAGTATTAAACCATTCTTCGTCACAAAACTATTTAAGCTCTGTCAAGCTCCTTAGAGAGCATTGACAGACTGCATTCTTCAATTCAAGACACAGATATTCTATTAAAGGGAGGTCAGGACTCTGACTGGACCACTAAAGGGCATGTATGTTTTTTGTTCCTTTGCCCTAGCTTTGGCTGTGTGTTTCAGGTTTGCTGTCATGCTGAAAAAGTGGCAGTTTCAGATTCCTTGCATAAAGCAGCAGTTTTTCCTCAAGGACATTTTTGGACTTTTCTGCATCCATTGCTGCTCCTGTCCTGACAAGTGCTCCAATCCCTGCCAATGATAAACATCCCCATAGAATAATGTTGCCACCATCGTGCTTCAAACTGAATAGCGTTTTCTGGATGATGTATTGTGCTGGGTTCTGCCAAACATAGACTTTAGAATTCAGGCCCAAAATTAGTATTTTAGTTTTGCCTGACCACAAAACCTTTTGCTACGTTGATATAGTATCTCCTGAGTGCTCTTTTTGCATGTTTCAAATGGCATTCAAGACTGGCTGTCTTCTTGCCACCTTATGATAGAGGTCAGATTTGTAGAATGTTTGAGGCTTCCATAATTCATGGCCATGGAAGCCTGTAGCTCTTTCAAGGATCTCTTGGTTGTCTCCCTGATAGTCATTGCCTTGCTCAACCATCCAGTTTGGAGGATAGCCTGATCTAGACACGGTTGTGGTGTTTCCACACACCTTTCACTTAATTGTGCTGGCCATGCCCAAAGAGATATTCAAGGACTTCACAATTCCTCCAGTGATTCTTAATTCAGTCTTCGGGACACACCTAACAGGTCAAGTTTTCAGGATAATCACTATAAATATGCATGAGAGAGATCTACATATAATGGAGGTAGTACATGCAAATCTCTTGTGCATATTGATTGTGGCTATCCTGAAAACCTAACTGGCTAGGATTGATTGGAGAACCCCTATTTTATACACATCTTATATGTGCCTTCTCATAATTTTGGCCTAGATGTTTTTTTCCAGCCATTTGGTGCTTATGGATGGGTCTGTGCTTTGACATGCACCTTCCAGCAGAGGAAATTGGACAAATTGCTGAATTTATCCTGGCAACTTGTGAATCAGTAATATTTAACATGGGTGGGAGCAATGTATTTGGAGGGGGGGGGGGCATTTACTAATGGTTAGCATACTAATGTTGCAGACAACCATGGGAAAGCATAAGGGCCATTTTAGAGCTGTTGCTCCCCTTCTTCTTCAGGGTAACTGTTTAGTGCAAGCAAGCATGTTGATGTTTCTGAGTCTGTAGTTGAATGTGGGGTCAAGTGCTGGAGTGAATACGGAGTTGGCTAGGGCAGCCTGTAGCAAGAATGAACTCTTGCCAACTTTTGGAGGAGTGCATTTCTGCCTCCCCACCAAGGGCAGATCTACTCTGAAAGACTTTCTGCAGCAAAGACCCCTAGGGAGAGAGCCTTTTCTGGCATTTGGTGGGGAGAGCACCAGAGGAAGTAAAAAGTTAGTTCTGCTGCAGCACTGAGAGAATGTAGCAATCGCCCTAGTCGTAATGAGTGGGGGTGGTGGAGAGCCCTGAGACTAATAAGAGAAAATATTTTTTCACTCAACGTGTAATCAAACGCTGGAATTTGTCACCGGAGGATGTAGTAATAGCTGTTAGTGTAACCAGGTTTAAAAAAGGTTTGCACAAGTTCCTGGAAGAAAGGTCCATAAATCATTATTAAAGGGGACCCGGGATATCCACTACTTGCCCCAATACAAGCATTGTGGAACCTTTATCTTTTGGGGAAGCTGCTAGGTACTTGTGACCTAGATTGGCCACTGTTGGAAACAGGTTACTGGGCTTGATGGACCTTGGTCTGACCCAGTATGGCATATCCTATGTTCTTATGAGATGGGAGAATGAGCAACCCTGGCAGCAGTGGTAGAACAGCAGTAGGAGGAACTGTCTTGTCGGTTTATATACTAAGATTTTGCAGAATAAATCTTTCATAGTAAACTTCAATGTTTTGTATGGATCACTTTTGCTAATATGGAACTCTAGAATGGATACTGTCCTAGGTCCACTAACTCGGCTACAGAAGTACGTTACCAAATTGGAACAGCAATGTGAAGAAATTGGGACCAGGGTAGGACTTCGGAAGTACAACAGTAGTCTTGTCTAATTTCTTT
This sequence comes from Ichthyophis bannanicus, assembly GCA_033557465.1. Lineage (NCBI taxonomy): Eukaryota > Metazoa > Chordata > Amphibia > Gymnophiona > Ichthyophiidae > Ichthyophis > Ichthyophis bannanicus. The sequence goes on from CM066036.1 coordinate 657,061,985, forward strand.
GAGTTAGTTACTTCGTTTTAATTTAACTATTGCCCCTTATTTCTTCTTCGTTCTCATGTATTGACATCTTTACACAATATGTAACACAGATTTTACTGCTATTGTATTTTTGTATGTTTTTTCTTTGTGTAACATACTGGTAGCTAATAACAGTATATTTCTGTAATTATTTTGTAATTCAATAAATAAAAAGTTAAAGCATAGCTTTTAGGGAATTGCTAATGTCAAACTATTGCTCTCCTCTGCCCATGACCCACAATGGACTCCCCTGTCCCTCCTCTCACTGGGCTGGCTCTTGGTAATTCAGGCGTGCATTTCATTTTCTTGTAAATTTCTGTTGAGAAACCTAATGACTGAACAGTATATCTTTCTTAATGGTTGCTATGTATGGTGAATACACAAAAAATACACGCAAGTCAATGCCAGAGTGGAAAGATACAATAAATCAAAAAAAGCCACTCCATATATCAAAACTACATCAGGTAAATGTTCCAAAAATAGGGTAGGAGAAAAGAGCCTCAGAACACGCAAGGTATGGGCAATTTAGGAACAGAAGAACCATGTCCAGTCCTCATCAGAACATCAACGGCTCTAAAAATAAATTCCACCCATACATAACCCGTTCAAAAACATACATATGTTCTTAAATATAATGTATATATCCTGTTGTCTCTCAAAGCGCTGTTGTCCAAAATGATATTCAAAAAAGGCACTTATCTCAAGTGATTAACACCAAGGATATCAAAGCTGAATATGGTAGGATTTTTTGACGTTTGGTGATGTTGGGGCTGTGTGCTCCTTAGTGGAGCTATTAGTTGTCTGGTCCTGCGTTCTGTTATTGAGGGCTTGTAAGATATTTGTTTTTTTCTTTTTCCCTGTTTTCTCTCGTAGCAATGTTCTGTTGTGGTTAAATGGCTTTTGAGTTTGTCAGCTTAGTCCCTGACGAAGTATGCGTCGAAACGCTCAACCGGTGCTATGGGAGGCGTTGGTTCTTCAGTGGATTCCCAGTAGATTGGATTTATTTCTGAGCTGGCTTTGTTTTTCAGCTTTGATATCTTTGGTGTTAATCGCTTGAGATAAGTGCCTTTTTTGAAAATCATTTTAGGCAACAGCACTTTGAGACAGCAGGATATATACATTATATTTATTTAAGAGTTTATTGGCTTATTTGAGAAACTAATTTTTTGAATGTTTGTAGATCTTTTGCTATTTGATTTTTTTGAACATATATTTGAACTGTGCATTTGTATGTTTTTGAACGGGTTATGTATGGGTGGAGAATTTTTAGAGCTGTTGATGTTCTGATGAGGATTGGGCATGGTTCTTCTGTTCCTATATTGCCCGTACCTCACGTGTTCTGAGGCTCTTTTCTCCTACCCTATTTTTGGAACATTTGCCCGTATTTTTGATATATAGACGGCTTTTTTTGATTTATTATATGCTATGTATGGTGACATCAAGTGACTGAACTATACTGATTGCTATATATACTGCCTCCTAGTGGTGTAGTACTTGTCTTTGGACCATGGCACCCTGTTTTAACTGTAAAATCTATCCTATGAAAACTGTTGACAAATCTGTAATTTGGGAACCATTCCATTCAAACCTCTCCTCCCCTCTCCATTCCAGGTCAGATAACACAAATACTTATATGCGCATGCACATACAGGGAAGTTGGAAAGAATTCCATGAGCTATGCTCCACATGCTTTTCCCACTTGTTTTTTGAGATCATTGCCGAAGATTGCTCCCTATTTTCCTGTTTGTGTTTTTTTTTTTAATTTTCTGTCATTCTTTCTTGTACAACATTAGCAAACTTGCTACCAGAATCTGAGTATGTTGATCTCATTTTCATTTTGGTTAACTCTCCTGTGAAGGTTCATGGGCCCTTTTCATTTGATGTCATGTCCTTACAGCTAATTTTTGGCATTTTTCTGTAGAATCATGTTTCAAATGCCTGCATTCTGTTTATAATCTTTTTGTTGTAAGCCATCTTTCACTTTATCTTACCACTGACATGATATATGCACTTGGTATCCTTTTCTTTAGGTTTAACTTTTAAGTTCCTCCTAAGAAACTCCTTACAGTCTAAACAGAGGTGGTCTGTGGAGAACTTGAAGGACTGTGGGGCCTCATTTGCATAAATCTGTAGAGGCTGTAAAGTGGGAACTGGCAAGCAGGCCCTTTTGCAATAAACGCAGTTGCTCATTAGTAGGGCAAGCCCTACTTCTGATAAGGCATTTTTACTTTCCCAGTACTGCTTTTTAATTCTGTTAAGGAGTTTACATCTTCTATGATCCCTATGCTGATACAGTTATATTCTTTGATTTATTAAAATTTCATTCAATTGTGCTAGTATTCTTTTTGTATAATATTTTCCTTTTTGTGTTTAACTTGATAGCATGACAGAAAAAAACAAATGTTTCTAACTGCTCATATTTTTGACTTTTCAATAATATATGTATGTATGCTTTACAGAGAAAGGAATGTTCATCATTCAAAATGAACTTCTCGATCAGTGCATCAAGGTGGATAGGTCCAGTGTTATCCTGGGAGACTGCAGTCAAGAATCCACGTCTATGTTGTGGAAGTGGGTAAATGGACAGCGTCTTTTCAATATTGGCAGCAGCATGTGCCTGGGACTTAACATCAGCAATCAGGACGAGCCGCTGGGCGCGTTTGAATGTGACTCCTCTCAGTATTTTCTGTGGTGGCGCTGTGGCAATTCAACGTTAATTGGTGCATCCGAATATAAAATTGCTTCAGAGAATGGCAGAGTTTCAGCTAATAGGCAGCTGTATCAGAAGTGGAAGCAGTACATGTCAGATGGTGAAAGTCTTTGTGAGCATCCTTTCCAAGGTAAAAATGTATAAGCTTAAACAAAAATCTGAGTCGCATATGCCAAAGCTTACAACAAAATACCTAAGCTTCAAAAACAGAACAGGTAGAATTTAACTTCAGATGTGATAGGGTTCTTGCTAGCCTCTATAAAATCCATTTATCCTGGTCACTGGAAGCATTTAAGAACATAACAATAACATAAGAAATGCCATAATGGGTTAGACCGAGGTCCATCAAGCTTGGTATCCTGTTTCCAACAGTGGCCAATCCAGGTCACAAGTACTTGCAGGTTCCCAAAAAGGGCTTGTCCTGGGATAAGCCGTGGATTTCACGGGTCCTTTTTAATAATGGTTTATGGACCTTTCCTCCAGGAGCTTGTCCAAACCTTTTTTAAACCCAGCCACACTAACAGCTTTTACTACATTCTCCGGTTATGAATTCCAGAGTTTGATTACACTCTTGGGTGACTGTCGGCTTTCCCCTGTGATCCAGATTAAAAGCTGCTCTATCTCCTTTTTTATTTTAATTTTATTTATTTGTCGTTTCTTCTATACCACCCCTTCCTGAGATCAGGGATAGTTTACATTTTAAACAACATTATTACATAGAACAAAGTTTAACAGTCAGTGAGTTCAACAAATAACTTAACTATATGCATACAGCTGTTAGCTTGAATTATTTACAAAGGGTGAGGTGCACCAGCTTCATGATACATTGGATGGTAGTTATGAAGAGGACTGGCTTTGGGATTGTTCTATGGAGGGAGTGGTGTCTCTTGTGTTATCTCCGTAGTGCTGGATGAAGAGGAAGGTTTTCAAAGGTTAATGCCAGCAGCCTGGTTCCATCCTGGTTAAGGTGGAGCCCATCCTTTTGGAAAAGACCCTCCCTTTCCCAGAATGCTGCCCAGTTTCTTGGAAATCCAAAACCATCTTCCTTGCACGATTGTCTCATCCACACATTGAGACTCCAGAGCTCTGCCTTACTTGTTCCCTGTGTGTGGAACAGGAAACATTTCAGAGACTGCTACCCTGGAAGTTCTGGATTTCAACTTCCTACCTAAAAGCCTAAATTTGACCTCCAGAACCTCCCTCCCACACTTTCCTATGTCATTGGTACCAACATGTGCTAAGACAGCAGGGTCCTCTCCAGCACTATCTAAAACCTTATCTAGGTGGCATGTGAAGTCCACTACCTTTGCACTAGGCAGGCATATTTCCAGGCGATCCTCATATTCACCAGCCACCCAGCTATCTGCATGCCTAATGATTGAATCACCAACTATAACGGTCAACCTAACCCTTCCTTCATGGGCACATTTCCCTGGAGAAACCTTGATGCAAGAGGGTTTTACATCACCTAGAGGACAGTTCCTAGCTACAGGATCACATCCTGCCACACACCAAGGTGATCTTCTTCTTTCATGTATCCTCTCTCCTCTATGGCAACAGAGAGGCTGCCAGACTGGAGGTGGGACTTCAGTACTACGTCCCTGTAGGTCTCATTTATATACCTCTTTGTCTTCCTTAGGTCCTCTAAGTCTGCTACTCTAGCCTCTGGGATCATTCCCTGAGAGTAGAGCTCCTTGCACCTAGTGCACTCACCAACTGAGAGAAAATCGTATATGTGACACTTGGTTCAAAAGACTGGATAGCCCCCATTTCACTGCTGGACTGCTGTCTATCTTAGTTTTAAGGTTTTGTTTAGCTATTTAAGTTGTTTGTTTACTTAACGTTGCTAGAGATTCTTGTACTAATACAACTATACCTAATAGGTTTAAAGGACTTTGTTCACCTCAAGATTTATTAATTTTAAGGTGTTTATCTATTCCTGATGAGGCTAACCACCTGAACTTGAAAGTGAATTTGATGACCTCTTTCCCTTTAATAGGTTTAAGAGCCTGTAAAGCTAAGATTATACATGGAGTGTGTGGGAGTCAGGCTGGGTGGAAGGGAAAGAACATAGTAAAAGCTGGCTTGCTACACAAGTCCCAGCTCTGTGCTTCTAAGGTAATCTGTTAACAACTTGCTGGGTGATTCACACAGCCCTTGGTTTCATAGAGGCAGCCTTTCAAATTACCCTATTGATCTGTCACTTGGCTTTAACACCTATTTAAAACAATTTCACACGTCTCTTGCTTCCTAACTGGAAGACCTCTTTGTAAAGGTCTCTAGAAACAATTTATTTATTTCTACTCAAATATTATTTACCCTATTCTACTTCTATGTTAAGCTATACTCTGATTTGATTTACATGAAAGCTGTATGGTGGTGCTAAGCGCTGACTGACTTAACAAAAACACAGAGTTGTCAGCTTTAACCCAAAGAATTCCCCTTTCCTCAAGATTTAGAGAATTTCCCAGCAGGTAAATACTTACAAGTGCAGATTTCTTTCCAGCAGTATCAGTCCCTTTTGGTAGTCCTTCAAGACTCAGCACATTTAGTGCAAGAGTACTAGTCTAGTTACAGTGTTTATAAGAAAGGCCAGAAGCCAACAAAACGTTCTAGCCTTTTAAATGTTACGATGATTCAAAACCAAATATGTTTCTGTTTCCAGTCTTCTCTTATAAATGACTTAATCCCTTACTTTGCTGTGAAAACATGCAACAGAAAACCTGTTCCAAAAATCAATCTCTTTTTTGTAAAGGTAGTAACTTATTTACAAGAGCAGTTAAGTGATTCATGCTGAACTCCCATAAACGACCTTTCCTGCTGTTTCTCTCTGAAGTGGACATTGAGACGTCTTCCCTTACCCACAAACTGGTGTCGTGTGAGCTGTCTGCCACTCCCTGAGAGTCAGCCTATGATTCTTGCATTGTGTAAGCTTGCATGGTGTGTATCCTTCCTCACATCCATCTGTGCTGTGCAGATCCAGCCCTAATGGATACCTAGAGGGACAGCAGACGTCTGCACCAGAACCACTGCTGCCACATCTCCCTGTTTGTGCCAGTCCTGCCAGAATCTTCAGTACTTATAGGCCTGAGCTTCCTATATGCCAATCTACGCGAGTAGCATACAGGAAACTCTAGCTTGCAGATTTTGAACATGATGGCAGCGCTGGCACAGACAGGCCACTGAGTGCAGGGAAGATGGTGGCCTCCAGCATAGGAGTGTGAGTTCTGAGAGGGGTGATGGAGACAGAAGACAGTGCTGGGGATGGCGTGATTAGAGAAGAAGAGATTGGGAGAGGGGAAAAATATACCGAGAGGTGCTAATATCAAAAAAAGGATGGAAGGAGGCCGCCCCACATTTTCTAACTTTCCCTTCTCCCTGGGTGGCCAATCTAAACGAGTAACCTCCTACACATACAAAATTTGAGTATTTAAAAACTTATATTGTTTTTCTGCTTTACATGGTGTCAGCGGCCAGCAGGAGCTGAAAGTAGGGAGATGCAGATTTATAATCAGCCCAGAGGAGTAAACTGCTGCCAGCTGGGGAAGTGTATATTCAGTATGAGGCTTAATTGGGAAGAAGAATTAAAGAAGGTACTACTGGGGAAAGGGTGATAGCTTGAGAGAGAAACAGATTTTGGGGATTAGAGACTGGTGGGAGAGGGAGACTGATAAAGACAAGATGAAAGAAGGGGGGAAGGATGATAGATCCAGAATGTGGAAACTGAAAGAAGAAGATTGGTAAGGCTAGGATTGGGGCAGAGAGAGAGATGAGTGGAGCCTAGGATGAGGGGGTAGGAGAGACTGCTGGGAATAGGATGAGGGGGGAGAAGAGAGACTGTTGGAGATGGAATGGGGAGAGAAAGGGACAAATACTTGTGGAGCGTTGGTACAGTAAGTCTGTGTATGTGAGAAAAGAGAGATTGAGAGCGGAGATGACAAAGTTTTCAGGTTTTAGCCTTTGGAGAGAAGGATAACAGAGTTTTAAGAGACAGAGGACCACATCTTCTCAAGATGTTCTGTGCTACTGTGCATTCTGATTTTGTGACTCTTGGTATATATCAAGTTGACCAGCCCTGCTGTTGTACTTTCTTCCTCTTTCAGTGTACCTGAAAGCTCCCTCTCCCTTTCTTTTTCCCTCAATATTTCTGGGAACAAATTTTTAAAGGCTTCTGGCTTGCCCAGAAAGTAATAACTTAATTCCAAACACAAGTACTTGTAAACACAGGAAACCCTCTTCAGCTCTGGGCTAAACTGCAGGCTGTACCAAAGGCTGTACGAGTGGTGTGGTTTCACAAGGGGCTAGTACAGAAGGGGCACTGATATCACAGAGCTTCCAGCAAGCCCTACGTGAGTGAGTTCTGGGTGTGGATGGGGCACCGGGTTCACGAGTTGCACAGAGCGCATTTCTAGCTTGGTACAGTCCTGGCTTAGACATTGCCTTACCCTGGCTAATTTATAAACATTTCTAGAAGGTAGATATACATAGAGTTTTATTGATTACTTGGTTTACCATTTTGCCTTCATTTTTGGCTGTATTGTGTTCTCTTTGGATCTTAGCACAGTGTAGCCTTTATTCCATATCAGACTGCTAGACCAGTCCAGACAAGTGGGTTGTGTTCCCTTATCAGCAGATTGGAGATAAAGAACCAATGAAATGCCCAGGTTTAAATGACATCACTCCCATGCCTCTATCCATCTCAGTCACCAGAAGTATCTTCAGTATTTCTTTGTCTCTAGAAGATGGTGGATGGATTTTCTGCACTCTGAAGAAAATCTGAATAACTGAGGAAACGATTTAAATGCTCATGAACAGCTACCTTGAGGGTGACTCTCTCACTTGAGCACAATGTGGGAGGCTCCACTAGACTGCATTCTTTTTGGTAGCCATAAGAGAAGGGAAAATTGGTTCAGCTCCATGCTCTTATCCTGTTAAGGCCTGTTGAGCAGCCAGAAAATTGGAAGGATCTGGAAGAGTTCAGCAGACTCCCACAATTTCAGTGCCTGCTCTCTCCCGAAGATTGCAGAAAGCTCTCGGAGGAATCTGCCTACCAGTCATCTTTAAACGCAGGGCCTGCAGAGCAGAGAAACATTTTCAGGGGAGTAGATCTGAACCCAGCACGGATTTCTGCATGGGACTCTCAGAGTAAAAACCAAGGCTTGACTTCCTCATTGTCTTTGTTAAGGGCTTCCAATTCTGTCCGTCTGGGGTGCAAGTCGGGGTTTATCGCTGACAACCGTTGGCATTGTGTTGGGTTTTTCCGCTGTTTTCTGCACACATTAGTAGTGTATTTTACTATTCTGCACCTGGTAATCATGCGGTCTGTGCATATATTCTGTCTGAGTGACTCCAATGCATGTTGTTGTGTAAGTGCCGTTAACGTGCGCCTTTTGGGCCACCACAGCTTTAGCATGCGCTGTTGTGATACTTGCCTTAACTCTCTTCTTCCAGGAAATGTTGTTTGGCCCGTGGCAAGTGAGGCACTTCATCTCTGGCATCTGCACTCTGCTCTTCTTGCATGGCAGCTTCTGAGTCATCCCTGGACTGCTTGCTCTCCCTCCCCCTCTCCCAGCCAGGGGATGCAGTTAGTCCGGCCTTGTCTGCCTTAGAACAGGTGGCAGCAGATGGCGCTGTGGGTAAGGATGTCCAGCTGGCCAGGGTTTCTACGACTGTGCTGTGGGCTGCCTCCCGGAGTCCAGGTTGTCTTCCTCAGAATTCTTTTCCTTTTTGCAACAGGCCTGGTCTTTCTGGTGTGGAAATTCAGACGCTGCAGCCTCTGGGTACCCCCGAGTGCAATCTCGTGAAGGGCAGGCTGAGAGTGGAAGCCCTGTTTGATTGCCTTTGGCTAAGCATCCCTAGCGAAGGGCACTCCCTGGAGATGGGATCATCTGGATTCTGTATGAGATTTGAACTATGACTTGAATTCCAATGGATTGGTTCTGGGCTCTGATGTGGATGAAGAAGTACTCTCACCTTTCAAGGATTGTGAAGCGGCCGGTGTTATCCGCCTGTTCTGGAAGGAGGAACTGGCAGCTTTGATTGCCTGGGTTTCATCTACCTTGCGTTTGATGGATGCTCCAGACATGGAGCAGGAGCCAAAGGTACATCCACTCTTGAAGGGGTGTGGAAATTCACTACTGTCTTCCTGTTCCTGGAAGTGATCAAGGAGATGATACAGTTGAAGTGGGACTCCCCCGACTCCCTGCCCAAGGGTGTAAGATATATAAGGTGATGTACACTCTCCCAGAGAAGGAGTGCATTGTGTGGTTTGATATTCCCAAGGTGGGGGCACAGAACACCATTCCTGTGGAAGGCAGATTGGCCTTAAAGGATGCTTTAAGGTGGCTTCCTTGTTGAAGAACCAGTTTGCCACTGCAGCTGCTATTCTTCAGTTGACATCTTAAGCCTAGCTTCACTGGATTCAGTCTCTTCCGCCGGATGATACTGCCCCTCTTTTGGAGTTGGCTACAGCCTTCTTTTCTGATGCCATGTAAGGCTTCTTCTGCCTAGTGGCCAGGGACAGTGCCCTGCTGAGTGACATGGCATTGTTTTTGGTTTTAGCACTGGACAGCGGACACCTCTTCCAAAGCCCAGTTGTCTTGACTGGCTTTTAAAGGGAAGCTTCTGTTTGGGACTAATTTGGAGCAACTGGTGAAGGATCTGGGCAAGATAAAATCTTACCTCCTTCTGGAGGACAATTCTAGGGGGCCTGTGAAGCAGGCAAGAGCCCCCTTTCCGTCATCCCCCCACCGGTGCCTGATCGGATCCCCGGGGGTCTTAGGATTCCTTTTGCTATGGCCTGGAAAGCCTTTCTTCCCACTTCCGGATTCAGACTCATTCTTAGTCCTTTCGAGGAGCTTGTGGACCCAGGGATTCGGCCCCTTCCAGAGGAGGGGTTCTCCCTGATTGTGCAATGAAGATTTTGGAGCCCATTCCCTGGTACCTCAGGAGGAAGGCTTTGCCTTTTCTTTCTGGAATGGGCCCAGGTCACCAAGGATCACTGGGTGCTGGACACCATTCAGTACAGCTATGTCCTGGAATGCAAAGAGCCAATTCCAGATGCCTTCATCATCTCCCCTTGTAGGTCTGCGAACAAAAGAGCTGCACGGATCACCTTGGACAATTTGCTACTCTTACAGGCCATGGTGCCTGTTGCCTCAGACGATCAGGGCAATAGCAGGCATACCATATATTTTGGGGTACTGAAAAAAGACACTTGTGCATCCTCTGATTCTGGATGGAAACTTTGGGATCTGTGATTCAAACAGTGCACCGAGGAGAGTTCCTGGCATCTCTGGATTTCGCCGAGGCATATTTTCATATCCCGATCCAGGGGGGTGGGATCAGCAAAGGTATCTGCATTTTGCCATGCTTGGCACTCTTTCTCTTCACTGCACTCCCATTCGGCCTCTCCATTGCCCCAAGGATGTTCTCCAAGTCATAATGGTGGTGACTGCGATGCTACAATGCAAGGGATTTATGTGCACCCATATCTGGACAATCGTCTCATCAGTCTCTATTCTCTTTCAGAGGCATCTCTGGTAGCGCCCCAAGTGGTGGTCATTTTGGAAAGCCTTGGCAGGGTGATCAATCTGGGAAAGAGCCAGTTGATGCCTTTCCAGTCCCTGGAGTTCCTGGGAGCACGTTTCGATACTAGAGTGGGTGGTTTCTTCCTGCCAGAGGAAAACGTCATGAGTTTGTTGGATTGCCAGGTGCTGTTCATTTCACTGGAGGCTCCCAGAGTTCAGGATTATCTTCAGCTTCTCAGATTGATGTCAACGACCATTGAGATGGTGCTGTGGGCAGGTGCTCATATGCGACTGACTCAGTGGTCCCTGAGTTTTCAGAAGTTCAAGCTCAGACTCCCGCTCCTGGTGATGATGAAGGCCAGCCTGTGATGGTGGCAGCAGCCCAGCCATTTCAGGAAAATCATGCTGCTGGACGAGTACTCATGGATCCTGGGCCTCATTCTCTGCTATCCCTGCTGCAGAGTTTCTCAAAACTACTTCACTCTCTTGTAAGACCACTTTCCCTACAGATCCGATTCCTGCTACCTGGCTCACCTCACCTTTCTGACACTTATTCAATCTATGTTCGATAATAGTCTTTCCACGGGTGTCTTTCCTATGCTTTGGAAACACTCTACCATTCATCCTATCCTGAAACACTTCTCTCTTAACCTTTCGGATCCCACTCATTACTGCCTAGTCTTTACCCTTCCTTTCCTGTCTAAGCTACTGGAGAAAATTATCTTCTCTCAACTCCTCATTTCTTGACTCCACTAACGCTCTTCATCCTCGCCAATCTTGTTTTTGTCCTGGGCACGGTACTGACACTATTCTTCTTGCTGTCCTCAGCAAACAGCATGCTTTCCACAATTGAGGTGATATCTCGGTGGCAGTTTCCCTGGACCTTTCCTCGGCTTTTGACTTGGTTGACCACAGCACCCTTTTTCTCTCACCTTCATGGTATTGGTCTATACAGTATGGTACTCAGCTGGTTTCATTCTTTCCTCACTCATAGGTCTTTTTCCGTTTCCATTGGTGCGTCCTCTTCTTCTTCTGTCTCTTCTCTGTGGTGTTCCCCAGGGTTCTGTCCTGGCCCCTCTCATTTAATATTTTCTTGGCCCCTCTAGTTCTGCTCCTTCAATAACAAGTGATTTCTGCACACTACTATGCTGACAATATTCTCCTCATTCACCACACTAACCCTACATCCCTTGATCTCTCACCACTTAACACCTATCTTGCCACTATCTCCACCTGGTTATCTGATAATTTCCTACACCTCAGTCTTTCTAAATCTGCTGGTTTCCCTTTGGTAATTCTCCTCCAACTCTGGCCCCTTCCATTTCTAGCTCTCCTATCTCCCTGTTGGATACTGTTTGCTATGTAGGTGTCACCTTGGGTTCTTCCACACCCATCTTCCACACCCATCTCTCTTCATTGGTCTGCCGCTCCTTCTGAGCCCTCCATCAAATTTATGCCATTCGTCCCTTCCTCTCATCCACATCACTCACAACCCTCCTATTGACTCTTGTAATGTCCCGGCTAGATTATTGTAACGTTGTCTTTTCGGTCTTCTTCAGTTTCAAATCTGTTGCCTTCAACTTATACAGAATATCACTGTGCATATCCTTGTTCAAGCCACTCGTTTTGACCATGTCTCACCTCTCCTAGTTCATTATCACTGGCTTTTTAAGTATTGTCCACAATATAAACTCTTGACCCTGGTACACCATGCATGTCACACTGGTCTTCCTCGCTACTTTTCAGATTCCTTGCTGCTTCACTCCTCTCACTGTTCCCTCCATAGCATCCATGCCAATCGTCTCCATCTTCCCTCAGTTTCTCAAGCTCGACTCAAATCTACACGTTCCTCAGCTTTCTATTTTCTGGCCCCCACCCTCTGGAATATCCTACCCTATTCTTTGCATTTGGAACCCTTATAACCAAAATTTAAGGCCCTTTTAAAGAGCCCTCTTTTTTTACCCTAGCCCATGACCTCTCGACTCTATAGGCCTGTCTTCTTTCCCCCTTCCTCTCCCTGCCCTATTCCTCTCCCATCTCCCCCCTCAGTATGATTGACTCCTTCCTGTTTTTATTGGCATTCTTTTCTCTGTTTTATTTACTCTGTTTTATGATTTGTACACTGCTCTGCTATTTTTATGAAGAGCGGTTTATCAAATTTTAATAAACATAAACATTCTGACGATGGATGCCAGCCTCTCGGGCTGGGGGGCCCATTGCCAGACCAAATGACCTAGGGCCATGGGAACTGCAGGAAGGTGGTGTGGTCTTTCAACCACTTAGAGGCAAGGGCCATCAGGTTGACGCTTGCCTTTGGTTGCGGGCCGGGCTATTCGAGTGTTGTCGGACAACACCACGGTGGTGACTTATGTCAGTCAGCAAGGTAGCACAAGGAGTGCCTGGATGGCCCTGGAGATGACTCTCCTATGTGTCTGGATGGAAAAAAACCTCCTAGCCTTGTCAACTCAACACAATGCTAGTGGGGACAATGTAGAAGTGGACTTTTTCAGCCAGCACTCTCTGGATCCAAGAGAGTGGGAATTGAGTCAGGAGGCGTTTCAGCTGATTCTGCACTGATAGGGTCACCCTGGAGGGATCCAATGGCGACCCATTCCAATGCCAAAGTGGGCCGCTTCTTCAGTCTGTGCACAGAGATGGAGTCCGAGGGCATCAACACCTTGGCAACATCTACGCCTGCTATATGTGTTTCCCCTGTGACCCCTGGTGTGGCGTGTGATGCAGCGTATAGAGCCAGATTGGCTGAGGAGAGTGTGATTGACATCTGATGCGGCTCCTGTAAGCATCACCTCTTCGTTTGCTACCATCTCAGGGCCTATTGCATCAGAGACCAATCGTCCTGGAAGAACTGGCTCTTTTCTCGCTTATGGCTTGACTCTTGAAAGGAGGGGGCTGGCACGTAAGGGCTACTCTGTGGTGGTGGTTTCCACTCTTCTTGGAGCCCGGAGGAGGTCAACCAACCTGGCATAAATGTGGATTTGGTGCTTTTTCGAGCGATGGTGCAATGCACAGCAGCTGGTCCCTGAGGCAGCCAAGATGCCATCCCTGATGGCCTTTCTTCCAGGTATGGGAAACGGCCTCTCTCTTAGCTCCCTGAAGGTTCAGGTGGCAGCTTCGGGCTGTTTCAGAGGTCCAGTGGTTGCTAAGTTGCTAGTATTACACCCAGATGTTTCCCGCTTTCTTCAGGTGGTTCGATGTCTGCGTCCTCCCCTCCAGTCTGTGATCCCTTCCTAGGATCAGTCTGTGCTCAGGACCCTGATGTCAGAGTCCTTTGAGCCATTGAAGCACTTTGAAGGTTTTGATGCTCAAGACTATTTGTTTTCTTGGTCGTGATATGTTCCGCAAGGTAGATTTCTGAGCTGCAGGCTCTGTCTTGCCGAGATCCTATTCTGTCTTTTTCAAAGGGGGCCATTTCCAGCCTGTGCCTTTCTTCTTGCCTAAGGTGATTTCTCCCTTTCGTGTGAACCAGGTGGTCTGTCTGCTCCCTCCTCTAAGCAGCAGTGTTGGAGGAAGGGTAACGATTTTCACCTTGTGGATGTCCAGAGGTTGCTTCTCCAGTGCTTGGAGGTTACGAATTCCTTTCGTAAGTCAAACCATATTTTTGTGCTGTTTGCCGGTCCACACAAGGGTTGACATGGCAGCTAAGTCTACTTTGGGGTGCTGGATTATGGAGGCCATTGCCTCAGTATATTGTTTGTGGAACCAACCAGGTCCAGAGGGTTGTGCACCCATTCTATCCAAGCACAAGTGTCCTCATAAGCGGAGCAGAGCTCAGTAGCCCCTGTAGACATTTGTCAGGTGGCAATGTGAGCATCACTTTCTACTTTTGTCACGCATTACTGCTTGGATGTCCACACTCGAGCGGACACTGCTTTTGACTCTAAGGGTTTTGCAAGCTGCTCTGTCTTCTTCCTACCCAGTGGTGGTGTAGCTATGATATGTCCCACTTGTTTGGATTGCCTAGCAGGACGATACAGAAGGTGGCATTTTTCTTACCAAATAATGGCCTTTTTCCTTGAGTCCTGCTAGACCAGTCCAGGGCCCAACCCTGGAACTGTGTTCACTCTGTTCTTCTATGGCAGTACCCTGCGGTCCTCTATGATTTATATACTTGTCTCTGCAAGTCCATCTTCTACTGACAGTGTTCTGTTTAGGCTTTCCTTCCATAGTTCTCTACTGTTTTGTTACTCATAGTTGCACAGGTTGAGGTTGTGTGAGGCTTGCCATGTTCTCCCATATGCTTTGGGACAGATACTGAAGAGACCTCTGGTGGGAGTGATGTTATTGAAACCTGGGCATTTCATTGGTTCTTTGACTTCACCAGTCTGCTGGTAGAGGAGCACAATCTGGTCTGGGCTGGTCTAGCAAGACTCAAGGAAAAGACATTATCTGGTAAGTAAAATGTTGCCTTATTATCCAGCACTAAAAGTGCTTTGTAAAATGAAACCTATGGCTGTTTGGTCACTTTTGGCTTTACCTGCTCAGTTAAAGTGGAGGCTAGAACACTGGGCAGAAAGCTAAGGTGCAAATTCAGCTTCTTCTATTGAAATTCCTTGTGACCTCAGGTGTGAACTTAAGGACCGATTTTAATAATGTGCGCTACTGTGTTAGCGCACAGCAACATGCTGTAGGTATCATGGGTCCCACATATTAGTGCAGTGGGAAAAGAAAAAGAATTACTGTGAATGTAACTTAAGTTACTAGTGAAATAAGTGAGCTAAGAATGTTAACATTTTTTTAAAATATTTTAATTATAGCACAGAAGCATGAGAAATGAAGGGCTGTCTTCCTTGTTGCGAGATAGTGTGAGCTTTTGAAGTAATCATTTTGTGTCTTCCATTCCATTATAATGGCGGTTATCACTGGAGGGCTATCTTTTAAAGTCTCATTTTATAAAATAATTACACATTTGTAATGCAAACTCATTCATGTGGAATTGTGCTGTCTTTTTTAGTTTACTTTTTTTTTATTAGTATTTAGCTTGCGCTTTTCCAGGAGATCAAAGTGGTTTACATTCAGGATCTACAGTAAGTGGGTTACATTCACAACCTAAGTTTGTACCTGAGGCAATGGAGGGTTAAGTAGCTTTCCGACGCCCACAAAGGCATGCCAATGGGATTTGAAACTTGGTCCTCTGATCACCAGGCGGCTGCTTTAAATTTTTTTTATTTATGAATTTTTAAGAATTACCAAACATTATACAACTTGTACAGAAATTAAAGACTAGAATGTGAAAAAAAAAGGAAAATGGGAAACAACCCAAAAAAGGTAAAGCCATACATGTATTATACTGCTGTTTAGCCCACAAACAGCGGAGGCCCAACAAGAAAAAAGAATTAGGAAAGTGAGAGGAAATCAAAGAAGGCATAAACAACCAGATACCTCATTCACGGAGTACTAGAGCCATGAATCCCTGGATGAACAGGTCTACGAGCATTAATAAAAGAAAGTAACTGAGATGATTCAAAAAAATATATGAAACAGATTGCAATTTAACTAAACATTTACATGGAAACTTAAAGAATAAAGCCCCCAACTGGTAAAACACCAGGGTGAAGCAAGAGGAACTCCCTCCTTCTTAGCTGTTTTTCCTAGCTAAATCAGGAAAAGTTCGCACCAGAAGACCCTTAAATAAAACATCCCTCTTTTTGAAAAACATTTTTAACAGCCATTCATGATCAGTTGTCAAAGCAAATGTGGCCAAAAGTGCAGATGGAACTACAAACTCCATATCAGAATGTTCTAATACAGCAGAGTGAGTTTTGTTGCAAGCCAGAACCCCCAGATCCGCCTGAAACATTTTTGCTGATGGTAAATAATAAACTCGTGTCATAGGGTGGTGCAACTCTGGGGGAACCCCAAACTTTCAGATATATACATTTTAAACATATCTTTAATGGAAATCAAAGAAGACTAAGGAAAATTAGTGCCTCAAAATAGCTGATTGTGTGTGTTGTTCTCTAATTGCTCATTTAGCTTTAAACATAGTCATGTCCTTAACAAAAGATTCAGAGTCCCCCTCCAAACGTGCAGTTCTTGCTGTAGATTTTGCCACTGCGGAAAACCAAAGGGAGTTCCAGCCGCTCCTAACCCGCCCCACCTGTGAATCGCTCACTGTTGACCGAGTCCTGCATCATGGCCAAAGGCAAGGTCGCCGCAGCTTTCTTTGCCTCCAATTGAATGCCCTCAACGAACTGCCCCCGCAGAGCCAGAACAGCTCCTGCATCATATCCAGGAGTCAGCCCTAATGGAGTGCCGTCGCACCGCTGCCTGGCAGGCTGACACCCCACTGGCTCTCCACATAAACTACAAGGGATGCCAACTTTGGAAGTCTCTGCAGCTCGGGGGAGGATATATCTGAACCCGAACAAGATGCCGAGCCTCCCGACTCCATCGTCAAGACAGCCAGGCTTTCCCCTGATCCCACTGACTGCCACTCTGGTCGAACCAGGAAAGAATCCAAAGGACCAAACCCCAAAGGTAAGGCAGAAGAGGTCTGTCGGGCAGCAGAGGGCTTCTTCCACAACTTAGCCTTTCTCTTACCCATAAGAGGAAACGTGTGACAGAGCGATAAGCCTGCCATCCGCTCCAGGCGGCTGCTTTAACCACTAGGCTACTCCTCCACTACTTGAAAAATGTTAGTTATAAATCAAATCATGAGATTGGATTTCCCCAAACCAGCCTTTTGGGTTTCATACAAGAAAGCATGGTGGGAAGATAACCTGCACAAAGCAGCAGTTACAACTCGAACCACCTTTCTGGACAGACTAGATTAGCTGTTTCAGTCTTTAATCTGCCATCGTCGACTATGTTAAGATAACCCTTATCTCCAGTTTTGGGGTCATCTTAACCAAATATAGAATATTTTCCAAGGTAAAACTAGATAGATAACAGCTCTATGGGTGCTTGAGCACTCTCTATATTGAGCAGACTTGGAGCTAGCATTAAACTATTAGGCAAACTAGGTGGTCATGTAGGGAGGCAGCTTCAGAGGGTTGTCAAAGGGCAGCTGCAATCAAAGTAAAACAATAAATCCTGACAGCCACATAAAGTAAAAAATAAAAAATCAGCATGTACTGTTACCCACAAAGAGAATGGGCATTTTTCAAATAATTCATTAACCTGGGTATATGGTGTTTGCAAATTGCCTACAGTATACACTCACAGAGAACAAAGCGTAATATTTAAAAGTATGATGTCCTGATATTTGATTTACTGTATTCCTGGCAGGGATGGTATTGGCATAATCATGATTAAGTTTAATTATCAAATTCTTAGTGTGGAGGGGGAGGTTTAAGGACCTGTAAGTTATCTAAGGGGGGGGGGGCACAAGACCAGCACTTCCTTTGGTCAGATTAGACATTCATTTAGGGTGGCAGAATTTGGGGGGTGGTAGCATGGCTCCAATCAGTACTTTGCCACTGAAATTGGCAAAAATACACTCTTCCCTTCCCCCTGTCCCCTCTGCTGCTACCCTACCTCTATCTTCTGCCTGTGGTGGCTGCTGCTACAGACTGAAGGTTAGTGCGATGCAGGGCCTTGAGCACAGGTTTGTGAGCTGCCACACCCTGGTGCCCGCCCTGCTGCAAACCTCCCTTTTGGATGGTGGGTAGGATGCAGTGGCACTTGAGTATGGGCTTGTTCTCAAGGTCCCTTGCTGCATTGATTTTCATTCTGCAGCAGCGGCCAGAGTAGAGGCGACAGAGGGAAGAGAAGGAGACTTATTTTGTTGTTATACTACTGTTTGACAATTGACATTATCACTGTGGTGTACGGTCCAGATAACAGAATAGCTGAAGAATAAAGAAAAAAATACAAAAACAAGACAACGCACACAAGGGAAGGAAAGTAAGTATACAACAATTCCACAAGGAGACCACTAACCAGAGAGGAATAGAAGGGAAAGTCCCAAATTCCACCATGACTCAAGAAGGGGAGTTGGCAACCTGATCTGTGTTGAGGTGAGCAGCCCCACTGATTTTGAAAAGTTGCCTCCTGTTGGTAAGAGTTTAATGCTAATTTTCCTACTTGCAGTGGGCCAGAGACAAATGACAAAGTTACAATTCTCTTAAACCATAATACCTTAACCCTCCAGCTACATGACTACAGACTTAGATCCTGTAACAATGAAAACAAAATATTTTTAATCCCTTGGGAGTGTAAGTTTTAAAATGAGATGCCTCCCTTGTGTGGCACGCATACAGCATAATTAAAAGGGAAAGTGTGCATATACTTTCCATTTATAAAATTATCCCAGCAGGGCTGGCTCAACAGTTGGTTTAAGGTATTGTCAAACCTTAAGCCTTACACCCCCCTCCCCCCCCCCCCTGATTGTCAGAATCAGTGGTTTAGCTTTGAATGACCTAC
Organism: Ichthyophis bannanicus; assembly: GCA_033557465.1. NCBI lineage: Eukaryota > Metazoa > Chordata > Amphibia > Gymnophiona > Ichthyophiidae > Ichthyophis > Ichthyophis bannanicus. The sequence goes on from CM066036.1 coordinate 657,080,627, forward strand.
TCGTTGCTTCCCCCTAGTGCCGCCCTAGGCGACTGCTTAGTCTGCCTGATGGTTGTGCCAGCCCTGTACCCCAGGAAAAGTACCTGCACACATTTACACCTGCTCTTGGGCGTATACAAATTTGCAGTTTATTTATGTGCATAAGTGCCAACCCTACTCCCAAGAGCGTATGCTCCCAGTCAGACGAATTTGTGAGTATATATGGAGTATATATTCATAAGCTTAGGTTCCTATACCTTGGGTAATCTTATAAAAGCAGATTTCTGCATGTAAGATGCTATTCTATGCATATAGAAAGATAGACAAAAACAGGTATCTAAATCCGTAATCCCCGGCAATCAAGCCCAAGAATATTTAGGCTTTCAGGCCAGCTTAGTATGCACCATCATCAGTCCATAAGGTTAGACATTACACCAACAGTGTGCATACTTCCATCTAGGACCCAAACTCTCTAAAATAATACAAGCAAATTACAGCTCAAGATATACAACACACACATAACCGACACAATATTGCGTTTCAGTGGTACTCATCTGCATCAGGGAAAATCAGTTTCAAAAGTGATTCAAGTAATTCACCCCCTATATCGTTCCCTTGGATTTTTGCAGCCCAAATGCATGACCCTGCATTTTTTTAGCATTAAATCTCGGCTGCCAAATTTTTGACCATTCTTGAAGCTTAGCTAGATCCCTCCTCATGTTATGTACTTCTTCCTGGTTGTCTGTTCTGTTGCAGATTTTGGTATCATCCACAAAGAGGCAAACCTTACCTGACCGCCCTTTCACATTATCACTAACACAGATGTTAAAAAGAGTCAGACCCAGGACAGATCCCTGTGATACACCACAAGTAACATCCTTCTCCTCAGAGTGAGCTCCATTTACCTATACACTTTGTTGTCTCCCACTGAATCAATTTTTAACCCGGTCAGTCACTTTAGCGTCCATCCTTAGGGTGTTCAATTTATTTATAAGTCGCCTGTATAGAACGGTGTCAAAGGCTTTACTGAAATCTAAGTACACCAAGTACATCCTCTAAAGTTTTTACTGTAGAGTATACCTTACAGATAAAATGATGAAAACGTATTCAGACTGTGTATAAACACCATTATGTCTGTCTACTCTCTATAGCACATGTACTGGATTTATTTGTTTTTGCATATATACGTTCAAATTTAGTACATGTTAGAGCATGTTAAATTGCTCTTTATTGAGACACCAACAAATATGAATTAGTACTTGCTGCAAACAAAATTACAATGTGGAATTAACATACTTTCCAACCTTGTCAAACAATATTAAACCACACAAGAAACAGAAACATTATCTCATGTTCTTTACATATCTTGTCTCATCGTTTTTCATTTTATCCACCCTCCCCCCCTTCCTTTTCCCCTCCCCCCAGACTTTGTATGGCACACCGTGGCCCAATACCTTCCTCATACAGTATACCTTAATACTCCATTTCCCCAGCGCATATGTGTTTCTTATACCGCCGGGTTACCTTGGCATTATGGCCACATGTATTTCTTTTACCATCTATCTCATCCTACAGGGGTTTATTAATCGGCTATCCAACCCTCCAGTTTCTGTTTTAATTTTTATTAGGTTTGTAAATGATCCATTCCAGGCCACCCTTTTGTCCTAAAACAACTTATTACTCTATTGCCCTTATGCCTTCCCAGCCTTTGCCTTCCTCAATATAGGATAGCAGCCCCAGTACATATAACTTGGGATCAAGCGACATATTAAATCCGAAAAGTACTATCAAATATCTATGTATTGTCTCCCAAAAATGTGTCACTACCGGACAATTCCACCACATATGTCCCAGATCTGCTTTCTCTACCCCACATCGTGGGCAATCCGCCATTGCACTGCTGCCCACTCGAAATGCCCTACGTTGTGCAAAGTGGCTCATCTGCAGTTTCCGGTATTACATTGCTCGGAAATCTGAGTTAGTACTGGCTTTGGGGATAGAGGCAAATGCTATAATCATATCTTCCCCAGATATCTCCATGCCTAGATACTGTGACCAGATATTGGCCAGTTGTTCTTGTGGCTCCCCCTCTAATACTAGATATTCTTTTTGTAAAGTAGCTGAGATGTCATACCTGAGTATAAAAGTTCTTCTAGCCTCGTACATATACCATCCTGCAGGTCCTTCACCATCAAACTACATATAGAACTGCATATCTGCATAAACTGGAAAATATTATTCCAGCCAAGTCCATATCGGGTCCGTAACTCGGGGAAAGGCAAGATCCCCACCGTCTCATCTATGACTTGCTCGATAGCTATCATGCCCTGGGATTCCCATCTCCGGAATGCCCCCCATCCACCCCCAGAGGGAAGGCCCCAATGCCATAAAATGGGAGTAGTGATGTAATCCCTGGATTCCCACTACAGCATTTACACTTTGTCCGCCACACCTGTCTCATTGCCTTAAACACTGGGTATGCGCAAAGTGTACATGGAAGAGCAGAGGCAGGGGCATGCAGCACATATTGCAACGCCAATGGGTATGCCACCTCTTGTTCTAATGCCAGTGAGGTAAAATCCTCTGTTGTACTGAGCCAGTCGCGCAAATTCCTCAGTAGACGCGCTGTGTTATAACGGCACAGGGCAGGTACTCCCAGTCCTCCGCTGTCCCAAGGTTGTTGGAGGCATTGGATGCAAACCCTAGGACTCTGTCCTCTCCAGAAAAATTTGTTGAGGTTCTTCTCCAGTGTAGATAATTCCGAACTAGTCAACAGTATAGGCAGAACTTGTAGCACTTATAACCATTTGGGAAAAATGACCAGCTTATAAAGCGCTATACGTCCACCCAGCAATAAGGGGAGATCCCTCCACCCTGTGAAGCGTTCTTTTGTGTCTGTGAGAAGCATGCCTACATTAAGTTCCTGTAGTTTCCCAATATCTGCCGGTAGTCGAATGCCAAGGTATTTAAAGTCAGTACAAGCCCATTTCAATAGGAAATTATTTTTACATCCCAGCCGTACAGATTGGTGTAAAGCTAGTGCCTCTGATTTTTCAAAATTTAATTTAATTTAAAGCGAGAGAATTTGCCAAAGTCTTTTGAAGATTTTTAATAATGCAGGCAATGTATGGTGTGGGGATCCTAAGTACACCGAGATATCATCAGCAAACACTGAGATGTGGAACTCCTCTTTCCCGATTCATGCCCCCAACAAGCCTGGATGTGTTCGTAATCGCTCGAGTAAGAGCTCTAATGTTAACACAAAAAGAAGAGGAGAGAGGGGACAGACCTTTCGGGTCCCTCGGTGTATGGAAAGTTTTTAAATAAAGAGCCATTTACTAAAACTTGTCCTCTAGGGTCAGAGTATAACCATCTTACTGTATCAACAAAGAAGCCTCCTATCCCCATGGCATTCAACACCTCATACATATAGTTCCAGTTGACCTGATCGAATGCTTTTTCCACGTCAAAACTAATCAGGAATGTGGATGCTTCGGTTGCAGTTGTCATATATAGGGAGGACACAATCCTACGAATATTCTTCATTATATGGCGACCCCGCACAAAGCCCACCTGATCCTCATGTATCAAATGTGACATAAATGGTGCCAATCTTTCTGCCATTAATTTTGCTAATATTTTTATATCAACGTTAACAATGAAATTGGCCTGTAAGAACCTGGCGATAGAGGGTCCTGAACGGGTTTGGGGGATCACTGCAAGAATTGCTCTGTTTGCCTCATACAGAAACATCTGCTATGCCACCAAGTCAGTATAGTACGCAGACAAGGTGCTTGCTACTTGTGTACTCAACAATTTATAAAATTCCCCTCTGAAGCCGCCAGGTTTTGATTGCTGTCAGTACCTCTGATTCAGCAATTGATGCATTGTTTCCCTTTGATCTGCAGATAGGCAAACGCGCCGCAGAAATTCTGCCACCACTTCAGTGTCAGGGAAGGAGGAGTGGCCTAGTGGTTGGGGCAAGGTACCACAGGCTGGAAGGTCGGTGGTTCAAATCCCACTAGAGGACAGCAACCTTGGGCTGGAAGGACTGGGGTTTCTAGTACCACAGGTGTTCCTTGTGATCTTGGGCAAGCCACTTAACCCTCCATTGCCCATGTTCCCTGTAAGTATTAGTGTATGTGTCTCATATCCCCTCGTGTTAAATGTATCCCCCAACCGCTTTGACCCAGTGAAAAGCAGGATATAAATGCAGCTAAATAAATAAAATAAAATAAATAAATGTCAGCCGACTCTGCTGCATGTAGTGACTTGAAATATTCCTGGAAAACTCCTTCAATTTGCAGCTGTGTATTCCACAGTTGACCATTTGTATCACTCAGTGTCCCAACATGGGACTGTCCTTTGATTGCTCGTATTAACCCCGACAGAAGCTTCCCAGCTTTGTTCCCAAATTTATGCAGTTTATATCTATAATATATCATAGACTGGGTCGTCCTCTCCTGGAGCACAGAATTGGCTTCTTTCTGAAGTCGATCTAGGGTTGCTTTCCCCCGGAGAGTAGGTCACATCGCAAAATTCTGTCTGGCCTTGCACAATTCTTTCTCCAGTTGGAGTAGATGTTTGCATTGTGCCTTGCGTTTTGTAGCCATGTGTTTGATTATCCAACCGCTTAATACCACTTTAGCCGCTTCCCAGAATAACATTGGGTTATTCTTACGAATCCCGTTATTCTGGGCATATTCCTCCCATTGGGCCTATAAAAGGATCTTGAATTGCTAATCTGAGGTGTTCCCAAGGGGGTAACACCAGAGATTCCTTGTTGGATTTGGTCCCCATTTCAAGTCTATCCATACATAGGTGTGATCAGATATTGTCATGGGGCCAATCTCTGCTCTAATCACTCTATCAAAGAGCACTCTTGCCCCTAAATAGTAATCTATCCTTGAACCCGTATCATGGGTCCTAGATAAGTGTGTGTAGTCCCTATCCACTGAATGTAGGGCTCGCCAGTAGTCCACCAAATCATGTCCCTCGCATATGCCTTGAACCCACTGTGCTCTCCTGTCATTCGTCTTGATTTGGGCACCCGATCTGTCCACTGATTCTTCTATTACGCAATTAAAGTCACCCCTGATAAGAAGCGGAATTGAGCTTGCTCCACTCAGGCACCTATTTGCCTTGTTATAAAAAAGAGGATCATATGTATTAGGGGCATATATGTTGACCATTGCTATTCGTTGCCCCTTTACCCTCCCCACTATAATTACATATCTACCCCTGGGGTCAGTAATATTCTGCTTCGTCTCAAAGCCTATGTGTTTGCTCACTAGTATGGTTACTCCGGCTCTTTTCCCCCCTGACAATGCACCAAAAACTTTCCCTACCCACCATCTGTTTAATTTATTGCATTCAACTGTTGTGTGGTGAGTCTTCTGTAGGAAAGCAAAATCTGCATGCTTATCATGGAGTACTCGCAGCACTTTATGCCTTTTTATAGGGTTGCCCAAGCCACACACGTTCCAAGACACCAAGCGAAGCCCTCTATCCATTCTTATGGCTTCTGATTATTATAATCCACCTGCTGAAGCTACCTCTCTGCATTAGGGTCCCCCCCACACCCTAGGCACCACCTGTCCATCCCCGATCCAATTTTGTTCCTTCCATTCCCCATGGTTGTGTATGTCCTATACCTTCCTCTCTCAGAACTTCCCTCAATGCAAACCCCAGAGTTTGTGTATATCCCCAAAGCAAATCCCATATCTATAAAAAGATAGGAACCTAGTCCCCCTTTCTCCCCCCCCCCCACTATCCCCTATTAACCCCCAACTACGACTTCGATCACACCCCATATTGGAGTCTCCCTGAAAGAACACGTTGAAAAATTGGGCTCCCACCCAGGGCCAAGTATTATCTGGACCTCTTACTCACCTACCTCCCCTCACTAATATTCCCCCTAATCTTCAGTTATTGCCACTCTATCTCTTCGATCCTTCCCTCCTTGTCCCAACCCACCCACCTACTCTGCCCAATCGCAGCATACTCAGCGTATGGTCACTGAGGTTTGGTTTAGATCCCCCAGTGTTACCTCTTTGCCCGCTATGTATGTGCCTCTTCCATTGCCTTATCCCCTTCCCTGTTGCTAATTGATATCGTTCTGATATTCCTTTATCTCTCCATCTTCTCTTCCTTCCCCTCTCCTTTCACCTTAAATCTGTCTCTATCTACCAAAACCCCCCCTGTTGTGCCTATCCCTCTCTCCCCCCATTTATCCTTGTAGCTATCCCTTTCACTCTCCTCTCGCTCAATACTCTACCTCTTCCCATATCTGCTTGGGGATTCTTGCACTTGCCAATATACATCCTAACAGAGCAATGTTATTCAACGCATTAGACCCCAGTTATATCCAGCAAGCCCAGGAGCAAACTGAGAGTATCCCTCTCCCCAGTGTCCCCACTACCATCCATCCACCTTCCCTTTCATATTTATCTTATCAATTTCCTCTTTAGTACAATTATTACAGATTTTTCATTATTATTACCCCCCCCCCCCCCCGGCAGTGTGGTACAAAGAGGGATAGACATGAGGCGTCAGGAAAAAGTAATCATCTATACTGTGTCCAGTCCTTGGACTATATTAGTGGATTTCACATGATTAAATGCCAACTCCACCAATGTTCCTCAATTCCCAACCCCCACCCAGGCACCCTCTAGCACCCAGTGGCCGGCAGGGAATGGGGGATGGGGCATCACGTGCCAGAGAGTGTCAGAAACATATCTAAAGAGAGAGAAAATACAAAAAGAATAAAAAGAAAAGAAAAGAAATCCCTTTCCTTTTTTTTTTCTTTTCCTTTTCCCATCCCAGGGGGAAGGATACAGGCAAGCGGCTATGCAACCGTTAATAGCATTCCAAAGGAGCAACAAGCAGAGAGACAAATAAAATAGCCATGAGAGGAAAGTGAAAAAAGGAAAAAGGACCCAGCTACAGAAATAGTTTACCCTAAAGCAAGGAGAAACACCCTTCATTGAATACAGGTGATTGCTGGTGAAACATCTGAGCTCAGCAGAGTATTCGTACATTGAAACAGAATTTGGGCACAAGTCAAAGGTGGTTTAATAAACGTTTACCAAGCAAGGGCTGCCACCACAGCTTCTTCGATCCACCATGTGCCGCCTCCATTCCAGGCTTCAAGTTCATGTCCATTGGTGTATATTCTAGAGTTCTAGGCAGTCCGTGTTTCCCCGATTGGGTCACCTTTGGTTTCTACAAAGCCCAGACTGCACAAATATCTAGCTTGCCTTATGTTTCTGCAGTATGAGGATAACTCCATATTCCCCTCCCAAGCTGTCCATCTCATAGTAGAAAAGTCTCTGCTGTTCCAATTCGCTATATTTATCTCCCTCTTGTAACTTTATTCTGCCTCCCCACTTCAAGGAAATTACTCATTAACATTTAAGAAGACGGGGAGGGAATGGGACGTAAAAGAAATAGGTCTCCATCCAGTTTCCATTTTAAGCTCCCCAGTGACCAAGCAGTGTTCCACCTCCTTAGCCATCCGTTATCTCCGTCACAAATGTTTGGGCCTCCATTGGAGTTGCAAAAAGCCTTGGCCAGTTTTGGTATTCCACTCTGAATCATGCTGGGTAGAGCGGGGCAAACAGGACTCCTCTCTTAGCAAATTCCCTGCACTTTCAGCTTAAGAGGAGAGAGCAGTCTTGAAATATCAGTATTTTAGCAGCTCCTTGTTTCTGTACTCGCTGGTTCTGCGCTGCTAGTAGGATAGCCTCCTTTTGGACGTAATTAAGAAACCGCACTATTAGAACTCGGGGCTTGTTTCCAGTTCTCCACCGTGCTCCCAGTCGGTGCGCCCGTTCTATAGTCACTGAGCCCAAGGAGGCATCCAGCGTGCAGTTCGTAGTTATCCAGGTCTCTAAGTATCCTCTCAGCTTGGCATCCGCAATGGTTTCAGAAATACCAACAAAGTGCAGGTTTTTACGGCGGTCACGGTTTTCCAAATCATCTAACTTCTCCTCCTGTTTTTTAAGAGTCTCCTCCAATCACCGCAGTCTATGGGCCTGCTCGTGCTGCGCATCCTCCGCATTCTAGATTCTTTGTTCGGCCTGGTCCATCCTGCTCCCATATTCATTTATGGCCTGTCCAACCTTGGCTAATTGCTCCGATAGAGTTTGGAACTGACTCTACAGAGCCGCTACTTCTGCATTGGTAACCTCCTCCACCATGTCTACAAGTTGGTCAGTACGTGGGCTTGATGAAGGCTTGGCTGCCATTTTGCCCTCAGGTACTTGACTCCTCTCTTTTTGAGTTATTTTTGCTGCCATCGAGCAGACCACATCTGGAGCACACTCCCATGGTAAAAGGGAGGTTCCTGCGAGTTTCAGACCTTTTTGTAGGTATGTTTCCAGTGGGTTTATTCGGTACTATTGCTGTAATAGGTGGGAGCCATTGGAGCTAGTCAGAAGAGCAGCTGCCCAGCTCACCTCATCATGTGATCTCTGATTCCTGCTGTTCGTTCTTTTTTTTTTTTTTAAAGAAAACACTGCGGGGTCTGATTTTGCATGATCGCCGCTATCGCTGTTTAGTGAACAGACCCCTGTATCTTCCATAGTCTTTAGTTGCTTTTACATTTTATACAGATACTATGCTAGCACAAAAAATGGTAGTCCCACAGACCAACAGACAATAATATAAAGAATAAAAACAAAATAAATTCAACGACATGCCATATATAGCTTTATAAGTTTGCATAAAACTCAGTATATACAAAACAGCACCAGATCATTCATACATAAAACCCATCCATCATGTTTCAGCTTGAGTCTGCACCAGGTGCATCTTTTTATAAAACTTCATTACATGAACACAATTCTGTCAACAATCATGTATTTGTTAAGTGGTAAGGCTGGTGCAAAGGCGATGTGTGTAGGTTCATGAGGTACAAAATCTAAAACATACAGAACAAACATAATGAAAACCAGATTAAAGCATAAAAAATAATAATGGCAGACCAAAATAAAATCAAGTATAACCATAAACCATGAAAATAAAAGCAAAAAGAAAGTAAAACACAAACATATAAAAAATTAAATAAATAACAAAATTTAAATGACAGGCCTAGCAGAGTAAAATGAGACTTTCATTTTTTTCCAGAAACTCTAGACTCAGATGTGATTACCTGGTGTGTAAGAAAGCAGCAATGGAAGAATATACACATTTTTTAAAATAATAACAAGCTCCATAAGTGTCAAATGATACGTGCAAGCAAGAGGTACCAGCACCTGTACAAATGTGTCAGCCCTTCCATATCAGTCACTCTTCACAGAAGCAGGACTCTAGTAGCTGCACCAGCCACAAAAGCTCTATGTTAAAACAGCACCATACACAAAACTATCAATAAAAAGAGTTGAAACTCACATTCCACATAATTGTTCTTTTGGCTGTAACACAAGTACAACGTAACAGAGCTTATCCATGCAGCTCATATAGTAGCTATATACCTACATAGGCTGAGCCTTTGCAGCTCTTAACAAAACGCCTACTTTAAATTCAGTGCTAGTTTAATATAGGTGTTTTGTTAAGCTGAGCATTTTCAACTCTTACATAGATATATAGCTACTGTACAAGCCCTGTGGGTTAGCCCTTACCCACTGTTATATTTACAGCCTTAAGAGTGTGCATCATCTCTGTGCAAAAACTATAAATCCTTAGAGTTGTCCAAAAAACACACCACTTACAAAAAGACACTAGGATTGTCAAAGCATGGGGGCCACAGGCTGCCCTTTAAACTAGCAATCTCCAGGAACAAGCAGGGATGAGTCTTCACATATGGGTATCGTCGGTACCGACGGAGCCTGCGCGGGAACGCCCCCCAGCGTCCAGTAAGAAAGCTTTTGGGAGCATCCCACAGCGCCTGCGCGCTGCCTTCCCGCCTCTCTCCAGTTCTTCTTTTCCGCGGAGCCAGCAGGTCGTGTTCCTGTCACCGCAGAAGAAGTTCTTTACTTTTTTTCTTTATTTTTCTGTGTCGCGTCTGTCTTCTTCGACGTCAGACCGGTACCGCCGGTCTTTTCTTTTCTTCAAAAAACAACAACAAAAAAACCCTTTTCTTTCTTCAACTGTGCATTTTCAGTTTGGGCCTTAGGCCTGAATATTTTTCTCCTCATGGAGAAGCCCGCTTCCGGGTTCAAAAAGTGTACAAAATGTGGCGGTACTATTTCTATCACCGACACCCATGATTGGTGTCTAAAATGTTCGGGTCCTGACCATTCCATCACGGATTGTGTGTCCTGTACCATGATGTCTAAAAGAGGTCGGCAGAACCGAGCAGCCAAGCTCAGTACCCTGCTTCCCTCTGATGCAGCCTCGGTGGCATCGACGTCTTCCAGGGCTGCTTCTTCCTCCCATGGATCTCAGGTAACCAAACATAAATCTAGCCGGTCCTCGAAGGGCAAATCTCCCTCTAAGCATCGAGATGCCTCCGGGCTTGTCCTCGAGGATTCCGCACCGGCAAAATTACCCTGGCGGGAAGTTCCGGCTTCCAAAGCATTGTCTATGGGGTCACAGGTTGACATCGATGGCTTGGCCTCGACCGATCACCTGTTGCCGTGTTCTGGGGTACCGGTGGCCTCCACTGGTACCGACATCCAGACTCTGGTGGCGTCGATGGATCAGAAGATTCTGTCCATGCAGCGCACACTAACAGCGTTTATGCAGGCTTCGACGCCTCCGATACCGCAACAATCTCCATTGCCGGTACCGACTCCGGCACCGGCATCGTTCCCGGTGCCGGTACCGATTGCATCGACATCGGCTTCGGTGTCGACTGCAACGATACCCTGTCCTATGATGCCCATCGGTACCGAACCGGTACCGCTTACTCCCGATGTCGATCCCACTCGGTACGCCTATCGGGCTTTACAGGAGCATCCAGACAGGCGATACTTCGATTCCTCCGAAGACTCTGATGAGTCGGAGGCTTCTGTCGAGGCTCCGGTACTTCTTCCTCAGGAGTCTGCTTCTCCAAAATGAAGAATGTCTCCTCCAGAAGACTTTCCTGATGTAAATAGTTCTATGTTATGTTATGAATCCTAGTTACTAAGTCCTGTTCGATGTAATGCACAACGCACCTCCCCTGCCTGTGCAAAATTGTTAATTGTAAACCGCACTGATGTCAAATAGCGCGGTATAGAAAAGCTAGAAATAAAAATAAATAAATAAGACTTCATTAGGGAAGTGGCTAGGGGCCTCTCCATTACAGTGGCCCCTGAGTCAGAGCCTAGAGCCAAGCAATTAGATATTTTGCAATATCCTAAGGCTCCTAAAGAAGCAGCTACCTTACCTATTCATGAGATTCTCTATGATCTCATGTTGGGCATGTGGGAGACTCCTCATTCTCGTAGGTTAGACACCATGTACCATGTCCCTCCTTATCCTGGCTTTCATAAGACTCAGCTTCCTCACCACTCTATTGTGGTAGAGTCTGCCATGAGGAAAATAAAGAGTGCAAAGAGGCACTCATCTAATCCTCCAGGACGTGAATGTAGGACCCTAGATACCTTTGGCCGAAGAGTTTTCCAAGCTAATATGCTTGCTGCCAGAATCAACTCCTATAGTCTCTGTATGGGGATGTTTCTAAAAGAAGTCACAGATCATCTGCAGACTTTAACTCCTTTTATTTCAGAAGACAAAAGGCAGGAATTTCTCACTTGGCTCAAACATGCCCAAGATGTTTCCAAATTTTCCAACCGTGCAGCCTTTGACTCTTTTGAGTGTATAAGCAGAACCTCGGCTATTGCCATAGGTGCACGCAGAATTGCTTGGTTACAGGCCTCTGATTTGGAACTCTGGGTCCAAGATGAATTGGGAAATCTTCCTTGTTCAGGTGAAAACCTTTTTGGTAAGGATTGGAAAGCAAAGGCCACTCAGATGGATGCTGAGAACTCTGCTTTGGATCGACTTTCAAAGTCTACCTCTGCTCCTGTTAAGAAAAGATTGTTCAAGAAGACATCTTTTTCTAAAAAGGGAAGATAATATCCTGCTTATGGTCAGCAGGCATCCTCTGCAGGTCGTTTTGCTGCAAAGCGTCAGCAGCCACCTAAACAGGCCAAGTCAAAGGCTGCCAGGCCTGCCACGGCCCAGCAGCCTCAGCCTCCTCAGGGCCTTTGACTTGCAACTAGAGAACTTAGCCTTTCTAGCTCTGGAAGAACCAGAGCCCCTCACCATTCCAGGAAGGGTTGACTTACTTTGCTCCCAGATGGGAGAAAATCACAGCAGAGCAATGGACCCTCTCCATCATAAGGGAAGGGTACAAGCTTCATTTCTTAAGCCTTCCTCCTCACACCATGGTGAAACAGTTCAATTCTCCAACATCTCTCCTCAACCTTCTGGGTCAGGAGATTGCTACCCTTCTTGCCCAAGGGGCAATAGAAGAAGTACCTCTTCTTGAACAGGGCTCAGGGTTCTACTCCCCTTATTTTCTTATTCCAAAGAAAACAGGGGGCTACAGACCCATATTAGATCTCAGAGAATTGAACAAGTTTCTATTCAAGGAGAAATTCAAGATGATTTCTCTAGGTGCTCTGCTTCCATACCTTCAGAGTCAGGACTGGCTTTGTTCTCTAGATCTCAAGGATGCGTACACCCATGTCCTCATCCATCCAACACACAGAAGGTTCCTTCGGTTCCTTTTTCAAGGAAAGCACTACTAATACAGGGTGCTTCCTTTCGGTCTGGCCTCTGCACCAAGGGTGTTCATAAAATGCATGGCAGTGGTAGCTGCATTTCTGCGCACTCTAGGAATATTCGTATTCCCATATCTGGACGACTGGCTCATTCGAGCTCCATCCCAATCAGAGGCCCAGACTTGTCTAACCTGCACAATGCGTGTCCTTCAGTATTTGGAACTGGTAATAAACATCCCAAAATCCAATCTCACCCCTACTCAGTCTCTGGAGTTTATAGGGGCCTTGCTGGATACCACAGCTGCAAGGGCCTATCTTCCTCAGGCCCGTTGCCTACGCTTGGTGCAGTTAACCTCCCAGAAACAGTTAAAGTCCCATTTACCTGCTCGAGAGATGTTACAACTATTAGGCCACATGGCATCCACCGTGCATGTGGTTCCATATGCTCGTCTTCACATGAGGGCAGCTCAATGGACTCAGGCATCAGGTTGCCTGTCAGACAAAATAGCAAACTCCAGTCGCCTTTTTTGGTCTCTCCAGTGGTGGAAGTCCTCTCCAAATCTGTTGCTGGGGTCCCCCAAGCAACTCTTACAACAGATGCTTCTCCAATGGGTTGGGGAGCTCATCTTCAGGATCTCTCCACCCAGGGCATCTGGTCTCCACAGGAGACTTCTCTGCATATCAATCTATTGGAACTCAGAGCAATATTCTTAGCTCTCAGAGTGTTCCATTCCCTGCTCAGCTACAGGACAGTCCTCATCCATATGGACAACCAAGTAGCCATGTTCTATGTAAACAAGCAGGGCGGGACTGGCTCTCTGTCGCTTTGCAACGAGCATCACATCCATCTTCTGACAGTATATCTTCCAGGCGTTCAAAACTCTTGGGCGGACAGACTCAGTCAAGTTCTGCTTCCACACGAGTGGTCCCTCCACATGGACCAGGTAGCCAGGATTTTTCGAATTTGGGGAACCCCGGACATAGACCTCTTTGCAAGTCCATGGAATGCCAAACTTCCCCGGTTCTGTTCCAGAATTCCGTGTCAGGGAGTTCAGGCCAAGGATGCCTTCCTCCTTCACTGGGGTCAAGACTCCCTTTATGCCTTTCCACCAATTCCCCTAATTCCCAAAACACTATTCAAGCTTCAGAGAGATCGAGGGACCATGATCCTCATAGCACCACATTGGCCACGCCAAGTGTGGTACCCTCTACTTCTGCATCTCTCTCAAGCTCCTTCCCTGGACTTGGGCTCTGCACTAGACCTTCTATCCCAGGAAGAAGGAACATTGTGGCACCCAAACCCCCAGTCTCTCCAGCTCAGGGCTTGGTTGCTGAGGACCTAGACCTTCAAGATTTTCATCTCTCTCAGCAAGTCAGAGATGTTATTCATGCCTCTAGAAAGCCTTCTACCAGACGTTCCTATGCTTTCAAATGGAAAAGATTTACCATTTGGTGTTCAGGGAAGGGTCTTAACCCTCTTGCAATACCTCTGAATTCTCTACTAGAGTATCTCCTGCATCTATCCCATGCAGGTCTGAAAACGAATTCAGTAAGAGTCCATTTGAGTGCTATTGCAGCGTCCCTCAAGCCTCTCAATGGACAACCTATTTCCTCTCATCCTCTTATAGCAAGATTCATGAGAGGCCTTATTTTAACTAAACCTCCCATTAGACCACCTCCAGTGGCATGGGACTTAAACCTGGTTCTTGGCCAGCTTATGAAGCCACCCTTTGAACCTTTAGCCACCACCTCCTTGAAATTTCTTTCTTGGAAAGTTATTTTTCTCATTGCAGTCACCTCAGCACACCGCATCAGTGAGTTGCAAGCTTTGTTGGCTAATCCACCTTATACATGGTTCCATCATGATAAGGTAGTCCTCAGGACCAATCCACACTTTATGCCTAAAGTGGTCTCACCTTTTCATCTGAACCAAGAGGTATATTTACCTGTCTTTTTTCCAGGACCTCATGCATCAAATGCAGAGAGGAATCTTCATACCTTGGATTGTAAGAGAGCTCTCGCTTTTTACTTACAAAGAACACAGCAACATAGGAAGTCTTCTCAACTCTTTGTTGCTTTTGATCCTTCTCATTTAGGACTTCCAGTCTCTAGGAGAACACTGTCCAACTGGATTGCTCAGTGTATTTCTTTCGCCTACCAGAGTAGGAACATTTCTCTGGAGGGCCATGTCACAGCTCACAATGTGAGAGCCATGGCAGCCTCAATGGCTCATCTAAACTCTGTGTCCATCGACCAAATCTGTCGAGCGGCCACCTGGGCCTCGGTTCATACCTTCACAGCCCATTACTGTTTGGACAAGGACTACCGCCGGGATGCCTCGTTTGGTCAGGCTGTTCTCAAACACCTGTTCCATTCCTAATCAACTCCTACCCACCTACCCTGGTCGGATGCCAGAGATCCATGGGGGAGGTAGAGTCCTTTTCAAGGACACACAACCTGGGGTTTCTCCCTGGCATCTGCAGCTAGGGAGTCCCCATATGTGAAGACTCATTCCTGCTTGTTCCTGGAGATAGCACAGTTACTTACCTGTAGCAGGTGATCTCTGGGAACAGCAGGAATAAGTCTTCACAACCCACCCACCTCCCCTAGGAGTTGTATCTCTCTATCTATCTTTCCTTTCCTCTCTCTCTCTTTGTCTCAGCTTTAAAACTCGAACTGGAGAGAGGCGGTTGGGAAAGGCGGGAAGGCAGCACGCAGGCGCTGTGGGATGCTCCCAAAAGCTTTCTTACTGGACGCTGGGGAGCATTCCCGCGCAGGCTCCATCGGTACCGATGATACCCATATGTGAAGGCTTATTCCTGCTGTTCCCAGAGATCACCTGTTACAGGTAAGTAACTGTGCTGTCCTGCCAGACTGAAATGACTGATAGCACGACTGATGTGCTCTTGCCTGTCTAAAATATATATATATATATATTTATTTATTTTTTTTTAAATTTATTTATTTAGACAGATTTGTATACCACCTGATCCTTCAATCAAAGTGGTCACATCACAATTGGAGGGTTACATTTAACATGAGGGTACCTAGCAACATTATACAATGAACTCGTATGTCTAGTTGGGATGAGTGGGTATCGAGTTGGCGGAGGTAGTTGCATTACCATTCGGGTGGAGACTGTTGTCTGTCTGCTCATAGGCTTCTGTAAAGAGCAGGGTTTTAACGGCCTTGCAGAAGTCTATGATGTCATTTATTTCCCTCAGGCTCGTTGGGAGGGAGTTCCAAAGTGTGGACGCCAGTAGTGAAGGAGCTCTTCTTGAAGTTGTTTAGTCTTGTGATATCCTGCAGGTGTGCCGATCATGTTGTCATTATTGATCCTTCTTGGTCTATTGCTGATATCCCTTGTTATGATATCTTGGCGTGCATCTGCTGAGAGATGGTGAATGATTTTAAAGATGATCAGGACTGTTTTAAATTTTACTCTGGCCATCATTGGGAGCCAGTGCAGTTGCTGTAAGACGGGGGTGATGTGCTCAGTTCTTGGAGTGTCTGTAATGATGCGTGCTGCAGTGTTTTGCACCATTTCGAGTGGGTGTAAGGTCTGCTGAGGGAAGCCTTGATATAACAAGTTTCCATAATCAAGCAGAGGTGTGATGAGTGTTTGGCACACTGTGCAGAAGTAGTCCTGGCGGAGTATTGACTTGATCTTTCTGATGATCCTCAAACGTTGACAGGCCTTGTTTGCGATTTTGGTGATGTGGGATTTCAGGTTCAGAGCTCTGTCCATTTTCATGCCAGGTAATTAACTTCATCTTTAACTACTATGAGTTTGTCTAGAATGCTGATGGTTTGTGGTGGAATGAAGGTGGTGTTCCTGGTGACGAACATTGCCTTCTATCGTAGTTGACCGTCAGGTTATTGGCTTAGAGCCAGACATTCATGTCTTCAAGGCATCTGGTTATTGTTGTGGTGTTAAGGGCTAGTAGGTTGATTGGAGCATATACCATGATGTCGTCAGCATAGATGTGATAGTGGAGTTTGTGGCGTTTGATGATGATGCATATCTATATAAATATATATTGTCATGGGGTAGGTCAGAATCTGCCTATGGAAATAGGAAAAACAGAGCTGAGCAGGTCTAAACGTGACAGCTCAGAGCACATGGATCAGGGTTGCTATGAGCAACCAGCAAAAACAAAAGCACCAGGTGTAGGAGCACGCCCTAGTAGGGGATAACATCATAGCATATTAGCTGATGAGAGGCAGCTGAGGGCAGGGCAGGCTCACCGGAACACTAGGAGTGACGCAGATAAAACTCACTCAGAGTTTGCCAGTAGTAGAGCTAACCAGGATCCTAGGAGGACTAACCAGGATTCCAGGATGAGAGCTAACCAGGAGCTTAGAGGAGCTAAGCAGGAGTACGGCAGAGCTGTTTTGGAAACTAAAGGAAAAACTTCCCACGGAGGTTCAAGCAGTGTGCCACAGGAGATAGCTGAGAGAATACCAGAGGCTAGTTACAGGGTGCTGGGCAGCACTGAACAAGAACCAGGTGGTTGGTGCCACGGAGGTATTCATGCAGGCAGACGGAAGGAACCTGTGAGAGGAAGTCTCCCTGAGAACAGGTACCGGGAGGGTAGTAACTATTATCAAAGGGATACTTACCTGCCCAAAGAGAAGCATACTGTAAAAGGGAGTAGAAGGCTTGCCTGGGGAAAAAGCCACGATAAGTTTCCGTGCTCAGAAAGCTCCGAGGGAACCGAGCCAAAGGATAGGCTAATTCCTTGTAATAGAGGGAACTTTGAAAGGGAGAGTTTCCCATACACACAGCTAGGAGTGTGTGGCCCTCTGGAGGAAAACTCCACTATATACGGTAACCTTCCAATTCACCCTGATAGAGAGGGGGAGAGAAGCCTTTGGAAAGGAGAGGAGGGTTTTTGCAACAATGATGTGAGTTACAATCATTCTGAAGATAGCTACGGGGAAAACTATGAGGACATGGAATGTGACTTTTGTGGGGAAAGTCCTGAGGAGTTCCAAATGGAGTGTGCACTAATGTTCTCAGATAGCATTTCCTCTCTATGCTGATTTGTTTAAAACAGAAATCCGTTTAGGGAAACGGATTGTGAAGAACTCAGTTGTGTAAAGTACAAGGACTATTTTACCTTTTTGGATTGGCTGAAGATAAGCACCTTTTTGTTAACAGTAGTTCATTTTCATTTGTACCAGAAAAATATGGTTTATTTCTTTTGATTCTTATGTGCAAAAGTTCACCCTGAAGGGAAATAAAATACCTCTTTTTGAAAAGCCTGGCTACTCGTTCACAACTACCTTTTTGATTAGCTAGTGGGACTACAGATCCCAGGGGGCATTGTAAAGTCCCGGCTACATTAAGAAGAGGCCCCACTGAAGCTCCCTAGGCTTCCGCCTATAAGAGTGAGTAGGTGGGTGACAAATGGCGTAGTTCTTTGGATTTTTGCCTAAGGATTAAAAAGACAGCTACAAGAACTACTTGTCTACTGGAAAGGACTGTATCCGGACTGAGGAGAGCCGTCGTGGAAGATTCTCGCTGCCAGGTGCTGATGACCCAGCAAAACTTTCTCACAGGCTGAATCCTGCATGAAGCCTCAGGTAAAGGGTACCTGGGCATAACTGGGGCAGGACAAGTGTGAGAAAGGGGGCGCTGGTGGGCAAGCGGAGAAATAGACGGAGGGAAGAGAAAAGTCGCAGTACCGCACTTGGTGGTTTTTTTTTCTGTCTTTCTCTCTCCACAGGGACGTCGATGCTGAAGATGGAGCCGCAGGACGTTATGTGCTGGATGCAGGCACAGTGGGACAAACAAATTTAGCTGGTCCGGTATCTGCAGGAGCAGACCACCCTGACTATGAGGGAACAGCAAAAGCCGCTGATGGACACCATGGAGGCGCTTTTGAAGAAGCCAGTGGATGCCAGAGCAGACATCACCTCCATATTCCAGGGAGCAGGACTGAACCCTTATGGTGCTTTGTCATTAGGACAATTAAAGCCACATGATAATCTGGACGATTATATAGACGCTTTTGAGCGTATAGCCGCAGTTTTGAAATGGCCAGAAGAGCAATGGGCAACTAGGTTTGCCATATCACTATCTGGCGAGGCTCTTTCTGCATATAAAGCTATGCCGGCTAGCCTGGCATCTGATTATGCAGAAATCAAAAAAGCAGTCAAAGACAGACTAGGGCTGACTCCTATGCATTACCATAGAATGTTTAGGGAGGCAAGGATAAAGCCTCAGGAGACCCCTAAGGCCCTGTCTCAAAGGCTGAAAAGTTTGGCCGGAAAATGGTTAAATCCGGAAGGAAGCACACTGGAAACAATTATAGACAGAATTGTTTTAGAGCAGTACATGCAAGCTGTTCCCAGTGAGGTAAAAACATTTCTGACGCTCCAGCATTGTCAAACCACCGATGAGGCAGCCACTCTTGCTGAGAGGTTTTTCGCAGCAGAGATGACTGACACCTCGGGGGTAGGTCTGTGGCGAGCAGCTGGCATGGAAAATTTTAGCAGGAAAGGTAACGGGTTAAATGCTAAAATGTCTTCTGTTAATAACTCTGAGAATGTTAATGTTTTGCATGTACCCAAAGGGAAATGTTTCACCTGTGGGAAGGCCGGACATTTTCAGAGAAGCTGCCCGGAAAGAATGGTTCTGGTGTCAGGAGCAGAAGAACCAAACCAGGATGGGTTTTTCCTACCAGTCAAGGTAGAAGGTATGGATGCACTGGCACTACTTGACTCGGGGGCTGACCAGAGCCTGGTTTCACGAGAGCTCTGGGAAGCCATTGAGAAGCACCGTTCGTCACCCCCGAGTCAAGCAGAAGGCCGAGTACGTATTAGGTGCGTGCACGTCGCATTTGTTCAATATCCCCTACATAAAGTATCTGTGCAAGGATTTAGCACCACTGGGGAAGTAAAGGTAGCTGTGATCCCCAAACTGCCAGAAGATGTTGTCCTGGGTAAGGACTGGCCTCCCTTTTATGAAGGGCTGGGAAGGGACTTAGGCACCCGAATGGGCTTAGTGTCCACCCGGTCTCAAGCCGGAACCTCCGGGATGGGAGAAGTGTCCACAGGAAGCACAGATGAGCCTGAAGGGGAGGAAGGATCCCAAGGGGAGGAAGGACCCCAAGGGGAGGAGCTAGAAGCGGAAGAGATAGACAATCTTCCTGTACATGAAGATTTGGTACATGCCCCAGTTAAAGAAGCTAAGAAGGAGAAGTCCAAGAAACGTCGGGAGAGGTATTGTAGGACCCGAGGGAAGGCAGACTTAGAGGCCGGTATAGGATTGCCCTGGGTACCTGCAGAAGTAGTTAAGAAGTTTCCCTCGTTCCCCATGGAGCAGAGAGCTGACCCAGCTCTTAAAAGGGCGTTTGAGTGGGCTCGGGAAACCCGACCTACCTTACCTAGGTTTTTCTTGGAAAATGAACTATTATATAGGGAGAGTATAAACCCACATAATGATGCCGTAAGGAAGCAGCTAGTTGTGCCAACGACTTTTAAGGCTACAGTATTGCGATTGGCACATGACCACCCAGTAGGTAGTCACAAGGGGATCCAGGGTACGCTTGACCAGATTTTAGCTAGGTTTTATTGGCCAGGGGTTTTTAAAGAGACCCGGCAATATTGTGAGTCATGTCCTGATTGCCAGAGGGTGACGGCTATAAAACCTAAGGCAGTGCCCATGGTGCCTACACCCACTATAGCGGCCCCCATAAGCCGAATAGGGGTTGATATTATAGGACCTTTAGTGAAAAACACCGAGGGGTTTTAAATATATCCTGGTCATAGTCGACCATGCGACGCGTTTCCCTTGGGCTATCCCATTGAGGAACACCTCGGCCAGAATAATAGGCCTAGAACTTATAAAACTTTTCTGTGAAATAGGTTTCCCTAGAGAAGTTTTAACAGACCAGGGTAGCAATTTCCTGTCCAAGCATTTAGCCGTGGTCTGGGAAGCCTTTGGCATCAGACACGTATGGACATCGGCATACCATCCGCAGTCTAATGGACTCGTGGAGCGAATGAACCAGTCCATTAAACAGTTGCTACGGAGGGGTTTGAAAAAGGGAGAAATGTCTGAATGGGACACTCTGCTCCCATTCACTCTATATGCGTGTAGGGAACGCATACAGGCGTCCTTGGGGGCATCCCCCTATGAACTGCTGTTCGGCCGCGCTCCAAGAGGAGTGTTGGACATCCTACAGGAGCAGTGGGTCGAGCCGGACGTGCAAGAGGTTGGGGTACCTCAGTTTTTAAGAGATTTAAGGCAATGCCTGGAGAGGACATCTAAAGCCTCTATAGAAAACTTACAGGCCAGTAAGCAAAGACAAAAATATTATTATGACAGGGGCACGAGACCTAGGCAGCTGAACATAGGAGATAAGGTACTCATTCAGGTATCAGACCCGGGACCCAAGTTCGAGTCCAGGTGGAAGGGCCCTGGTACAGTGGTAGGGAAGGTTGGCCCTGTATCTTATCGGGTAGAAAACGAAAGAGGGCGCCAACAGGTTTATCACCTGAACGTACTGAAGCTGTGGCAGGACAGGTCAGCCACTGCCAGTCTGGTCACCATAGAGCAGCGAGATAGGTCCCACAAAGAAATTATGTGCTGTCTGAGAGGCTCAGCAGCCCGTAATATTTTAAGGGGGGGGGGATCTGTCATGGGGTAGGACAGAATCTGCCTATGGAAATAGGAAAAACAGAGCTGAGCAGGTCTAAAAGTGACAGCTCAGAGCACATGGATCAGGGTTGCTATAAGCAACCAGCAAAAACAAAAGCACCAGGTGTAGGAGCACGTCCTAGTAGGGGATTACATCATAGCATATTAGCTGATGAGAGGCAGCTGAAGGCAGGGCAGGCTCACTGGAACACTAGGAGTGACGCAGATAAAACTCACTCAGAGTTTGTCAGTAGTAGAACTAACCAGGATCCTAGGAGGGCTAACCAGGATTCCAGGAAGAGAGCTAACCAGGAGCTTAGAGGAGCTAAGCAGGAGTACGGCAGAGCTGTTTTGGAAACTAAAGGAAAAACTTCCCACGGAGGTTCAAGCAGTGTGCCACAGGAGATAGCTGAGAGAATACCAGAGGCTGGTTACAGGGTGCTGGGCAGCACTGAACAAGAACCAGGTGGTTGGTGCCACGGAGGTATTCATGCAGGCAGACGGAAGGAACCTGTGAGAGGAAGTCTCCCCGAGAACAGGTACCGGGAGGGCAGTAACTATTATCAAAGGGATACTTACCTGCCCAAAGAGAAGCATACTGTAAAAGGGAGTAGAAGGCTTGCCTGGGGAAAAAGCCACGATAAGTTTCCGTGCTCAGAAAGCTCAGAGGGAACCGAGCCAAAGGATAGGCTAATTCCTTGTAATAGAGGGAACTTTGAAAGGGAGAGTTTCCCATACACACAGCTAGGAGTGTGTGGCCCTCTGGAGGAAAACTCCACTATATACGGTAACCTTCCAATTCACCCTGATAGAGAGGGGGAGAGAAGCCTTTGGAAAGGAGAGGAGGGTTTTTGCAACAATGATGTGAGTTACAATCATTCTGAAGATAGCTACGGGGAAAACTATGAGGACATGGAATGTGACTTTTGTGGGGAAAGTCCTGAGGAGTTCCAAATGGAGTGTGCACTAATGTTCTCAGATAGCATTTCCTCTCTATGCTGATTTGTTTAAAACAGAAATCCGTTTAGGGAAACGGATTGTGAAGAACTCACTTGTGTAAAGTACAAGGACTGTTTTACCTTTTTGGATTGGCTGAAGATAAGCACCTTTTTGTTAACAGTAGTTCATTTTCATTTGTACCAGAAAAATATGGTTTATTTCTTTTGATTCTTATGTGCAAAGGTTCACCCGGAAGGGAAATAAAATACCTCTTTTTGAAAAGCCTGGCTACTCGTTCACAACTACCTTTTTGATTAGCTAGTGGGACTACAGATCCCAGGGGGCATTGTAAAGTCCCGGCTACATTAAGAAGAGGCCCCACTGAAGCTCCCTAGGCTTCCGCCTATAAGAGTGAGTAGGTGGGTGACAATATATATATACAAATGCCAAAAAGCCCAATAGAAGCATATTTTTTTTAAAAAAGCAGTGTTTGTCAATGTGATCCTGCAGTAGTACCCCTAGCAAGTCAAGATTTCCAGATTTTCAAAATGAATATACATGAGGTAGATTTGCATATATAATATACCTGTTGTATGCAGATCTTTCATGCATCTTCACTGTGAATATCCTGAGAACTAGACTGGCCAAGGCAGTAGTTTTTATACTGTCCAGGAGGACTCCCCAGCAAGTCAGGTTTTCAGGATAACCAAAATATCCATATATAAGAGTTTACATGTATTGCCTCTATGGCATGCTATTTCATGCATATACATTGTAGATATCTGGAAAATTTGACTGACAGGGGTCTTCTAGGGCAGGTTTGGGAATCACTGGCAGACGAGTGAGACAGATATAGCAGGCTGCTTGTTCCAGAAGCATATTTCCCTATTTTTGTTTAGACTAATCTTTACTGGTGCCCGGTAATATGGTTTGTGAAGTTCAAGGTGGTGATGATAGATCTTTGGCCCAATTGCTTTAATGTCTTAAAAAATGATCTTCAGATGTTATGGAATATCATCATCCCTCTCCCACTTTGTGATCTGAAGTTAAAGCCTTACTTGTGGTTCCATTTGCTAAGTTGTTGTATTTGGCAAAAACTTAGGCCAGAACATTTTCTGTAGCTGGTCCCTTTCTGGAATGAGCTACCTCTAGATTTTTGCCTTGAACCTGACTATTTGATGATATGCAAAAATGGTGAAGGCTTACTTGTTAGCACAAGCCTATAAGAACTAAGAATTTCCGTACTGTAAATATTGACGATGTTAGCATGTAAATAATTATAAGTGGACCACAACAGCCCGCTACACCCAAGAATGTACTACTGAAGGTGAATATACATAGTTACCCTGTTTAACCCTGTATAAAGAACTGCTATACCCAAAATGTATATAGTTACCCTGTTTAACCCTGTATAATGAACCTGTTTGTTGTAAGTCCAGTAAGGCCCTCGCCTACACTAGACAAATGCGTTACTTGTAAACCGCGCTGATTTCAAATAGTGCGGTATAAAAGAAACATAAATTAATTAATTAATTAATTAATTAATCAGACCAAAAGCCCATCATAAGCCCTGTATCATGTTTCCAACAGTCAATTCAGTTCACAAATACCTATCAGGATCTCAAAAAGTAACAAGATCCCATGCTGCTTACCACAGGGGATAAGCAGTAGCTTTCCCAAAGGTCTACCTTATGGATTTTCCCTCCCAGGAATTTACGCCAACTGCTTTCACCATATTCTATGGCAATGAATTCCAGAGCTGCTTAATGTGGTGTTTGAAAAAATGTTTTCATATCATCCTGCTAGACCAGTCGAGATAAGTGTGTTGTGTTCCCTTACCAGCGGATTGGTGGAGACAAAAAATCAATGAAAAGCCCTTCTGTGCCTCTATCCGCCTCAGCTACCAGAGGTCTATTCAGTATTTCTTTGTCTCCAACAAAGAAATACTGAATGGACCTCTGGTAGCTGAGGCGGATAGATTTTCTCCTCTCTGTAGAAAATCTGAAGAATGAGAGGAAAAGAGATTGATTAAACGCTCATGAACGACCGCCTTAAGCCCTAAAAAGGTGACTCTCTCACATGAGCGCAACGTAGGATGTTCCATTAGACTTGCAGTCTTTATGATAGCCAGAAGAGAAGGGAAAATTGGTTCAGCTCCATGCCCTTATCATGATAATGGCCTTTTGAGCAGTCAGAAAATTGGAAGGATCTGGAAGAATCTGGAAGAGTACAGCAGCCTCACACAACCTCAGTGCTCCCTCCACCCTCCTCCTTTCCCCCTTGCTCTCTTCTGAAGATTGCAGAAGGCTTTCAGAGGGATCTGTCTGCCAGCTCCCTTTCACACAGTGCTGTTAAAATAAACCCAGCTAGTGAAGTAGTTTCAGGGGAATAGAGCTGAGCCCAGCCTGGATCCTTCTCCTGGGGGTTTCAGGGGGTGACTACCAAGGCTCAACCTTATTGTCCTTGTTGGGGGCTCCTGGTTCTGTCTCTGAGGGGCACAATTTGAGGTGGAATGCTAGCGACCATTGATGCTGTGTGGGGGTTCCCCAGAATTTTCTGCATGCATTAGTAATGTTTTTGCCTATTGTGTGCTTGGGGGTCATGTGGTCCTAACACATTCCACCCAAGCAGCTCCAGCGTGCACTCCTTTGCTAGCGCCTTTATCGTGTATTACATAAAAGCGCAGTTAATGCATGCTTCTGGGCCGACATAACCTTAGCATGTGCTCTTGTGATACCCTAACACTGTCTTCTTTGAGGAAATATTGTTTGACCTGAGGCAGGTGAGGAGCCTCATCCTTGTATTCTGGATTCTGCCTTTCCTGTATGGCAGCTTCTGAGTCACCCTTGGAGGACAAGCTTTCCCCCTATCAGCTGGGAGATAGTTAGTCCACCCTTACCTGCCTCAGGGCAGGAGGTGAAGTTTGGCACTAAGGGTAAAAATGCTCAGCCAGCTGGTGGCTCCAGCTACCATACTTCTAGCTGTTCTTAATTCTCTAGTGGTCTGTGGCGGCTATGCCCCCTGGTTTTGGGGATCCTTTTTGAAAAGGAGATCTTCCAGAGTCTGTATTGTCCTCCCTGTAATTCATTTCCTTTTTTCAACAGGTCTGGTATTTCTGGGGTGGAAATTTAGACCATGCAGATTCTAGATGCCCCCGAATGCAGTCTCATGCCAGACAGGCTGAAAGTAGAAGCCCTGTTCACTTAGCTTTGGCTAAGCATCCCTGGCATGATACACTCCCTGAAGATGAGGAACAGTTGGGAGCTATCCATGATGTTGATTATGCCTCGGACCCAGATGAATTGGTATTGGACTCTGATGTGGATGAGGACCTACTCTCACCTTCAGAGGACCTTGCAGAGGCTGGCATAGTCCAGCTATTCTAGAAGGAAGAGCTAATGTCATTGATTTCCAGGATCTCATCTGCTTTGAATTTGACAGATGCTTCAGAAAGTACACCCACTTCTGCAAGAGGTGCAGAAATTCACTACTTTCTTCCTGTTCCTGGAGGTGATCAAAGATATGATCCGGTCCAAGTGGGACTCACCCAACTCCCTTCCTAAAGGGTTAAAGGTCTATTAGAAGATCTACGCTCTATTAGAGGAGAAGTGTGGGGAGTGGTTTGCCATCCCCAAGTTGGATGCACAGGTCACAGGAGTTAACAGACAGGCCACCATTCCTGTGGAAGTTGGATTGACCTTAAAGGATGTTCTGGACTGCAAGGTTGATTCCTTGCTGAAGAACCAGTTTGACCTGGCAGTGGCTATTCTACAGAGAGGGGTATGTACCAGCTTGATGTCTCGAGCTCTGCTCCAGTGGATTCAGTCTCTTCTACCTGATGATACTACTTCTCTCTTGGAGTCTGCTACGGCCTTCCTTTCTGATGCCATGTATGACCTGGTACACTTGGTGGCCAGGGATGGGCCCTGACAGTGGTATCATGGTGATGGATTTGGCTCCACCACTGAGCAGCGGACAGTTCTCTAAAGCCCATTTGGCTCAACTAGCCTTTAAGGGGAAGCTCCTGTTTGGAACAAATTTGGAGAAACTGGTGAAGGACCTAGGCAAGACAGGGCCAGGGGGCTGTGAAGCAGGCCAGTGCCCCTTTCTCATCAGCCTCCACCTGACCACCAAGAGCGCACTGGCTAGATTCCTGGGGGTCTGGGACTATCATCACTACCACCCTGTAAAACCTTTCTTTCCCTCCACTTCAGGGCCTTGGGCTCATTTTGTGGAGCACGTGGACCCAGGGACTCGGCCCCATCCAGAGGAGGACCCTCCCGGGCCATGCATTGAAAATTTGGGGACCCATTCCCTGGTGCCTCTGGTGAGTGGCAGGATTCACCTCTTTTTTTTTTTTCTTCAGGAATGGGCCCAGGTTACTAAGGGTCACTGGGTGCTAGATATCATTCAATTTGGCTATGTCCTGGAATGCAAGGAACCAATTACCGATACCTTCATCACTTCCTCTTGTGGATCTGAGATCAAAGGTGTTATGGTGTGGCCCTTGGACAAGTTACTTCTCCTAAAGGCGGTGGTGCTCATCTCCCTCCAGATGAGCAGGGCAAGTGCAGATACTCTATCAACTTCATGGGGCCAAAGAAGGATGGTTCCTTCCTGCCCATTCTGGACCTCAAAGGGGTCAATGCGTATTTGCATGTCCTGTGCTTTCGGATGGAAACCTTACTTTCCGTGATTTAGTGTGATGAGGGGAATTCTTGGCTTCTCTGGATATGGCCGAGGTGGTGTATTTTCATATCCTGATCCAAGCGGATCAGCAGCAATATCTGCATTTTGCCATGCTTGACTCTCACTATCAGTTCGCCACCTTTCCTTTCGGGCCGTCTACCGCCCCAAGGATATTCTCAAAGGTCATGGTAGTGGCAGCTGCAGCGCCAAAGGATCTGTGTCCATCCCTATTTAGACAACTGGCTCCTTCGAGCCCGTTCCCTGTCAGAAGCGTCTCGGTTGATGTCTCGAGTGTTGTCCCTTTTTGGAAAGCATTGGCTAGGTCAGCGATGGCGAACCTATGGCACGCGTGCCAGCTGTGGCACGCGAAGGCCTTGCAGCTGGCACGCGGGAAGGTCCGCAATCGAAAAAAAAACAAACAACCCTGTCTGCTGCCGTTGTCGGGGCCGCCGCGGCAGAATCGAGCGTGCCGCGGGGCCCCCCTGTACCCGGCAGATCCTGTCCTCCCCGTAGCAGCTCTCTCTTTGGAGCTACAGTCAGACGCGCCGGCTTGCAGAGCGCGAAGGGAAGAGTTTCCCTTTCGCGACTCTGTAAGCCCGCGGGGGCTGATGGGAACTTCCCATCAGCCCCCGCGGGCTTAACAGAGCAGCGAGGGAACTCTTCCCTCGCGCTCTGCAAGACGGCGCGGTATTGACTGCAGCTCCAAAGAGAGAGCTGCTACGGGGAGGGCAGGCTCTGCCGGGTGGGTACAGGGGGGCCCGCGGCATGACGATTCTGCCGCGGCGGCCCCGACACCGGCAGCAGACAGGGTTGTTTTTTTTATGAATTTTCCCTGGGCTGGGCTGGGCTGGGGGGGGGTGGGGGTTAGGAGTGGTGATGGGCTGGGCTGGGGTGGGGGGGGGTTAGGAGTGGTGATGGGCTGGGCTGGGCTGGGGGGGTTAGGAGTGGTGATGGGCTGGGGGGCTTGGCTGGGGGGGGTTAGGAGTGGTGATTGGCTGGGATGGGCTGGGGGGGTTAGGAGTAGTGCATGGGCTGGGCTTGGGCTGGGGGGGTGGTGTTAGGAGTAGTGATGGGCTGGGGTGGGGGGTAGGAGTGGTGATGGGCACTGGGCTGGGGGGTTAGGCGTGGTGATGGGCACTGGGCTGGTGGGGGGGTTAGGAGTTTGGTGATGGGCGCTGGGCTGGGGGGGTACGGAGTGGTGATGGGCGCTGGGGGGGTTAGGAGTGGTGATTGGCTGGGCTGGGCTGGGAGGGGGGGGTTAGGAGTAGTGAAGGGGCTGGGGTGGGCTGGGGGTGTTTAGTAGTAGTGATGGGCTGGGGTGGGGGGTTAGGAGTGGTGATGCGGCACTGGCTGGGGGGGGTTAGGAGTGGTGATGGACACTGGGCTGGCTGGGGGGGGGGGTTAGGAGTGTGAGTGGTGATGGGCGCTGGCTGGGCTGGGGGGGTTAGGAGTGGTGATGGGCGCTGGGCTGGTGGGGGTAGGAGTGGTGATGGGCGCTGGGGGGGTTGGGTAGGAGTGGGTGATAGGCGCTGGGGGGGCTTAAACTAAAAATTGAGTGATGGGGGGATTAGGACTGGGAGGGGAGTGGGCTGATGGGAGGTTAGGACTGAAAGGGGCTGGTGGGATTAGGACTGGGAGTGGGCTATGGGGGGGCTAGGACTGGTAATGGGTTTGGGGGGTTGCTAGGACTGGAAATGGGCTGAGTGGAAGGAGGCTTTGAACTGCAAATAGCTGTTGGGGGATGGGGCTTGGAAGGAAATGGCTGAGGGGAAGTGGGGGGCTTGAACTGGCAAATAGCTGATGGGGGACGGGGGCTTGGATGGAAATGGGGCTGAGGGAAGTGGGGGGCTTGAAGAAGGGAATGGATGCTGGGTGAGACTGGAACTAGAAGGGAGCTGATGTTGGGGGAGGATTAGAATGGGATGGGGCTGGGAGAGTAAAATGGAGAGGGGAAAAAAATATTTTGTGTAGGATGCGATGAAAAATCTACAATTGGCCAAGGTATTGGGAGAGTAATTGGGGATTGAGGATTGAGGGGTAAAATTTGTGTGGATGAAATAGGAATGAGGAAAAGAGCAAAAGGAGAAGATTAGTATGTTTAACGCAGATGTAGAGAGAGAGAGAGAATGGAAAAAAAAGACTAGAAGAGAGAAGAAAGGACAAATGGACAGCAGACGATGGAGAGTTAGCAGAAAACATGGAAGAAACCAGAAGAAAATGGCTGGACCAATTGCAACTGAAAAAAACTGCACAAAAGGTAGAAAGATATCTCTTATTTTGAATTATTAACTGGAAGTTGTCAGCTCTGGGAAATGTGCATCCATATCATCTGCGCGTTGGTTGGTACAAGAGTGAATTCCTATTTGACGTTGCCACTTGTTCTCTTTCCCCAGGAGTCTCTGAAATGTATTGGGTTAATATTTGCCGTGTTGCCGGTGGGTAGGTAGGGTAGGGTGCTTTGGGAGTCCTGGTTAATGCTGTCAGGATATGGAGGGTTTGCTATGGGTTCTAAATGGGCACGTTTTGTAGTAGTTTCCTAATGTGCCTGGCGGTGGCACTGGATTATAGTAATGTAGAAATCTTTTAGTCTTTTCTTTATCCATACACTCATTAAGAGACATGTTTACTAAAAGTTAGTGTATGGTAACATTATGCAAATATTATGCAAATAAGACCACTTCTATTGGCAAATGACGTGCTGGCACTTTGAGGAAATTCTTTGGTTTTGTGCGGCAGTTTGGGCACTCGGGCTCAAAAAGGTTAGCCATCACTGGGCTAGGTGATCAATCAAGAAAAGAGACAGCTTTTACTTTCCCAAGTCCTTGGAGTTTTCTGGGAGCACTTTTTGACACTCGAATGGGCAAAGTTTTCTTGCCAGAGGAGAAAGTCAGAAGACTGAATTGCTTGGTGATGTTTGGTGCACAGCAGACCCCTAGAGTCGGGGATTAATTTTGGCTCCTCGGATTGATGCCATTGACTATAAAGATGGTCCCATGTGCACGAGCTCATATGTGGCCACTCCAATGGTCCTTGTTGACTTGATAGTCCCCGCATTCTCAGGAATTTGAGCGCAGGCTTCCGCTCACTTTGAAGGTGAGGCACAGCCTGTGGTGGTGGTGGCCACCCTGTCATCTGAGGAAGGCCGTACCGCTTGATGATTTCTCCTGAATCCTGCTTACAACAGATGCCAGCCCCTCAGGCTGGGGAGCCAATTGCTGAGACCGTACCACTTGGGGCCATTGGAACCACAGGGAAGCAATGTGGTCCATCAACTGCCTCAAGGCGAGAGCCATCAAGTTTGGTCTAATGCGTTTCTGGCCCCTGGTTGAGGGCCTGGTGGTTTGAGTGTTTTCAGACAATGCCATGAAAGTGGTTTATGTCAATTGGCAAGGCAGCACAAGAAGCGCCGGAGTAGCCCTGGTGATGGATCTCCTGTTTGCTTAGGTGGAGAAGAATATCCTAGCCTTGTCTGCTCAGCACATTGCTGGAGTGGACAATGTGGAAGCAGACTTCCTCAGCCAGCATTCCAGTTGATTCTACACCCCTGGGGTCACCCCAAAATGGATTTAATGGTGATATGCTCCAATGCCAAATTGTGCCGCTTTTTCATTCACCAAACGGAGATGGGGTCCGATGGCATCGATGCCCTGACATAGCCTTGGCCCAGTTAGCAGCTGCTGTACATGTTTCCTCCGTGGCCCCTGGTGGGGTGTGTGATTTGGCATATAGAGCGCCACCGGGTAGGATTTTTCTGGTAGCACCAGATTATCCACGGAGAGCGTGGTTTTGGAGACCTGATAGGGTTCCTTCAAGCAACACCTCTTTGGCTACCTCTGTCTTGGGGGCTATTGTGGCAGAGACCGATCATCCTGGACGATGTGACTCCCTTCTAGTTTATGGCATGGCTCTTGAAAGGAGATTGCTAATGCGTAAGGGCTACTCTCCAACAGTAATCTGTACCATACTTGGTGCACAGAGATCTACCAGGCTAGCATACATACGGATATGGAGCCTCTTTGAGCATTGGTGCGGCGCACAGCACTTGGCTCTTGAGGTGGAAAAGATGTCCTGTCTTTCTGCAGTATGGCCTAGAGAAGGGCCTCTCAGCTCCCTGAAGGTTCAGGTGGCAGCTTTGGCCTGTTTTCCATGGTCCAGTGGTGGGCAAATCTTTGGCCTTGCACCCGGACATCTCACGTTTTCTCCAGGGGGTTTGACGTCTGTGTCCTCCCCTTCTACTACTACTACTACTACTACTACTAATCATTTGTATAGTGCTACAAGGCATACGCAGTGCTGTACATAGATGTAAGATACAGTCCCTGCTCATCAGAGCTTGCAATTTAATCAAGACAAAACACATAGTGAATCAGGGAATAGAGTATGGTAAGATACACATAATTAGTGGACAAGAAAGTGAAGAGCATCCGTATCCAAAGTGGCTTCACAGAGGTGAGTTTTCAGTCTGGATTTGAATAGGGCTAGAGAAGAGGCCAAATGCATAGACTCAGGTAGTTTGTTCCAGGCCTATGGAGCAGCAAGATGCAATAAACAAAGTCTGGACTTGGTAGTGACAGAGAAGGGCAGAGATAAAAGGGATTTGCCAGAGGATCAGAGTTCCCAAGGAGGGATGTAGAGTGAGAAAAGAGTGGAAAGGTAGTGAGAAACCAGAGGATGAATGCACCTGTAGGTCAGTAGGAGAAGTTTGAACTGGATGCAGAAATGGATAGGGAGCCATTGAAGTGACTTGGGAAGAGAGATTAAATGAGCATAGCAACTCTGGCAGAAGATAAGCTGTGCAGCTGAGTTTTGAACAGATTGAAGGGGAGAGTGATGATCCAGAGGGAGACCAGTGAGGAGCAGGTTACAATAGTCAAGGCAAGAGGTGACTAGTGAGTGGATAAAGGTCTTAGTAGTATAGGTAGAAAGGAAGGGATGAGCTTTGCTGCTGATACAAAGACGTGGCAGGTTTTAGCCATCTGTTGGATTGCCCAGAGAAAGAGAGAGTCAAAGCTGATCCCAAGGTTGCGAGCTGAGGAAACAGGGAGGATTGTAGTGTCATCCACAGAAATAGAGAAGGGAGGAAGGGGGAGGTGTGTTTAGTGGGAAAGATAAGAAGCTCAGTTTTGGTCATGTTCAATTTCAGATGGCAGTGAGACATCCAGGCAACAATGTTGAATAAGCAGACAGAGATCCAGGACTGGATTCTTGGAGAGATTTCAAGCACAAGAGAGGTAGATCTGAGAGTCATCAGCATAAGGATGGTACTGAAAAACATGGGAGGAAATAACTGCACCATGGGACTGAGTGTAGAGGTCCCAAGACAGAGCCTTATGGTCTATGATACCTTCCCTCCCTAGATGTCGTGTATTTAGATTTCAGTAAAGCCTTTGACACTGTTCCTCACAGGCGACTTATAAACAAACTGAGCACCCTAGGGATGGACCCTAAAGTTACTGCTTGGGTTAGAAATTGGTTGGGTGGGAGGCGGCAAAGAGTACAAGTAAATGGAGCTCACTCTGAGGAGAAGGATGTTACCAGTGGTGTGCCCCAGGGATCTGTCCTTGGTCCGATTCCTTTTAACATCTTTGTTAGTGATATAGCGGAAGGGCTGTCGGGTAAGGTTTGCCTCTTTGCAGATGATACCAAAATCTGCAATACAGTAGACACCCAGGAAGGTGTAGATAACATGAGGAGGGATCTAGCTAAGCTTGGTCTAGAATTTGGCAGCTGGGATTTAATGTTAAAAAATGTAAGGTCATGCATTTGGGCTGCAGCAATCCAAGGGAGCAATACAGTATAGGAGGTGAAGTACTTTTGTCCACTAAAGAAGAGTGGGACCTAGGCGTGGTTGTGTCTGATGATCTTAAAGTAGCTAAACAGGTAGAAAAGGCGACGGCAAAAGCTAGAAGGATGCTTGGGTGCATACGGAGAGGAATGGCTAGCAGAAAAAAGGAGGTGATAATGCCTCTGTATAAGTCTTTGGTGCGACCTCATTTGGAGTATAGTGTGCAATTCTGGAGACCGCACCTTCAAAAGGATGTGAACAGGATGGAGTCGGTGCAGAGAGTGGCTACTAAAATGATTAATGGGCTTCATTATAAAGCATATGAGGACAGACTTAAGGATCTTAATATGTACACCTTAGAGGAAAGGCGGGATAGAGGTGATATGATTGAGATGTTTAAATATCTCCGTGGCATAAATGTTCAGGGAGAGAGCCTCTTTCAATTGAAAGCAAGTTCTGCTACGAGGGGACATGGGATGAGTGTGAAGGGAGATAGATTCAGGAGTGATATGCGGAAATATTTCTTTACGGAAAGAGTAGTGGATCCGTGGAATAGTTTACCAGTGGAGGTGGTAGAGATGAGGACAGTAACTGAATTCAAAAAAGCATGGGTCCAACACAGAGGATCTCTAAAGGTAAAAAGTGGACTGTTGTAGTTGTTGATATGGAAGGACAGACTAGATAGGCCATGTGGTCTTTTTCTGTCATCATGTTTCTATGTTTCTTCCTGGGATCTGTCTCTGGTGCCCAGGGTCCTGATGGTGGCCCCCTTTTGAGCTGTTGAAGTGTGCTACCTTGAAGGATTTGATACTAAAGACTGTCTTCTTGGTTGCAATTTGTTCTGCAGTGCGGATCTCCGACCTGCAGATTCTGTCCTGCTGGGATCCTTATCTGTCCCAACTGAGGCAGTTTCCATTCGGCCTGTGCCTTCCTTCTTGCCTAAGGTGCTTTCTTCCTTTAATGCTTATTTTATTTATTTACATTCTCTTATATACCGCTCTATTCTGCATCAGTGCGGTTTACATTGAACAAACTGAAATTACATTGAACAGGGCATTATAACTTGGAGATAACTATTTTACAGGGAATATGGGCTATGGAGGGTTAAGTGGCTTGCCCAAGACCACAAGGAGCACCTGTGGGACTAGAAACCCCAGTCCTTCCGGCCCAAGGTTGCTGTCCTCTAGTGGGATTTGAACCCCTGACCTTTCGGCCTGAAGTACCTTGCCCCAACCACTAGGCCACTCCTCCACTCCTTTCCAGGTGGTTTGCCTGTCGTCCTTCTCTAAGGTCCACCAAAAACAGCAAACAACCACTTGAAATGAAAGAACCCAGTCCAGAAACGTGGCAAAATGGAAAGAACAGAGCTATTTCATTGAATCCTAAAACAGGGGTAATCGCCAAGGAACAATTACCCCTGTTATAGGATTCAATAAAATAGCTCTGTTCTTTCCATTTTGCCATGTTTCTGGACTGGGCTCCTTCTCTAAGGAGCAGTGTCGGCAGAAGGATAAGATCTTGGCCTTGTGGATGTCCAGAGGGTGCTTCTCCGGTACTTGGAGGTAACAAATTCCTTTCAGTCGGGCCATCTTTTTGTGGTGCTAACTGGCCACAAGGGTGAAGCGGTGGCCAAGTCAACTTTGGAGCACTGGATTAAGAGGCTATTGTCTCAGCGTATCTGTTATGGAACAGAGTGGTTCCAGAGGGTATGCGCACCCATTCTACACCAGCGCAAGCATCCTTGTGGGCGGAGCAGAGCTCGGTAGTCCCTGCAGACATTTGTCTGGCAGCAATATGGGTATCACTTTTCACTTTTGTCAAGCATTACCACTTGGATGTTCACACACGGGTGGACACAGCCTTCAGCTCAAGAGTGTTGCAAGCTGCTGTGTCTTCTTCCCACCCAGTGCTCTACATTTACCCGTTCCACTCCATTCATTATTTTATACATCTCTATCATATCTTCCATCAGTTGTCTTTTCCAAGCTGAAGAGCCCTAACTTTTGAAGCCTTTCCTCATATGGGTATCTTTTCATTCTCTATCATTTTGGTCACCTTTCTCTCTACTTTTCTAATATCACTATATCTTTTTTTGAGGTGTGGTGACCAGAATTGTACACAATACTCAAGGTGTGGTCACAGCATCAAGTGATAAAGAGAGACAGTATAGTATTCTTTGTTTTTAACTCACTTTTTTTAAACACTAACTGAAAACTGTTATTGGGCTATTTTTTAGCTAACTTTGTTGACCATAAACAGAAAGCTATACCATTAGGCTATTTACAGTATATCCTTTAAGATATGGTGACCAGAATTGACACAATTGCGGTTGCACCATGGTGCGGTAGAGGCATTATAATATCTTTAGTTTTATTCTCTATTCCTTTCCTTATGATTCTTAGCATTCTATTTGCTTTCTTGGCTGTGGTTGCACACTGGGCAGAGGGTTTCAAAATATTATCCATGATGATGCCTAGATCCTTTTCCTGGGTGATTATTCCTAATGTGGAACCTTGCATCGTGTAACTGTAGTTTGGGCGGTTCTTCTCTAAGTGCAGAACTTTGCACTTGTCCACATTAAATTTCATCTGCTATTTGGACTCCAAGCATCCTAATTTTTTTTACAATCCTCTTGTGTTTTAACAACTTTGAATAATTGTGTCATCGCCCCCACACCTTCACAGGAATTTTGCTGAGGACTAATGTAAGCCCCAGATGCTACTGGTTTTGGAGGCTTTCTAAAATGTCAAACAATATTCTAGTGTAAGGTGCCAGTGATGAACTGCAGCGTATCAGTCAACATGAGATGACTCGACACACTCATTTGATGCAGCAGTTTGGCAATTTGAATGATTAATGATGAAAATGAGGATGCAGATGGGATCGTGATTGTAGTGGTGCTGTTCAGTTTCCGTGTAATGAAATCTAAATTTTGCAATCATTTTCATATAACATCTGAGGTCTCTTGGAGATATGTGCATTAAGAGAACTAGAACAATGCTTTACTCACCAGGCATCAGAATTAACTGGGAATTTGTAACATCACAGTGTTCTATGAGTCCTGAAGTTATTTTCCTGCCCTATTCTAAAGATAATTACTTTTAGGCTCCTCATTTTCTTCTCCACAGGGGCTAATTACACATTTAATATGTCTTTGATTTTTTCACGGATTTCCATTTGCTTTAAAATGCAATCATGAAATATTTTATTAAAGAACATTATTATGATTTATTGGCAAAAGTATATTGTCCATAATTTAGAGTAGCAAGATGGTGGCTCCATACGAGGTGTG
Organism: Ichthyophis bannanicus; assembly: GCA_033557465.1. NCBI lineage: Eukaryota > Metazoa > Chordata > Amphibia > Gymnophiona > Ichthyophiidae > Ichthyophis > Ichthyophis bannanicus. Next base: position 657,116,617 of record CM066036.1, read on the forward strand.
ACAAAAAAGAAACAAGACTGTCCCATAAATGTTATTACAAAATCTACAGAGAAATTATGCATTGTCCCCTTCAAAGTAATCTACCCCCCCCCCCCCCGAGTTAATGCACTTCTGCATTTTCTTCTGCCACGTACGGAAGCATTCAGTAAAGTCCTCCTCCTTTGAGGTCCCTTAGCTCCCTCGTCCCTTGATATCTTCTACAGAGGCGAAATGAGTTCCTTTGAGCATAGTCTTCAGCCTGGGGAAGAGCCAGAAGTCTCACGGTGCGAGATCTGGAGAATAAGGAGGGTGGTCGAGAGCTGTGATCTGTTTGTTGGCCAAGAACTGCCTCATACTGAGCGCGGTGTGTGTGGGCACATTGTCATGGTGGAGCAGCCATGAATTGTCTCTCCACAGAGCGCCGAACCCGGTCTTGGAGGAGATTGAGGACCTGCTGGTAGAAGTGCTGGTTGACTGTCTGACCCTCGGGCACAAACTCATGATGGACCACTCCCTTCTGGTCGAAGAATGCAATCAGCATGACCTTGATCCTTGATTTGGACATGTGCGCCTTCTTGGGTCTGGGTGACAGTCAAGTCTTCCAGTGCAGGCTCTGTCTCTTGCTTTCAGGGTCGTACTGGAAGACCCAAGTCTAGTCTCATGTGATGACTCACCCAACGAACTCTGGATCATCTCTGATCTTCTCTAGCAATTTTGACAAACATTGACCCGGTGCTCCTTCTGGTCATCCAATAAAAGCCTGGCCACCATCTTGGCGCACACCTTCCGCACCCCCAGCTCCTGCACCAAGATGGTCTGCACTGACTCCCTGTTCAGGCTGAGCTCCTCAGCTATCATCTGCACCATCAACCTGTGATCACTCCGCACCAGCGGGTTCACTCTGTCAATGTTCTCAGCCATCTTTGTTGTGGAAGGCCGTCCTGACATGGGGTCATCCTCCACCTCTTCAAGGCCAGTCTTGAAGCATTTGTGCCACTCGAAGACTCACGGCCTTGACATTGCATCTTCTCCGTAAGCCTTTTGGAGAAGTTGGAGATGCTCAGTTGGGCCCTTCTCCAACTTGACCAGAAATTTCAAGTTGATTCTTTGTTCCATATTTCTGCCGCCTCTAGTTGCATGACAAAGCAATGGAGCAGTGTGCTACAAAAAAAACCTGAAAAAGAAAAACAGAGTGAGAGAGATGAAAAATATAGCAGAATAGTGGCGAGATGTTGCACAACGCAGTGACATAAGTGGTTAGCCAATTGGCATTGAGTCATGGGTGTGGCTGCCACAGTCTCGTTTCTTTTTTGTCACACCTCATATAGCTGAGACTTCTGGCACATATGGGATTTTAAAGGAATTTTTTGAGTCTGCTGTATTTGGGCCCTCAGCAGTGAGCAGCCACCAGCTATTAAACAGGTTTGGCCAGCCCCTGTGCGTGAATGTCAATGAATGTCTATTTATTTATTTTAACATTGCTTATATACTGCCTTTCTGCAATCCAAGGTGGTTTACATAGAACATAACAGAAATAATAATTCATGGGCAGCTGCTATACAAAGAACGAGAACATATCAGAACATAAACTAACCACCACGTACATGCTGACAGTGAGAGGAGAAGGGGATAAGATACATTGAGGCCCTTTTACCCAAAAGGCATTGGGATGTTGCACCTAACGCACTGATAAAGTGCAAATCCATGGCATTTTAGGGCAAGACCACTTCATTTTTCAGAAGGGGATCTTGAGCGATTTTCAAAAGACTTTCTTCGTGAGGAAGTAGCTAAACTAAAAGTAGACAAAGCGATGGGACCAGATGGGATGCATCCGAGAATATCGAAGGAACTTGGGGGCATTCTAGTGGCTCCACTGACTGATCTTTTCAGCGCTACTTTAGCATCTGGAGAGGTCCCAGAGTACTAGAGAAAGGCACATGTGGTCCCTTTACAAAAAAAGTGGAAGTACGGATGAGGTTGCGAACTACAGCCCTGTTAGTCTGACCCCTGTAGTGAGTAGATTTTATTTATTTAGCTAGCTGTATTTATATACCACCTTTCACCAGGTCAAGGCATTTTAAATAGAACAAGAAAAAATACATTATAACATGTTCTTCAACTATATAACTTGCAATTGATAACTCAGGATTTCATAACTATATAGTCTTAAACTATGTATAGCTGTAGTCAACTGGTGGTGATCTTTCTGGTTTATGTGATGGAGGTGAAATGCTCCATGAATAGATATATCTTCAGATGTTTTCTGAAGGTTTTTGAGGTCTGTGATGATCCTGAGCTGCTCTGGGAGAGTGTTCCATATAGAGGGTGCATATAGTGGAAGGCTTGTTTACATGCTTGCAGGTTGGATTTAGTTCTGCGGTAAGGGATGATGAAGGTGTTCTTCGTGGAGGTCCGTCTAGATCTGAATTGTTTGGAGATCTGAAGTAGCATGTGGAGATGTGTGGGGGGGGCCAGAGTGGATTGCTTGGTGGGTTAAGATGAGAGTTTTGAATTTTATTTGGCTCTGTCGTGGGAGCCAGTGGAGCTGTTTGAGTATAGGGGTGATATGATCTTGTCTTGCTGCTGCTTGTAGGGTTCTTACTGTTGAGTGGAGAGCCGTTTGCAAGGGCAGGAGTGTGGATTGTGGAAGGCCTTTATAGATAGCACTGCAGCAATCCACGTGAGGTATTATGGAGGCTTGTAGGACAGTATGGAAGTCTGTTGATTCAAGGAGTGGTTGGAGGCGCTGCAGTGTCTTTGTTTTGAAGTAGATTGACGGGGTGAAGTACTTCTGTCCACGAAAGAGGAACAGAGACTTGGGTGTGATTGTTTCTGATTATCTTAAAGTGGCTAAACAGGTAGAAAAGGTGACGGTGAAATCCAGAAAGATGCTTGGGTGCAGGGCCGGCCCATCCATTGTGCGAGAATGTTGTTCGCACAGGGCCCAACGCTTCAGGGGGCCCCACATGAACTTCATTCTCACACAGTGCTCTTTGAAATGCTGGCTTCAGAGGGAGTGGAGGAGGCCCGCCCAAAGCCCTAGCTCACCTCTGCACAGCTGCCAGTGTGAAGAGCAGTGTTTTCCCTCACACTGGCAGCTTTGTGCTTGTGAAGTGCGCGAGTGCTGGGAAATGCCCTTTAACTTTCCCCAGCATTCAGCGTGCTTCACGAGAACACAGCTGCCAGTGTGAGAGAAAACACCGCTCTTCACGCTGGCGGCTGGGCAAAGGTGAGCCGGGCCCTTGGGCGGTCCTCCCCGGCTCCCTCTGAAGCCGTTTAGACAGGCGTGGGGCTCTCCGGGGGGGGGGGGGGGGGGGGAAGGTCTAGGATAGGACTGGAAAGGGCCGATGGGGGACTAGGATTGGAAATGGGCTGATGGAGGACTAGAATAGAACTGGAAATGACTGATGGGGGGGAGCTTGGACTGGAAATGGCTGATGGAGGGCTAGGATAGAACTGGAAATGGTTGATTGGGGGGCTAGGACTGGAAATGGGCTGACTGGGGGGGGCTAGGACTGGAAAAGAGCTGATTGGGGGGGCTAGCATTGGAAATGGACTGATGGGGGGCATGGGAGAATGGGACTAGAAGGGAGAGGATGCTGGGTGGGGCTGGAACTAGAAGGGAGCTGATATTGGGGAAGGACTAGAAGGGGATGGGGCTGGGAGAATGAGGATGAAAGTATTGGCTGGGTATTGGGAGAGTAAATGGGGATTGAGGATGGATGGGTGAAATCTGAGTGGATGATAAAGGAATAAAGAAAGAAATGGAGGAAAGAGTAAAAGGAGAAAGATTAGTATGTTAAAGCAAATGTAGAGAGAGAATGGAAAAAATCTAGAAGAGAGAAGAAAGGACAAATGGACAGCTAGCAGAAGTCACGAAGAAAGCAGAAGAAAGTGACTGGAGCAGTTGCAACTGAAAAATAAAATGCCCAAACAAATGGTAGAAAAATATATTTTTATTTAGAATTTATTAACTGGAATATGTCAGCTCTGGAAAATGTGTATTGCTAATGTCTTTGTGTTTTTTGTTTAATACAAGAGGAAATTAATTTATAGTTTTATTTCTCCAGTGTTGTTGTACATTCCAAATTTGGCTTTTGGGGTTCCCAATTTAATTATTGTCTTCCTATTTCTGAATTGTGATCCCTTGTTCTTTGTTTGGTGACGGTCTGTGTTATACATATATAACCGAGCTGAGGTATTCTGTTCATGTAGTTTCTATTTGACAGTGCCACTTGTTCTCTTTCCCCTTTCCCCAGTAGAAGATGTCTTGGTATTCTCTGAGATGTATTGGTTTAATATTGGCAGTGTTGCCTTTTGATAGGTAGGGTTTGGTGCTTTGTGAGTCCTGGTAGTGCCGTTATGATAAGGCAGGTTTGCTATGGGTTCTAAATGGCCCGTGTTTATAGCACTTCCTAATGTACCTGGCGATTGGCACTGGAGTGAAGTAATGTAGAAATCTGGTAGTCTCTCTTTATCCAGACACTCATTAAGAAGAGGCATGTTTACTAAACGTTAGCGCATGTTCTGTTATTATATGACGTTCCCTGTTAGCGTATGTTCTGTTATAATATGACGTTCCCTGTAAAACAAACTTGCTTTGTTAATTATTGTTCATTGTAAACCGCAACTGAACTTTGGAAGATGCGGTATATAAATGTGTATAAATAAAATAAAATAAATAAATGTTAACATTATGCAAATATTTATGCAAATGAGGCCCCACAATGCGTCTCCGCACCCCCCTTGGGCCGCCCCTGCTTGGGTATATAGGGAGAGGAATGGTCAGCAGAAAAAAGGAGTGATAGTGATTAGGAACCACCACCCAGGAAAAAGATTCAGGTGTCATCGTGGATAACATGTTGAAACCCTCCGCCCAGTGTGCAGCGGTGGCCAAGAGAGCAAATAGAATGCTAGGTATCTTAAGGAAAGGAATGGAGAATAAAACAAAAGATATTATAATGCCCCTGTATTGTTCCATGGTGTGACCACACCTTGAATATTGTGTGCAGTTCTGGTCGCCATATCTTAAAAAGGATATAGTGTTATTAGAAAAGGTACAGAGAAGAGCCACCAAAATGGTAAAGGGGATGGAAGGATACCCCTTTGAAGAGAGACTAAAAGGTTTAGGGCTCTTCATCCTGAAAAAGAGACTGCTGAGGGGTGATATTTATTTATTTATTTTATTTAGTGTACACTTGTATCCCGCTACTTCCAGCGATCAGCAGCGGTTTTCTATACATAAGGGAGAGGCTGTACAGGCCAGAATTATAACATACAGTACGATTGCAGGGATGGGTAATAGACACATCAAACGGTTACAGATTTACATTTGATTGATTGCGAGGAGACTTTACATATATACATTTGGTTGCTTGTGGAGCGGCTTTACATATATACATACTTTCCATAATTACAGGACACATTTCTTGCTGTTATGATTAATTTAAGTGGGCATGTTGCTCAAATAGTAAAGGAGACTCTGCCTAGGTTAGGTTGTAATGGGTCTGAAAGAGCTGAGTCTTAAGTTTTTTCCTGAAGTCCTTCAAGTCCTTGTTTGCTCTCAGTTCATAGGGCAGTTGGTTCCAGAGTATTGGAGCAGTAAAGGAGAACGCTCTGTTGGTGGTGTTCGTGTTGCAAATTCTCAGGCTATTCGGGACATGAAGGGTGTTGCTATTTACTGTTCTTCTGCTTCTGATGGTTGGTTGGGTGGAGATTAAGGTGTTGAGGTATGAGGGTGCTACGTTATGAACGAGCTTGAATGTGGTTACTAAGAGCTTATATTGGATGCGGGCCATGATAGGGAGCCAATGAAGCTCAATAAGTACTGGAGTGATGTGTTCAGTTAGACCTCTTTTCATAATGATTCTGGCTACTACGTTTTGTGCTAGCTGAAGTATGTTGAGGTTTATGATGAAGGTCTATAAATTTAATGAATGGAGTGAAACGGGTAAACGTAGATCGATCAAAATATGGAAAGACTAGGGGATATGCAATGAAGCTACAGGGTAATCTAATTAAGACTAATAAGAGAAAATATTTTTTCACTCAATGTGTAATCCACCTCTGGAATTCATGACCGGAGGATGTAGTAAAAGCTGTTAATGTAGCCGGGTTTAAAAAAGGCTTGGACAAGTTCCTGGAGGAAAGGTCCATAAACCATTATTAAAGGGGACCCAGGATTTCCACTGCTTGCCTCAATACAAGCATTGTGGAACCTGTGTCTTTTAGGCAAGATGCTAGGTACCTGTGACCTAGATTGGCCACTGCTGGAAACGGGATACTTGGCTTGATGGATCTTGGTTTAACACAGTATGGCATATCCTATGTTCTTATAGTGTCTCTGCATAAGTTTCTAGTGCGACCTCATTTGGAGTATTGTGTGCAATTCTGGAGACCACACCTTCAAAAGGATATAAACAGGATGGAGTCAGTGCAGAGGATGGCTACTAAAATGCTTGGTGGTGTTCGTTATAAAGCATATGGAGACAGACTTAAAGATCTTCATATGTATACATAGAGGAAAGGCGGGATAAAGGAGATATGATAGACATTTAAATACCTCCATGGCATAAATGCACAAAAGGAGAGCCTCTTCTGCAATGTGAGGACATAGGTTGAAGGTGAAAAGGGATAGACTCAGGAGTAATGTGTAAATATTTCTTTACAGAAAAGGTGATGGATACATGGAATAGTCTCCCAGTGGAGGTGGTAGAGATGAGGACAGTATCCGAATTCAAGAAAGCATGGGACATACACAGAAGATCTGCAAAGGGAAAAAGGGGATTATAGTAATTGATATGGAAGGGCAGACTAGATAGGCCATATGGTCTTTTTCTGCTGTCATGTTCCTATTAACTGCCAGAGCATATTAAGCATGTTCCCAGCAGTTAACATGGTGCACCCAGCCCTGCTGCAGCACAACAATAGTGTGGATGCACTTGCCTCCACTTCCATGTGGAGGTGAGTACTGTAGGGCTGGTACCTGTTCAGAAACTAATGCCTGAACCACTAGCATGTCTTCCTGTTATAAGATGGGACCTGCTCTGAACCAAAGACTGAATTAAACAAGATTGGATTCTTGTTTTGTTATAACTCTGCATTAAAACTTGCAGATCAAGTAATTCTGCCAGTTTAGAAGTATTTTTCTAACTGACTACATGCAGAAGAACATGGATGAGATGTTCATTGTGCTAGCATTTGCAACAACGTATGTTCCATGCAATGTTACCTATACAAAGTTACAAATACCGTTCTATGTAAAGTATACAGAAGTATACAAAATTGTTAACTGTTCCATGTAAACCGCCCTTGATCTCTGGAAGGGATGGTATAGAAGAAATAGATAAATAAATAAACGAACCGGCACCTCAGCAGCTGTCGAGCACAATGGACCTTTATTTGCAGAAGGACCACCTATTAGCTGTTACCGGATTTGCTGATGATGAAATACAAGGTTGAGTTCAGCCAATCACCAAGTCTTCAAGACAAAAAATTATATGGCTGTACACTGGAACCCAGAAGGCAGGAAGAGAAAAATCTCAGAAGAGATGAGAAAAGAACTCAGAAGAAAGGAAGAAGAGAAGAAGTGGGCAGAACATTTGGGAACTCAAACTTCTGATGCACATTGTTCGCTTGCCCTCTCTCTCTGGCTGTACAGTCAGATACTGTTCAAGGCCAAAGCCATGAGACGGAGAGAATTTCTCCCACAGACCAGCAGCTTAGTGTGTGACCACGCAGTTGGACCTCTGCCATACCTTGACTTCATTCCGTTCCTGAGACCCGGATCACAGCCACAGGTGTTTTGGCACTAGCTAAGGTACTGGTCTTTAATTTCTCCTGGAGGTTGGGGCTAGCTTAGACAGACAGATAATTTTCTGTACATCAGAGTGCATGTGAATCAGTGACATTGGTTCCTAAAACAGAAATTAGATCTCTCGGTAATTGTAGCATAGAGTTCAATAACATATTACCTCAGAAAGCTAATTTATTATTTCCTCTATTTTTGGTTTTGTTTTATCACGTGGTTGTTTGCCAGATGGTCCTATGGACTCCTGGAAAAAGGAGGGTAGCAGTTCTTCCCTAGACAGGCCGAGTATTTATACATTTGTATTTATCTGCTAGTGATATCTCCTACAGTGCACCCACCCTACTTGCTTGCCATGCAGTTGGTGTAGGTACATGACTGTGCGGTGCTTACCCTGCCCACTCTCCACCCCCAACCCTCCCACTTGCAACCCTAATGTTCCATGGACAATTAGCACCCTGGATCCCTCTTCCCCCTCAAACCGGCGCCCTATCTCTAACCTTCCCTTTCTTTCTAAACTCTTAGAAAAATTGGTCTTTCCTCAATTCTCATCTCGCGAGGCTTCTCTTATCCTTCACCCTTGTCAATCTGGTTTTCGCCCTGGTCACAGCACAGAATCTGTTCTTCTTTCACTCCTTAATGAATTACATGCTGCTCACGATCGTGGTTCCTTTTCTCTTGCTGTTTCACTGGATCTCCCTGCTGCTTTTGACTTTGTGGACCATCACACTCTCCTGGGTCATCTTCAGGATGCCGGCCTCTCCGGTCTGGTCTTGCAATGGTTTCGCTCTTTTCTTTCCTGCCATTCTTTTTCAGTCCTATCCGGTTCTACCTCCTCTCCTTCCACTCCCCTCCCCTGTGGTGTCCCCCAAGGCTCTGTCCTTGCCCCCCTTCTTTTCAACGTCTTTCTGGCCCCCTCACTCTTTTAATCCAACAACACGGTGTCTCTGCCTATTACTATGCCAATGATATCTTTCTTCTTCTTCATACCGATTCCTCCGCTCCAGACATCACCCCTCTTAACTATTGTCTTTCCTCCATTGCCTCCTGGATGTCTTCGAATTTTCTCCACATCAATCTCACCAAAACCTCAGCAATTTGGTTCACTTTTGGTTATCCCCCTCCTCCCCTTATACCTTTTGCTTTCTTCTACACCTATCCCTATGGTCTCTTCCCTCAGATATCTGGGTGTCACTCTTGATTCTGCTCTTTCCTTTAAAGGTCACATTTCCTCTGTTGTTCAACGCTCTGTTTTTTTGCTCTAAAACAAGAGCACTGTTCGCCCTTTCCTCTCCTCTTCCTCCATGACTACACTGCTTCTCTCTCAGGTTATCTCAGATCTCGATTACTGTAATGTCTCCCTGGCCAGTCTTCCCCCAATCTCAGCTTTCCCGCCTCCAACGGGTTCAAAACACTGCCATCCGCATCCACACTCATGCATCCCGCTTCGACCATGTCGCACCCCTTCTTTTGCACCAACACTGGCTCCCCATCACCTATCGAATACAGTTTAAAATCCTCATCTTTGTACACAGAGCTATCCACACTGGTATTCCCCTTTATCTTGCCGATCAGGTCCGCCTCCACACCCCCCACCATTCCCTCCATTCCATCCACATTAACCGCATGATCCTCGCCTCCCCATCCCAGGCTCACCTAGAATCCACTCGGTCCTCAGCTTTTTTCTTTCTTGGCCCAAGACTCTGGAACTCACTCCCCTCCACCCTTCGACTGGATCCCTCTTTTAAATCTTTCAACTGAAAACTCACCTCTTTTGCACAGCTTTCAACCTCCCTCCCACTCTCCTCCCCCAAGTTAATAAGATAAAATAAACTCTCCCCAGCTTCCTCCTTACCCTCCCTTCCCATTGCTGGTTTTTACCCACTGTTTGTTACCTATTGTTCCTCTCTTCCTCCCCCCCCCCCCCCCATCCACTGTCTCTATTTCTTTCCTTTCCTTTAGAGGTTTTATTGGCGTTTCTTTTCCTTTTTCTGCAGCATCCTTTTTAAATTCACAAATTGTATTATTGATTGTAAACTGCCTAGGTACTTTTCTGTAAGGGCGGTATATAAAGTTTCAAATAAACATAAACACCAGAATTCGGCAGTGCTAACTATCTTGGCCCTATGCTAGCTGTCAATGCATATCTAATATGTGCCTCTAGCACACACCAGACTCTTATTGACAGCTAGCGCCTTTTAGTAAACGGCCCCATTGTATGGTTGTTTTTAAGAAGCTTACAAAGAAAGAGCAAATGTAGTCACAGGCATGGTTTCTCCTGCATTCCAAGTCAACTTTCAGAGAGAGGTGAGAATTAATGTTACTGTTAGCACAACTTTCTTATATTCTCGTTTTATAGTTATTCAGTTGCAGTTATGGGAATTGATTTAATTAGGGGATCACAGTGGTGGAAGTGGCCATGGAAGCAGCAAGCCCTAGGAGTGTCTGCCTGCTCTGGTCCTCTCCCAGTAAGGACAAGTCACAGATGATAACTTTTAAAAGCATTTCTGAGTGTAATAATGCTTTAGCCATAGGAATAGGCTTTTGCAAAATAGCCTGTCCAAAAGTGTTTAGCTAAAAGCCTAGAGGTAGAAACCTACAGTGAGCAGAGCTGTTTTGGGGCAGGTATTTCTTTTTGTATGTATTTTATTTAATCAATTTCTAGCCCACTCAATCACTACAGGTCAAAGTGGTTTACAATCCAACCTCTTAACCCATTTTGGACCAGCGTATGTTTTACATACATAAGGTTTCCATACTTACTACTCAACTGTTTACTAATTAATGGTTATAAATTCAATGGAACTGTGTTTAGCTATTATCGTTATGTCAAAAAGCGTTATATACAGGTTTTTTTATCTGAGATCTAGTTAGTTTAATAGGTATTCGAAGTTTGCTGATTTTGACGGTACTGGCGGCTCAACATAAAAAGATCACAAAAAATAGTAAGTAGCTTATAATGCTGTAATAGCTACTATTTTGCAAATAAAAGTATTTGTAGTCTTTAGAAAATAGGTTTAGATAACTGTAAGTTACTTAGGGGCTTGTTTACAAAGCCGCGGTAGCGATTCACGATCGTTATTGGAGCCGCGGCCCCATTGATTTCAATGGGGCCGTGGCTCCGATAACGATCACGAACCGCTACTGCGGCTTTGTAAACAAGCCCCTTAGTGTCAGAGTTATTGGTGCGTATATCGGTCTTGTATGTTTTTCATATGCTGGGCTAATATGTTGTCGAAATTAATTGCTGTCAAGCATTCTGTTCTAGGTGTTTCAATGGTGCAATATCAACCACTGCATCAGAAGTGTTTTCACGTCTATCATATTCCGCCGTCAGAATGGACTGTTGACAAACTATATTATATCATAATAAAGTGTTTTAAATGAAAACTGTAGTTTCAATAGTATCGTACAGTATGTTTATGTCAATGAATATTGGAACTGAATCCTATTTTTTCTGAAGACGGACAATATACTATATTGGACCAGTGTATGAAAAACATACACTATGTGAAACTTCTATTTTCTGCAAAGTTTTAATATTTTTTATTATTGCCGGTATTTCATAGTTGTTTGAGTGTAACAAATCTAATAAATCATCCAGAACAGAGAAAGAATATGCAAGCTGTCCAAAACGGGTTAATGTCCAATATCTCCTAAAAAAAAAAAAGTGGCCAGTGAAATGGCTTTGGACTATATATGCACACATCTTTGACGCACCAAAAAAAGACCAATTAAAAAAGAAAATAGTAGGAAATAGTATAAAAGCTGGGAAATTGCCAAACATGATTATTCATGCCACTTAAACATTTATCCATTATTTAAGGAAAACCACACAGCTGATAAACAAACAGAGAAACCTTCAGATGTTCACTTTAGGACTGTACTGAAGGAACAAATCTCCAGTCAACTGGTCCCAGCATTCTTATTCATTGGTCTCATCTGTGTAACCAAACAATTTACTAAGCACACATAATTTTCAATAAACAAAATTTTGTTTATTGCAAATTATGTGCGCTTAGTGAATGAGAACGCTGGGACCAGTTGATTGAAAGTTTGTTCCTTCAGTATAGTCCTAAAGCAAACATCTGAAGGTTTCTCTGTGTTTGTTGTCAGTTGTATGGTTTCTTTAAAATAATGGTAAATGGTTAAGTGGTATGAGTGAGTATGCTTGATGACAGGGATTTTTTAGTACTCCTCTTGTATTGAGATGGTTGCCAAAATGAACAAATCAAATCAGTTTGAACAGAAGAACTACATTCCCAATGCAGTAAAATTAGGTGCACTTGTAATCAATTCTCAGTACTCACATGATTTGAATCAACCAATGAATAATGGCTCTAATGTTTAAAATGGCCACTTTCACTCCCTGTTCCATTTTCACAATGACGAAGACAAGAGACCTGCCTGAGACCATAAGAAAAGCCCTTATCACCAAACATCAAATTTCAAAGGAGTACAAATTTCAAAGAAGTCCAAAAACCTTGGAATTCCTGTGTCTATAGTTTGCAGTGTTGTTAAGTTTTTTTGCCATGGAGCTGTCGAGAACCTCCCATGACATGGTGGGAAGAGGAAAATGAATCCAAGAGGTTTTCGAAGGTTAGTTCGACATGTTGGAAAAACACCACATACAACATCCAAAGAGACCTGGAGCAATCTGGAGTGGTGGTTTCAACCCGCACCATATGCCACACACTAAACAAAGAAGTACTTCCTGGGCAAAGGCCAAAAAGGATTCCACTGCTCAAAGACAGACATAAAAAGGCACTCCTGATCTTTGTCCAAACCCACCTTGAGAAACCACAATCCTTCTGGAACAATGTTCTGTGGACAGATGAAACCAAACTTGAGCTCTTTGGCAACGCAGACTAGCGATACATATACAGGCAAAGAAATGAAGCTTATAAGGAAAAAGACCACCCTTCCTACAGTTAAGTATGGTGGAGTTCCGTAATGTTGTGGGGCTGTTTTGCTGCCTCAGGAACAGGAGGCCTGGAATGTATTAAAAGAATCATGAAGTCAGAAAACTACAAAGATATTTTGAAGCAAAATGGGTTACCTAGTGTCAGAAAGCTAGGTCTAGGTTGAAGGTCATGGGTCCTCCAGCAGGACTATGACCCAAAACATACATCCAAAAGTACAAAACAATTGGACTGTTTTAAACTGGCCAGCAATGAGTCCTGATCTCTATCCAATTGAGAACCTTTGGAAAGAGCTGAAATCTGCCATTGATAAAAGGAATCCTGGAAACATTCATGAGCTGGAACAAATCACAGTTGAAGAGTGGGAGAAACTACCAGCAGACAGCTGAACGAAACTTATAGATGGCTACAAGAAAGGTTTGGAGGCTGTCATCGCTGCCAAGTGTTGTGCTTCCAAAATTAGTGAAGGGTGCCATTAATCCTGTCTAAGTCATATTTTGTTTTTATCTCAGAAATTACTATGTCCAAGTTGCACAGACATCTTGTTTTTGTTTTATACCTTTGAGCATATTATTAAAATATTATGATGATATACAGTTGGAATATTTCCAATTATTTCTCAAGATATTGTACCTAAAATGCAAGGGTGCTAATAATGTTGTCCACAACTGTAGCCTGTATTTTACAAACAGAAGCCTTCTAGATCTGCTGTGTAGCCTGCCAAACAGACCCAGCTGCTAGTTGATTCTGTCATCTTAGCTTCTCACACAAACCCAGTTGCAAGGTTGCCTATATTTCATGCTTGCAGCCCCAGCTTGTTGAATCAGTCAAATATTCTGCTTCAGACACATGCCACTGTGTCTTGCTTTTTGTTGTCTGTTCTCATTTTGAAAAACTGAAGGTCCTGGTTACTTCCCCAGGCTCTCCCGGGGCCTAATTTTATAACAGGATGTCATGTGAGATTTCCAAAATAGTGCCTCGTTTAGGTGTATCTTAAAAAAAACAACATAGGTGCCTATATGTTTTGTATCTGGGAGCCAATTTTATAAAATCTCGGTAGTGCACAAATGCTGACACACACACATTTGCACCTGCTCCAGGGCATACAGTAAATATGTGTACTCTGTGCTTGTACTCATGTAATTTATAAAATATGCATGTACATTGCTTTTCTTCTGCCTCCATTCTGCTCAAGGAATGCTGATGCGCAGATAGCATAAATGCTGCACACTTTCCATGCATGCGCTTTAAAACACACATGCAGTCATACATTTTATAAAAGCCCTATTCCATGTAAGAAAAACAAATAGGCTTTATATGCAGCAAATGCTTTACAAAATTGCCCCCTTAAAGTCCGCTCATGCTTGTTATTTGCCACAGGGCTCATTGCATAAAATGTTATTGTCCCTTCAGCAAATAACGCATGCCAATGGCACTAGCACATGCTGATAGTAAATGACCATTGTAATATGTTAGCCTCCACCAGTCACCCCAGAAGTTTGTTCCATGTATCTACCACCATTTCCATTATATCTGTAACAAGGCATTTTAGTAAGCCTGAACCCTGCCCCTCTCTGAGTCTCCATTCCCTCTGTTCTCTTTCCATTTTCTACCTCCCCCCCCTCACCTGCATAGGAGAAGGAGAGCAACGTTCTTCCTGACTTTTTAATCTACTGCAAACCTAGGCTTGCATTGCACTTGTTTTTCTTCCCCCAAGTGAGTTTGTGCCCTGGACAGCTGTGTTCCGCACACCCACAGCTCTGCTTTCTTTGGCAAAATATTTCCTAACATCTCTCTTCAACCTACCCCCTCAGAGCATCAAAGTTAAGCAAGTTTATTGAATTTGCTGTGCTTTGTGTTTATAGCCTTTTCTTCATTGCAGAAAAGAATTTTCCATTCTAATTATGCAATAACTAATAAATATACTTTTTAAATCAGCCGTCAGTTTCTTGGAGTAACTTAGTAGTTATTTACCATTTGAAACAGCATTAATACTATCTCCTATAAACTTATACCATGTCAGGTTTTCAGGATATCCATACCCAATACGCATGAGATGTATTTGCATAAAGTGAAGGCAGCGCATGCAAATGCATCTCATACATTTTTTTTATTTACTTAACAGGTGTTTTTTATACCACTTTCTCATTTCAGTCAAAGCGGTTGACATTTTAACTTAAACTTGGTAATGTATATTAAATAGGGACATTGATAACTTGGATTTTTCTGAAGCAATGGAAGGTTAAGTGACTTGCCCAAGGCCACAAGGAGTGCTAGTAGTTCCCAAGCCAGTACTCTAACCATTAGGCTACTCCTCCACTCATACATATTCAACATGAATAGCTTCAAAACTGTACCAGCTTCAGGCACTGTAGTTGAAGACCTTAGTTGCATACCACTGCTCTACTATATACCCCATCATCTCCTGTAAGCCAAAGAACCCTAACATCTTTAACCTTTTATCATAAGGGAGCTGTTCTATACCCTTTATCATTTTTGTCGACCCTTCTGTACCTCTTCTGGTTCTGTTAGTGAACTTGTCCAAACGTCCTTTTTTTTTTTTTTTTAAAGAGCTCTACTTATTATTGTTAAGTGCCGTCGAGTCTGTGTCGACTCATGGCGACTCTCTGGATAGTTGTCCTGAACTGTGTTCGGACGTCACTCAGGTGCTCATTGTTGACAGAGTGGTGCCCATTGCTGCTGCTGTTATATCGATCTATCTCGTTGCTGGCCTTCCTCTTTTGCATTGACCTTCAACCTTGCCAAGATTGATGTCTTTCTTTAATGATCTCTCTCTTCGCATGATGTGTCCAAAGTATGAAAGTCGAAGTCTTGTCATCTGAGCTTCTAACGAAAGCTTAGGTTTGATCTCTTCTAGTACTGACTGGTTTGTTCATCAGGCAGTCCATGGTATACACAGTATTTGTCACCAGCACTATAATTCAAAGACATGAATTTTCTTTTCTTCCTGTCTATCTTTTTCACTGTCAAACTTTCGCATCCATATGACCTTATTGAAAATACCATGGCTTGTACAAGTCGAATCTTTGTATGGAGAGAGACATTTCTGCTCCTGAGAATCTTGTCTAGATCCTCCTTAGCCATTCTGCAAAGAACAATGCGTCGTCTGATTTCTTGACTGCTTGTTGTTTCTTTATTGATAGTTCATCCAAGTAAGTTAAAGTTGTCCACTATTTTAATTTCTTCTCCATCAACAATGAACTTATTGATTTTGCCAGCTGTTAGGATCTTTGTCTTCTTCTCATTAAGGTACAGGCCCTTTTTAAGACTGTTCCTTGATCTTGAGAAGCTAATGTTTCAGATCATCTTCACTTTCAGCCAGTAATGTGATATTAGCATAGCGAAGGTTGTTGATAAGTCTATCACCAATCTTCACACCTCTGTTATCTTCATACAGTCCTGCTTCTCTGATTTGTTCTGCATAAAAATTAAACATGTAGGGGGAAAGTATGCAGCCTTGTCGTGCACCTTTCCTGATTTTGAACCATTCTGTTTCTCCTTGTTCTGTTTGAACTGTTGCTTCTTGATCAATGTAATGGTTGTGCAAGAGAATAATCAGGTGTTCTGGTTTTCCCCTACTTCTTAATGTGACCCAGAGTTTCTCATAGTTTACGCAGTCAAAAGCCTTCATGAAGTCGATAACACATATAGATATCCTTTTGGTATTCTTTTATCTTTTCAAGAATCCATCTCACATCCGCGATGATGTCTCTCGTTCTCTGCCCTTTCCTGAACCCTGCACATCAGGCAGTTCTCATTCCAGGTATAGTTGTAGTCTCTGCCATAGAATCCTGCTGGCATGTGGGATCAGAGCGATTATGCGATAATTTCCACAGTCAGTTGGATCACTGTTCTTTAGTATTGGTATAAACACAGATGTTTTCCAGTCAGTTGACGATGATGATGTTTTCCAAATTTCCTGGCAGAGCGTTGTTAGTAACAGCTGCATCAGATTGCTGTAATACTTCAGTGGGAATGCCATCAATGCCCAGTGCTTTGTTTTTCGATAAGACTTTCAATGCTGCTTCAACGTTTTCTGTTATCACCTATAGTTCCTGATCATAAGCTACAGTTTGAAACGGCTGTTGGTCCACTTGATCTTTATCATATAATGACTCTGTATATTCTTTCTACCTTTTTCTTGATCTTGGCAGCATCATTTAACATGGATCCTTGAGCATCTTGTAACATTCCAATTTGAAGCTGGATTTTTTTCTTTAAGTCTCGTAGCTTTAGGAAAGCCAATCTTGTTCTTCCTTTAATAGTTTCTGCTTCTATTTCCTTGCATGCATCATTGTAGTACGTCTTGTCTTGCTACATGTTGCATATCTCTGAGTTCTGCAATTGCCTCTCTTTCTCCTCTGGCTTTAGCTTCTCTGCATTTCTGTTAATTTTCAGAGTTTCTGCAGTCATATATTTTGGATGTTTTTGCTTTTTCACCTTTTCTAGAGACTTCCCACTTTCTTCCAACACAGCCTTCTTGAAGTCATCCCATAACTCTTCCCGAGTTCTGTCATTTGTATCCAAAGCAGCAAATTGTTTTTGCAGGTATTCTTTAAATTACGGTGGTATAGTCTCAAGGTCATATTTTTCTACATTTATGATGGCTTTCTCTTTTTCAACTTTAGCTTGAGTTTGCATACTTGTAGTTAGTGATCTGTACCACAGTCAGCTGCAGGTTTTGTCTTTGTTGATGTTATAGAGCTTTTCCATCATTGACTTCCACAGATGTAGACAATTTTATTTTTCTACAATCCACTGGGTGAAGTCCATGGGTACAGTCACCACTTGTTTTGCTGGAAGACAGAGATGAATAGATCACTGGTCTTGCAGAATTCTATCAGTCTTTCTCCAACTTCATTTCTGTTGCCAAGTCCATAGTTTCCAACCACTTTGCCTCCTTCCTTGTTGCCAACTTTTGTGTTCCAGTCACCCATGAATATCAGAATATCCTGTTTGCATTTTCTGTCAGTTTCAGCTTATACTTGTTCATAGAATTCATCAACTTCATCCTCTTCTGCAACTGTTGTTGGGGCATATACTCGAATTATAGTTGTGTTGATGGACATTCCTCATAGACGAATAGAAATTAAGCATTTACTGATTGTATTGTATTTCATTACAGTTCTTGCAAGTTTCTTCTAAATTATAAATGCAACACTATTTCTTCTTTGTCTTTCATTTCCGGCATAGTTGACCATGTGATCATCAGATGCAGAGTGCCTGATGCCAGTCCATTTCAGTTCGTTGACACCCAACAGATTGAGTTGTACATGTTCCATTTCATTCTTGACCACCTCCAGCTTCCTTTAGTTCATGCTTCGTAAGTTCCATGTCCCACTGTGTAAGACATCTTTGCAGCTTCTGACTCTCATTTCATGAGCAGCTACATGAGTAGTAAGACGTCCCGAGGGCTTTGATCCAACCACATCATAAATGCTGGCTTTACTCTGAAAAGTCTTCAGCTCCTCCCCAGTAACCAGTTGAGTGCCTTCCGACCTGGGGGTCTCATCTTCCAGCACTATAGTGCAATCTGTTTTGTTGTGACTATCCATTGGGTTTTCATGGCAAGATATGGAAGTAGATTGCCAGGCCTTTCTTCCATGCAGTTAATTCTAGTGGTGTTACTGTTGTCTCAGAAATATGATCCTCCGCCACCAACACCATCCCATTCTGCTGCTGCCCAGGTGGGTGATTTGTCTTGGTCTGGCACCTCGGCTGTGACCTGTCCATCTTGGGAGACCCTGCCAGTAGTTAAGCTACCGATAGATTAGCCCTCAGCATCACTGATGCACACAAGCCCTCACAGCACGACAAGCTGCAAACCAAGTGAGGGCTATTATTGTCACAAAATTCATTATTCTAAGTGAGAAATACTAAAACATGACATCATAATAGAGCAGGTTACATTCTCAATAAAAATCATCATACATAATAAACATAATACTATATAATTAACAAAGATGTCATTCAAAATAAAAGCAAGTATAAAATCAACTTGAATAAAAGACCAAGATCCCTCTACCTACCATCATACCTACTTTGAACTCATAGTAGCAGAGTAGGTGGTGGCAAAAGATGACCAACTTGGTCTATCCATTGGAAAATAGGCTTACAAGTCCTATGGGTACTCTGAAAATTGCCCCAGTTGATTTATTGTTTCCCATATTCATTGTTTGAATTTACCCAATTAAAATTGTATTTGCCATCTAGATGCTCAGTTCCTCAATCTTATGAAAATCCTACTGCCACGCCTTACAGTCTGCTTATGTTTTAATTACTTTAACTAATTATATGCCTTTTGAAACTATGAACACGTTACTCTGCTCTTTTCCACATTATTAATTGATATGTTATACCAGGACTTAACAGATCCCGGATGTCAAGTCACGATAGCTCCTAGAAATTGCACCTGAATGTGGAGTTTGGTGGTTGTTTGGGAGGGGGGGGCGGAGTTTGGCTGCAGCTGTTCAAAATCATGTTGTTTGTCTTTTTTGTACCTTGATTGGTTCTCTGCCTGCTTGAACTGTGTGATGGAGGAAGTTTGGGCTAATCTTGCGAGTTCATATTTCTGGAGTCCAGTGGATTACAGGATCCAAGGCAGCATGGATTCACCAGAGGCAGGTCTTGTCAGACAAATCTGATTGATTTCTTTGACTGGGTGACCAGGGAGTTGGACCGAGGGAGAGCCCTAGATGTGGTGTATTTAGATTTCAGTAAAGCCTTTGACACCATTCCTCACAAGCAACTTATAAACAAACTGAGCACCCTAAGGATGGACCCTAAAGTTACTGCTTGGGTTAGAAATTGGTTGAGTGGGAGGCAACAAAGAGTACAGGTAAATGGAGCTCACTTTGAGGCGTAGGAAGTTACCAGTGGTGTGCCCCAGAGATCTGTCCTTGGTCCAATTCTTTTTAACATCTTTGTTAGTGATATAGCGGAAGGACTGTCAGGTAAGGTTTGCCTCTTTTCGGATAATACCAAAATCTGCAAAAGAGTAGACACCCAGGAAGGTGTAGAGTGGAGGAGTGGCCTAGTGGTTGGGGCAAGGTACTTCAGGCCGGAAGGTCGGGGGTTCAAATCCCACTAGAGGACAGCAACCTTGGGCCGGAAGGACTGGGGTTTCTAGTCCCACAGGTGCTCCTTGTGGTCTTGGGCAAGCCACTTAACCCTCCATAGCCCATGTTCCCTGTAAAATAGTTATCTCCAAGTTATAATGCCCTGTCCAATGTAATTTCAGTTTGTTCAATGTAAACCGCACTGATGCAGAATAGCGCGGTATATAAGAGAATGTAAATAAAATAAATAAATAAATAGATGACATGAGGAGGGATCTAGCTAAGAAGAATGGTCTAGAATTTGGCAGCTGGGATTTAATGTTAAAAAAAAATGCAAGGTCATACATTTGGGCTGCAGCAATCCAAGGGAGCAATATAGTATAGGGGGTGAAGTACTATTTCCACTAAAGAAGAGCTGGACCTAGGCGTGGTTTTGTCTGATGATCTTAGAGTAGCTAAACAGGTAGAAAAGGAGACAGCAAAAGCTAGAAGGATGCTTGGGTGCATACAGAGAGGAATGGCTAGCAGAAAAAAGGAGGTGATAGTGCCTCTGTGTAACTCTTTGGTGCGACCTCATTTGGAGTATTGTGTGCAATTCTGGATACTGCACCTTCAAAAGTATGTAAACAGGATGGAGTCAGTACAGAGGGTGGCTACTAAAATGGTTAGTGGTCTTTATTATAAAGCATATGAGGACAGACTTAAGGATCTTAATATGTACACCTTAGAGGAAAGGTGGGATAGAGGTGATATGATTGAGATGTTTAAATACCTCCGTAGCATAAATGCACAGGGGGAGAGCCTCTTTCAATTGAAAGCAAGTTCTGCTACGAGGGGACATGGGATGAGGGTGAAAGGGGATAGATTCAGGAGTGATATGCGGAAATATTTCTTTACAGAAAGAGTGGTGGATCCGTACAATAGTCTCCCAGTGGAGGTGGTAGAGATGAGGACAGTATCTGAATTCAAAAAAGGATGGGACAAACACAGAGGATCTCTAAAGGGAAAAAGGGGACTGTTGTAGTTGTTGATATGGAAGGACAGACTATATAGGCCATGTGGTCTTTTTCTGTCATCATTTTTCTATGTTTCTATATCTCTTGAGACTTGAACCACAAGTTCAGGCTGAACTTCCTCTACCAAATAGCTCAAGCATGCAGAGCACTGATCACGGTGGGAAAGTCGCAAGCACCGTGTTTTTCAGAAGCTGTAGCCTGGCAGAAGAATCAGTGGGTGAGAGAGATACTGGATGAAGCCTGGGAGTGGCATTTATGAGGGGGAGAGGGAGAGAGACTGGGGAAAGGCTGTGGGAGAGTCATATAAGAGAGAAACTGAGGGAAAGCGAGGATTCTCTGATCCCACATGCAGGCGGTGCAGCCTCTCCCCATATTCTTCCCCCTTTTTTGATCTCAGTGCCACTTGCCCAGAGGTGGTCATGTCGCTGATTAGGTGAAGTGTTGATTCTCCCTGCAGCCCATCTCTGAACAAGATTCACTGGGATCAAGGGAGGGGCAGACCATGGGGAGAGGCAGTGTTGCCTGCATGTAGGATCAGAGAGAACTGTGTCACTGATCAGCAGACATAAAAGCAGCAGTTAGCAGAGAGGTGCACATGGTGACGGGACTTTATTTGTGCAGCTGTGCAACCTACATCTGCCACCAAAATTTCAAAAGTGCTGTGCCCCTATTGCAGGCCCCAACAAATTTTGTGTGGATTTAGGAGCCATGCCAAAATCTTAAGAGCCAGTACTTGTGACCTCCTTGCACACACCCCCAACTGTGTCTCATGTTCTCAAGTCTCACGATACCAGTGCCAGAGTTCCTATACCGCAAGGCATCTTTAGAGATAAATACAGATAACAGTTATAGCTTCAGATATTATGTGAAAACCTAATACAGAGATGAATATTTTTACCTGAGATATATTGAAACTCTGAGCCATAAATGAGTGGATGCAATTATTTTTCATTAATCAAATTTAGCAAATATCTTTTGGGAGTACATTTTTCTAAGTCCTGATTTTAGCTGAATGCATCCCTCTTGGATTTGGGACTTGGTTTGTTAAGAAAACTTTTTCCTTTATTCTGGTGAGTCCAATGCACTCTGGCTACTGCTTT
The DNA here is from genome assembly GCA_033557465.1 of Ichthyophis bannanicus. Taxonomy (NCBI): domain Eukaryota; kingdom Metazoa; phylum Chordata; class Amphibia; order Gymnophiona; family Ichthyophiidae; genus Ichthyophis; species Ichthyophis bannanicus. Next base: position 657,138,520 of record CM066036.1, read on the forward strand.
TTGGCAGGCCTCATAGGAGACAGGCAGACAGTTAAGTAACATCTGATAATTTCCCAAATTTACAGACAAAATAACATGTTTTTTTATCCAGCAGTTGCCTCGTTTTTTTGGCTTGTTAGTTAAATTAAAATCAACCTTTACTAGACTACAGTGCCATAAGCCATCTTTAACAACTACCTGAGCATTTCCCATTTTATAACCGCTGTACCCCGATATCTAAAGTAGCCATTATAGTGACGTTCCATGGCCAGGGACCACAGGCTACAGCTCTTTCCAGAACACAGTGTGAATGCACCCTGAATCTAGCCATTAAGGGGTCATTTTAGAAGGAGCCATGTAAAGATAAATGCAATCAATGCATGTGTTGTTAAGTGCTGTTGATTCATGGCGACTCTCTGGATAGTTGACCTAAACTTTGTTCAGTCATCAGCCAAGCGGCTCATTGTTGATAGAGTAGTATCCATAGCTGCTACTATTGTATCAATCCATCTCATTGCTGGCCTTTCTCTTTTACGGTGACCTTCTACCTTCCCAAGCATTGTGTCTTTCTCCAGTGATCTCTCTCTTTGTATGATGTGTCCAAAGTATGAAAGTCGAAGTCTTGTCATCTGAGCTTCTAAGGAAAGCTTAGGTTTGATCTTCACTAGTACCGACTGGTTTGTTCTTTGGGCAGTCCATGAAATACACAGTATCGTCGCCAGCACCATAATTCAAAGGCATCAATTTTCTTCCTATTTATCTTTCTCACTGTCCAACTTTCTCATCCATATGGCATAATTGAAAATACCATGGCCTGTACAAGTTGAACCTTTGTAAATCATGTATTTTCCATGACATGCATGTCAATGGGCCTTTACATGTGTACTGTAGCTATGCACTATTCCATAAGTACGTGCATTAGGCCGAAGGTGCGTACTTTCACTGTGGGTGTTCATATGGCCGGAGCTGGGGTGGAGCACTCATTTACGTGCATGTTATAAAATATGGATGTACATGTGTAAGATACACTTGGCCATTTATGCCAACCATAGGGCAGATATAATTGATCGTGTCTAAATTTAATGTATGTTTACTATTACTTACGTCCCTGTTTTATAAAGTAAAAGTATTTTCATACTTGACTTCATATAATTAGGCATGGTTGGCATGTGTAAAAAAGCCTTAATCTAGGTGCTCCTTATAAAATTGCCCTCTAAGTGTCTTCAATGTACACTGGCCGGGACCCCCTCTGTGACATCTCAAGCCCCTGCTAGTGTGAGCAGCAGATGCTAGGCCCCAGGAATCAAACCCAGATCTCACACATGATACTACAATAACAGACCTCTGAGAAATCTGGATGGCCCCAAGAGAAAATACCTTTTTAATGCAAAGAGAAGCTATCTTTGATGAGAGGCCCTTTTTAAGCAGTCTTGTTATGGCCTCAACTTTGTGTTATGTAAAATCCTGAACAGAGTATCCCAGGACACTGTTCTCCCTGAACTGGCCCCAGTGTACGTTTTTTCCTCAATATGAAAAAATGCTGCAGGCTGAATCTCTCTGGATATTTGCACAGAAACAAAGATTCATAAGTAAAAATGAAAAAGTAAGAAAACGTAAGTTAATAACTTTTTAATGTCTAACTTTATGCATTTCTTGATTAGGTTTTGGGAGCTAACACATCCTTTCTCAAGTCAAAACAATGAGCAAATAAATTACCAGAAAAGATAATGGAATCATAAAAAGCATTCTGGTAAAAGTCTGAAGGGGAGGAAATGGTTGTTGAGAGAAGGGCTGGCCCCAAAGTTGATTTAAGGTGTTGGCGCCCTAGGCAGACTTTAAGTCTGATGCCCCCTGGCTATCAGAATCTGTTTAACATTGAATGTCTTGCTTTTTTCCACCACCACACTCCCAAAGTTTCCATCCTAGGCGACTGCCTGGTTTTCCTAGTCGTTAGTCTGGCACTGGTTGAGAGTGAAGGGATTGGGGTGGGGGGGATTTGATGACATTCAGAAGGTGCCAGGCAATAGAATTTTTTTATGGCTCATAATGCGTGAGAAAGTCTGGATCTTTGAGTCTGCCCTTATTAGTTCCAAATGTCTTATGTTCCTGGGTATTTTTAACCCTTTCTTTAGGTGTTCTGATCAAAAGATCATTTGATGCAATGTCCTGATCCCAAAAAGTGCACCCTCACAGAGGTATCCTTTGGTCTGCTCTGTGATATGTGATCTTGGGTCTGTGTGATTCTTCTCTTTAATATCCTCCGTCACGTTTTCTGTATTGAATAAGATATACTAAATTAGAGGAAACTGTGACTAGAATCCCCTTAATGTGGATGACACAGATGTCTTATGATACGTGCTGGCATTAATTGCTTTGTGGTTTATTGCAGGGTCTTATATCCATTCACTTCTGAGTTTCTGTTACAAGCTTGCTTTTTACTAAGTTTTGCTTCAAATTAGATGGTTGTCAGAAGGCTAATATTACAGCAGACCAGGAAACATCGCTTTCAGTGATGTCCTCTGGAGTATTGACTTTAGGTCATTTATGATTTTTCTAACTCTGGCTTGTATGGCACTGCAGTCCCTTCCCTGCTTTCTCTTCTAGCATCAGAATATTTCTGTGATTAACTAATATTTTCTGATAATTTCATAAAGACACAAGAACTGCTATATTGGGTTAGAGCAAATGTCTTTTAAGCCCAGTATCCTGTTTCCAACAGTGGCTAATGCTGGTCATAAGTATCTGGCGGTATCCCAAAAATCTAGCAAGATTTCATGGTGCCTATTCCTGAGATAAACAGTGGCTTTCCCATGTCTACTTTGTTAATAACAGTTTATGGACTTTTCCTCCAGGAACTTGTCCAAACAATTTTTTAAACTCTGCAACACTAACTGCTTTCACTGTATCCTCCAACAACAAATTCTGGGGCTTAACTTGAGTAAAAAAAAAAAGATTTTCTGATTTTTGTAAATGTGCTGCTTAGTAAATTCATGATGTCTCCTAGTCTTTGTACTTTTTGAAAGCATAGCCAATCAATTAGTGTTTACCTGTTCCACTGCACTCAGAATGTGTTAGACACCTATCATCCCCTCAGCTGTTTTCTTCAATCTGAAGAGCCCTATCTTCTTTAGCCTTTCCCCTTTCCTCATAGGGGAGTTGTCCATTTCCTTTATAATTTTGTTTACCCTTCTCTATACCTTTTCTAATTCCACTGTATCTTTTTTTTTTTCTTTTTGAGATATGGTGGTCCAGAATTTCACACAATACTCAAGGTGCAGTTGCATCATGGGGCAGTACAGAGGTGCTATGATATTTGGATTTCAACATATTGTCCATGATGGTGCCTAGATCCTTTTTCCTGGAAGGTGACTCCTAAGGTGGAATCTTGCGTCATATAGCTCATTCTGTTGTAACCCGAAGAAGGGAGTGTTAGTTCCCAAAAAGCTAGTCAAGAAGCATATTGTTGTGTGCCATCAATGCCAACTCCTAACTACCTATACCCTTTATCTTTATCTTTATCTTTATTAAAACACTTGATAGACCGCCCAGGCCAAAGCGTCAGGGCGTTGTACAATCATAAAATGTGACAGCTGCTGAGAAAGGAAGAAGAAAAGAACGCCAAAAAATAATAGAACAGCAAAAGAAATAGCAAAGAATAAAGAGAGAGCAAAACAGTAAGACATTAAAACTGATAAAACAAAATTGTAAAAGCAATAAAAATAATAACTTAAAAATAAAACAGATTAAAGACAGGGGAGGGGAGGAGGAAACACGAGCCAGATATAGGTGGAATAGGGGGCGAGACTGGGGGGACAAACACCATCAGTAGGGAGAACAGAAGGGAATAGGGGGGGAAAAGAAATGGGAAACTAGGGGGGGAAAACATCATCATTAGGGGAGGGAGATCGAACGCTTGACAGAAAAGGTGGGTCTTGAGGAGGGCTTTAAAACGAGTGTAGGATAGTTCTAAGCGAAGAGGTAAGGGAAGAGAGTTCCAGAGGGCGGGACATAGAAAAAAGAAAGCAGAGTGTCGGGTGGATTCGAGGTGGGCCTGAGTGGGTGAGGGAAGAAAGAGGCGGTTACCATGGGCAGAGCGGAGAAGGCGGGGAGAGGGCTGAAGATGAATAATGTTAGCTAAATACTGGGGGGAGTCAGAGAAAGAGCCTTGTGTGCAAGGATGAGTAATTTAAACATGAACCGAAACTTGATAGGGAGCCAATGTAAGGAAAGAAGACAGGGAGAGACATGAGAACGAAGAGGGGATAAAGTAATAAAACGGGCAGCGCATTTTGAACGAGTTGAAGACGGTGAAGTTGGTGAGAGGGAAGACCGGCATAAACAACATTACAGTAATCAAGTCGCGAAATAACTAGGGATAAGACCAGAGTGATAATAGAAGAGTGTGAAAAATAAGAGCGAACAGCCTTAATGCGGCGTAGATGAAAGAAGGAGGAGCGAACAACAGAAGAGATATGGTCGTGAAAAGAAAGAGATGAATCTAAGGTAACACCCAGATAACGGAGGGTGGGAGTGGAAGGGATAGAATGGGGACCCATAACAGGAAACACTGAAGGGGGAGGACGACCGAAAGTGACCCAGAGAGCAGCAGATTTAGTGGGATTAACATGCATGAAATTTGACTCAAACCAGGATGTGATGGAGGAAAGACAGAGGTTAAGTGGAGCAAGATCAGGGGCAGAAGGGGATGTGTGATGAACCAGATGTGTGATGTGATGTGTGATGAACCAGAAGAATGTCGTCAGCATAGATATAAAAAGAGAGAGTGGATTGCTGGATTAACAAAGCTAGAGGAGCCAGAAAAACATTAAAAAGAAGAGGGGCAAGAATAGAACCCTGAGGAACACCACAGGTGGCGGGGGCAGGGGGGGAGACCGAAGAGCCGGCGTGAACTGAGAAAGTATGGCAAGATAAAAAGAGTGAAACCATTGAAGAACTGTGCCCTGAATACCCAAAATCAGACAAGCGGGAGAGAAGAGTGCGGTGATCGACTACATCGAACGCAGAGGACAGATCCAGAGAAACCACTAGAGAAATGTCACCACGATCGTGAGAGCGGTGAAGTTCAGAAAGCAGAGCTGTGAGAATAGTTTCGGTGCTGTGACCAGGACGGAAACCAGATTGTCGGGGGTGAAGGGCGTGAGTGGAGTCAAGATGAGAGGTCAGCTGGGAGAAGACCCTGAGTTTTTCGTGGCAAGGTGTGACCAGAAGTACAATAGATTGCCAGGCCTTTCTTCCACACAGTAAGCCTACAGCGGCTGGTAATCCAAGGTGGTCTCCCGTCCAAGTACCATCTAAGCTCAACCCTGCTTAGATTCTGAGAACAGAGGAGATTGGGTTTATTCAGGGTAGCATGACAAAAGGCTGTATTAAGTTCAATAAAAAGGAATAACCTTATTTTTTTAATGTATTAACCCTTATCTCTGTATATTCAAGTAGTTTAGCATGCCAGCCACACTGCCTTACCCATATAGTTAGTTACTTTTGTTAGCTGAGGAGTTTTGCAACATCAATGTCTCTAGTGCAATATAATATACCTTCAAGATACTGGTTGTAAAATAGTGCTTCTGCTGAATTAATCTTATATCTATTTCTTTTTTCTAACAAATGTGTTTTATTTGTAACAGAAATATATACACTACGAGGAAATAGCCTTGGCAGGCCTTGTGTTTTCCCATTTAAGTATAACAACAGATGGTACCACGAGTGTATCAAAGACAGCAGGGTAGAGAAGTTCCCTTGGTGTTCCACAACCAGCCAGTATAACAGAGATGGAAAATGGGGCTTCTGTGCTGTTCCTGGTAAGTACCACACCTTACCACCATCCTGCAGTTGCAGGAAACAATGAGATTTTTGATGTACATTTAAGATGATTCTTACCTTGGCACAAACATTTATTAGCAGGATAATGAATTTACCAGTGCCAATTATACAGCACCTTCTAAAAGTTTTCACATGTCTGCATTCTTCACATTCTGCTGTCTGAAAAAAAAATTCAAAATGCATTAAATTAGGAGTTTGTTTCACTGATCTATACAGTATAGTTTATTCTTTCAATGAGAGAGAACAATTACAGAAATATTCAATAATAAGAATAAGCAATCAAAATCTTGCCTGCATAAATCTTCACACCACATGTTTGCTATAATACCCCGTGTTATGGCAAACCCAGATTAGTTCGGTTTCCAAGCATTGATTTAATTAGGCTCATAAATTAACCTCTCAGCTTATCTCTGAAGCTAAGCAGGATTGGGTCTGGCTAGTATGTGGATGGGTGACCACCTTGGAATGCCAAGTGTAAACGCACTGTGTGGAAGAAAGGCTGTGCCATCTACTTATGTTCACATCTTACCAAGAAAACCCATGGACTTGGGTTGGCAGGAGTCAGCATTGACTTGAAGGCTCACATTGCAAGTTAAGTAAAACCCACCTACTGTATGTCCAATCAAAGTAGAGGAATTGATTAGAATATTCCTGAATGAAGGATTCAGCTTTTTCTCTTTAGGAAGTGAATTTTGAACGAAGATCTAACATGCTGAACATGAAACTACTGAAAGAACTCCAGGATAAAGATATTTAAAGGTACAGATTGGGATAAGGTTATAAGAAATTTGGTACTTTCAAATATCTCCTTGGGGAACTGTCAGGTCCATCATTGTAAAGTGGAAACTGGTACCACCAAGACATTGCCTCAGTCAGGCCACACCTCCAAAGCCAGTGGACATATGTTAAAGAAATGGCTGAGAAATGTAACTGTGAGTCTTACAATTACTTTAAACAAACTATGGAGCTATCTGGCTGAGACTGAGATAAAGGTTGATTTACTCCACAAACATGGCCTGTATAGGAAGGTGACAGGAAGGGAGTCACTGCTGAAGAAAAGCCACATGGTGTGTGCATTTTATAAAGAAATGCTTAGAGGACAGCACCATATGTAGGAAAAGATTTTTTGGACCAATAAGACCAAAATGGAATATTTTTGTCTCAGTGCTAAGCTGCATGTGTGGCATAAAACATACACGTCATCCTGCTAACTCTACTGTATGGTGAAGGATGATGATTGCAGTATTATGTTGTGGAGACGCTCTACAGCAGCAGCAGAGACAGCAAGGCTTTTGAAGATCAACAGGAAGATGAATAGTACAAATTGCAAGCAGATCCTAGAGGAAAACCTTTTCCAGTCTACCATAGACTTGGGGTTGGAGAGGAGTCACCCTTCAAGAAGACAGTGACACAAAGCAGAAAGCAAAAGCAATAATGGGAGGGCTTCTTAAGAAGACAGTGCGAATGTCCTTGAGTGAATCAGTCAAAGCCTAGACCTAAATCCAATAGAAAATCTGTGTCAAGGCTTGAAGATTACAGATCAGAGATGATTCCCAGCCATCTTGAAAGAGCTTAGGTAACTCTGCCAAGAAGACTGGGGTTAAAATTGCACCAGCCTACTTTGCAAAGTTGGTAACCGCTTATCCGAAAGGATTTATGGATGTTTATTTATTTTTTATTTATTTAGACAGTTTTGTATACCACCTTATCCTTATTTTATTATTTATTTTTATTTATTAACAATTCTTATATACCGCACTATTAGACATCAGCGCGGTTTACATTGAACAGAAAAACATCCGACAGTTTACACGTGTCTGGTCGTTACATTTAACAGGAAGTATAACTTGGTGAAGTAGGGGAAACTAAATACAATTCAATCAAAGTGGTCACAACACAATTGGGGGATACATTTAACACATCCATCAGACCATTACTGAAGAATAACAAGATGGATCCATCAAAAGTAGAATCCTGTAGACCTATATCAAGCATTCCTATGCTTGCCAAAATAATTGAGAAGGTAGCACAACAACAAATACAGCAACACATTGACACAGAAGCACCGCTAGATCAAGCCCAGCATGGATTTAGAGAAGCTCATGGCGTGGAAACCCTCCTTATTACCCTTTTCAACACACTAATCGCAGGAATTGACAATGTTCGACAAGGCTTTATCCTCATATTTATGGATATTGCGGCTGCATTCGATTCCGTAAGCCACCAAATACTTGTTGAACGTCTTATGGAGAAAGGAATTGAAGGAGCTGCTCTAAAATGGTGCAAATCTTTCCTATCCAACAGATGGCAATATGTAAGAACCTGCACTGCAACCTCTGAACCATTCATGCAGAAACAAGGGGTTCACTAAGGATCATCCCTCTCTGCATTGATGTTTAACATCTATATGCAGCCCATCTGCTCCCTAATACGCTCGTTCAACGTCCAATGCTTAGCTTATGCAGATGATATCCTGCTATTTATGCCATTTACAATTCAGCAGCCAGACTTCTCCCCAATAACAAAATGCTTTGATGCAATAGCGGACTGGTTATACACACAAAATCTCAGGATCAATCACACCAAGACAGACGTCCTCTTCGTTACAAAAAACCAAGCCTTCATCCCACCAACAACATTAAAAGTCAAGAATGCAGAACTGACAACCAAATCTTCAATCCGCTACCTCGGAATCACCTTAGACCAGAGACTGGATATGAAAGCACATATAAAAAACACTGTAAAAACAATATATCACAAAATACGAACTCTCCGTCATCTCCGACCACTATTAGACCCTAGTGACATCCGAGCAATCTACCAGGCATTGGTTCTTCCACATTTTGACTACGCTAACAGTATCCTATATGGGCTCCCAAAGGCAACTCTTCACCCACTCCAAATGGCAATGAACTCTGCAGCAAGAGTACTGACTGGGATACCACGAATGAATCATATCACCCCAATTCTGATAAATCTGCACTGGCTGCCCGTTCAAGCAAGACTCTTATACAAGATTCTAATCACTACCTTCAAAGCCCTGCACAACCAATCTTCCCCAGCCATCAAAGAATTGATCCACTATTCACCTCCATATAGAACCAAACGAACTATAATGGCCAACACATTGCTGATTCCCAAACAAATGACCACTTGCACAAGGACAGCCTCTAACCGAGCGTTCTCAATCTGTGCCCCCTTGTCCTGGAATGCTCTCCCAGCCGACATACGTATCATTTCTAGCCAATCCCAATTCCGGAAAGCACTTAAGCATTACCTATTTGTCAGACACTACCTGGAGTCTAACAACGTAACCTATACAACATCAAACCTCTCAATCTACCCAGACCAGACCAGCACAGAAAAGCAGACCCAGCCTAAGCTGGCCCACACTGAATAACATGGGGCACCAACCCAATACATAATCTGTACTGTATTTATTGCTGTAAATAATGCTGTAGATATGTTCATTCCCTGTTAAATCCAAGTTTTTACTCCCTTGTTTAATGTAAACTCTATGTGGCCCACCCACATAGTAATATGTTGTTTATTGTAAACTGCACTGATATTGTAATAGCGCGGTATATAAGAAAAGTTAAATAAATACCGTGCTATTCTGCATCAGTGCGGTTTACATTGAACAAACTGAAATTACATTGAACAGGGCATTATAACTTGGAGATAACTATTTTACAGGGAACATGGGCTATGGAGGGTTAAGTGGCTTGCCCAAGACCACAAGGAGCACCTGTGGGACTAGAAACCCCAGTCCTTCCGGCCCAGGGTTGCTGTCCTCTAGTGGGATTTGAACCCCCGACCTTCCGGCCTGAGGTAACTTGCCCCAACCACTGGCCACTCCTCCCTTTGTTGCTGCAAAAGAGGCTTCCACCAAGTATCGAATCAGGGGATATGTAGACTTATGCAATCAAGAGCTTTTTTTTTTTTTTTTTTTTTTAAGTGCTGTCAAATCAATGTTGATTCCTGATGACCCAGGTGCCCCTGGTTTTGTTTGGCAATGTATGACTGGAAGTAGATTGCCAGGCCTTTTCCGAGGCAGTGGAGGGTAAAGTGACTTGCCCTAGGTCACAAGGGGAATCAAACCCTGATCTCTTGGATACTAGACTGTTGCTGTAATCACTTATTTAAGTATTGAATATTTATATAATTGTTCTGTCACATTGAAAGTGTAGAGTATGTTGTGTAGACCAGTGAAACAAACTCCTGCTTTAATGCATTTTGAATTGTATTTTTAGCAGATAGTGAAAGATGCACAAAGGTGTGAAAGCACTGTATAAAAAATGACGTAATTTAATAACATTGCTTATATTCCACTTTTACCATACATAGACGTACAAAGCAGAGTTCAAAAACCAATTACAAACAGTACAATTGGGTATCATTAAAAAATTTCCTCCATCACGTTTTTAAAACGTCATGAAATTGAACATAATTCACAAGGTCCCTAATCGCAGGAGGTAGATCATTCCACAGTTTTGGAACTGCACCCGACAAACATCTCTCTCTAACTCTCTTCTGCCAAAAAGAAGCCGAGGACAGTACTAATGTTCAGTGGGTCGCAGAATGTAAAGATCTTATCGAAGAATAGAGCATCAACCTAGTAGAGAAGTAGATTAGCTCCCCACCTCATCCCCTTCCAACCCAAACCAATGACTATGGTTAGTCAAGTAAGTTCCCTAAACTGCATTGCTCGCCCCAGATTAAAATCTCGTGCATCCCTAACCTATGAAGCTCAAAACTTATGCTAATTTGCTGTAAATAGCTGTGAATATTTGTTATTTATCTTATCTTTAACCCCATTTATCCCTGTTTCACTCCCTGTTATCTGTAAACTTGACATATGTTTTATGCTTAAGTACAAAGTTGTTAAAATGTAAACCGCGCTGATGATGAATAGCATGGTATATAAAAACTGTTAAATAAATAAATAAATTGGACCTATCCTATGAATAGCTTTAAATGCTAAACATAAAACCTTAAACAAGACTCGTGCTTCTATTGGCAGTTAACGAAGGTTTAACAATAAAGGGGTCACGCTCTCCTTATTAGCTACTGTGAGTAATAGTTTTGCAGAAATATTTTGAATCCATTGTAATTTACATAATAGTTGTTTAGGCATTCCCAGAAATATCATATTACAGTAGTCAAGATGACTCAGGACTACTGAGTGGACCACCAGCTGAAAGTCTTGTGATCTTAACACTAATCTCTTTTGCCTCACCAACTTTAATTTGTGCCAATTTGAATATATTGAACATACGGTTCAAAGGTCAAGTTAGAATCTATAATCACCCCCAAGGTACGCACTTCAGAGGATATATCCACTTTCTGACCCCTCCCCCCCCCCAGTTGAACGAATTTAGTATCATCTGGAATCATAACCTTCCCCACCCATAAAATTTCAGCTTTTGCTAGATTCAAACTCAATTTATTTTCCTGTAACCACTCCCTCTAAACACCTACACCAGATCCCATTTGGTCCAACAGATCTTAAAAGGACTTCTTCATAGGGATAAAAAAATAATCATCAGCAGCATAGATATATAAGGAAAAGTCTAATTTCTTAATATGCTGTGCTAAAGAACTGAAGTAGATATTGAACTCATTCATTCCTCTCAGAGCTCAACTTTATCCCCTGCAGAAGTTGGTTGAGGGATTCTAATAGTCTTGTCCCCAGAAGGTAAGTCTGAGGAGAACAGGGTGATTTTCGTGGTTAAGGCTAAAGTCTGCTTGATCCACCTGTTGTATTTCACCAATGGGTTATCTTTATGCCCCTTCAGGTCGCAGTGGTGGTTCTGTAGGTGGTAGATCTGCTCTCGGGGGAGGTTTGCTCTACCAGATCCTATGCATCAGGGCGTAGTGTTTTAAAAGGAAAAAAATCCCTGAGGGTTCGAAGGTCCTGTCTTGGTTGCACAATTGGTTCCAGAGCGAGTAAGATCGGCTTTAGAACTACCTGGAGTGAGAACCATAGTCACAACTTTTACCAGGTGTATGTCCATACCTGTGAAGGGTGACGATACACTTGAAGAGTCAACAAGGTCTTGCGGTCGCCATCTTAGACTCTCAGGTGACATTGTGGACAGGCTTGGTGCCAAGCCCTCTGATGATGGTCTGGTCAAACACTGGCTACAAGGTTGGAAGAGGACTGCTTAGGTGGCTGATACATTCTTAAGAATTGATCAGAATCTCTTCTAAGTCCACGGTGGTGGTGGTAGTAGCCAGAAGATAGCTCTGGTTCTCCAGGAACAAGCAGGAAGTCAGCTTCGCATATGGGTGACAGCGCTAATGGAGTCTGCGTGGAGCATTTCCCCAGCTTTCAAAGAAAGCCTTTGGGACATGCTACCATGCATGTGTGGTCCCCTTCCTTCCCAAGGGTGCCATCTTGCTCAGCCTCCTTTTTTCCTCGGAGCCCAGCAGACATCTGTCCTGTTTCCCAGGAAAAGATCCTTGCTAATATCCTTAAAAGTTAGCTTTTCCCAGTTTGTGTACCAGTTCCTCTTCCTACCTCGAGTCTGCGCCAGTACTGGCGCTGTTCTCGGCTTTTTCCCCCTTTTTTGATCGAGGTTTGCCTCGAACGGCGTCCGCGCCTTTTCTTGCCCAGGGGTCATCAACCCTGGCTGGGTGTTTCCGACCATGTCTCTCGGTGGGTTCAAAAAATGTGACCACTGCAGTCAAACCATGACTGCTTCATAAATTCAAAAACAGCTCTCCTAATTCACCTCAACGTAGCATTAAACTTCATGCAAAGGTGAAGTGGAGAGAGCAGAGCAGACCTCAGAATACCCCCCAAAAAAAACTTTCGCTGTTACCGGGCTTTAGGTGTTTTTACCAGGGGTTGATTGCATCAACGGTTTGCCTATACCTACTCCAACCACCCAATATTTCACAGCTAGAAGCGATACTTTTCTTTAAATTGATATAGCTCTCAACAGTCTGTCAAATATTTTTTAACTATACATATCCATTTTATGCAGACAGTGAAGAGTTTTCACAATTCCTTTCTTCCGTCAGGCTTCAAAACCAATGATACACACAGTCCAAGACGTGATTAGGGTGGAAAAACAATTTATTAATGTAATAATCTAAGACCTATTATACAACCCGACACAGGCCGTGTTTCGAAAACCTTCATCAGGGGTTGTTGAAGTAGGTACTAAAAACATAAAAACATACAAATTAAATAAATGTTAAGTAAAACAAAATAGAGAAGAACAAAATGCTAGTCAAATTACATGCAAATACATTGAGATTAATATTATAAATAATAAATACATAAAAACAGAAATTAAAATTGAAATTAAAATATACCTCCTTAGAACCTCTTAAAAGTGTGGATACGCCATACTAATAAAATGACAATAAGAATACTAATAACTCAATAAAAACACTAAAAATTATAAATACACAATACCAATAAAATAGTTATAAACAAACAATAACTCATAAATAGGACAATATACAATTAAATGAACTATAGTTTAATTAAAACAATATACACTTTAGGTGGTGTAACAAGCAACATAATTTTCTCTGAAATACCTTAGTTTAATGACCATACAACACTGAGTAGGAGATAACAGAGCTGAAATAAAGAAAACGAGATTAGGCAATGTATACATTGGAGCCAAAATTCTGAACTATCTCAAACGTTCAAACGATAAATAAATAAATAACTAAAAGTATTTAAAATTCTCTTTGAAAACAGAACGCCTAGGAACGGCAACGTGTACATTTTACATATACGGTTTCAAGGGGAGGGAGGAGGTCGGACTGCAGCTCGTGGGTACCGGCATAGCCACTTCAAATTAATGTATCCTAGTCGTTTACAATTATAAATTGTGAGTACCTTAATCATTTGAAAACCTAGGCTGAACTCCGATATTTCCATGTAAAAATATACCCATTAAAACTTAGTTCAAACTAATATTAGACCGGTCATTGACATTTAAATTTAGCGAAACTGAAAAGGTAAAGAGTAACTACGTAAAATTTGTCTATGGAAGAAAGTCCACAGAATGTGTAGTGAATCTGATCTTGCTTATCAAATGCAATAGCTAAGTTAAATTCTTTCTTTCCAAACTTTACGCTACGGAATCCAATGTGTAGGCAAAACTGAAAGTGAAACAACTCGCTCTAACTGTGGATCTTAATCAACCGGACATTATGTTTCTAAACAAATATAAAGAAGACCTAATAATAAAGTGACACTATAGGCTGCTGAAATTAAAGTGAGAAAATGATGAAAAAAATGAATATATCAGAGACCAGCGATATTACAGAATAAACTACACTTACTAAAGTTAGTAGCTGTCAGGATTTCAGCTTTCAGAACTAAACAGTGTGTCGCCGGCACGATGAAGAGAAATTTTTAGAAGGACGCCGACACATGCGCAGAGATGGTAATTTGCATATTAAGCGGGAAATTATGTGGCACAACGGAGGTGGAGTCTAGTCATGCTATTGTTAATAATGCATATATATGCAATAACTAAATTACCCTGTATATAGAATCTAAAGAAAAATGACAATAGAACAATAAATATATGAATATTTTGAATTTATAATGGATTGTGGGGATCTCTTGGAATTACCAGTTGCAGTGTATATATTGGGGGGACCAAGGAAGACACACAACTTATGGTTCTAGCAAGGCTACTAAAAGACTAATGTAAGAACTTCCAATTGAAGAAAATAAATAACTAAAATTATAAGAAATATAAAAAAAATATATATGAAATATAAAAAATATATATATAAATAAATAAATATAACAATATAAATTTAATAAACTATAATCAGATAAGATAAAATAAATAGCTAAAAATATAAATAAATAAATAGATAGAATGGATCAAGATTATTTATAAAAAGACAGAAAAATCTTGGTCCAAATTAAGACCGTTAGGAGCTAAAGTGTCTAGTAGGAATATATATCTCTGTTCTAACCTAAGTATAGTTTTATTAATATCCCCTCCTCGCCAATTGGGTTTTACTTGTTTTATAACAAAAAATTTTAAATCTGTAACTTTGTGCTGTAACGTTTGCCAGTGCGAAACCAGGGGTTTGTCTTCTACTTTCCTCCTAATGCAACTCATATGTTCTATGATTCTGACTTTAATTTTACGGGTGGTTTTCCCTACATACAACAATCTGCACGGGCACCTTATCACATAGATCACATTTTGAGTGTCACAGTTAGCAAAATCATTGATGGGGAACTTCTTTTGTGTAATCGGGTGAATAAACGTGTTTCTAACAGGGAGAACATTAAGACAAATGGAACATCTCCCACATTGGAATTGACCTTTATAGCGAGTCAAAAGTTTTTTCTCTGTAAGTGCTGAAGGTACAAGAAGATTACGAAGATTAATGTTACGCTTGTGTGCAACAATAAGATTCTGATCCTGAAAGGCCGGCAATGTCTGTTAAATGTGCCATTCTTTCTTAAGAATGTCAGTGATCTTATCCGAGAATTGAGAGTAAAGAAGGGGACATATTAGCCCCTTATTGGATTTCTTCTCTTTGGGTTTCAAAAGTGATTCTCGTGTTGTGTTTTTAGCTCTTCTGTAAGCAGATTCAACGTATTTATTAGGATATCTCTTTTCAAGAAAACGTCTCTTCATATTTAACGCTTCTTTTTCAAAATCATATGGATCTGAGCACACTCTTTTAACCCTCAGGAATTGGCTCACAGGGAGATTATTTTCAAAGATAAATTATGAAAACTATTATAGTGTAAAAAGTGATTTTTATCTGTAGGTTTTTATAAAGTGTTGTTGAATAGCCAGATTCTTCTTTTTTTATTAAGAGGTCTAAATAAGGAATCTGATGGAAATCATATGTTATCTGAAACCGTAAATTGGTATCTAGCTGATTAATCCATGAGTTAAACTGAGCCAAAAGATCCTCTGTCCCTTTCCAAAGTATCAAAATATCATCTATGTATCTTATCCAAAGAACCACCTGATCTTGAAATGGATGTTTCTTCAGAAAACTCTCTTCGAAGTTGTACATATACAGATTGGCCACATCGGGGGCCATGGCTGAACCCATGGCCACCCCTTTGATTTGCTTGTAGAATAGATCTCTAAAGCAGAAAAAATTCTCAAACAACACAATCTGTGCCAAAGAGAGAAGAAAAGTAGTGGGAATGCGTCGTTGTTCTGTATGTTTCAGGAAATATGTGATAATATCTAAAGCCTCTTTCTGAGGTACGTTGGTATAGAGTGACTCCACATCTAAGGTTACTAAAATAATATCTGTAGTGCATGTTTTAAATGTAGATAAAATTTCAATGACATGCGCCGAATCCCGTACGTATGACCACATATCTCTAATAAATGGACGTACAAATATATCGAGAAATTTTGAAAGGGGTTCTAGAATTGAACCAATAGATGATACGATTGGGCGCCCTGGTGGTTTCTCTAGGCACTTGTGAATCTTGGGCAAGATATAAATTGTAGGGATGACTGGTGCTTCGACAATAAGAAAATCTCTTTCTTTCCTTGTAATATAACCTATCTCAAACCCGGTAGTGACGAGATTGTCTATTGTCCTCTTAATGTCAGCAGTCGGATTCTTATTTAATCTTTGGTAAAAAGTCTTATCGTTCAATTGCCTATTGACCTCCTGTATGTAATCTTGTTTATCTAAAACTAAAACTGCACCTCCTTTATCTGCAGGTTTTATGATAATCTGATTATTTTTCTGAAGAGATATGATAGCTGCCCTTTCTCCCTGTGAGATGTTATGATAGGAGGGCGATTCATCTTTAGTAACCTCTACTACTTGTTTTAAAACTATTTTCTCAAACGCTTCCAAAATGGAGTCTGTCTTTTGAGGTGGTATCCAGGTAGACTTTTTACTGACGACTGAAGGATCACAAGAAGTTTGTACTTGTTCTGAAAAAAATTGTCTGATCCTTAATTTCTCTCTCGAATGATCTATGTACCATTGACCCCTCCCTCTCCTCTCTTCTGAGTGGTCTGTATTCCATTGACCCCTTCCTCTCCCTCTGCCGCGGCTGCGGCCTCTGAAATATTGCCCTTGTTCTCTGTGATGTGCATCTTGGCCATATTGTGCACCATAATCCTGTTCTAGGTCTCTGTCTATTTTCTTCTTCCATGGACGGGTACGTGAACTGTCTCGACCTCCTCCCTTCCAAAGTGTATCCATATTGAAAAAAGGCTCATTTGGGGCATTTTGGCCGGGGTCTTCCCTTTCTTTCTTAGCTACCTGAGAGGAGACATTAAAAGAAGCACCCATGGTAGATAATATCAATAATGTGATTAATATCTCACACTATACCCTTACTAAAGATGAAGAGTCTATCCTCGGCAGAGGACTCACATTTGTTCCAAAAAATAAAGCAGATACCTTCGAGATACGTGTAGACTTATATAAATTCTTTAGGAAATTAAGAATCAGACAATTTTTTTCAGAACAAGTACAAACTTCTTGTGATCCTTCAGTCGTCAGTAAAAAGTCTACCTGGATACCACCTCAAAAGACAGACTCCATTTTGGAAGCGTTTGAGAAAATAGTTTTAAAACAAGTAGTAGAGGTTACTAAAGATGAATCGCCCTCCTATCATAACATCTCACAGGGAGAAAGGGCAGCTATCATATCTCTTCAGAAAAATAATCAGATTATCATAAAACCTGCAGATAAAGGATGTGCAGTTGTAGTTTTAGATAAACAAGATTACATACAGGAGGTCAATAGGCAATTGAACGATAAGACTTTTTACCAAAGATTAAATAAGAATCCGACTGCTGACATTAAGAGGACAATAGACAATCTCGTCACTACCGGGTTTGAGAGAGGTTATATTACAAGGAAAGAAAGAGATTTTCTTATTGTCGAAGCACCAGTCATCCCTACAATTTATATCTTGCCCAAGATTCACAAGTGCCTAGAGAAACCACCAGGGCACCCAATCGTATCATCTATTGGTTCAATTCTAGAACCCCTTTCAAAATTTCTCGATATATTTTTACGTCCATTTATTAGAGATATGTGGTCATACGTACGGGATTCGGCGCATGTCATTGAAATTTTATCTACATTTAAAACATGCACTACAGATATTATTTTAGTAACCTTAGATGTGGAGTCACTCTATACCAACGTACCTCAGAAAGAGGCTTTAGATATTATCACATATTATTTCCTGAAACATACAGAACAACGATGCATTCCCACTACTTTTCTTCTCTCTTTGGCACAGATTGAGAATTTTTCTGCTTTAGAGATCTATTCTACAAGCAAATCAAAGGGGTGGCCATGGGTTCAGCCATGGCCCCCGATGTGGCCAATCTGTATATGTACAACTTCGAAGAGAGCTTTCTGAAGAAACATCCATTTCAAGATCAGGTGGTTCTTTGGATAAGATACATAGATGATATTTTGATACTTTGGAAAGTGACAGAGGATCTTTTGGCTCAGTTTAACTCATGGATTAATCAGCTAGATACCAATTTACGGTTTCAGATAACATATGATTTCCATCAGATTCCTTATTTAAACCTCTTAATAAAAAAAGAAGAATCTGGCTATTCAACAACACTTTATAAAAAACCTACAGATAAAAATCACTTTTTACACTATAATAGTTTTCATAATTTATCTTTGAAAAATAATCTCCCTGTGAGCCAATTCCTGAGGGTTAAAAGAGTGTGCTCAGATCCATATGATTTTGAAAAAGAAGCGTTAAATATGAAGAGACGTTTTCTTGAAAAAAGATATCCTAATAAATACGTTGAATCTGCTTACAGAAGATCTAAAAACACAACACGAGAATCACTTTTGAAACCCAAAGAGAAGAAATCCAATAAGGGGCTAATATGTCCCCTTCTTTACTCTCAATTCTCGGCTAAGATCACTGACATTCTTAAGAAAGAATGGCACATTTTACAGACATTGCCGGCCTTTCGGGATCAGAATCTTATTGTTGCACAGAAGCGTAACATTAATCTTCGTAATCTTCTTGTACCTTCAGCACTTACAGAGAAAAAACTTTTGACTCGCTATAAAGGTCAATTCCAATGTGGGAGATGTTCCATTTGTCTTAATGTTCTCCCTGTTAGAAACACGTTTATTCACCCGATTACACAAAAGAAGTTCCCCATCAATGATTTTGCTAACTGTGACACTCAAAATGTGATCTATGTGATACAGTGCCCGTGCAGATTGTTGTATGTAGGGAAAACCACCCGTAAAATTAAAGTCAGAATCATAGAACATATGAGTTGCATTAGGAGGAAAGTAGAAGACAAACCCCTGGTTTCGCACTGGCAAACGTTACAGCACAAAGTTACAGATTTAAAATTTTTTGTTATAAAACAAGTAAAACCCAATTGGCGAGGAGGGGATATTAATAAAACTATACTTAGGTTAGAACAGAGATATATATTCCTACTAGACACTTTAGCTCCTAACGGTCTTAATTTGGACCAAGATTTTTCTGTCTTTTTATAAATAATCTTGATCCATTTTATCTATTTATTTATTTATTTATATTTTTAGCTATTTATTTTATTTTATCTGATTATAGTTTATTAAATTTATATTGTTATTTATTTATTTATATATATATATTTTTATATTTCATATATATTTTTTTATATTTCTTATAATTTTAGTTATTTATTTTCTTCAATTGGAAGTTCTTACATTAGTCTTTTAGTAGCCTTGCTAGAACCATAAGTTGTGTGTCTTCCTTGGTCCCCCCAATATATACACTGCAACTGGTAATTCCAAGAGATCCCCACAATCCATTATAAATTCGAAATATTCATATATTTATTGTTCTATTGTCATTTTTCTTTAGAATCTATATACAGGGTAATTTAGTTATTGCATATATATGCATTATTAACAATAGCATGACTAGACTCCACCTCCGTTGTGCCACATAATTTCCCGCTTAATATGCAAATTACCATCTCTGCGCATGTGTCGGCGTCGTCCTAAAAATTTCTCTTCATCGTGCCGGCGACACACTGTTTGGTTCTGAAAGCTGAAATCCTGACAGCTACTAACTTTAGTAAGTGTAGTTTATTCTGTAATATCGCTGGTCTCTGATATATTCATTTTTTTCATCATTTTCTCACTTTAATTTCAGCAGCCTATAGTGTCACTTTATTATTAGGTCTTCTTTATATTTGTTTAGAAACATAATGTCCGGTTGATTAAGATCCACAGTTAGAGCGAGTTGTTTCACTTTCAGTTTTGCCTACACATTGGATTCCGTAGCGTAAAGTTTGGAAAGAAAGAATTTAACTTAGCTATTGCATTTGATAAGCAAGATCAGATTCACTACACATTCTGTGGACTTTCTTCCATAGACAAATTTTACGTAGTTACTCTTTACCTTTTCAGTTTCGCTAAATTTAAATGTCAATGACCGGTCTAATATTAGTTTGAACTAAGTTTTAATGGGTATATTTTTACATGGAAATATCGGAGTTCAGCCTAGGTTTTCAAATGATTAAGGTACTCACAATTTATAATTGTAAACGACTAGGATACATTAATTTGAAGTGGCTATGCCGGTACCCACGAGCTGCAGTCCGACCTCCTCCCTCCCCTTGAAACCGTATATGTAAAATGTACACGTTGCCGTTCCTAGGCGTTCTGTTTTCAAAGAGAATTTTAAATACTTTTAGTTATTTATTTATTTATCGTTTGAACGTTTGAGATAGTTCAGAATTTTGGCTCCAATGTATACATGTGCCTGATCTCGTTTTCTTTATTTCAGCTCTGTTATCTCCTACTCAGTGTTGTATGGTCATTAAACTAAGGTATTTCAGAGAAAATTATGTTGCTTGTTACACCACCTAAAGTGTATATTGTTTTAATTAAACTATAGTTCATTTAATTGTATATTGTCCTATTTATGAGTTATTGTTTGTTTATAACTATTTTATTGGTATTGTGTATTTATAATTTTTAGTGTTTTTATTGAGTTATATTTAGTATTCTTATTGTCATTTTATTAGTATGGCGTATCCACACTTTTAAGAGGTTCTAAGGAGGTATATTTTAATTTCAATTTTAATTTCTGTTTTTATGTATTTATTATTTATAATATTAATCTCAATGTATTTGCATGTAATTTGACTGGCATTTTGTTCTTCTCTATTTTGTTTTACTTAACATTTATTTAATTTGTATGTTTTTATGTTTTTAGTACCTACTTCAACAACCCCTGATGAAGGTTTTCGAAACACGGCCTGTGTCGGGTTGTATAATAGGTCTTAGATTATTACATTAATAAATTGTTTTTCCACCCTAATCACGTCTTGGACTGTGTTTTGCTACCACGTGATTTTCTGCCTCTTTTGTTGGACTGCCTTTCAAAACCAATGATTCCATTATCGACCCCGACGCCCGCTTGGACGTCCCTTCAGCGTTTCGCCTATGCTGCTTCAGGGGATAGAACTAAAAACAATAAAAACAAGTCATTGCTATACATCTCCAGGAACAAGCAGGAATGAGTCTTCACATATGGGTACGTCAGTACCGACGGAGCCTGCGCGGGAACGCTCCCCAGCGTCCAGAGAGAAAACTTTTAGGAGCATCCCATGTGCATGCGCACTGCCTTCCCTCCCATTTATTTCCCTCTCATCAGTTTTCCATTTTCCGCGGAGCCGGCTGGACGTACTCCTGTAACCGCAGAAAATTCTTCTTTTTATTCTTAGTTTTTTGTGGTCGCGTCTGCCTTCCCTCGACGCCACCGGTACCCCCGATGCTTTTCTTTCTTTTTCCTGAAGAATTTCTTTTTTTCTTAGAAATGTTTTCCTGTTTAGTGCCTGACGGTTTCTAGGCCACTAGGCCTTTACCCTTCCATTATGGAAAAGCCAGCCACTGTCCTTAAGAAATGCTCAAAGTGTGGCGGTACAGATATTTTTTCAGACACTCATACTTGGTGTCTAAAATGTTTAGGTCCTGACCATTGCCCTCTGGAGTGTCTCTCCTGCTGGAGCTCGAACATAAGTCGTCTTCAGAATCGAGCACAACGCGATACCCGGTTCACATCGTTCTCGATGTCACCAGCTAGAATATCTTCTTCTTCACAGGATAAGGTAACCAAACAAAAGTCTGTAAAAACTAGCCAGTCCTCGAGTGGTAGATCTCCTTCTCAGCATCGAGATGGCTTCGGCCTTGCCCTCGAGGACATCTTGGCAATAAAGCCCCGGCGGGAGTCTTCGGGCTCCAAAGCATTAACCGGGGCTCCAGGTTGTTCCCGGGGTTCTTACCTCGGTGAACATACCTGGGCCATGCTCGGTGGTTGTGGCCGCTTCGAGCGGTACCAATACCCCGGCATCGGCTATGGTGATGGATGAAACTCTCCTCACCGATGAACGTAGTCTAGCACTCTCGGCTACTTCGGTTCCACTAGAGTTGCTGCAGACCGTTCCTCGAGTATCGGGTTTGGTACCGGTACCGGTATCGACATCGGTGTCGGTACCGTCCATGCTTGCTTCGACAGAATCGCTTCCCTCGATGCCGAGCCTGGAATGGATCTCTAGCATGGAGGATTCGGTACCGACTCGTTTTGGTACCGACCTCGGGCGGTACCGAAGACATCGCTTTAAAGAAAATCCGATGCTTCATCCTTTTAAGTCATCCGATCCCGATGACTGGGATGAATCCATCGGTACCAAGGCTGATTTTTCTACAAGTCCAGCTTTTACCCCTCTTTTTAGAGGGTCCTTCTCGGGGGAGATTTCTTTTCAAGCTTTTCTGCTTGATATGGCAAAGTTACTTGCCATTTCTATACCTGGTAAAGAATCCCTACCGGGGAATTCAGAGACACTGCAATTCCCCTGGATTCCAAAGGAGGTGATCATGCTTCCTTTGCTTCAGATCTTACAAGATCTACTATTAAGAATGTGGGAAACTCCTTTAACGGTATCTCCAAATTCTAAGACACTTGACACTATGTACAAGGTGCCACCTTCTCCAGGTTTTCAAAAGACTCAACTTCCTCATCATTCTATTGTTGTAGAATCAGCAATGAGGCGTATTAAGAGTGCAAAGAAGCACTCTTCTTATCCGCCAGGACGTGAGTCTAGGACTTTAGATGCCTTTGGACGTCGATGCTTCCAGGAGTCCATGCTTTCAGCAAGAATTTTCTCATATATTTTCTATATGGGATTATCTCTTGAAGAGGTCACAAAGAACTTAACGTTTTTGAACCCTTTTCTTCCAGAGCATAAAAGAGCAGACTATTCCTTATTAGTCAGTCATGCTCAGAATATCTCTAGGTTCCTTAATGATGCTTTCTTGGACTGTTTTGAGTCTATTAGCAGAACTTCTGCTATAGCCATAGGAGCACGACGCATAGCCTGGCTCCAAGCTTCAGACTTGGACAGATGGGTTCAGGAAAGGCTGGGAAATACTCCTTGTACTGGTGAAAATCTCAACAAGGAGGCTTTATTTCAAGCTAATCAGTTGAGCACTGATGCTGTTAACTTTAGAGGATTGTCAAAACTTTCCTTCTCTCCCAGCTAATAAAAAATCTCCTAAAAAGCTTTATTCCCC
This sequence comes from Ichthyophis bannanicus, assembly GCA_033557465.1. Classification (NCBI taxonomy): domain Eukaryota; kingdom Metazoa; phylum Chordata; class Amphibia; order Gymnophiona; family Ichthyophiidae; genus Ichthyophis; species Ichthyophis bannanicus. Next base: position 657,161,911 of record CM066036.1, read on the forward strand.
CAAGGGAAAAACGTTTTATCCATCTTCTACCCATTCTGCAGATGTTTCCAAAGATGGGCAACATCACACCAGGCTAAGAAAGTCAAAACCTCAACAGGCTCAGCAATCGCAGGATTTCTGATTTTTTTATTCATTTTTTTCTGTGAGGTTTAGAACTTTTGAGTCTTCTTCTTTTTCAACAGAAGCATCTAAAATTCATCTCATCCATGCTGAGATATCAGTCATACATTGACTCAATCCTCGACTCTGGGCATGAATCTCTTGCTACAAGAGAAATCTATCCTAGCTCTAAGAGCTATTAAGGACTATCATTCCCCAGAGATAACAGGTTTCTCCTTTTAAAACAAAAGGAGGCCTAACAACTAACAGGGTGAGCTATACCCTTCACCTTGTCAGTTTACTGTACGAGTATATCTCATACTTTTAACTGCAAGGGGACCTTATCTCTTCAAAGACTTACCAAATTGTAAGTCTTCTCAACTTTGTATTACTTCTATCCCTCTTAGCCCAGACATTCAGTCTCTAAGAGTATTACTACTCATCTGGAGGGCTTTTTCTCTAAGCCATAGGATTTTCTTCAATACCTACTCCAGTAAGTAGTTTCCATACAGTTTTCTCCCTTTTTGCGGTTCATCTTCTTCTCAGATATCTTTTTAAGGTAGCTTTTCGGACAGAAGTTGGGTATCATACTCCGAATTATGTCTCTCGGTCCTCTCCAATCCATAGGACCTAACTTTTTATGCTGCCTTAGTAACAGATAATTCCAAAAGAGGTCCAGAACTCATTTGGACTGTTTATTGTTGCAGGCTTCAGGCCTGTCTACTATTCTTAGCCACCTTCAATTCTCTTTGGCTTCAATAGAGTAGATTAGTTTGCACACTGGCAATTCAACAGCCAGATCTAAGCAACCTACAACATGCTCTCTGCAAATTCTACAATAAAGCTCTGCAACTGTGGGCCTTTGCCAGAGAGCCTCAGGAGCTACTCCTAATAGGTAGCGGCCAGATATTTAACAAGGGCTTCAGTTGGTAGATTCTACCAGTCATGCTCCTACATGGCTGGTTTTTTTCCTACTCTTACCATATTCCTTAAAAATTTTCTTTTAAGAAAAGGTAATCAGGGTTTAGACCATGTGAAAGCGTCAAAAATTGCACAATTCCCTGGTTTGTTCCACATCTCACTGGAACTTCCACATCAGGGTTGCATTTTTTTCACTGCAAATGGACTTTATTCACTACTTTCCTTCTAATTCCGATACTTCATGGTAGCTTATGTTGAACAAGAAAACGCATGATACTCATATTGCCCTCATAAAGAGGCAAACATGGTATCCCATTATATTGCGTCTTTTTCTCCAGCTGCTATTTGAAATTATAGAAGGATCCAGACTTGCTGTCTTAAGACTAAGGATCTCTTCTGCAGTCATTCACATACATCTCGAGACCTGGTTATTTCAGGGGCTAGATCTTTTCAAGAACTCTAGTCCTATCCCTGTTAGTGAAGAACATAATATCAGTTTCCACAAAACCTCCTCTATAGTTCTTCCATATTTAACCAGACAGAGATTCTCCATCTATATTCTCAAGTAGGTTTTAATCCTTCTTGTTATTGCGTCAATTTCTATACCACATCTGACTTTGAAAGATCTTCAAGAAGTTGAGGACTTAACGCCTACTACAAATGTCTTTGTCTTTCATTGGAATAAAGGGGGTCTTAAAGACCTATTCCCTTTTTTCTGCAAAGGGTATTTCTGCCTTTTCATCCAAACCAGTCAGATTATCTCCACTCTTTCCTAGGACCTTATTCTGCTCCAAGGACAAGAAGTTCGATTTTTGGACTTTTCAGAAGTTTTAGCTGTTTCTCAAAAGTCCAACCTCATTGAACTCCCCCAATACTTATTCTGGGGTTAGTTTTGGCCATGAGGGCTTATCACCTCTTCCTGTATTGCAAAACTTTATTTTTCCCCTCTACTTCACATTCAGGGAATCTCTTTGAGGATAATATACTGGCTCTCAACCACAGATCCATATTACCCTCAAGTATTTTTGCAATATTTTTGAGTGAGATCCACATTAGAAAATTAGAATTCAATATTTTTCTAATATTTATGATTTACACAAGGACTCCCCTCTGGATACCTTGTTTAGTCAAGCTGTTCCACAGCTCCTCCCTTATTCTTTTCTAGTTCAACTCCTACCCTCTATCCCTTGGATGCCTGAGGTTTTGAAGGATAAGCATGGCCCATCTTTAGATTGCAACATGCTGGGGCCTCCTCCAGGCATCTTAACTTGGGAGTCCCCATATGTGAAGACTCATTCCTGCTTGTTCCTGGAGATAGCACAGTTACTTACCTGTAACAGGTGATCTCTGGGAACAGCAGGAATAAGTCTTCACAACCCACCCACCTCCCCTAGGAATTGTTCTCTCTCTCTCTCTCTCTCTCTTTTTTTTCTCTCTAATTTGTCTACTTCCCTCCTTCTGTCTCAGCTACAAACCCAACTGATGAGAGGGAAGTAAATGGGCGGGAAGGCAGCACGCATGCGCGTGGGATGCTCCCAAAAGCTTTCTCTCTGGACGCGGGGGAGCGTTCCCACGCAGGCTCCGTCGGTACCGACTTACCCATATGTGAAGACTTATTCCTGCTGTTCCCAGAGATCACCTGTTACAGGTAAGTAATTGTGCTTTCCATGCTACAGTCCCTAACGCACTCACCTTTTAAGAAAATACCAAGCTACTAAACAAATAATCTTACCCAACCAACATTCTTAAAGACCTTATGCATACCATCAGAGTATATAAACTTCTCATTTCTCGCATAACATCCTCATCAATCAGTCTCAGTCATTGAAAGACTACCGCCAACGTCATTGTTTAAATACGTCGGGATATGACGTCACCATGCCTACATAAATGAAAACCATCACGTATAAATTCCCCAATCATTCTCCTCATATCATATACAAGCCTTCCAGTCGATGCTAAAATTCATTCCACCTGTAATAATTGTGTCAAGCATGAAAATCCAGCATTACTCCCTATAGATTAAAAACTGCTCCCGCATCATACCTTTGGACCCTGAACTTGCCCGTTCGATACCAAAACAACGCAAATCATCAAAACTATGCCCATTCCGCAGGCAATGGTCTACCATCGTGGCTTCCCGTCTTTTACATCGCAGCCTACTTTTATGTTCCCCTACCCAAACTCGTAGGGTTCGAACTGTCTTCCCTACATATAACAATTGGCAGGGACAAAAAATCCCGTACACCACAAAATTCGATCCACATGAGGTGTCTGATCTTAACTTATATTCTTTCCCTTTATACATAAACTGATCCATTTCCCAGCTAACAGTACAAACAGCACAGTGCCCGCATCGAACGTGTCCTACCCGTTGCTCTTGTGTCCCCCCAATTTTCCTTAATCGAGAAGGACTCAAGAGCTCCTTTAAATTGCAGTCCCTCTGCCAAACACATCTGGGACTTTTATCCTCCAAACTTGGCACTACTCTTAGCACATTAGCCTGCCTACATAAAATCCGCTGAGTCTTAATGCTAAACGTTGAATATCTTGAAATAAAGTTAACGTGTTGTACATCTTTATCCGATTTTATTTTCGGGGATAACAACCAATTTCAGTCATTAAAAAGTGCTCGTTTTTATGCACGTTCCACTACCCCAATGGGATGGCCTCTATTCAAAAAATCCCTTTTCAGGGATTGTGCTTGAATTTTATAATCAGCTAATGAAGAACAATTCTGCCTGTATTGGATAAACTGCGAAAAAGGTAATCCTTTTAATAAGTTCAGCGGATGAGCACTAGAAAAATGCAAAAACGTGTTTTATCAGTATTTTTCCTATATATAGTAGTGCCCCAACCATCATGCTGTCTCTGGACCTGAACATCTAGAAATACTATTGTTTGGGTATTGTAATTTATTGTAAATTGTATATTTGGATCAGTCTTATTCAACCATTCATAAAGCATCTTTAGGGAATCAACAGTACCCTCCCATAATACAAAAATGTCGTCAATGTATCGACACCATACTCTGTGAGGGGAATATGATGATCTTCTCAGCCATCGCTCCTCATATAGGCCCATAAACAGGTTTGCTACTGATGGAGCAAAAGATGCCCCCATCGCTACACCCATAATTTTTACAGAGGGCTAATCATGCGCATTGCATTAAGAATTCAATCTGCAAGGCTCCAACGTCTCCTCTCTGTTGCAGCCCTGATTGTATTACTTCTAATGCCACCCCCTGCGGAATACTAGTATACAAGGCCTTAACATCTAGAGTAACTAATAATATAGAATCATTCCTCGCCTGCTCCTAATATTTGCAAAAAATGCATTGTATCCCGTATGTATGAGGGGATAGTCTTCAACAACAGTTGCAAAAACGGATCAATTAACATAGACAGTGGCTCCAAAACAGATCCTCTTGTTGATACAACTGGCCTACCTGGAGGCTGTTTCATATCTTTATGTATTTTTGGAAGCAAGTAAAACTGCGGTACAGAAGGAGACTTCACATTTAGAAACAACATTTCCTTTTTATTTATACAGTGCGTCAAAAAAGCCTGAGCTGTCAACTCTTTTATCTCACATTGCAATGCTGTAGTGGGATCCTCTTCCAATTTAACATATACCATTGGATCAGATAACTGTCGATAAGCTTCATCCAGATAATCTCCTCCATTGAGAACATAAGAACATAAGATATGCCATACTGGGTCAGACCAAGGTCCATCAAGCCCAGTATTCTGTTTCCAACAGTGGCCAATCTAGGTCATATGTACCTAGCAGTTTCCCCAAGAGACACAAGTTCCACAATGCTTGTACTGGGTCAAGCATTGATATCTTCGGTCACTTCTTAATAATAGTTTATGGACCTTTCCTCCAGGAACTTGTCCAAACCTTTTTTAAACCCAGCTACACTAACAGCCTTTACTACATCCTCCGGTAACAAATTCCAGAGTTTGATTACACGTTGAGTGAAAAAATATTTTCTTTTATTAGTCTTAAATAGTTTACCCTGTAGCTTCATTGCATGTCCCCTAGTCTTTCTATATTCTGATAAGGTAAACAATCGATCTACGTTTACCCGTTCCACTCCGTTCATTAATTTATAGACTTCTATCATATCTCCCCTCAGCCGTCTCTTTTCCAGGTTAAAGAGCCCTAACCTTTTTAGCCTTTCCTCATAGGAGTATCCTTCCATCCCCTTTACCATTTTGGTGGCTCTTCTCTGAACCTTTTCTAAAATCGCTATATCCTTTTTAAGATACGGCGACCAGAATTGCACACAATATTCAAGGTGCGGTCTCACCATGGAACGATATAGAGGCATTATAATATCTTTTGTTTTATTTTCCATTCCTTTCCTATCATACCTAGCATTCTATTTGCTCTCTTGGCTGCTGCTGCACACTGGGCCGAGGGTTTTAACATGGTATCCACAATGACGCCTAAATCTTTTCCTGGGTGGTGGTTCCTAATGTGGAACCTTGCATCGTGTAACCATAGTTTGGGTTGTTCTTCCCTAGGTGCATAACCTTGCACTTGTCCACATTAAATTTCATCTGCCATTTTGATGCCCAGTCTTCCAATTTATCAAGATCCTCTTGCAATTTTTCACAATCCTCTTGGGTTTTAACAACTTTAAATAGTTTGTGTCATCTGCAAATTTGATAACCTCACTCGTTATTCCACTTTCCAGGTCATTTATGAATATGTCAAAAAGCAGCGGACCCAGCACAGATCCCTGGGGTACACCACTATTCACCTTTCTCCATTGGGAAAATTGGCCATTTAGCCCTACCCTCTGCTTTCTATCTTTTAACCAGTTCCTGATCCACAATAGTACACTGCCTTCTATCCCATGACTCTTTAGTTTTGCCAAAAGTCTCTGATGAGGGACCTTGTCAAAGGCTTTCTGAAAGTCCAGATACACAATATCAACCGACTCACCTTTGTCCACCTGTTTATTCACTCCTTCAAAAAAACATAACAGATTAGTAAGATAAGATCTTCCTTGTCTAAAGCCATGTTGGCTGTCTCCCATTAGGTCGTGACTATCTACATGCTGAGTAATTTTATTCTTTATGATGGTTTCTACCATTTTTCCCGGTACTGACGTCAGGCTCACCGGTCTGTAGTTTCCCGGATCACCCCTGGAACCCTTTTTAAAAATTGGTGTTACATTGGCGATCCTCCAATCTTCAGGTATTAGAGATGATTTTAATGATAGTTCACAGATTACTAATAGCAGGTCTGCAATCTCATATTTCAGTTCTTTCAACACCTTGGATGTATACCATCCGGCCCAGGTGATTTGCTACTCTTCAGTTTATCTAATAGTTGTAAGACATCTTCCCGATGTATCGATATTTCTTTCAATTCTTCCGCACCTTTAAATACCACTTCAGTCATGGGTAACATCCCTACATCTTCCTCAGTAAAGACTGAAGCAAAAAATTCATTCAGTCTCTCCGCTATCGCCTTGTCGCCTCTTAGTGCTCCTTTAACCCCTTTATCATCTAATGGACCAACTGACTCTCTCACAGGTTTTTTGCTACGAATGTACTTGAAAAGGTCTTTATTTCGTGTTTTTTGCTTCCGCAGCAAGCTTCTTCTCAAATTCTCTCTTTGCCTGCCTTATCAATGCCTTGCATTTGACTTTCCAGTGCTTGTGCTGTTTCCAGGTTTCATCATTTGGCTCTTTTTTCCATTTCCTGAAAGATGCTTTTTTGGCAATAACAGCCTCTCTGACCTCACCTTTAAACCATGCTGGCAGTTTTTTGGACTTCCTTCCACTTTTCTTAAAGCGTGGAATACAGCTGGTCTGGGCTTCCAAGATAGTATTTTTCAACAACATCCAAGCTTGATGTACGTCTTTAACCTTTGCAACTGCTCCTTTTAGTTTTTTCTTAACTGTTTTCATCATATTATCATAGTCTCCCTTTCGAAAGTTAAAGGGTAGTACTGTGGATTTCCTTACTATCCCTCCTCCACTAATTAAATCAATGGCGATCATGCTATGATCACTATTGCCAAGTGGCCCCAACACCCTTATCTCTTGCACTAGATCTGGTGTTCCACTAAGGACTAGATCTAATATGGCTTCCCCTCTGGTCGGTTCATGAACCAGCTGCTCCAAGAAGCAGTCATTTATTTCATCCAGGAACTTTATCTCCCTAGCATGTCCTGCTGTGACACTGACCCAGTCGATGCCGGGGTAATTGAAATCACCCATTATTATTACTGCACTGTAACTTTTGCTAGCTTCCTTGATTTCTTTGAGCATTTCATCATCCATTTGTTCATTCTGGCCAGGCGGACGATAGTACACCCCCACTGCCATCGCCTTCCCCTTTTTACATGGAATTTCAATCCATAGAGATTCTACAGCAAATTTTGTTTCTTGCAAAACTTTAATCCTTTCTGACTCAATGTCCTCTCTAACATAGAGCGCAACCCCTCCACCAATTTGATCAGCTCTATCATTACGATATAGTTTGTACCCAGGTATCACAGTGTCCCACTGGTTGTCCTCCTTCCACCATGTCTCTGATATTCCAATCATATCTAACCTCTCGTTTAGTGCTATATATTCTAACTCTCCCATCTTGTTTTTTAGACTTCTAGCATTTGCATACAAGCATTTTAGAGACTGTATTTTATTCATATTAATTTGGCTATTGGTAGACATGGGTAATTTGGGAACTTTAAGCTCTGTCTGCTCCATACTCGAGGGCATTTGGGCTACTTTACTCTTTTTTGGAACCTCTCTGCTTTTTGTAGTATCCTTCAAAGATACATTCTTCCGAACCATGCGCTCTTGGGCGACTGTCGGCTTTCCCCTATTATCTAGTTTAAAAGCTGCTCTATCTCCTTTTTAAAGGTTAATGCCAGCAGCCTGGTTCCATCCCGGTTAAAGTGAAGCCCATCCCTTCGGAAGAGCCCCTCCTTTCCCCAGAATGTTCCCCAGTTCCTAACAAATCCAAACCCCTCATCTCTGCACCATTGTCTCATCCACGCATTGAGACTCCGGAGCTCTGCCTGCCTTTTGGGTCCTGCGCGTGGAACGGGAAGCATTTCGGAGAATGCTACCCTGGAAGTTCTGGATTTCAACTTCCTACCTAAAAGCCTAAATTTAGCTTCCAGAACCTCCCTACCACATTTTCCTATGTCATTGGTACCGACATGTACCAAGACAGCAGACTCCTCCCCAGCACTATCTAAGACCTTATCTAGGTGGCACGTGAGGTCCGCTACCTTCGCACCAGGCAGGCATGTTACCAGGCAATCCTCACGTCCACTAGCCACCCAGCTATCTACATGCCTAATGATCGAATCACCAACTATAACTGCTGTCCTAACCCTTCCCTCATGGGCACTTGGCCCTGGAGAAACCTCCTCGGTGCGAGAGGGGTTTACATCACCTGGAGGACAGGTCCTAGTTACAGGATCACTTCCTGCCACACCAGGGTGATGCTCTCCTGTCACGTGACCTCTCTCCTCCATGGCAACAGGGTTGCTGCCAGACTGAAGGTGGGACTTCAGGACTATATCCTTGTAGGTCTCGTCTATGTACCTCTCTTATGCTTTCCAAGTCTGCTACTTTAGCCTCTAGAGAACGGACTTGTTCCCTGAGAGCAAAGAGCTCCTTGCACCTAGTGCACACGTAAGACCTCTCACCAGCTGGGAGAAAATCATACATGTGACACTCAATGCAAAAGACTGGAAAGCCTACATCCCGCTGCTGGACTGCTGTCTGCATCTTAGTTTTAAGTTTGTGTTTAGATCTTTAAGTTCTTTACGTACTAAAGGGTGCTATGGATATTTATACCACTAAAACTGTACCTAATAAGTTTAATATACCTTGTTCACCTGAAGCTTAATTAATCTCAGGTCCTTAGTGTATGACTGATTTGGGTAATGAGCTTCACCTGAGAGCACCTCCTGTCTTTTAAGTTGTGCAAGTACCTATAAAGCTGTGATTATCCCAGGGGAGGGTGGGTGTGGGGAGGGAGGGAGGGATATAACACTTATTAAAAGAGGGCTGCTACACAGTACCCTGTCCTTTGCTGCTGAGGTAAGCTATATTCTGATTTGATTTAAATTATAGCTCTTTGCTGCTGCTAGGCTCTAACCTATTATGAAATTTAAACTTCAAGCTCTCTGCTGGATTCTAAAGTTAACCAGAAAGCTCTCTTCTGTGTTTTAAATTGAAACTAAAAGTACTTTGCTGATGCTAGGCCTGAGTGACTATGAAATTTAAACTACAGCTCTCTACTGGGTATGAAAGGTAACCAGAAAGTTCTCTTCTGTGTTTTAAATTGAATCTTAAACTGTTGCTACTAGGCCCTGACTGATTTAACAAAAAATAGTGGGTTCACAGATTAATTAGCTTTAAAAGAAAAAAAATTCCTTTCAGAAAAATTCCCAGAAGTATATACTCACAATTTCAGATTTCTCTCCAGAAGTAACAGCCCCCCTTTCTAGTCCTTCAAGACCACTATAGCCCCTCCCTTGTCCACACATTTGATAATTATATCCGTCTGTGCAGATAAATTCTTCAAAGCAAATTTTTCTTGTATTGATAAAGCACTTCTAGATCTTTGAGTAACAGTACTCTCTAAATTCCCAATATCTTTTAATACTAGTTCTCGAAATACTATCAAATTAGGATGTAATGGCCCAGGGGGATTCCAGGTAGATTTAAAAGGCAGAGGAACCCGCTTCAGAGACATAGCAGAATCCTCTTCATGTACTACCTCTGAATCTAACTCATTACTAGATGATAATACAAAGAAATTCTTAAGATTCAACCTTCTCATAAACTTCTCAAGATCTATCGAAAACCCTTTTGCTAATAGACACAACTCTACTTCTGTTAAACATACATCAGAGAGGTTAACTACTAATGATGAGTCCTGTATTATTCTCGCTCTCTCACGTGCCTGTTCTTCTTTTCTTTTTTCTGACGTCCATCTTCTAAAAAAACATCATTCGAGATTTTGAACCCACTGATTCTTCAGAGGACCATTCAAACGAAATCTTCTTGCGGGCTTTCCGATCCCTTCGACGATTGGGATTTTGCCAAGGATAAACATATCCTGTCGTATAATCATCATAGTCTCTTTTCAGTTTGTTCAATTTATTCTTCATGATTTCATTACACAACTGGTCAGCTTGTTTACACATATCTGAAGATTGCTGTTGGAACACCTCCATCGACCCCACAAGTCGCAAACTCTCAAGCTGCTTATCAATATCTGTTTGAAGGCTCTCCAGTTGGTTCTTCAACATATCAACTGTCAACACCATTAGATCAAGAGAGCATTTGTTTAAAATTGTTTCCCATTGCTCTAAAAAGATATTATTGGATGCAAATAAGCGGAGTTCTTTATAAACCTGTAATCCTCTAGGAATGTGTTGGTGCTTGATATACTCCACCAGAGAAGCCCGATGTAGTTCCAGTCTGATCTTCCTTTTTTGGAGGACCAGCAGAGAGTTCCAACTGGTATCCTCAATAGGTTCAGATAAATTCTATGTAAGTTTATGTATAAATGGAGAGAATATAAGTTAAAATCAGACACCTCATATGGATCGGATTTTGTGGTGTACAGGATTTTTTGTCCCTGCCAATTGTTATGTGTAGGGAAGACAGTTCGACCCCTACGAGTTCGGGTAGGGGAGCATAAAAGTAGGTTGCGATATAAAAGACGGGAAGCACCGATGGTAGACCATTGCCTGCGGAATAGGCATAGTTTTGATGATTTGCGTTGTTTTGGTATTGAATGGGTAAGTTCAGGGTCCAAAGGTATGACGCGGGAGCAGTTTTTAATCTATAGGGAGCAATGCTGGATTTTCATGCTTGAGACAATTATTACAGGTGGATTGAATTTTAGCATCGATTGGAAGGCCTTGTATATGATATGAGGAGAATGATTGGTGAATTTATATGTGATGGTTTTCATTTACTTAGGTATGGTGACGTCATATCCCGACTATTTAAACAATGACATTGGCGGTAGTCTTTCAGTTACTGAGACCGATTGATGAGGATGTTATGCAAGAAATGAGAAGTTTATATACTCTGATGGTATGCATAAGGTCTTTAAGAACGTTAGTTGGGTAAAATTATTTGTTTAGTAGCTTGGTATTTTCTTAAAGGGTGAGTGCATTAGGGAATGTAGCATGGAAGTATAGCAATGACTTGTTTTTATTGTTTTTAGTTCTATCCCCTGAAGCAGCATAGGCGAAATGCTGAAGGGACGTCCAAGCGGGTGTCAGGGTTGATATTGGAATCATTGGTTTTGAAGCCTGACGGAAGAAAGGAATTGTGAAAACTCTTCACTGTCTGCATAAAATGGATATATATAGTTAAAAAAATGTTTATTTGAGAGACTTGAGAGCTATATCAATTTAAAGAAAAGTCTCGCTTCTAGCTGTGACGTATTGGGTGGGTGGAGTAGGTATAGGCAGACCGTTGATGTAATTAGCCCCTGGTAGAAACACCTAAAGCCCGGTAACGGTGAAAGGTTTTTTTCGGGGTATTCGGAGGTCTGCTCTCTCCACTTCACCTTTGCATGAAGTTTAATGCTACGCTGAGGTGAATTAGTAGAGCTGTTTTTGAATTTATGAAGTGTCATTTATAAGCTCTGGCACTGACCTAAGTTTGTTTGTTAAACCATGACTGCTGCCTATGCTGCCTGGGACCAGAACACGATAGCACCTCCTGTAACCTGTGCCAGGCCATGATGCCTAAGGCCAATAAAAAAAGAGGCCAGAGTTGCAGGAGAAATTGTTCCCAAGGTCTGACTCAGCACCAGCTTCACTGACGCCAAGCTCCCAAGCCCAGCACGTCCCGTGAGGTTCGAACATCCACAGAGTCCTGCAGCGGCTCCTCTGAGAAGACCTCTGACTATGAGAGAAAAAGAAGATATCCTCGAAGTCCGTTGAGGTTCCACTGGAGAAACCTGGTAAAATCCCTCTGAGGGATTCAGGCGGCTCCGAGAAGTGCCCTACTAAGGTCCTCAAAAAGGATTCCTTGACCGGCGGAGACCATGCGAGGTTCCTCGAGACCATAGTCCTTGTCGAGGATGCACTCGCAAGAGTGCCGGTTCTGGGCCCAAGATCTTCTCTGCCCGTGCTGAAAGCTGCAGAGCCTTCTGGCTTGGAAATCAGAATGGTGGCCTAGGAGCAGAACATCACTGCTATCCTGGCCCTGCAGCAGGTAATGATGGCTGGTTTGTCCACATCATATGCCCTGACAACTGGCTATCCGACTGCACTGGGGGGGTCCCCAGTCGTTGAGCCAAGCTCCAAGTGCCACCAGCCTCGGGTAAGCCCTTGGCACCATTCTTTGGGAATCCAATCCTCCCAGGCCCCTCAGCGCTGACCTCGATGCAAGGAGTCGCTGGGCCTCAGATTCATAGTCACCACTAGACTCCAAGTGGGAGACCGACAACGAGGCATTCCCAGAAACCAGACAGCACAGAGACATCCACTCTGACCTGGCGTCCCGGCACCATTCTTCCCCAGAGGACTTGGCCTTTGAAGACTTTGTCAGGAATATGGCCAGAGTCCTCTCGGTGCAAACAGAGGCGGAGGAGGACCTGTGCACCGAAGAGCTGGATCTTCTCCAGTGCGATTCTCCCCCCCCCCCCCCCCCAGAAATCTCACAGTACCGATGCTGCTGATCCTCGAGTGGTTCCTGCTGAGGATGTGGGAGACCCTGGCGTCAGTACCAGTAGTCATCCAGCGCCTCAATGCCATGTTCTGTGTCAGGAAAGGGCCGGAGTTCCACAAACCCCAACTCCCACATAACTCCATTGTTGTCAAATCAACCTTGCAAAAACCTAAGAGTCAGAAGACCCATACTTCGGTTCCACCTGGTAGGGATGCTAGAGCCCTCGATGCCCTTGGGCGCAAGTGCTACCAGGGTTCGATGCTGAGGTGTCGGAGCCAAACCTATGAGCTATACATAGGCATATATCTCAAGGCCCTAACCCAGGAATTGTCCGGGTTTTCAACAGGGCTTGCTGTGGAACTCCTCCAACGGTTCCAATCCCTGACCTCTGGGATCAAGGGCTGCTTAAAGTTCCTTTCCCGGGCGGCCTATGATGACTTTGAGTCAGCGGCTCAGGTAGCAGCGGCCGGTATCAGCGTCTGGCATCAAGCCTGGCTGCAGTCTTTGAATCTCGAGCAGTGGGTCCAAGACAAGCTGCTCAATGTCCCCTGTACTGGTGAGAACCTGTTCGTCAAACCTGTGGCCAACAAGGCGGCCGTGATAGAGGCTCTCCAAAAAGACCTCATCCTTTCCTCCCCCTAAGAAATTATTGGGAAAAGACCCCTATTCCCAAGGAAAAAGGGGGCCCTTTCATCAAAGTTACCATTACCAGCCCTTCTCGGGCCAGCAGCAGGGTTGTCACCCTAAAAGACAAAATCATGGGGCCCAGAAGCCAAAGGCACAGAAGCCTCAGGCCCTGGCTCCCACCCATTCTGGGGGGTGCTTTTGACTCTTGGGCTCCCACCCATTCTGGGGGGTGCTTTTGACTCTTGGGGCAGGGCCTTCCCTCTCCTGGGAGACCTTCACCAGCCCACAGGCACTCTTTTCCCACAAATGGTCCAGTGTCACCTCAGACCAGTGGGTACTGCAGGTGGTAAGGGAGGGATACCTCATCCACCTACAACAGGTTCCATCCAGGAGAGCCAGTGCGACCTCTCCTTTACCAGGCACTTCTGCTCTCAGAGCTCACACGTCTGCTCAGGGACAATGCAGTAAAGTATGTACCCAAACATCTGTGGGGGAAAAGGCTTCTGCTCCAGATACTTCCTTGTCCCAAAGGGGACGGTGTGCCCCAGGCCTATACTAGTCCTGAGAAACACAAACACATTTCTGGTGAAGGAGAAGTTCAAAATGCTCTTCCTTGGAACACTGCTGCCTTACCTCCACCGGGGAGACTGGCTGTGCTCCTTGTACCTAAAGGATGCTTACGCACACATCCTGATCCATCTCTCCCACAGACAATATCAATGGTTCATAGTGGAAAGAGGGCACTACCAGTACAAGGTGCTACCCTTCGGCCTGGCCTCCTCACCAAGGGTCTTTACCAAATGCCTGGTGGTGGTAGTCACCTACCTGCACCTACAAGGGGCTTTTGTCTTCCCCATTAGGATAACTTGCTCATCAGGGGTGGCACAGCCTCAGAGGTCAATCAGGCCACAGAATGTGCAGCCTTTTGTTGCAGCACCTGGGGTTTGTCATCAGCTACCCCAAATCCCATTTCTCTCTAGCCCAAAGTCTGGAGTTCATAGGTGCCCAGTTGGACATGTTGCTGGTCAAGGCCATCCTTCCAAGAGAAAGGGCAGAACGCCTCAGGCAACTGGCAGAAGAGGCACAACGCTGCTGGTGAGTGCCAGCTCATCTCCTCCTTCGCCTACTGGGCCATATGGCTTCGACAGTCCACGTCATGCCCTCAGCATGCTTACACATGTGGACAGCCCAGTGGTGCCTCCGCTCACAGTGGACTTGGGCCACAGGCAGACTATGGGACAGGGTCAGGGTTACCCACAAACTGGCAGTGTCTCTCAACTCTTGGCAAAACCTGCGCCACCTCCAGACAGGAATGCCCTTCTCAGGCACCACGCTGCAGAGGACCCCTGGCCACAGATGCCTCCCTCCTGGGATGTGGGGCACATTGTGGAGACCGCCGCACACAGGGCAGCTGGTCTCAGGAGGAGTCATTCCTACAGATCAGTCTCCTGGAGCTCAAGGCAATTTTCTTGGCCCTAGGAGCATTTTGCCACTGCCTGCGACACCGACCTGTACTGATCCAGACAGACAACCAGGTCACCATGTTTTATATCAACAAGCAGGAGGGTTATGAGTTCGTACTCCATCTGCCAGGAGGCGATGACTCTCCATTCCTTTGCAGCATGCAACAACATGATTCTTGAGCGGTGTACATCCTGGCCCAGGACAACTGCCTAGCAGACAGGCTAAGCAGAGTCCTTTGCCCACATGAGTGGTGCTTAAACCCCAGAGTGACGAAGCATCTCTTCCACCTCTGGGGCAGGCCCGCAATGGACCTATTTGCCTCTCCAGACAAAATGCAGCTACCCCGCTTCTGCTCTCGTCAGTCGCAATCGGAGAGAGTGGCAGCAGATGCTTTCCTGATCTCCTGGTCCGAGGGCCTACTCTATGCGTTCCCACCAACTCCCCCCCAATTACCAGGACCCTCTTCAAGGTTCAGAGCATGAGGGCCTCAGTTATACTGATTGCCCCCAGGTGGCCCAGGCATCCTTGGTTCCCTCTGCTACTTTCCATGTCTGTGGCATTCCCAGTCCCACTGGGCCGAGCCCCGGACCTCTTGTCCCAGGAGGAGGGCGCTCTCTCCTGCACCCCAATCTTGGGTCGCTAATGCTAGCAGCGTGGCTGCTGAAAGTGTAGTGTCAGCTCCTTTCATTCTTCCAGGAGAATTCGAAGAGATCCTACTGGCCTCCTGAAAACCCTTCACCAGACAGGCTTATGCCTTTAAGTGGAGAAGGTTCTCTGCCTGGTGTGCAGAAAAGGAGGAGAATCCCTTCTCCTGCCAGGTTCAACTAGTGCTGCAATACTTACTGCACCTGTCACACACCGGGCTGAAATCGAACTTGGTGAGGGTACATCTGAGCGCCATTGCTGCTCACCACCACGCTGTCAAGGGAAAACCCCTCATAAGCCATCCCCTGGTCTCTAGGTTCCTCCGGGTCCTCCTGTTATCCAAGCCCCCTCTCTGCCCCCCAGCGGCAGAGTGTGACCTCAACGTGGTGCTCTCTCAACTCACCAAACCACCGTTTGAGCCCCTGGCCACTTGCCACCTGCGCTACCTGTCAAGGAAAGTGTTTTTCTCCAGGACCAAGCAGGAAGTCAGTCCTCACGGGTGACGTCGGCGCCGACGGAGCCCTCGCGGAGCAATTTTCCCCAGCTTTCAAAGAAAGCCTTTGGGAATTGCAGCGCGCATGCGCGGTCCCCTTCCCGCCCAAGGGTGCCATCTTAGCCAGTCTTCTTTTTTCCGCGGAGCCCTACAGACGTACCCGTCGTGTCCCCGCGAAAAAGTTGATTTTTCTTCATTATTAATCTTTTTTCCTTCGGTTCGACGCCGGTCTTTTTCCCGCCCGGACTCGCGACGCCGGTCACGAGTCCTCTCCTGCGATTGCGGGTTTTCTGACTTAGTCAGTTTTCGTTTCGGTTTTTCCCTGGCAGCCCGGTCCTTTGACCTCGCCGGGGCCCTTTTTCCCCCGATGGCTGCCAGTGGTTTCAAGCGGTGTGGTCAGTGTGACCGAAATATGTCACTAACTGACACACACGACAATTGCCTCCGCTGCCTGGGCCCGGATCATGAAGAAATGATCTGTGGGCCTTGTGGCAAACTTTCCTCCAAAGCGTTGAGAAGTCGGCGGCATCAGCGGGATAGAATCTTCGCTGACCCCAGCCGTACCCGGACCTCGTCGGACGCCTCCGCGTCCAGGGGTTCCAGCTCGGACCGTCGCCGGAGTTCCTCCGACAGGGGTTCTCCCTCCGGGGACCATCGACGGAAGGTGAAACCCGCGAGGGCGGCGTCGGTGGACGCTCCTGGCTCCGCGAGGGCCAGGTCGCATAGCCCCGATAGCCGCCCCGGGTCCTTGGAGAAGGAGCACCTCACGAAGTGACCTCGCCTGGAGTCGGAGCTGCCTGCTCGGGTAAGTCCTGTGGTCCTTCTGGACTCGCCTCCGCGACAGCCGACGTCGGGCCCGACGCCGTCGGGGCCCGAGTCGGGGGCTGCTGGGTCACCTGAGCTCGGACTCAGGTTGACGGCCTTGGAGAAAAGACTGTCTGCCTTCATGGACCAGCAGCGGGCACTGCTCGCTGGCTTCGCTGGCGCCGCTGCCCCGACCGCCGGGACGTCGACGTCCAAGTCGACCCCGGAGACCGAGCCGATCCTCGAGTCGATGCGAACTCGAGTCGATCCTCGGTCGAGGTCACCCTCGGCCTCCCGTTCGGGACCGAGGTCGCCGACGCCGACTCCCTCGGCGTCGGGGCGGCAGGCGCCGCGCCCTGCCCGGGCCGACCCCACCGAGTCCTCGTCGGAGTCGGTCTGGGAGTCTGAAGAGGAAGAGTCGCCTGATTCTTTTCGGACTCGGTGTGTCCCCTCGGACTCACCTGAGTCCGAACCTCGGAAGCAGTCCCCCCCGGAGGATGCCCGGTTCTCGGACTTCGTTAGGGATATGGCCAAGGCTTTGGCCTTCCCTGCGGACCCCGAGGAGGAGCCGAAGAGCCGAAGAGCTCGACGCCCTCCAGTATGACTCTCCCGCCAGGGAACACTTTACTGTACCGGTTCCTCCCATGCTGGAACGACTACTCTTCCGCATGTGGGAGAGTCCGGCCACCTCGCCGGTCCTGAGCAAGCGGGTCGATTCTATCTATCGAGTCCGCAAGAGCCCTGGCTTCCAAAAAGCACAGCTACCACACCATTCCATGGTAGTGGAATCGGCCATGCATCGTCTTAAGAGCCAGAAGATGCACTCCTCGGTGCCTCCTGGCAGGGAGGCCCGTAACCTGGATGGTCTTGGTAAGAAGTGTTTCCAGGGCTCTATGCTCGCATGTCGTGTCCAGACCTACCAGCTATACATGGGCATGTATCTCCGAGACCTGGCTAAAGAGCTAGCCGGCTTCTCCGCTGGTTTGTCCGAGGAACCCTTGCGGAGGTTCCTGGCCTTGTCCACTGGCATTCGGGAATGCTCAAAATTCATGTCCCGAGCAGCCTATGATGGCTTTGAGGCATCGGCTCGAGTGGCCGCAGCCGGCATCGGTGCCCGCCGACAGGCTTGGCTTCAGTCGTCTGACCTTGAGCCCTGGGTGCAGGACAAGTTGGTCGATGTCCCTTGCCGAGGCGAAAACCTCTTTGGCAAGCCCATGGCTGATAAGGCTGCACAAATTGAGACGGAGACTCTCACCAGGACTAGGCTTTCTAGGAAGACCTCCGCCCCTTCCCAGAAAAAGAAGGGCTCGGGAAAGAAGTCCTTTTACCCGAGGAAGGCGGCTGCCTACAAACAGTACCCCCACTATCAGGCCCCTACAGCTCCCCAACAGGGCCAGCAGGCCAAGGGACGGGGTAACGGGTCCCGTAGGCAGCAAGCCCCCAAGCCTGCACCACCAGCCCCTGCTCCGCAGGGTGGGGGTTTTTGACTCCTTAAGCATAGCCTCTCCCCCCCCCGCTGGTTCCTCCCAGCACCGGAGGCCGGCTGGTTCACTTCGCCCACAGGTGGTCCAGCATCACCTCAGATGCCTGGGTGCTTCAAGTCGTGCGAGAAGGCTATCTTCTCCACTTCCACCAGGTCCCTCCCTCCTATTTTCCGGGAGAACCTCCACGACCCCCTCTGCACAGGGACTTACTCCTTCAGGAGTTAGCAGGTCTTCTACAGGAACAGGCGGTGGAACCGGTGCCCCACCACCTGAAAGGTCAAGGCTTTTATTCCAGGTATTTTCTAATACCAAAAAGAACAGGAGGCCTCAGACCCATCCTGGACTTGCGCAACCTCAACAAGTTCCTCGTGCGGGAGAAGTTCAAGATGCTTACCCTTGGAATCCTTCTGCCCTACCTCCAGCAGGGAGATTGGCTATGCTCCTTGGATCTAAAGGATGCCTACACGCACATCCTCATCCACCCAAGCCACCGCCAATACCTAAGGTTTGTGGTGGCAGGAAATCATTACCAGTACAGAGTACTGCCCTTTGGCCTGTCCTCCGCACCGCGAGTCTTCACAAAATGTCTCGCGGTGGTGGCGGCCCATCTCAGGCTTCACGGCCTCTATGTCTTTCCGTACCTCGACGACTGGCTCATCAGGGCAGCGTCCGCTCTGGAGGTCACCAACGCCACGCGCCGCACGGTGACTCTTCTGCAGTACTTGGGCTTTGTTATAAACTTCGCAAAGTCCACTTTGCTCCCCTCACAGGATCTCAAGTTCATCGGCGCAAGGCTGCACACTCCTCAGGCACGAGCGTACCTACCGCTCGACAGGGCTCAACGCTCATGGACCTAGCCGACCGTTTTCGCAGCCAGCCCCTGGTCTCCGCCAGGCGCTTCCTGAGACTACTCGGCCATATGGCTTCCACTGTCCATGTGACCCCCAATGCCCGCCTGAATATGCGGCCTGCTCAATGGTGTCTCCGCCAGCAGTGGCGACAAGCCACAGGCGGCCTAGCAGACCTAGTCCGCGTCTCCGAGCCGCTGATCTCGTCTCTCCGGTGGTGGCTTCAGCGGCCGAACCTGATATTCGGCATGCCTTTCCAGTCACCTCAGCCGGCCCGGGTGCTGACAACAGATGCATCCCTCCTGGGCTGGGGAGCGCATTGCCAAGGGGCACGTACTCAGGGCCTCTGGACCACGTGGGAGTCTGCTCAGCAGATCAACTTCCTGGAGCTCAGGGCGATCCGCCTGGCTCTCAAGGCCTTCTCCCACCTGACTTCTCACCAGTCCGTCCTTGTCCAGACGGACAATCAAGTTGCCATGTTCTACGTGAACAAGCAGGGGGCACGGGCTCCTTCCTCCTCTGCCGGGAGGCACAGAAGCTCTGCTCTTGGGCCGTCAGTCACGGCGTTCTCCTCAAGGCAGTTTATCTCCCAGGCCAAGAGAATTGCCTGGCGGACAAACTCAGCAGGATCCTTCAGCCGCACGAGTGGCGTCTGGATCCCTTGGTAGTTCAGAAGCTCTTTCTAAAGTGGGGCCTCCCCACGGTGGATCTCTTTGCCAGTCCTCACAACCGGCAACTTCCTCGCTTCTGCTCTCGTCAGCCACACCCCCTTCGGGTTGCGGCGGACGCTTTTCTACTCTCATGGTCGGGAGCCTTCTGTACACTTTCCCTCCCATCCCGCTAGTCTCTCGGACTCTTTTCAAGGTTCTCCGAGACAAAGCCTTCATGATCCTGGTGGCCCCTCGCTGGCCCAGACAGCCGTGGTTTCCGCTCCTGCTGCAGTTAGCGGTGGAGGATCCACTCCCTCTGGGGTTACAACCGGATCTCCTCACTCAGGATCAGGGGTCTCTGCTACACCCCAACCTCAGGTCTCTCAACCTAATGGCCTGGCTGCTGAGAGGGTAGTCCTTGCTCCCCTTCTCCTGCCGGCAGAGGTGGAGGAGGTCGTCCTAGCTTCGCGACGACCTTCTACCCGCAAATGCTACGCCCTTAAATGGCGTCGTTTTTCTGTTTGGTGTACCCGACAGTCTCAGGATCCCTTCTCCTGCCCGGTGTCGGTGGTCTTGCAGTACTTGCTTTACCTCTCTAATCTGGGACTTAAGTCCAACTCCGTCAAAGTTCACCTCAGTGCTCTTTCAGCACATCATGTGCCGGTGGACGGCAGACCTCTCTCCAACGACCCTCTCGTAGCGAGGTTTCTCCGAGGTCTCCTTCTACTTAAACCACCTCTGCGCCCGCCAGCGCCTGACTGGGACCTGAATGTGGTTTTACAGCGGATCACGTGTCCGCCTTTTGAACCTATGGCTACCTGTTCTCTCCGTTTTCTTTCTTGGAAAAACACTGTTCTTGATAGCCCTCACTTCCGCTAGACGCGTAAGTGAATTGCAGGCCCTCGTGTCTGATCCCCCTTACACTCGGTTCTACAAAAATAGGGTAGTCCTACGGACTCACCCAAAATTTCTTCCAAAAGTGGTCTCCCCCTTTCACATCAATCAGGAGGTGGTACTTCCAACCTTCTTTCCCAGACCACACTCCAGCCGAGCTGAAACGGTCCTCCATACCCTGGACTGTAGAAGGGCTTTGAACTTCTACCTTGACCGTACGCGGGAGCACCGTAAAGCTGCTCAGCTTTTTGTGTCTTTTGACCCCAATAAATTGGGGCTCCCGGTCTCCAAGCGTACTCTGTCCATCTGGGTTGCGGACTGTATCTCTTGGGCTTATGGGGCAGCCGGACTCTCCTTGGAAGGTCGAGTCACGGCTCATTGCGTTCGGGCAAAGGCTACGTCAGTGGCTTACCTCCGCTCTGTTCCGCTGGCAGACATCTGCCGGGCCGCTACTTGGTCTTCGAGCCAGACCTTTGCAGTCCATTACTGTCTCGAGAGGGAGTCCCGCAGGGACAGTGCTTTCGGACAGGCAGTCCTCCGTAATCTCTTCGAGGTCTGAGCAACTCCTACCCTCCATCCCGGATGTGGGCTACCGGTGGGTGATAATTCAGCGAAGATTCTTTCCTTCTGTGCTGCTGAGCTAGAGGGAGCTCATTTTTGTGCTTAGGGTCTCCGGTAGCCTTGAGCTTGGGAGTCCCATAAGTGAGGACTGACTTCCTGCTTGGTCCTGGAGAAAGCGTAGTTACTCACCTGTAACAGGTGTTCTCCAGGAGCAGCAGGAATCAGTCCTCACAACCCTCCCTCCTCCCCGTGGAGTTGCAATCATCTGCTTTAGTTTTTTTTTGCAAATTTTTATGCTGTCTTTTTTAGCTATGTCATCTGACTGGCTAAGATGGCACCCTTGGGCGGGAAGGGGACCGCGCATGCGCGCTGCAATTCCCAAAGGCTTTCTTTGAAAGCTGGGGAAAATTGCTCCGCGAGGGCTCCGTCGGCGCCGACGTCACCCGTAAGTGAGGACTGATTCCTGCTGCTCCTGGAGAACACCTGTTACAGGTGAGTAACTACGCTTTTCTGGAGGCCCTCACATCCACTCAAAGGGTGAGTGAACTTCAAGCTCTTGGCAGATCCACCATATATAAAAGGTTCTATAAGAACAGGGATGTGCTCCACACACACCCCAAATCTTTCCCGAAGGTGGTGTCTCCTTTCCACCTCAACCAAGAGGTAGTCCTCCCCACCTTCTTCCCACGACCTCATGCCAGCAAGGAGGAACTAGTGTTTCATACACTAGATTGCAAATGGGCCCTGTCCTTCTATTTACAGCGGACTCAAGCCCATCGAAAAGCTCCTCAGCTTTTCGTGTCTTATGACCCCAGCAGAATGGGTCTCCCCATGATCAAGCGAACTCTGTCCACTCGGGTGGCAGACTGTATTGCCCTAGCCTATGAGCAAGCTGGCCTCTCCCTTGTTCACCAGAACACAGTGCATCGCGTGAGGGCGATAGCTGCATTGGTGGCCAACCTCCACTCAGTGCCGGTGATGGAGATCTGCAAGGCTGCCACATGGTCTTCAGTTCATACATTCGCAGCTCACTACTGCCTGGAGAGCGAGTCCCACAGTGATAGTGTCTTTGGCCAGGCAGTACTCTGTAATATTCTCAGAGTGTAGGCAACTCCTGCCCTCCAACCTTTCTGTGTTCAGGCCACCAGAGTATTAGTGTTGCTGGACGTTAGGGTCATGCAGATTCTCTGTGGGGACTCTCCTTCTACAACTCGCAGCTAACCATTTGGTCGCCTTTGGTGCTGTCTTGGTTCAGTCCTCGGCAGCCTGGAGCTAGGGAGTCCCATATGTGAGGACTGACTTCCTGCTTGTTCCTGGAGAAAGTGTAGTTACTCACCTGTAACAGGTATTCTCCAGAGACAGCAGGAATCGGTCCTCACAACCCTCCCTCCTTCCCTGGGAGTTGCCTCCCTACCTTTTTTAGTTTTTACTGCGGTCCTAGCTATGTCATCTGACTATCAAACTTCGTAAATACTCACTCCATTATTATCATAAAGTTCATATGTGTTAAAGAGTATATAAATAGATCTCCAGGAACAAGCAGGAATGTAGTCTTCACATATGGGTATCATCGGTACCGACAGAGCCTGCGCGAGTACGCTCTCCAGCGTCCAATTAGAAAGCTTTTGGGAGCATCCCACAGCGCCTGCGTGCTGCCTTCCTGCCTTTCCCAACTGCCTCTCTCCAGTTCTTCGTTTTCCGCGGAGCCAGCAGGTCGTCGTTCCTGTCACCGCAGAAAATATTTTTTGTGATCGCGTCTGCCTTCCTCGATGCTATACCGATACCGCCGGTTCTCCTTTCTTTCTTTTAAAAAAAAAAAAAAGAGTATTTTTTTCCAAACTTTTCTTTTCCAGGTGCATGCACCATTTTGAGCCTTAGGCCCAAGATTTCCTCCACTATGGAAAAACCCGCTTCAGGTTTCAAAAAGTGCACCAAGTGTGGCGGTACCATCTCCGTCACCGACACCCATGAGTGGTGTCTTAAATGTTTAGGTCCTGACCACTCCATCACCGAGTGTATGGCTTGTGCCATGATGTCCAAGAGGGGTTGACAAAACCGAGCTGCCAAGCTCAGCACCCTTTTTCCCTCCGATGCAGCCGCTGTGGCATCGACGTCATCCAGGGCTTCGTCTTCCTCCCATGGATCTCAGGTAACTAAACATAAGTCTGGCCGGTCCTCAAAGGGTAGATCTCCTTCCAAGCATCGAGATGCCTCTGGCGTTGCCCTTGAGGGTTCTGTACCGGCAAAATTGCCCCAGCGGAGGCTTCGGCTTCCAAAGCATTATCGGGGCTCCAGGATGTTCTCGAGGCCTCAACCTCGGCAGAACTACTGGTGCCATGCTCTGGGGTACCGGCTGCTTTCTCCGGTACCGATACCCAGGCATCAGCAGCGTCGATAGACCAGAGGTTCCTGGCTATTGAACGCAGTCTGACGGCTCTCCTTGCGGCATCGACACCCTCGGAACCGCGTCAGACAGTTCTACCGGTACCGACAGCATCAACATCGGTGTCCGCATTGCCGGCACCCAGCCATGCGATGCCTTCCGGTACTGATACACTGGTACCGATTCCCCCCGGTACCGACTTCGGTCGGTACAGGTATCGGGCTCTTCAAGAGCATCCAGACAGAAAGTATTTGAATCCTCGGAGGAGTCTAAGGATTCTGACAGCTCTGTCGGTACCGGAATTCTTCTCCCGGAGGAGCCTTCCTCTCCTAAACGTAGGATGTCTCCTCCAGAATATATCTCCTTTCAGGATTTTATCAGGGAGGTGGCTCGAGGTCTTTCCATTACTGTGGCTCCCGAAACCGAGCCCAGGGCAAAGGAGTTGGAGATTCTGCAATATCCCAAGGCTCCTAAAGAGGCAGCTACTTTGCCTATCCATGCGATATTACATAATCTCATGCTAAGAATGTGGGGAACACCTCTTACCACCTCCCCTCACTCTCGTAGACTGGATACCATGTATCGAGTCCTTCCTTGTCCTGGTTTTCAAAAGACTCAGCTTCCTCACCACTCTATTGTAGTGGAATCAGTTATGAGAAGGATCAGGAGTGCAAAGAGGCATGCCTCTAATCCTCCAGGACGTGAGTGTAGAACTTTGGATGCCTTTGGACGTCATACTTTCCAGGCTTCCATACTTTCTGCCAGGATCAGTTCCTATATTTTATATATGGGAATGTTCCTTAAGGAAGTCACAGGAGATTTAGAGGTTTTGAGCCCTCTTCTTCCTGATGATAAAAGGCAGGATTTTCTCACACTGGTTAAACATGCCCAGGATGTTTCTAAGTTTGTTAACCGTGCAGCTTTTGACTGCTTTGAGTGCATAAGCAGAACCTCTGCCATTGCCATAGGTGCACGTAGAATTGCCTGGCTCCAGGCATCCGATTTGGAGCTCTGGGTGCAGGACAAACTGGGCAATATCCCTTGTACAGGTGAGAATCTATTCAGCAAAAATTGGCAAGAAAAAGCCAATGAGTTGGATGCTGACAACTCCACTTTGGATAGGTTATCCAAAGCCACAGCTGATCATGCAAGGAAGAAATCTTTCAAGAAACCATTCTTCTAAAAAAAGAAGAGGTTTTATCCCTCTTATTCCCAGCAGGGACGTTCTGCAGGTCAGCCTGCCCGAAAGAGTCAGCAACCACCTAAGCAAAGGAAAGCAAAGACTGCTAAGCCTCAACCGTCTCAGCAGTCTCAGCCTCCACAAGGCCTTTGACTTTCATCTAGAGAACTTAGCTTTCCTGGCCCTCAACGGACCAGAGCCTTCCACCATTCCTGGAAGGTTGTGTCACTTTGCCCCCAGATGGGGGCAGATAACAGCAGAACGTTGGACTCTATCCATTATAAAAGAGGGGTACAGAGAGGAAGTGACGTCATCGGCTAGAATGGCAGCCTAGTTGGTGAGCTCCGGAGGGCAGCCTAAGCATTTAAAGTTTATCCCCTATTAAAGTCAGCGAATTTGGGAGCCCTTAGTCGGTGGTGGTACAGGGCATCCTGCAGCGTCGAATGGCGACGAGAAAGAAGGCAGCAGACCTCAAGGAGTTCGCCTATGGCGGTGGGAACCCGCGGCAGGGGAGAAGAAAATGGCGGGCCTGAGTGTGGGCAATGGAGAGACTCCAGTGGGCAAGGGCCGGAGGAGTGAGGTCCTGGAGCCGGCGGCGATGGTTGTGCAGAACGTCACGCGCGGGAAGAGTTGGTGTGGATGGTTTAATGATTTTAAAACGGACTTGCACGCAGTAAAAGTAGAAGTGGGTGAAATGTGCAGTGCATTGAGAGAGGAGATGGTGGAGCTGGGGAATAGATTGGATGCTCACGATCAGCAGCTGGAGAAGCTAGCTACCCGGCAGAGCGCGACGGATAACACACTTCATAAACTGGAGGCTTGGAAGGACTTGCTGATGTTGAAAGTGGAGGACCTGGAAAACAGGTCCCGCAGGAACAATTTGCGCATCCGCGGGGTACGGAGGAGAAGGAGTTTGCCGACAGTGAGAAGGTGGCTAAGCGGTGATTCGAACCGTCTTGGTGGAGTTGGGGCAGGAGACAGAGCCGGCGGAACCACGGGTAGTGAGAGCTCATCGTGCCCTTGGTCCGGTTAGGCCTAATCGGCCACGTGACTTGGTTTTATGTTTGGAGGACTATAAACTGAAGGAAAGAGTTCTGCATCTTACGCGCACCAGCAAGGATTTTACTTGGCAGGGGTATTATGTGCAATTTTACCCAGATCTTGCGGCAGGGACCTTGCAGCGGCGCAGGAAATGCATCCGGTAACGTCAGTCATACAGAAGGAAAATGTTCGGTACAAGTGGCTTTATCCCTTTGGCCTGATATTCACTGAGGGGCTTAAGAACTCGAAGGCCCACTCGGTCACTGAGTCAAAAATGGCCCTAAAAAAGGCGGGCCTGGGTAGTGGATTATAGCCGAGGACCAGAGGCAGGACTTGGGGAGGCGGCACACGATGGCGCCAGGAGTGGAGTGAGGAGACGACGCACCTCGGCGGCGGAGATGCCAGCGGAGCTTCTTGCCAGTATGGAGGCGGTGGAGGACACTTGAAGAGTTTGGGAGTACTGTGGACTTTATTTAACTTGTTTAGCCCGGCACTTGCGAGGGCTAGTATTGGTCTGTTGCCTGTTCTTTTTCTTTTGTGTTTTATTTAATTGGGGTGTCTGATTTTTCTAAATAGGTTTAGTATGCAATGGGTGATGTAAAGGGGGGGGAGGGGTGTGTGAGAGAGGGTTGGGGAGGGGAACGGGGGAGATGGGGCAGTGGAAGTTGCTGGGACGGGAGGGAGAGGGAGGGGGAGGGAGTGTGGTTTTGGCAGGGTAGGGAAGGAGGGCTGGATATGGGGGATGTAAGTGGGGCTTGGGGGGAGGAGCGCATGGGGGCAGCTGTCTCTGGTTGATGGGCACTACTCCGACGGAGACCTCCAGGGGATGGAGGGGGGACTTGGTTGGGAGGGGGGAGGGGGGGACGGGAGGGGGGGGGGAGGGCAGAGGGGAGGGGGGGGAGGGGGAGGCAGGGGGGGGAACGAGGGGGGCAGGGTGAGGGAGGGGATGGGAAGAGAGTGGGAGTACAGCAACTGGTTGTGGCCACAATGAATGTTCGGGGCTTGGGAACATGGCGGAAACGGAAGATGGTGGAAAGGGAGGGGGGTAGACTGCGAGCAGATTTCATTTGCATGCAGGAAACCCACCTGAAGGTGGGACAGGAGCGGATGATGCAATCAAAGCGTTATCCCAGGGTCCTGCTGGGAGGGCAGCGGGCGGCGGCTAGGAGAGGGGGGAGTGGGTATTCTGGTGGGGCGGAGTGGCGGAGAGAGTGGTGGGAGAGTATCGAGATAAGATGGGTAGGGCGTGGGACTTAAAGTTCAAATTGGTGGGGAACAGGTGTGGATAGTGAGTCTTTATGGACCTAACGAGAAACAAGGGGAGTTCTTTGAAAGAATGCAAATTGAATTGGGGGGACTGGGCGGGGCCCCTCTTATCCTTGGGGGCGATTTTAATTTAACGGTTAATCCACGTTTGGATAATGGCGGGGCAGTGGTTTAGGTAAACGGGTAGATAGGCGTAAGATGAGAACCCTGAAGGAGGGATTGGGGGTGGAGGATGTGTGGCGGAGTCAGAATCCGGGCTGTAGACAATATACTTATTTTTCAGCTCCCCATGGTACCTACAGTCGGATAGATATGGTGTGGGCGGGGGGCACATGGTTGAATAGGGTAATTGAGGCGGATCATGGGTCCATAACATGGTCAACCATGCGCCTGTCTGGGCTCGGTTCAGTTTGGGGTATGTGGATGAGGGCTTTAAATTTTGGTGGATTATTGATGGATTGTTTGATGCCCCGGGGGTGACTGCTCGATTGGGGTGGGTGATTCAGGAATATCAAGAGTTTAACTTGACTGGGGAGGTGGAGTTGGGGGTGGTCTGGGATGGGCTCAAGGCGGTGGTTCGTGGGCATTTAATACAGGAAGCTGCACGGCTGCGGCGAAAGAGGGGGGAGAGGGAACAGCGCTTGTTACAGGCTATTCGTGGCTTAGAGCGGATGGATGGGGAAGGGTAGGGGAGGTAGCGAGGCAGTTGAAGTAGTTGAGGCAGGAACTTGAGCATTTGAGGGGCGGGAGAAATAGCCTATGAGTTGAGGGTGTTAAAAACAGGGATGGTTTGAGGGGGGAAATCAGGTGGGGCGCAGGTTGGCCCGACGGTTGAGGAACAAAGCCCAGAAGGCGAAACATTGGGGGTATCCGGGTGCAGGGGTAAGCTGGTACATGGGAACAACGAAATTAGGGCTTTGTTTTTGGACTATTATAAGAAATTGTACACTAGTGAGGTGGAGGGGGGGAAAGCCCTGTGCGAGGCGTACTTTGAATGAGTGCGGTCTTCCATCGGTGTCTCCGGCGGAATCGGAAAAGTTGGACAGCCCCATATCAGTGAGTGAAGTAGACGTAGCGATTCGAGCGTTAAAACGTGGTAAAGCTCCAGGGTTAGATGGGCTGTCGGGGCGATTCTACCAGGTGTTCCGATCCCAGTTGGGGCCTCTCATGGTGGACGTGTTTATGGGGTGTTGATAGGGGGGGAGATCCCCCGCTCTATGAGGGAGGCTGGAATCACTCTTATACCAAACCAGGGAAAGATGTAATGGTGTGCGGGTCGTATCGGCTATATCCCTGTTAAATGTTGACGCTAAGGTGCTGGTTTTTGGCCACTAGATTGTCTGGGGTGATGCCTGCCTTGATACACCCTGATCAGACTGGTTTTATAAGTGGGAGGCAGGGGGGGACAATACTCGAAAGATTTGTAACCTTACTTGGGAGGTGCAGCGGACGGGTCAGGAGGCAGTTTTTCTCTCGGTGGATGCTGAAAAAGCATTTGATCGGGTGGAGTGGCCCTTTATGCTTAGTGTATTGGAAAAAGTGGGCCTAGGGCCCCAATTTATAGGGTGGATACGGGCGATGTATTCAGGTCCACAAGCCAGGTGAGGGTAAATGGTAGCTATTCAGGGTCGTTAATTTGGGGAGGGTACCAGGCAGGGATGCCCTTTGTCCCCGCTGCTTTTTGCCCTGGTCATAGAGCCGTTAGCGGTGAGGGTGCGGGGTCGGTGGATATTAAGGGTGTGCTTATGAACTCCCAGGAAGTTAGGATTACTCTCTTCGCGGATGATGTTATATTCACGCTCCGGGAGCCCCTATTGACGTTACCCAATTTAATGAAGGAGATCGAGGCATATAGTAAAGTGGCGGGTTATAAGATTAATGACAGTAAATCGGAAATATTGGGGTTTAATTTAAGCGCAGGGAGGGTAGCGGGGTTGAAAGAGGCTTTTTGCATTTAAGTGGGTGGGAGAGCAGTATCGCTATCTGGGGATTCAGATGGGGAGGGATATGGTTGACTTAGGGACAATTAATTATGGTAAGTTATTGCAAGAAGTGCGTCGAGATTTGCAAAAATGGCGGGGGCTGTACCTTACATGGATGGGCCGGATAGCAGCTATCAAAATGAATGTCTTGCCCCGGTTTTTATTTTGTTTAGTTCCCTGCCGTGTAGGGTGTCTCGGAATTATTTGAAAGCGAGCCCAAAAAGTCTTGATGGAGTTTATCTGGGCTGAGAACCGCCCGCGGGTCGCGCGACTTACAATGTATCGGTCTAGTAAAGAGGGGGTCTGGGGGTACCCTGGTTAGAAAAGTATTATCTTGCCTCTCAGCTTAGGGTGCTGCAAAGTTGGCAGGGGGAGACGAGGCCCCCCGGTGGTGGCTTTGGAGCAGGAGAAGGATTGGAAGGGGAGTCTGGCAAAGTGGGTATGGGATCCTGGGGCAGTAGCGGAAGGGGGCCGGCGGGTAATCCGTTTCGGTCTTTGACGACGGAGCTATGGTTGAGTTCGACGCGGAAGCTGTTTGGGGGCACGCGCTATACTTGGGGTGCGTTTATTACGGGGCTGCAGGAATTTGTCCCAGGGCGGGAGGGGGGAGTTTATGGGGACTGGGAGCGGAAGGGGTTGAGATGCTTGGGGCAGTTGTTGCACTCGAGGGGGAGGCTCAAGAGTTGGGATGAGTTGAAAAATGAATTTGGGTTGGTGGATAGGGGAGGGTGGTTGGCGTATCTCCAGGTGGCATCCTTTATGGGCCGCCGAGATGTTAGGGCGGATTTGGCCAGTGCCGCCACGATGGTGGAGAAAGTGCTGGTGGGAGGAACGCGGAGGGGAGTTATTACGCATTTATATTGTGAGTTACTGCAACTGGGGGTGTGGGGGAGACATTCGGGGGGAGCGGGAGTGGGAGAGGGTCCTAGGGGGGGGGAATGGTCCAGAGAGAGGTGGCGGGGTATATATGGCTGGACTAAACGCTTAGCCCCGGGGACGATATGGCTAGAGAGTAGCTTGAAGATTAGGTATCAAACTTATTGGACCCCTTGGAAATTGAAGGCCTTCGGTAGCGGGGACTCGGGAGAGTGTTGGCGGGGGTGTATGGGCAAGGGGGATTTATATCATCTGCTGTGGGATTGCCCCAGGGTGAAGGGAATGTGGGGGGATTGGGAACGGGTATCGGGAGGTGACGGGGCTTCCAGTTGGTTTAACTCCTGCCATGGTTCTGTTGAATGAATTGGAGGATGAAGGGGAAAGGGATGCACAACTTATGATTGGATATTGTATTGGGGCAGCGAGAGGGGAGCTTCTCACACGATGGAAGTGTAGAGATGTTCCCACTCGGAGAGATATTGTTGGGAGATTAAATGGGTTGCGGAGTATGTGTGAGATTGCGGCCCATGGTCAGCAGCAAGTGCAGAACTTCAAGAAGCGGTGGCAGGGCTATGATGAGTGGTTGTTGGAAAGGAGGGGGTAGGGGGTTTGGGTTCATGTCCATAGGGGGTGGGGTCGGGAGGGTGGTGAGCGTTATACCGCCTGGCTGGTAAAGTACTGTGATTACGGGGGGTTGAGGATGTGTGGCGATGTGCAGTGGAAAGGGTTCGGGGGGGGGTTGGGGGGGTTAGCTTAGTTGGTGGGGGGTGGGGGTTGTGGGGAGGGGGGGGGTTTCGCTGCTCGCCGGATTGGGTGACTTGTTGGTGTTTATTTCAAGTGTTTGTTTTGTGTGTGTCCTGTACGCAGTTGAATAATCAATAAAAATTAAAGTTATAAAAAAAAAAAAAAAAAGAGGGGTACAAGCTTCACTTTCTTTGCATGCCTCCTCCCACAATGGTAAGACAGTTCAATTCTCAGACCTCTCTCATCAACCTGTTAGATCAAGAGGTCACTATGCTTCTTGCCCAAATGGCAATAGAAGAGGTACCCATTCCTTAACAGGGTACAGGGTTTTACTCCCCCTATTTCCTTATCCCAAAGAAAACAGGGGGACACAGACCTATTTTGGACCTCAGAAAATTGAACAAATTCCTGGTCAAAGAGAAATTCAAAATGGTTACTCTAGGAACTCTGCTGCCATACCTTCAGAGTCAGGATTGGCTTTGTTCTCTAGATCTCAAGGATGCGTACACTCATGTTCTCATCCATCCAACTCACAGAAAGTTCCTTCGGTTCCTTTTTCAAGGAAAGCACTACCAATACAGGGTGCTTCCTTTTGGCCTGGCCTCAGCACCAAGGGTGTTTACGAAATGCATGGCTGTGGTAGCGGCATTTCTCCGCACTCTAGGAATATTCGTCTTCCCCTACTTAGATGACTGGCTCATTCGAGCCCCATCAGATTCAGAGGCCAGGATTTCCCTATCTTGCACAATGCGTCTTCTTCAATACGTGGATCTTGTCATAAACATCCCAAAATCCAGTCTAACTCCCACTCCGTCTCTAGAGTTCATAGGAGCTTTGCTGGATACCAGAAAAGCAAGGGCCTATCAGACCCGTTGCCTTCGCATGGTGCAGTTAGCGTCTCAAGCAGTGTCAAAGCCTCATCTCACTGCTCGAGAAATGTTACAACTACTAGGCCACATGGCATCTACCGTGCATGTGGTTCCTTATGCTCGCCTCCATATGAGAGCAGCCCAGTGGACTTTATCCACTCAATGGACCCAGGCATCAGGGTGTCTGTCAGACAAAATAGCAAACACAGATCGCCTTATTTTGTCCCTCCAATGGTGGCAGTCCACTCAAAATCTGTTGCTGGGGTCCCCCATTTCAACAACCTTTACCCCAAGCAACTCTCACAACAGATGCTTCACCAATAGGTTGGGGAGCTCATCTGCAAGACCTCTCCACCCAAGGCACCTGGACTGCACAGGAGACTCATCCACATATCAATCTCTTAGAGCTCAGAGCAATCTTCCTTGCTCTTCGAGTGTTCCACACCCTACTCAGCTACAAGACAGTCCTCATTCATATGGACGATCAAGTAGCCATGTTCTACGTGAACAAGCAGGGAGGAACAAACTCTCTGTCGCTTTGCAACAAAGCTTTGAGACTATGGGCCCTCACCAGAGAGCATCAGATTCATCTCCTGGCAGTGTATCTTCCAGGCATACAAAACTCTTGGGCAGACAGACTGTCGAGTTCTGCTTCCACACGAATGTTCTCTACATGCAGACCAGGTGACCAAGATTTTTCAAATTTGGGGAACCCTGGACATAGACCTCTTTGCAAGTCCCTTGAATGCCAAACTTCCCCGGTTCTGTTCCAGAATTCCAGCTCAGGGCTCTCAGGCCAGGGATGCTTTCCTCCTTCACTGGGATCAAGACTTCCTTTATGCCTTTCCACCCATTCCCCTAATTCCCCAAACCCTTTTCAAGCTTCAGAGAGACAGAGGCCGTATGATTCTCATAGCTCCACATTGGCTACGGCAAGTGTTGTACCCTCTGCTTCTACATCTCTCTCAAGCTTCCTCTCTGGAGTTAGGATCTGCTCCAGATCTCCTGTCCCAGGAGGACGGAATGTTATGGCATCCCAATCCCCAGTCTCTGCATCTCAGAGCTTGGTTGCTGAAGGCCTAGATCTCCATGATCTTAACCTCCCTCAGCAAGTAAAGGATATCCTTTATGCTTCCAGGAAGCCTTCCACAAGATGCTCTTATGCTTTCAAGTGGAAAAGGTTTACCATATGGTGTTCGCAGAAGGGTCTTAACCCCCTTGCGATACCTCTAGAATCATTACTAGAGTATCTCCTTCATTTATCCAATGCAGGACTTAAAACTAACTCAGTAAGAGTCCATTTGAGTGCTATAGCAGCTTCTTTCAAGCCTCTAAATGGACAAACTATTTCCTCCCATCCTCTTACAGCAAGATTTATGAGAGGCCTTCTTCTAACTAAGCCTCCCATTAGGCCACCACCGGTGGCATGGGATTTAAACCTGGTTCTTGGTCAGCTCATGAAGCCACCTTTCGAACCCTTAGCTACTACCTCATTGAAATTCCTTTCTTGGAAGGTTATCTTTCTCATTGCAATCACATCAGCACGCCGCATCATTGAGTTGCAGGCACTAGTAGCTGATCCACCTTATACAAGGTTCCATCATGACAAGGTAGTCCTTAGGACTCATCCACACTTTATGCCAAAGGTGGTCTCGCCTTTTCATCTAAACCAGGCGGTCTACCTGCCTGTGTTTTTTCCAAGGCCTCATGCATCTTATGCAGAAAGAAATCTTAATACTTTGGACTGTAAAAGAGCTTTAGCCTTTTACTTGCAAAGAACACAGCAACATAGAAAGTCCTCTCAACTCTTTGTTGCTTTTGATCCTTCTCATTTGGGACTTCCAGTCTCCAAGAGAACACTGTCTAGCTGGATTGCTCAGTGTATTTCCTTTACCTATCAGAGTAAGAATCTTCCTCTGGAGGGCCATGTCACAGCTCACAATGTGAGAGCCATGGCAACTTCAATGGCTCATCTGCACTCTGTGTCTATCAACGACATCTATCGAGCAGCCACTTGGGCCTCGGTTCATACCTTCATAGCCCATTACTGCTTGGACAAGGATTCCCGCTGGGATGCCTTGTTTGGTCAGGCTGTTCTTCAACACCTGTTCCATACCTAATCAACTCCTACCCCACCATCCCTGGTTGGATGCCAGAGATCCATGGGGGGAAGTGGAGCCCTTTCACAGGAACACACAACTTCTGGCATCTAAAGCTAGGGAGTCCCCATATGTGAAGACTACATTCCTGCTTGTTCCTGGAGATAGCATAGTTACTCACCTGTAACAGGTGATCTCCTGGAAGAGCAGGAATTTAGTCCTCACAACCCACCCACCTCCCCTAGGAGTTGTATCTCTCTATCTATCTGTTTCTCTTTCCCTCTCTCTATCTTTCTCTTTCCCTCTCTCTCTCTCTCTTTCTCTTTCCCTCTCTCTCTCTCTCTTTCTCTTTCCCTCTCTCTCTCTCTCTCTTTGTCTCAGCTTTAAACTCAACTGGAGAGAGGCAGTTGGGAAAGGCGATAAGGCAGCACGCAGGCACTGTGGGATGCTCCCAAAAGCTTCCTAATTGGACGCTGGGGAACGTTCCCGCACAGGCTCCGTCGGTACTGACGATACCCATATGTGAGGACTAAATTCCTGCTGTTCCCGGAGATCACCTGTTACAGGTGAGTAACTGCTTTCTGAATGACCAAGACTTGGACAATCCTACCCCCGTACGGGAGGAACCCTCCGCCTGGCCCCACTGTTATCCCCGAATCCCTGGGCCCCGCTTTTGTTAAAGCCTTCCATCAGGCTACTCATTTTGGAAAAACCGCCATGGAAAAGGCTTTGAGACCCCATTTTTACATCTCCATGCTTGGGCCCTTGGCCACTTCAGTAACACAGCGGTGCCTGACCTGTGCAAAGAACAATTCGCGACAGGGTCCCTGCCCCCTCCAGGAATTCAGTCTGTAGGTACAGCTCCAATGGCAAATATTCAAGTAGACTTCACTGAGATGCCTCGGGCAAACGGCTACCGCTATTTGTTAGTTCTGGTCTGTACCTTTTCAGAGTGGATGGAGGCATTTCCACTAGAACTGAAAAAGCAAGGGAAGTCACCAAGGCCCTCCTTGATGAAATTATTCCCCGGTTTGGTATGCCACTTGTCATGGGCTCAGACAATGGCCCATCTTTTGTGTCTCAGGTTACCCAGCAGCTGGTCCATGCCCTACAGATTAACTGGAAGTTGCATGCAGCCTTCCGCCCCCAAAGTTCAGGAAAGGTGGAGCACATGAACCGTACATTGAAAGCCCAGCTCTCAAAGCTCTGTCAGGAATCTCGTCTGAAGTGGCCCCAAGTTCTACCCATAGCACTCCTCAGGATACGCTCCTCCCCAACCAAAGCACTAGGGGTATCCCCATTTGAAATCTTATATAGGAGGCCACCCCCCATTGTCCAGGGTATAAAGGGGGACATGGGCCAGATTGGGTCGGAAATTACTAGGCAGGAACTGTTAGCTTTAAGTTCTGTTTTGCAGATTCTGCAGGACCAAGCAGGAAGTCAGTCCTCACATATGGGTGACGTCGGTGCCGACAGAGCCCCCATGCGGAGCATTTCCCCAGCTTTCAAAGCAAGCCTTTGGGAATGCAGCCACGCATGTGTGGTCCCCTTCCCGCCCAAAGGTGCCATCTTGCTCAGTCTTCTTTTTTCCGCGGAGCCCTACGGACGTGTGTCCTTGTCACCCGTGAAAAAAGTTGATTTTTCCTGCGTTGAGTCGAGTTTTTTCTTTGGTTCGACATCGGTTCCTTTTCCCGCCTGGACTCGGTGCACCGGTACCGAGCCTGGATCTCTTTTTCGGTTTTTGTCCTTAGAGACTGCGTTCGCGCCAATTTTTCTTTTCCCTGGCAGCCCGATTTTTTGATCTTGCAGGGGCCCTTTTTCCCCCGATGACTGCCAGTGGCTTTAAGAAGTGTGATCGGTGCAAGAAACTGATGTCTCTCACCGACACACATGACTGCTGCCTCCGATGCCTGGGGCCAGACCATGATCCTAAGGTCTGTAGTCCCTGTGGCAAGATGTCCTCGAAGGCATTGAGGAGCCGTCAGCACCAGCGTGAGAGGATCTTCTCCGACTCTGCGTCTGGACGGGTCCGGACTTCGTCAGAGACCTCGACGTCTCGGGAGTCTGACCCCGAGCATCGTCGGGGCTCCTCTGAGAGGGAGTCCCTCTCGAGGGAGCACCGAAGGAAGAAGAAACCCGCGAGGGCGGCATCGGTGGACGCTCTTGGCCCCTCGAGGGCCAGGTCGCATAGCCCCGATCGCCGTCCCGGGTCTTCGGCATCGGAGAGGCCTGCAAAGCATCCTCGTGTAGAGTCGGAGGCCCCGAGTCACGTGAGTACTGTAGTCCTCGTGGACTCTCCTCCAGGGGAGCCAACGTCGGAGGCTGCTGGGTCTCCTGAGCTTGGACTCAGGTTGACGGCCTTGGAGAGCAGATTGTCTGTCTGCCTTCATGGAGCAGCAGCGGGTGCTGATTGCTGGTCTCACCGGCACATCTGCCCCGACCACCGGGACCTCGACGTCCAAGTCGACCCCGGAGGCCGAGCCAATCCTCGAGACCATGCGAACTCGAGTCGATCCTCGGCCGAGGTCATCCTCAGCCTCCCGTTCGGGACCGAAGTCGTCGACGTCGGTACCCTCGGCGTCGGGGCGGATGGCGTCGGTGCCCGCCCACTCGGAGCCGCTCGATTCCTCCACGGACAGAAATACGTTCTTACATTATGATAGTGCTCATCCAATAAGACTCAAGGAAGGGTTACCCTTTTCAAAGTTCATCAGATATCGAAGGAGCTGTTCAGAAAATGCGGAATTTAAAAAGCAGTCCAAAGTTTGTCAGCTAATTTTAGGGACAGAGGGTACCCAAAGCATGTAGTGAGACAAGCTTATCATAGAGCTCTTTTTTAATAATAGATTACTTTTGCTGGATTCAGGTAATAGGAAGAAAAGTGAGTAAACTAATAATGTGAATTTAGTTACAAAATATTCAACGTTCAGTTCCAAGATACAACAAATTATATCCTAACATGTAAACGTCTTAAGCACAATCCCAGGGCTGGAAAATAAAAAAGTAAGATGCGTATGGCAGCGTAACCAAAACTTAAAAGAAAAACTGAGCCCAGCAGTTTTATGAACCCCATTAAGTTCATTCCCAGAGTTAGAGGGAGACATAGGTCATAGAAAGTGCGGGAACTGTGGGATTTATTCAATAACTAGTGAAATCAACAGTTTTGAATACCATGGTATAAAGTTTAGGTTGAAAGAAAAAACCTCATGTGGCACCACGTTTGTGGTATATGCGATACAATGCCCTTGATGTTTAAGATATGTGGAAAAACAATTAGACCTTTCAGGATACGAGTAGGAGAACATTGAAGCCAATTAAAATGTAAAGTACGGGATGCACCGATGGTACAGCACTGCTTGGATAAAAAAACATCAATTTGAGGAATTAAGATGTTTTTGCATAGACAAGGTACAAAAAGGATGGGCGGGAAACTTTCAAGAACAGTCTCTGATAATATGAGAACAAAGATGGATTTTTAATTTGCGGACAGTAATTCCAGAGGGACTTAATGCACAAATAGATTGGGGGGCATGTGTTTAACACTAGAAGCCCCAAAAGGAATTTTACCTAGAAACCCCAAAGTGAGTCAATTGACACATTATCATGACGACTGCGTTTAGCTTGAAATGCAGATGTGAATTAATGTGAAGTTACTTATTTGTCAAATACGTGCAGTATGTGACGTCATTACATGATGTCATCACGTGTTTATTGTTTGTAATGTTGGAGTAAAACTGTAAACAATGATTGAAATGCGCCACCTAGAGGGAACATGACTTTATACCTAGAAGCCCCAAAGTACGTCAATTGATGTACTTTGGGGCTTCTAGGTATAAATTCATTTTCCCGTTAGGTGGTGCATCTGTCATTAATTTTCGATGCACATATTTGAACATCTTGACCTTGCTAACAAAGTCATGGAACATGACTGACATGGTTCTAGCTTTGGCGCTGGTATACATCTTCAAAGATGCATTTGCGTCAACTGATGCACTTTGGGGCTTCTAGTGTTAAACATCATAAGTAAGATAAAAAGAGCTGCTTCAGAAATAAAATCATTTACAACTAAGGGTATGTAAAAAGATATACTTTAAATAGTTGGGTTTGAATATATAGATGAGGGTATGTAAAAGTAGAACGCATCGATGAGTCAGAATTGACAGAATATATATGGAGAGGAATGAAATAGTTGGCTAGTTGGAAGAATGAAGGAAAGGTAATATAGTGGAAGGGCCTTCTTTAGAAAAAAACGGAAAAGGTCATTGAGCATGAATACGTCATTAATACATCAGGACAGGGTATAATGGGATCCCCGGGAGGGAAATTCACATGCGTGGCGTTTTTTGGTAGAGCCGACTGGCCACGACGAATACATCAATGTTTGGAAAGGCGTCTGCAGCAGTTACTACATCAGTATGAGCATCTTAAAATAGGGAAAGATAAGATCATCTAGTAGGGACTAGATATTTTATATATAAGGTTTAGGTCAAAGTTAATATGGTATTATTAAAGGTGATTTATAATGAGGTTGTGTATGGTTTTTGTCTACAGTGCTTTCTAAACCCCTGAAGAAGCTTTGTTAAGTGAAACATGGAAAGGGTGCCGAGGAGAGGCGTTGGGGAAGAAAATGAACTGACAAGCTAAGCACATTTGACGTTAACATTTAAAGCAAACGGTTTGGTAATCAGTAAGCCTGCCTTCATCAAAATAGAGAGAATCTAAAGGATGGTCATTGATGCGAGTAGGCACCAACAAAGACACATCTAAGTCTGAAGTCCAGTGCCGATAAGTCTGAGTCCTCCTTTACATAATGTCGCGCTCACACCCTTACCAGGCGGTCGCCTAGTAGGGACGCGAGACCATCTTGTATTCCTTTTCCAAAGGGTTGTAGTTGTGTAGTCAGAAATGAACCAAGTGGATGTTTTAAAGCGCACAGGAATTTTTATTAGCTTCCTTTAGGTAAGATGGTAACAATCTTCAAAGCAACTTTACACTCAGGACAAAGAAACAAAGGATAATCTTCTCCAATTAAAGCAAATATCAAAACAGTGTTTCCGTGGAATTATTTACAATGGCTTTCCTTTTCCTTCTCTCTTTAAGATGCTTCTTACTTCAGCAATAATAAAGGCACATGTATTTGCAACCTACAATCAAAGCCAGTAGGGCTGCTAGCTCCTTCTTTGCTGTTTTGAGTTAAACAGTTCTCAGCTGTCTAGCACTGCCTTGGTTGCATTAGCCACTTCTTTAGGAAAGAACCTTAATGCTTCAATATAAGACTCATTCTCTCCTTCACTTCAGGCTTTCAGCTATAACAAAGTTGTAACAGCTTTCTTAATTTATTTTCTGCTATTAGGCTTCCATTAATTAGCATCAATACAAACAGCACAGTCCATCTCAGAACAAGAAGAATCCATGTCAGTTCCTCTACCATTCACTTCCATACTTTCTTTTGAGCTGCATATTGGTAAAGCTTGGAAATGTTCAGGCACATTTTGCTTTAAGTCTTTTAAAAGCTCAAATAGCCTATTCCACTGCACTGCCCTTCCTTCTCTTGGCAGAACTTCAGCAGGCTTCTCCTGTTCAACCTTTCTTGAAAACCCCTTCTTCCTAATCTGGGTTTTCCCAGGTACAAATCCCTCTTCAGAATCAGAGCAAGAGATACAAGCCTTAAGCTTCACTGCTTTCTTTCTCCTACCTTGGAGTTTTACTGCAGGACTTCCATATCTGGGGCTTCTGTTGGCTGTGGCTATCTCTGCCTCAGAGCCAGTCAGGGAATCAGGGTAAGATTTCCTCTCCACTTCCTGGGGCTTCTGCCTGAAGACACACCCTTCAGAGGAGTCTAAGCTCTCTTGCCTTAGCTCTTCCAACGCCAGCCTTCTCTTTCTCTCCCTCTTGCCAGTATGCTTGGTCCTCTCCCTGGAACCTTCTCTGTAGCTCTCTTGACTGCAGTCCTGGCTGCTCTTGCTCTCCTTGTTCTTGTTCCTGTTTCTCCTTCCGTCTCCTATCTCTCTGTTTGCTCAAACTTAAACCTTGAGCATGGCACCTCCCCTTCTGACTGCACCCCCATGTACCTCCTACTCTTACTTATGGTTGCCATGGAGTCTGGGTGTGGCTTTAGCCTAGCTCTACCCTCGTGGTTTCTCTCACTGCTTTTACTAGGGTGTATGTGTTCTGGTGCACCCATCCCCCGCAAAGAAGAAAAATTTCCTTTTCCCTTTATTTCTTCATGCTGGACTGCACTCTCCTTACCACAATAAGTATATATTTGTAAGGATTCGTCGACAGGAAACTGTATTTATATACTCTTTAACACATATGAAATTTATGATAATAATGGAGTGAGTATTTATGAAGTTTGACAGAATTGTCCACTCTAAGGAAAGGACCAAATAGGATTGTTATGTCATCTGA
Source organism: Ichthyophis bannanicus (assembly GCA_033557465.1). Taxonomy (NCBI): domain Eukaryota; kingdom Metazoa; phylum Chordata; class Amphibia; order Gymnophiona; family Ichthyophiidae; genus Ichthyophis; species Ichthyophis bannanicus. The sequence goes on from CM066036.1 coordinate 657,201,938, forward strand.
CTGAGCAAGATGGCATCCTTGGGCAGGAAGGGGATCACACATGCATGGTAGCATGTCCTAGAGGCTTTCTTTGAAAGCTGGGGAAATGCCCCGTATGGGCTCCGTCAGTGCCAATGTCACCCATATGTGAAGACTGATCCCTGATGTCCCTGGAGAACATCTGTTACAAGTGAGTAACTACGCTTTTCATGTTTGGTCAGTAGATGCTCCCATCCAAGCTGCAGCAGAGCAAACTCCCTTTTTTTGGCTCTTTGACATGAGCCTGAGGAATTGATGAAGTACTTGGGGAGGTTCTCCACCAGAGGTGCCCGGAGGGCCTCTTCTTGTGCCATGCACAGAGCCCTCAATCTTCTACGTGTGTGTATAGGGACTATTGTCCTCTGGGTTACAGTTCAAGAAAGGGCAGTCCTTTTGGAGCTTTCTGTGCGCTAGAGTCGCCACCACAGCTTCATTGGAATTGGTAATTCCCTTTGGTGGTTTCTGGCAGTCCTTCCTAAGAAGCAGCCAATTGGGGTGTGGCTGCCATGGTTTTTCTGAAGGAATCGATACCGCCTCAAACCAATGGGTTCTTGGGGTCCACAGTGAAGGCTGAAGCCCAGCAAGACACCTGCCTTCTAATCTTAAGGTCACTAGTTAAAGCCAACCTTTATATTTAAATAAATAAATAAATGGGGACAATTGCTACAGATATATATCTATATCTCAATTAGTTATGGCAGTGCTTCTGCGAAACACACTTTTAGGGTCTCCCTACAACTCCCTGCTTATGCAAGTGATGTTTGAGAACCTTCTTCGGTGCCTCCTGCAGTTCTAAGCTATTTTACCCATGCCCTCTGCAAAGCAGGGCAGGAAAGTTATGCCATCTGCATCATCTTTCTGACCCACTCTAGACTTAAAGGACCACATTCAAAGGGTATGTCCCACTAACTTTCGCAGTTAGCAAGACTAACCCCAGCAATTAAAATTAGACTATACTCTGTGAATTAATTTTGTCTGGGAAACTTACTGCTCGACAAAATGTATCTAGCCAATACAAATTTTTAAAAAGCAACACAGTGGGTGTTTCTGGGATGCCCTAAACTGTCCTGGCATACTCCCTGAAGACGAGAGTGACAGAGATCACAGAGGGGAGAAAACAAGGAGTCCAAAAAAAAAAGTGAATGTAGTGGTAAAAAGTTAAAGGTTGGTATCAGTTTAAGTCACAATTTTCCTTATAAAAACCATCGGATCTGTCATTGCATTGGTCAGGCAGGGGGCGTTCCTCACTTTCCTAGATTTCACCAAGGCATATTTTCTGTGGGTGCAGTTTCAAAGGTTTCTCCAATTCTGTGTTCTGGGCTGCCTTTTTCCCATTCTGAGTCCTGCCCTTTGGTTTAACCAAGGTTCCCCCATACCTGTTCCAAGGTAATGGTGGTGAAAGCAGTGTTTCTGTGCCTGCAGGGAAACTGGATTCAGCCACACGTGGTCGTCTGGATGTTCTGGTCAGTCTCTTTGGAAAAGTCGACATGAGACAGATCTGGTGATTTACTAGCGGAAAAGACTGCAGATTGTGTTCAACTATTCAAAAAGCAGCCTGCTTCTGTCCCAGGACTTGGAGTACTAGGAGCACAGGTCCACCCTTTCCTGGGATGAGATTTCCTCAAGTTTTTGAGCACAGAAAGTCTTGAGGTGGCTCTATCAGCTCCATGGGGCTGGGAGTACCTCGGTTTTCTTGGGTCCATGACATCAACCATGGAGTTTGTTCCTTGGGCCAGGCAGCTGCATGCCTCGACTTGCAAAGAGCCTTTCTTGATCATTTTGTCAGCTTCTGTCCCCTTGCAGTCTGTGTTCTTTCTTCCTAACCAAACTGTTATTCTGCCTTCATTCTTGGAGGACCCCCTCACTATCTCTGGTAAACATGCAGAGGATGTTGCTCAGATGCCTGGAAATTACTAATTCCTAGTTGAGCTATCTTTTCAAACTCCACGACGGTCCAAAGGAGGACTGGCGGTGGCCAAGTTCTCTAATGTCCCCTGGATTGAGGAGGCGATTGGGTCAGCACACAATCAGACTGGTGAGCATATGCTAAAGGGAGTCACAGCTCACTCCATTATTGGATGGCGGAGTCTACTTTGGTGTCCAGAGGATGACTATAAGGTGGCTACCGAGTCTTCACCAAGCACCTTTGTGAAACCCCACAGTTGTTTGTGGGTGTTGTTACAGATAGTGCCTTTGGCAGGGCAGTCCTAGTCAAAGTGCCATATTCCTCCCACCCTGGATCTTGACTGCCTGGGTACATCCCACTCATCTGAACTGGTCTAGCAGGATGATAAGGAAAGAGATATTTTACATACCTGGTAATTTTCTTTCCTTGAATCCTGCTAGATTCATCCAGAACATACCCTGGAAGATTTCTCCTACAGGGTCGAGAGCACTGTTGCCTCTTGATTGCCTTGTCTGTCTGTGTCTGATGTAGAGTTATTTGTGGTTAGAAAATCAAATACTTGTTCCAAATGTTTACTGCGATTTATGGCTAACACTGGTAATCTTTTCAGAGTTTTTCAGTCTTGCTTACTGTTTGGAAAGTTTCATATGGGCTTTTCTCAGTGATCCACCAGTAGATATACCAAGTGATGTACACTGAAAATTGTTCAGGTCTTCCTTTTCCTGCTAGCAAGGGAGCATAACCCACTCCTCTGGATTGATCTAGCAGGATTCAAGAAAAGAAAATTATCAGGTATTTAAAATTTCCCCTTAGTGATGTCAGCATTATTTCTGACTATACGAGTGTTTGGTAGGAGCAAAACAGTGGCATTGTTGGATGTAGTTTGGCAATTTTCCTGTCCTGTTATGTTTTCTGCTCCTACTGGTTTACATCTGCTTGGTTACATTCTGCCTAAGTGGTATAGCGAAGCTTACAGAGTCTGCCTGCATCTGTCCACTTTTTAAGAGAAAAATGCCTTTTGATTTTAGCATGTTTTTTAAGGCGAATGCGTCATTGTTTTTGGACTACTATCCTTTTATTTAATCTGCATGACTTGATTACATAAGAAACATTTGTACTTCCAGCTCTGTTGGGAGCAGGGCTAGGATCTGGCACTGGGGATCCCCCTCCCCCCCCTCTCTCCCTCCCCCACCATGTTTATCTTCTCCTAACTCGCTTTATTCAGTCATTGCAGAATTTTCCATGTTCAGTGCCATAAACCAAGGCTCCTTCTAGAACACTCTGACCTTAGCTGGAAATCTGGTCACTGGATCTCACAATTATGTGATGATTATGAATACCACTTCCGCAGCATCCCCCCTCTTTGCTGATCTAAATCAGGAACTGGACTCTGTCGGTCCTTTGCATACAGAGTAACCTGGCAGCCCCAGATGCAGAGTTTATAAAGGGTAGACCAGATATGGCTGAGGATTTTGGTGCTTTCTCAGAGAGTCTGTTCCGTTTGGTATTTCATCTGATAAATGCTTTTGAGCATTTACTTAACATGAACTTGAATACTTAGAAAAGAAGTTAAAAGGGATGTTTACTGAAAAATGTTAAGTAGATATGCTTTTTGACGTTTATATTAGATCAGAATTTTGCTGATAAAAGAAATATATTCTACCGTTAACTTTTTACCATTGCAATCTCTTTTGTTTGTACCCCTTATTTTCTCCCCTTTGTGGTCTCTGTCGCACTTCGTCTTCAGACAGCATGCCCGAACAGTTCAGGGATCTCTTGGTGTGCTGAATATCCATGCTGGCCGGCCAAACTGAAGCCACATCCCAGAAACGCCCACACTGTTGCTTTTTAAAAAAAATGTTTTAGCTGGATATGCTTTATCCAGGCAGTAAGTTTCCCCTGACAAATTTAATTGACTGAGTACGGTCAAATTTAATTTTGGGAGTTAGTCTTGCTAACTCCGAAAGTTAGTTGGATAAATTCTTTATCTGATGAACTGATAAAATTGTTTTTATTAACTAGTTCTTTGATTCCATACACAACAAATTTGTTGTTTTTTGTAAGTTTTATTTTGGTAAATCTGTGGTTGGAAATAATCCTGCAGTTATCTGAACAATGGTACAGGTTGTGAAATTATTATAGTCCGATTTATAATCTGCAATTACAATATTGGCTTAAGCATATCATAGAATAAACACTTAACACGGGAAATAAATACAATCAAAAATATCAGTTACACCATGTAGTACAAAGTCTGAAAACAATATATGTTAAAACAATGAGAATAAAAATGAATATACTATCCCAGTTAAAAGCAATAACATGAATAGCTTAGTTATAAATAATCCTTATGCTAACGGGTGTAAAAATAGCATAATTAGTACTGGTCAATTATATAAAAGGCATAAAATATCAGTATAAAATATAAAAGCAAAGCAAAGTAGCATAAGATCCAGGGTCCCAGTCATGGGTCTGGCGATCATGATTCAGCCCTAAATTACAGGATTAAAACCTATTAGAAAAATCAAGGAAACGCTAAAACAAATGGAGTTGTCTTCACAGTTTCCCTAAAACTCAATAGATCAAATGCCTCACATAGAATTTGGATACACAGAGTTAAAAGTCCAGGTTTTAGCTGCAAAATTTCGTACAAAATAGGTTTGTTTTTTTCCCCCCCAGATGTTTTTTGGCAACAGATTTTGCTGAACTGTAGTCAGGGCAGAGGCTTCTCATGGGTTTCTGTCTGGTTCTGGCAGTTGAAGCCATACACATAGTCAAGAGAATCAAGAGTAAGCATCTTTTGAGAAGGAAAGATGGGCTGTGAGGCAAGAAACTCAGGATTTTAGAGTGTGTGACAATTACTTGCTTTCAAACAAGCACAGACTGGAGGCATCTGTCGCTACCTGGTTACACAGATTCATAATTATTTCAGTGCGTTTCAAAACCTGTGCTGTCAATCAGCATGACTCCTACAAAGCTGAATCTGTTGGTCTTGACAGGAGACCATCTGCTTTCATTGCAATTGTTGTTTGCCAGTGATGAGTTTAAATTATAATTTGGAAGAGAGATCAAGTGGCAAACATGACCAAGTTCAGCAAATGTCGCTTGTGGGGTAATGCATGAATCTTGGCACGCCTTGCTTTGAATCATGATCTTCAGCGTGAAGCAAGGAAGTCTGTAAGCCATTAAAGATTCAGTGACAGCTGTACCTGTGTGACCCTGGCAGACATGTTGCTGTAGCCCATCCTGTTACATTTGCCAGCTTATTACAAATGGATGCTTGCACAACAAGGGGCAAGAAAACTTCAAAGGTTTGTAGAACTTTGTAACTACAGAGAAAGACAGAATGACTTATTCACTAAAATGTTAAGAGGCATTGCAGGTTTAGGAAGTTAATGAGGTACAGAGTATATAACTCCTTAACTTTTATTTTATTTTATAAATATTATGTTCGTCAGCATTCTTCATGAAAACTTTGCATACCTTTCCATCACTTCCCAAGCCTTGGCGAGCAGAGAACAGCATGCCTCTGTAGTGGCAGTCTGTTAAGCCACATAGTCATCTAGCTGTACACTATCCAAGGCAAGCCTGGAAATATTACAGGACATGTAAAAATGTTCATGAGCTAAGGGTTTAGAATGTCGTATTGTAGCACTATTCACCTCTAAGGTGGAAGTTCCCAAAAGGTGTGTTGTGGCATGCTAATGTGATGTGGGAGACTCTCAAAGGTGCTGCAAACATTTTGTTGTTTGCAGAGAAAAGATGGGGATGGGTTATAGACACTGCTGCTAGCAGTTGTTTTGATATCCCTTTTCTCCTGTCCCCTTGAGCTGTCCCCTTCAGCCAGCAAGATATGAGAGGGCCCAAGCCCTGCGTGAAGGGCATGGAATTTAGCATGGTGATGAACTACTGGAAGTCTCCCTGGCCATGCTCCTGCCACCGCAGCCCTGGTTAAAAATAAATAAATAAAGAAAAGGTAAATAAAACAGGAGCAGGATGTTTCCCACCACTGAAGGACCATTGCGACTGTTGGTGCGATAATGCGATGTGAATGGGGGTGGAGCATGGCCAGACCCACAGGAAAGAGAGGTACCCCCAGAGCAAAGAAATAGGCTCTTTGGACTTGATTGCCTGTTCGATTGCCTCCTTGGACCTCCCCCCGGCTCAGTGCAGCAGCCCAATCCAGAACAGCAGTGTAGATTTTGCAGGCCTGACTCTAGTTCTGGATTCTGCAGAAGCACCTCCATGTCTCATGGACCCTAGCTCAATGGGCCAGCACCTGCTCTCTTCCTACTGTCTGCATTGTTGCTGGGATGAGTGGAGCGGATGTTGCAGGGAGTCGGTTGTCATATGGGACCATAGAAAGGAGACTCCGGCACTCCCCCTTTTCATGGCAACACTCACAGCCTGACATCTTGTTGGAGGATGGATGGACCTGGGGGTTGGTGACTCAGTTGGTTAGGGGTGGACCAGTGACTGGTGGTGCAAGATGCCCTACCTTCTACAGAATGCTACTGTGTGGTTGGAAAGGTCGGGCCCATGATCCAAATTGAGGCTTGGAATGCATGCAGCCTGTTCAGAGGTTTCTGTTGCAGGGTTCCAATTAGAATAGATGGAAAGTAATTTGGGAGCTTGTGCAGATTTATTGCCAGTGGAGCAGTCACATGACTTGCAGCAGCTGATCATAAGGAATGAGGAACTTGTTATAGTCTTGGTGTGTGCTGAGAAAACACTTTTCTCTGTTAATATGCATGGAAGTGGTCATTCAGAGTCAGTCAAATCTCTTTTAGGCGTTAGCTAGTTTTGTGCATGCTCCACAGGATTGTGTTTGAGTGTTTCTTTGGGAACAAGCAGGAAGTCAGTCCTCGTATATGGTGACGTTGGCATTGATGGAGCCTGCGCGGTAACCTCTCCCCAGCTTTCAAAGAATGCCTTTGGGAGATCCACCATGCATGCGTGGCTGCCTTCTCACCCAAGGATGCCATCTTGCCTCAGTCTTTTTTTTTTTTTTTTTCCACAGAGCCCTTCGGATGTTCGTCTGCATCTCGGAAAAGGTTGTTTGTTTCTTTTTTTCCTTTGTTCTTATTGTCCTCTGCTACACATACTGGTGCCTTCTCACCTCCCAGGACTGTTGCCGCCTTGGCGCTGTGTTTGTTTTTCTCAGGTCTTTTTTCCCTTCAGGGTCTTTACTTTGGTGAACAGGAACACTTGTGCCCTCCCTGGACAGGATTCTTGAGTTTGATCTCACAGGTGCAGTTTTCCCCAGAGCTCAGAACTAGCATGGACTTGGTGTGCCCGCAGCGGTCACACTGCTTAAACACGCTATGTCCTCGGCCAGTGGGTTTAAGCAGTGTGACCACTGCGGGCACACCAAGTCCCACAAGGATCTGCATGACTGCTGCCTCTGGTGCCTTGGTGCTGACCACAATAACTCCCCCTGTGGGCTCTGTCAACAAATGATGAGCAAAGGACAGAGGAACCATGAGAAGCAGTGAGTGTCCATGTTTGGCAAGACCGCCATCTCAGCCCAGCGTTGCTCATGGAGCCGGTGCCCTCAGGGACCACCGTGGTGGCCTTGGCCTCGTGTGATGGCCATGCTGGATTTGAGCTCCAAGGTTGCGGGGCACCGGACTAGGGATCATTCTCGGAAGGCTTTCCCCCAAAGAGCCAGACATCGTCTGTGGCATTGTCGGGTGGTGATGTTTATTTATTTATTTATTTATTTAGTAAATACTTGTATACCGCTGTTTCCTACGATCAACAGCGGTTTACTTTACAGAAATCATAATGCATTGTATAATACATTGAGATTTTTAGTTTTACATTTTGATTAGACAATGATTTACGTAACGTGGGATAAACAGTTGGATACAATATACAGTTGATTATTATAGCACACAGATCAGGGTATACATTTGATTTCAGTAGGTTGGGGGGCCAAATATACATTATATACAATGTTGACTTCCAAAGAGTACAGGCTAATACATGACTATATGCTATTAGATTTTATGCTGTCGTGGGCGGTAAAGTTCATCTGGTTGAGGTAGGGTATTGCGGTTAGATCAGGTTGTAGTGGGTTTGAAACAGATATGTTTTAAGCTTTCGTCTAAATTCAGTCAGGCTGTTTGTGAGTCTTAATTCATGCGGTAGTTGGTTCCATTGAATTGGCGCTGTGTATGTGAATGCCCGCTTGCTTGTTTCGGCTTTGACGTATCGAATGCTTGTCGGGATACACAGGGTATTGAGATTCATAGTTCTGCTCCTGTTGCATGGTTGGATAGTGATTAGGTTATTGAGGTAGGATGGTGCGATGCCATGGATGAGTTTAAACGTTGTGATGATCTGTTTGTAGATGATGCGGGCGGCCACTGGGAGCCAGTGCAGGTCCATTAGTACTGGGTTATGTGGTCGGTGACTTTCTTTTCCATGATGACTCTTGCAGCCACGTTCTGGGCCATTTGCAGGATGCTGAGTGTGTTCTTTGGAAGCCCTAGTAGGATGGCATTGCTGTAGTCCAGGTGTGGAATGATTAGTGCTTGAGCAACAGATCTAAAGTCGGATTTGTCGAGGATACTGCGAAGTGGTTGTAGAATTTTGAGTTTGTAAAAGATGGCTCGGTTAACTGATCTGAGGTGTTTGTCCAACCTGAGATTACAGTCTAGTAGGACTCCTAGATACTTTATTACAGGCTTCGTGTGGTATATGTTTTTGTTAAGAGTGACTGTGGTGGGTGGGATGAAATTGGCTTTCTTGGAAATGAACATGACCTCTGTTTTTTTGTGGTTTATTGACATGTTGTTTTGCTGAAGCCATAATTGGAGCATGTCAAGGCATATTTCTAGTGGACCGAAGTTAGGCTGTGTTATGTCAAGCTGTGTGTATAGCATCACATCGTCGGCATATATGTGGTATTTGATGTTGTATTTCTGGAAGATATCGCAGACCGGCTTTATATACAAATTGAACAGAAGTGATGAGAGGGCAGACCCTTGGGGATCCCTTGGGTTTGGGGGAAGGCATCAGCTTTATCGTTGTTGAATTGTACTTGTTGCATCCTATTGGATATATATGAAGAGAACCATTTTAAGGGGGTCCCTGAGATACCCAGCGAGGCCAGGCGGTCCAATAGGGTGTTGTGATGCACTGTATCGAATGCCGCTGTATCGAATGTTGGAACCGTGGGTAAGATCTATGGTCACCGTAATCAGATCCCCTGACATAATGCCAAAGGCATTGTCTGAGAGTGGTCCTTCAAACTGCTGTGGTGGGAGAAAACGCCATCGGCATTGGGAGATCAATCCCAGTTTCCAGAGCCCATCCTTGTCGAGGACATCCCCTCGACTGTGCCGGCGTCTGGCCCAAAGCCTTCAGTGCCCATGCTCGTGGTTGCTGAGCCCTGTGGTGTTATGGTCAGAATGGTGGCCCTCGAGTGCAGCCTTGCTGCCTTGGCCCAGCAGTGGGGACAGATGCCCTGTTCCTCTGGGTCATCTGTTCTGACCACCGGCGTCGCTGGAGGTTATGGGGCTGGTTCTTGAGCGCCATTAGCCTCGAGATGATTCCAGGCACCAACCTCGGTCCCATTTAGGATGGAGGACTTCCACTGTCAGCACCTCCAGGTCGGAGCACAGGGGCTCTGAGGCCTTCATGGTGCCGGTGACCCAGTGAGGTCTCAGTGCCTGGAAGGTCCTCAAGGTCTCCGATGATGAGTCCCTTGATACCCACCTCAATCAGGATATCCCTTCAGACCTCTCTCCTCCAGAGGACCAATGCAGGTCCACTCCTATCAGGGACACGGTGAAAGCCCTGGCCTTCACCATGGCATCTGAGGAACAGCATCGGGTAGAGTGCATCTAGATCCTCCAGTATGAGGCACCTCCGAAGGAGGCACTCACTGTGCCTGTTCTCCCCGCCCTTCCCCCCCATCCTGGAAAAGCTTCTCTTCCACATGTGAGAGTCCCTAGTCTTGGAGCCAGTCATGAGCAGGCAGCTCAATTCCATGTATCAAATCTGCAAGAGCCCTGGATTCCAGAAAGCGCAGCTGCCTCATAACTCCATAGTGGTGGAGTCAGCCATGCACAGGATTAAGAGCCAGAAGACATACGCCTCGGTGCCCCTTCCCCCCTGGCAGGGAGGCCCACACCATGGATGGCTTAGGCAGAAAGTGCTACCAGGGTTCGATGCTCATCGGCTAGATCCAGGCTTACCAGCTGTACATGGGTATTTACTTGCGGGATCTGGTGAGGGAGCTTGCTGGGCTGTCAGAGGAACTTCTTCAGCGGTTCTGGACCCTACCTAGACTGTCAAGGAGTAGTCCAATTTCATCACTTGTGCGGCCTATGACATATTCAAATCATTGGCCAGAGTAGCTGTGGTGGACATTAGTGCCCATCACCAGGCCTGGCTACAGTCCTTTGATTTGGAGCAATGGGTTCAAGACAAGTTGGTCAATGTCCCTTGCTGGGGGGAGAATCTCTTCAGCAAGCCCACGACAGGCAAGCTCACCGAGCTGGAGTCCGAGTTCCTGACCCAGGACCAGGCTCTCCAAAAAGACCACTGACCCTTTCCGATGGCAGGCTTCGGGGAAAAAGCCCCTTTACCTGAAGAAGAGGAAGGCTTACAGAAACTACCCCCAGTACCCAGCCTTCCTAACTCTCCAGCAAGGGACAGGGGCAAGGCCTGCATAAGCCTAAGGCCCCCAAGCCCCAGGCGGCACCCTAGCCACAACCTGGAGGGGGATTTTGATTCCTTGGGCATAGCCTCTCCTCCCACAAGAGGTCTAGCCCCCCCAGCATATGGGGGTGGGGGCGTCTGGTGTTCTATGTCAGCCGGTGGTCCAGCATCAGCATCAACACCTGGGCACTGCAGGTAGTGGGGGAGGGCTGCCTCCTCCATTTCGATCAGATGCCTCCTCCGTTCTTTCCAGGGGAGCTCCCGATGACTCCCTTTTACCGAAACCTACTCCAGCGAGAGCTTGCCAGGTTCCTGGCCAACAAGGTGGTGGAACTAGTCCTGCCCCACCTCAGCGGCGAGGGATTCTACTCTCAGTACTTCCTGGTTCCCAAGAGGACCAGCAGCTTTCACCCTATTCTGGATCTTCGAGTTCTCAACAGGTTCTTGGTGAAAGAGAAGTTCAAAATGCTCTTGCTTGGAACATTGCTGCCCTATCTCTGGCAGGGAGATTGGCTATGCTTCTTAGATCTCAAAGATGCATACACGCACATCCTCATCCATCTGCATCACTGGCAGTACTTTTGCTTCATCATTGGAGGATGCGATTACCAGTACAGGGTACTGCCCTTCGACCTGGCTTCAACCCCAAGGGTGTTCACCAGGTGCTTGGTGGTTTCAGGGGGTGTTCATCTTCTCCTCCCTGGATGACTGGCTTGTCAAGGGCATCACCACCATTGAAGTCCAGCAGGCAGCACGCCGCACCATTCTCACTCTGGAACATCTGGGATTCATCATCAAGTACCCCAAGTCCCACTTGCTGCAGACCTAACGCCTGGAGCTCATAGGGGAACTGCTAGACACCAGTCCAGGCCAGGACCGTCCTCCCCCTCAATAAGGCCCGTCGTCCAGCAGCCCTCCCAAGGGAGGGTCAGGGCCAGAACTCAACCTCTTCCTGGCTCATGTTGCGACTCCTGGGGCACATGGCCTCGACTGTGCATGTCACAACTGACGCCCATCTCCAAATGCATCCGATCCAGTGGGCTTTCTGCTCCCAGTGGTCTCAGGCGACGGGGCACCTGCAGGACAGGGTGACAGTCACCCGTCTCCATGCTGAGTCCCTTGCCTGATGGCAACAGCCGCTGATCCTGCTGATGGGAATGCCCTTCCAGGCCCTGACCCCTCAGAGGATCCTTACCACAGATGCTTCCAAGTTGGGCTGGGAGGCTCATTGCACTCAGGGTCTGTGGTTAGTGTTGGAGAGCCTCCAGCAGATCAATTTCCTAGAGCTCCAAGCCATTGCTTATGCTCTCTAACTTTACAGCACCACCTGCGGAACCAGTCGATCCTGATTCAGGCAACCAGATGGCAATGTTCTATGTCAACAAGCAAGGGGGCATGGAGTCATCCCTCCTTAGCTGGGAAGCAATCTGTTTTCTGCACTTTTGCCAGGGCTATGTACCTACCCAGCAAGGACAGCTGCAGACCTTGGAGCATTCCATGGCTGACATTCTGTGCCAATCACAAAGAAGAAATGGCAGCATGCACTGTAAAGGCTACAGTGGAGCTCAACTAGCTGAGGCTGTCTGCGCTTGGGAAAGTGAGAGAGAGGAATGAGGCAGTAGCAAACAAGGCCAGCTCATACAGACTACAGCTAGGCAAGGGATCACTATGGAGGGGGTGATAAAGTGTAATTACTCACCTGTAGCAGGTGTTCTCCGAGAACAGCAGGAATCAGCCCTCACATTTGGATGATATCGGCATCAATGGAGCCTGTGTGGTAATCTCCCCCCAGCTTTCAAAGGGCTATGTACCTACCTGGTAAGGACAGCGTTCTGGCGGATCGACTGAGCCGGGTTCTCCAGCCCCATGAGTGGCGGCTCGACACACGGGTAGCCAACTGTCTGTTCCGTCGCTGGGGACTTCCTGCGATAGATCTCTTTGCCAGCCAGGCCAATGCTCAGCTGCCCCACTTCAGCTCCAGGGTGCCGCACCTCTCCTGGGTGGTGGTCAATGCGTTTCCCAACCCATGGACAGAAGGCCTTCTCTATGCCTATCCTCCCACACTGCTCATTGACAAGACTCTTTTCAAGGTCCAGCTCAACCGGGTCACCTTGATCATCATAGCCCCCCGTTGGCACAAGCTGCCATGGTTCCCTGTGCTCCTTAGCCTGTCTCAGGCGGCCCCAGTGCCATTCGGGTGTGCCCCGGACCAGCTCTCACAGGAGGACGGCTCTCTCCTGCACCCCAACCTGGGGTACTTGACTTTGCAGCCTGGCTGCTGAAAGGGGTAGCCCTGGCCCAGTTGGACTTGCCCAGGCAGGTAGAAGAGGTTCCTCTGGCATCATGCAAGGATTCCACCCGGCGGGCATACGCTTTCAAGTGGCGTTGCTTCTCAATTTATATAGAGAGGGGTGCCAATCCTTTCTCCTGTTCGGTCCAGCTGGTGCAGCAGTAACTGCTGCACCTGTCCAACACTGGTCTGAAGCCAAACTCCATCAGGATCCACCTCAGTGTGCTGTCGGCGCATCATCTCCTCATTGAGGGGAAGCCCCTCTCCACCCAGCCTCTTGTGGCTCGCTTCCAGAGGGGCCTCCTGCTCTCTTGACCACCCACTTGACTGCCAGTGGTGGCGTGGGATCTCAATGTGGTCCTCTCAAAGCTCATCGCCCCACCCTTTGAGCTGCTGGCTTTTTGCCACTTCAAGTATTTGTCCTGGAAGGTGGTCTTCCTCGTAGCACTCATGTCTGCACGTGGGGTCAGTGAGCTCCAAGCTCTGGTGGCTCATGTCCCCTACACCAGGTTTCACAAGAATAGGATAGTGCTCCTGACACACCCTAAGTTCTTCCCTAAGGTGGTCTCTCTGTTCCACCTCAACCAGGAGGTGGTGCTTCCCACCTTTTTTTGATGACTTCATGCCAGCAGGGTGGAGGCCGTGCCATACACTGGACTGTGAGCGGGCCTTGGCCTACTATTTGGAGCAGACCATACCCCTTCACCGCTCATCGCAGCTCTTCATTTCCTATGACCCTAATCACCTGGGTGTAGCAGTCTCCACCTGGGTGTCTTCTGTCCACCTGAGTGGCAGACTGCATTGCCTTCACCAACGGGCAGGCTGGTCTTTCTCTGGAGCGTCATGTTACAGCTCACAGCGTCCGGGCCATGGTGGCATCTGTGGTGAACCTCTGCTCCCTTTCCTTGCTGGAGATTTGCCGGGCTGCCACCTGGTCCTCCATTCACACCTTCATAGCACATTACTGCCTGGAGGAGGAGTCCCAATGGGACAGCACTTTTGACCAGGCAGTGCTCTGTCATCTATTTGAGACAATTCCTGCCCTCTGGCCCTTGTGTGTCCAAGCTACCAGAGAGCTGGTTTCCCGGGTCAACACTGGGGCCACTGCTGAGGTCTTGCGACCGAACTGTACTCTCTGCTGCTCCTCACGGTTTGCTTTTTGGCTTGTCCATGGCTTACAGGTTTTTTCAGTAGCCTGTAACAAGGCAGTCCCATATGTAAGGACTGACTTTCTACTTGTTCCTGGAGAAAGCGTAGTTACCTGTAGCAGGTGCTCTCTGGGAACAGCAGGAATTAGTCCTCATAACCCTCCCTCCTCCCCGTGGAGTTGCTTTTCTTTTTGCCGTCTTGAGCTATGTCGTCATACTGAGGCAAGATGGCATCCTTGGGTGAGAAGGCAGCCACGCATGCATGGTGGATCTCCCAAAGGCTTTCTTTGAAAGCTGGGGAGAGGTTACCACACAGGCTCCATCGATCCCGATGTCACTCATATGTGAGGACTGATTCCAGCTGTTCTCGGAGAACACCTGCTACAGGTGAGTAATTACACTTTATCACCCCTCCATAGTGATCCCTTGCCACGCTATAGCCTGTGTGAGCTGGCTTTGTTTGCTGCTGCCTCATTCCCCCTTTCCAGCGGCACACTCCTCTCTCCCACTATTGGAGCCTTTACAGTGCATGCTGACATTTCTTCATTGTGGTTGGCAGCCATGGAACGTTCCAAGGTCTGAAGCTGAGTTTCTTGACGTTCCAATGGCTGTAACTGATCAGGACCGTGGGGTTGGAATGTGCAGCCTCCTCTGCCTTTTCTGCTGCTGAATCCGAGCCGTTTACATCTCCTAGCTGTGAGCTGCTCACACTGGTCACAGAAGCAGGGAAGCACTGTTCTGCAGGGGATACTGCAATGGCGCATGCTTGGGGTATAATGGGCATGTATGGTTGGCAGTGCCTCCTTAAGCCGCAAGTAACATGTTTATTTTCTTGCGCTGGCCCTTATGGCAGTACCTAAAGCCGGTCTGCAGGGATTCTGGGAATTGTTTTGTTATCTGCATACGTGCCAGACAGGGAATCAGCTCTCACAGTGGACTTGGTGCAAAGTTTTTTGTTGTCTTATCTATTTATGCTTTGGCCACTTATTTAGTAGGAATTCTTACAATCGATCTGAACATAAAAAACCCCGAAAACCCCACGTTTACTCAGATCTATTCTTGCAATATGCAGTGGATTCTATAGATGCTACAGTTGAAAGTGTTATGCTTAGGTAATTAATATCTTGTTGGCTGTAATTGGAAATAACTAGCGACATATTTACTGCCCTTATGCCTTTTCTGCTGTCTGATCTTAAACAGTCAGCAGGATCAGTCCTAGCTGCTGCTTAGTATCAGCTCATTTGGTTCTTAGTTCAACTTCGTCCCCTTATGGTCTTATTGCATTTTCTTTGGTTTGGTCCAAGTTGTTAGTAAAGACCAAGTTGTTAGTAAATACGGATATGTGTCTTTTATTATCCACAGGTATCCATGGCTTTCTTTAAAGGTTTCTACCAGATACCCAGCATGGATTCATACAGTACATAGCCAACTCTTGCCTAGAATTACACAACTCCATTTATGTTTAGGAAGCAACTACCTTTATTATTTCCCTCCAGTCTCTTCTCCCACCTTGGCCACAAGTCTAATTGCATAGAGGCAGAGCCTCTATCTTTAGCATTTAAGGTTGCTGAATTGCATGAGAGCCAGTCAGTCAAACTGGGTGAAGAGGAGTAAAAAGCCCCCATTTCAGTTAACCTCATGTAACTTCTGCAACTACACCTGTCTACACAAGGCCTATATGTTTTTCTTTATAAGGGGAAGTCTGCTCTCAAGGGCTCTCCTATTTGAAAACCTCTCATCCTCTAAATGTACCTTTCACATAAAGTAAACCTCTGAAGGAACCTTTCCACGAGGAGTGACCAGGATGATGAGGGACAGAGTGCCTCCCCCTACGAGAGGAGATAGGAACAGATTAGGGCTCATCACAAGCTCCTCAACACACCTCTACTCTCAGAGGCAAAGCACAGGACGTGTGCATAAAGTGATCCTCTGTGATGTATTACAGTCATGGCCGGCCCAACCACAAAGCAAACTAGGCAGCTGCCTAGGGCGGCGGCAACGTGCAGAGCATTCAGAGCTAAACAATAGATTTTGACAGACAGAGGGGAAATAAAATGTAAGGTTTGCCTCGTGCAGCAACATCTTGAGCCAACTCTGGGGTCAGCCATGACTACAGTGCATCCCCTTAGAGAGGCACCTTATATACAACACTACTAACGAGTGATGTGGTTGCTTTAATTCACTTGAGAACATAAGCAAGAGATTGATTACCCTCTTTCTGTATACAAAAGAGAGAGCCTCTAAGTTAATTAAATTTACATGCTTTTGCAGTGATTGTCCATGTTAAAGTACTGTGCACTGTGCAGGATTGCCTTACTCCAGCACTGTCCACCCTGTGCTTACCTAATTGTATATATGTTGCATCTTAGTTGGTGCTAGTGCTGGCAGTTGTCTAGAGGTAGCATTCCTAATCAATTTCTGAGCAGAGGCAGGACTTGCAGTAGGAGCTGGACACTATGGAAACGAGCCAGGCATGCACGGCCAATGGAACTCTCCTGGGCTGCATGTTCATGCACTGCATCCCTGGCAACCTCAACAAGTTATAATGCCCTGTTCAATGTAATTTCAGTTTGTTCAATGTAAAGCGCACTGATGCAGAATAGCACGGTATATAAGAGAATTAAAATAAAAATAAATAAACACACAGCTCTTATGGCACGACAGTGTAGCAGATATGTGCCAGTGTGCAGCTTCTACTTGATCCTGGACCTACATCAGCTGCAATGTTGTCTTTTGCAATTACTCGTGTTGTGGCATTAGATGCAGCAAGCTGTCAAAAGAACTCATAATCAGACACAAAGGCATAATGGCTGGAGCTATGGCATACGGCTCAAGCAGCTTTCCTTGATTGATTTGTATCTTTTCTCTCATCTTCTGCACAGGTAGTTTCTCCCTCCTAGCACCACTGTATCTCATGCCACATGCACACCCACACAGAGTTAATACCCATGAACAGTGCTCCAGCTTTTGTAAACATCTCTTACGGTTGGGCACACACACAAGAGGATGTGTTTATGATGACTCCCACAAAAATATTTATGGTGCTTCCCCCCCAGCTGTACACCCACCACACTGTAATGACTCTATGCCACAGGCAGCTTGGGGTTACAGCAGTGATTTCACATCCTGACCCTGCCGTGTAGCCAAAAATGGAGCCTTCCCACATGCTAAGAAGCAGTAGCACAAACGCACAATAGCCTAACAAGAAGAAAGGAACCCTGGATCTTGACCTATGGCTACATGTATTTGCAGGGATGCAGCATTGTTTGTGAGGATTCCCAACTGTACCACCACTGGCTGCCTGTTGGCAGCCTATGTGAACAGTAGCCAGTGTCCTTCCTAGTCAGCAGAGAATTTTCCCTAAGCTTGCATGCAGTTTGTAAACCTAACATGAATTGGTGCACTCTATCATCCCAAGCAACTTCGGATGAGGCATGATTCTCCTGTCAGACCTTGACTGGACCCATTCCTCAAAGAAAAGCTAGAGATGGCCATGACAATCAGTCAGTAGCTGAATGTTATATAAGCACAACCAGATTAACAATTGGGGGGGGAGGCATAGATACTCTAGTAGGAGCCCCAAAGTAAGTTACCTCTTTTCATAACTGTGGCATGCCGAGCGATGCTGCAGAGACGCTATGGCAACTCAAGGGCTGGGCAGCATAGCCAGATGCAAGGCATGACATCCTGGCAAATTTCCATGAAGGCACCAGTTGGAGTTATGGAAAACAGTTTATTGGGCATGCCAACTATATGAGAAAAAGTTTGGATAGTACAGGAGATGGCACCATGACCCTGGTGAGTGGGCAGCACAATCATGCCCGGGGATCACAACCCTTCTGGCAGGATTCACACTGAGGCTCATTTTCCTCGCAAGTCTCAATGATGATGTAATCTGGCAGGAAGTCCTTCTAGGCACATCAATTCCAATCTTGACGTTGTTGCAACCAGATCAACTGGCTTTGAGGCAAACTTTCAAAGGGCTGATGTACTGTTCCCCGGGATTGGCAGGGAGTTGGCACCCAGATTATGAAGAACGTCACTACATCAGGGCAAGCATGTCCGAAGACAGTCTGGATCAGTGGCCACTCATCTGCTGGGCAGCAAAAAAAAGGGGCAGCCAGGCACCCATTCATACTACACTGGCCTCATTAGGAGGAATATTCAGCTGAAATAAATAACAATACTTGGCTCAAGATGGCACCGCGCCTTTTCCTTCCTTGCTAGTCCAAGCTATTGTATCTGCTCACCCCACTGTGGTGATGATCAAGCTGGGGCTAACAACTTAGGAGTCCTCTCAAGCAAAGCAGCTTATCAGAACAGCGAAGCATACCCTTCTTTCCCCCGGACACCTTAGTGATTTGCCCTGACATCATTCTGAGATCAAGACAAGTAGCCACCAAATGTTGGAGCCTGCTGTTCACGAAGGCCAACTGACTAATAATAAGTCTGCATATTCTGGATGCCAGAGGTTGGCAGATATATCATGACTGGTCCTATCCAGTTATTTCTGGAAGCTATAGAGAGGACAATTGTCACTTATAAGACACTGCTTTGGCCTTGTCCATAGCCAAATGCTTAAAACATTAGAGGAAGTACAGATGACAGTGAACTTTGGGTTTATAACAAGGCCCTGGAATATCTGCATTAATTGCCCAGTGGCCCCCTTCCCCGCTGGAAGCGGGCGCCTGTTGGTGGGGAATGCAATGCAACCTGCAACCACCTTGTTTATGGGAGGTACCTGAACCAATTTGACAGCAATGGCCAGTGAACCTAGCAAGAGATCAGGTCTCTAGCTTGCAGCAACAGTAGAATGCTCCATTAGATGCTCTCAAAAAGCAATGCCCAACTCTGTTTTACAGCAGCTTGATCCAGCAATCCTGTGGCTGCAAGTAAGCAGTGGCGATCAGTTCATGTGGTGTACCCAGATGCAGTGAGAATTGGTCAGTCTTGACACCTTGTCTCAGGTGGGCAGGCACAAGTTATGCAACCAAGAACTGAAAGTCAACTGGCAAATCAGCCGATTGACAATTCATGCCGGAAGCTGGAAGACCTAACCTAAATAGACCCAACCACAACTATCCAGAAGCTTATACTATCTCATTCACCTTTTGGAATTTCAATTATACTTTTCCTTAACAACTTACACAAAACCCTGATAGCATGTCTCAGTCAGTCATTGGATATGGAAGTCCATCAGATTTGGACCCAGTTTCAGGGATGAACACCCAAGAATGGGGGACCTGGAGTAAGCAGTGCTTTCCTTTTCTGTGGTGGTTACCTGAGCCAAATATCAGGCATGTGCAGAATCCCTGTTGAGGAGCAGTGCACCCTAATTGGCAGGAAGGCCGGGGCACCCTGGCAAGTCCCATCAATGGTGGTGGCCAGTCCAGCCTAGGTGGCCCACATGACTGCAGGGTGAGACATTGGCATGAGTGTGGGCCTAGCTTGGCAAGGCAGGCAGGCCCCCACCATGCCACTGTGACACAGCATTCCAAGTGGACAGTACAGCTAGCAGTTTTGCCCCACTTTGCCTCAGGTGACTAGACAGGTTCCCTGCCCCAGAAAGTCTGGTAGTGTTCAATAATACTGCAGCCAAAATTTCTACCACATATTTGGTATTGTCCAAGTTATTCATTGGGTCATTTGTTATGATTGGGGTTTAGCTGATGAGGAGTTCTGCCTGCCAGTTTTGAAAGGGTCTGAGCTTCATGTGAAGGGCACAGAATTTAACATGGCTGTGCTCCCGCCCCCACAGCTCTGGTCGAAAACATAGAGAAGAGGAAGAGAATGGGAAATTTCCCACCATTGAAGGACCATCACGATTGTTGGGCTTGGGCTTGATCCGCAGCCCATCCCCACCTACTCCTCATGTATACAAATTGAACAATGACAGAGCAAGTTTGTCTAGTATGGGTCAATACCAAACTACAATTATTGCACCGTATAACTGTTTTGTTTTTCTTCATCTGTTACAGCTAGATGGCAGGTGGCTAGCTATCAGGCATGTGGAGAATCCTGATCAAGCGGCAGGGCACCCTAGCTGATGGCAATGTGGAGTGCCCCAGTTATTCCCCTCACTGATGCCAGCTAGCCCAGCGTAGGCAGCCCACATAACTGCAGAGTAAGACACTGGGTGCAAATGCAGATCTAGCTTGGTATGGCAAGGCATGCCCCACCATGCTAAGCTGACACAGCATTTCAAATGCCAATACGACAGGCAATTTTGCACCGCTTTGGCTCAGGTGACTAGGCCGTTTCCTCACCCCCAGAAAGTCTTTTGTGGTGTTTAATAAAGCTGCAGTCAGAATTTTTATCAAATATTTGGAGTTGTCTGAGTTATTCATTGGGTTATTTGGTTGTCATGATTGGGGCTGGGAAGTTCCATCTGTCTGTGAGCAGCACATCTTACCAACTTCTGCCACCTCTGCTCACTTCCCTTTGAATTTGGAACTGTGCAGGGACTATAGGCCCTGAGCAGTTTCATCTTCAAAGGGAAGCCAGCAGCAGATGATAAGCACTGTAAGCCTGATACCTCTTGCCAGCTGCAGACAAACCCAAGGGAAAAAGGGAAGGGAAGGCGATGCCAGGGACTGGGACAAAGATATAAGGTATTGATGTCGGGTGAGTTGGAGAAAAGAAAGTGGTGATGATGCCACAAGGGTAGGCAGGGAAGTGGGATAGGGGGATGAAAGAGAAGGGAAGGTGGTAATGCTGGGGTGGGTGTAGGGAAACTATTGATGTGCCATGACAAAGTGAACCTAATGCTGGGTATTACTGCTATATGACTTTGTGAAGCTGAAATGTCTCTTTAAAGACCACAGGAAGATAAGAGAACATTTTACGTACATGTTGAAGTTTCCCTTTCAGGAATGTAAAGTGCTTCATCTATGCATTAATTTTAGACCATTCTACAATCAGGTTGTCGCTGTAGTCTGTCTTAGTTGTACTTTCTCTAGAATTCCTGGCTTAGCCTTTCTTTTACTGTTGTAGGCCATGCCTCAGCTAGGATATCATATACACCATGCCTTGGCCCTGCATTCATTTTGTTAAGTACCGTCGCGTCGGTGTCGGCTCATGACGATCCTCTGGATAGTTGTCCTAAACTGTGTTCGTTCTTCAGTCAGGCGGCTCATAGTTGATAGAGTGGCACCCATAGTTGCTGTTATTGTATCGATCCATCTCATTGCTGGCCTTCCTCTTTTATGGTGACCTTCTACCTTGCCAAGCATTATGTCTTTCTCTAATGATATCTTTCTTCGCAGGGTGTGTCCAAAGTACGAAAGTCGAAGTCTGTCATCTGAGCTTCTAAAGAAAGCTTAGGTTTGATCTCCTCTAGTACTGACTGGTTTGTTCTTTGCCAGCACCATAATTCAACAGCATTGATTTTCCTCCGGTCTATCTTTTTCATTGCCAACTTTCGCATTTATATGACATTATTGAAAATACTATAGACCTGCTTCATACCTTTCTCTTGCCCTAGATATTTTCTCAGCTGTGCTTTCACCAGTGACCATGCCCCAGTTATGCTTTCAGGTAATGTTTGTAATGGTGAATTTTCAATTGTACCTTTGTGCTTTTCTGCCTGCACGAGCACAGCCAATTTTCAGATATAAAGTACGCCATGCCTTATTTTTGAAGATCAGCTTATATGGCTGAAAGTATGTGTGTATACTAAAGTGGTAGTGAATGATATAATGGTATGCCTACTACACGCGTCCAGTTTTAAATCTTCAGTATGCAATCATAGTTTCCAAACCACACCTGTGGAACAGCTTTTCATAATGTGGCTAAAATTGTGTGCTCATGAAAGCATGCGTACTATCATGTGGCTGAAAATCCACTGATGTGAATTCAGCCAGTTTCTCTATGTAACTGCTTTGTATGAGATCTGTGTACACGCTAACATGCTTTATTTATTTGCCATGGCTCCCATTATTGGCAACAGGGCCTATTGCTTAATGGTAAAGAGTGTGTTACCGCAAACCATGCCCCAGTAAATGGACCCCTATATTAGACCGGTACATGTAGCTAAGTATTTGAAAATGTTTCCCGTAGTAGTTTTAAAGGAAAATTAATGACCTTTACTATCAAACTATAGAAATTAAACTTTAATAGACAGTTTAGATTGCAATATAACCTTTTTTTTCTATTCCTATATTTTATGTTATTTTTACTGAACTATTTTGAAATATTAATATGCAAGTATTTGTTGTCTATCTTTAAAATTCTTTGCAGTTTTGTGTTAAATACGGAGTCCTTTTTCTTTATTCTCCTAACCAGAGGAGGGCTGTAATTTCTTTTGGGAACAGCGCTCTGAGATGCAGGTCTGTTACCAGTTCAATCTTGCCTCTTCTCTCTCATGGAGTGAAGCGCGGGCATCGTGCCAAAGTCAGGGTGGAGACTTGTTAAGCATTGTGGACTTGAAAGAGCAGAAATTTGTGAGTGGTAAGTGGAGAAATGCTATCCATTAACAAACGCTTAATTAAAAGATCTTCCTGTGGTGCTTATGAAAATTCATGTTATAAGGACAGTGTTGTTATGCATCTTTCTAAGTAAGAGTTTGTCCTCCTAATTAAATAATTCCTTTTTAAAGAGCATTCACCTGGATTCAGATTTCTTAAAACAGAATTAGACCATATTTTGTTGTACAAATTCAAATGCAAGTTCAAATATACTAAAAGTACAGGTTTGTTTGCATATTTTTATTTAAGCATACATAACTTTAATGTGATATAGGTGGGTGTCATGTAAAATTACTAGAAAAAAATGTTAATGCTCTCATTTCTTCTCAGTTCATTGTAAATGCTGGTCAAATTGCAACTCTCTCATTCCACTTAGGACCAATAGCTTACAATCTTGCTATGGGTATATTTGTTAACTGTCGGGTCGATGCAGTAAAGTGCGCTAGGCGTTCCGCACAGGTTAGCTCGGCTTTTGCACACAGCTCCTGTACAATACTCCCTTTATATATGGCACGCACAAAGCTTCCGGCAGATAGTGCATAGCGCATTTAAATCCATGGTAATGAAGCTGTTAGCTATTCTGCATAGATGCACAGAAGTGTGCAGAACATTGAGCTCAACACTGGGCTTTTAATGCAAGGTCGGAGGAGGCATAAAGGGTTAGCTCGTTGTTCTTCGGTTAGCGCTGATGAGGAATTTATGCCTGTTTCTTCTCTACCTTGAATGTTCAGGACACACAACGTATTTTTCTGGCTTTCCCAAAGGGGTATGGTCAAAAAGGGCAGACAAGAAGGAGCTCATAACACTATCTCGCACATAAATACCAATATTATTCTGTACAGAGCAATATTGATAAATGTGTGTGAGAGCATTCCAGCGCATGTGCACAAATGCTGATACAGATTTTTTTGTGCTAGTACAGACTGATGAGCGCGTGTGTTCGCTGTGCTCTCCTTGTTTAGCACAGACGTTTTGTGCACAGCTTATTTGCGTGCTATTTGGTTACAGCATTGGAGAGCAAAGGTTTTGCATTACATTTGCGTTGCGAAACCTTGCACTGAGCTTTAGCGCATGGCTCTTAATGCAAAGTTTCTGCATCAACCTGTATGTCTCTAACAGGGCCATGGCAAATGTGCAGGAGTTATAAAGTGGTAATAATCCAGTGATCTGTAGGTCTCTCTGAAGTTTTCCTGATTTTTTTTTTTTTCCCCTTCACATTTTCATGTGCACCTCCTTCATTTTCCAGGATTCTTTGTTCTCTTTTTAGATTGTGATATTATTTTATTGAACACTTGATTAGGTGCCAGGCCTACTGAAGCTGAATGGGCAATTAAGCAGCCGACTCCTCCCCTGAGCAAGCCTACTCTACAGATACGTGCCTACTTACACTGCATGCACGTCTAGGCGTGACCTAATTTTGTAAGAGGCCACGAAAAAGTTTGATAAATAGGGCTTCTATTCTTAGCTTTTTATGATTTGATCAGTGTTTATCGTTGTTTTCGTGCCATGGGTACCATTGCTGGTACCTTTTCTGGTGTAATTAAATATGTATGTTTGTGTAACATAGCAGTCATCACCACCAACAAGGTTCGAAAACTAAGTGGAGGGTAGAAGACAAATCAGGGGAGGAGTAAGAGTAAGTGGTGGTTTTGCTGTGATTATCTAATAAACTCCTATTTTAATAGTTTGCATTATGAATGTTTTATCGGTATTTATTGGTTAAAACCTAAAATCAGAAGCACTATTATAAAATTCCCTTCTAAGAGCTTGATGCAACCTATTCTTTAATCTTATCTGGCTCTTCTCCACTTCCCCCACTGATGCTCCTTGTGACCTTGGTCAAGTCTGTTTATCTTTCATTGCTTCAGGTGCCCATTTTGATTGTAAGTTCTTAGGGAAGGGACTCGGGCTACATTACTTACTAATAATGCCTATGGCACTTGAGTATTTGGAAAAATGGCCCAAAAATCTAAATTTGTTATTGCCACAAGAGAAAGCATGAAGGGGGAGTCCTGCACTGTGTTCTCTTAGAAGATGGTTACAAAGCGGCCATACAAATCTTAGCATGCATTTCCAATTGAGTAGCAGGTCAGTGTCTGCAGATGATTTGTAGACATGTGGTCCAACAACAAATTATTTACCGTGTCAACTAAAACGGCCTGCAGTCCTCTGGTGCTTCCCTATTTGTGATGTGGGCCCTTTGATCATTTGGCAGATTGTGATCTATTTTGGCAGCGGCACATCTGGCACATGGGAGTGTTACATTTACAAAATATTCTACATTTGTAGAAAAACAAGTGATGGTCAATCTTTCCCTCACGCTGTGTAATAAAGAGTAGAAAAAATCATTAATTTTGCTACAGAACCCCCCCCCCCCCCGTGTGTGTGCCTGTTTGCATATTCTGGAGCATAGGCATGTGATGCCAGCCTCCAGGACTGACCCAGGAGGGGTATGAGGCTCATGTCAAATCAACCTTTGCAGTGGGGAATGCCACCCCCAATGAGAGTCTCTCCAATCTACCATCCTACTTTATCCTGCACAGTTCAGACTGAAGCTGGCAGAGGGTAGAGGCAGCTGTAGTTAAGAAGCAGGAGGGAAGAGGAGACAATCAGAGCTATGGGGTTCCCCTAAGCACTGGACTTGTCAGTCATCCTACTTCGCCTTGCCAACGTTGCCACTGGACCATTGATCTCTCTAATACTTTGGGATTACATTAAACCAGCTCCAGTGGTTGTGCAAACTTCAGGTATCTCAACAGCTCTGGTTACTGAGGTATGCATTAATTCACCATTAACACGCATTGTTAATTATTAGGTTTCATTGAATAACATGGGACATATGTTAAAATAACGCATGTTGGAGCGAGATGGTGTCTGGCTGTTGGTGGTAGCTCTTATCTCTTGGCATGCTACTTTTTCCCGTGGGTTCCTGGCCTCGGATGGGTGGAAGAAGCGGAAACTGAAAAGCCAGCCCTCTGGCTCAGCGGTTCCCACCTTGGGTATGCAGAGAACGCTTGCCGAGTCCGATTTGAGCTTCAGTTTCGGGAGCAGCACTTCAGCGGGGCCGGTAGTGCTATCTATGTCGGCCTTGAGTTGGGGCATCTTTGAGCCCCGATGAGAGGACTGTGTCTCCGCAATCCAAATGTGTTTCCAGTTCAGCCATACGGCCACTGCCGGCTCCAAATCTGAGGGTGGGAGCCAGTGTGAGCCCTGAAAGGATCTCGGTTGCAACGTCCTCCCCTATGGATAGGGGAGGAGTAACAGCAAGTGCTGCTGACCTGGAGGGATATGTGGCTTCTGAGGGACATGTTCCTTATTCTCTGGGCCCTAGAGGGCTGAAAAAGCCAGCAGTTGTTACATTGGAAGCCTTGTGGGAGACAACCACTTCGGTGAACTCCTCGATAATCCGGAAAGGCGGTATAAAAAAATAGTTAACTAATAACTTATAGGTACTTTTTCTAATGAGCTTTGTGTGGTGAATGATTCTTTGGTTGGGTTCTCTCAGGAACAGACTCAGCAAGCAGCAAGGTTGTCTGTTTTGCAAGCAAGATTTGGGGTAATGCAGGCAACCCAGTGTGCACAGGTCAAGGACTCTTCTGTGCTATCCTGGAAGATGGAGTACTTGGAGAATTTCTCACAAAGAAATAATTTAAGGTTTATCACCTTTTCTAAGTTTCCGTTGGTGTCACCTGTCGAGATAGCCAGAAAATATCTCCAGGAGATTTTGAAGTTACCAATGGACAACTTACCACAGATTGCTTGGGCGCAATATTGGTCCTTGGAGCCCGGGACTAGAGGCACTGGAGTGGATCAAACCCAGAGCCAGAAGGATTCTTTTGACCTTACCAGTTTTTTTGAAAATTCTCTGGACGTTGTGACTGGAGGACTGGAGAGAGGCTCATGTGGTGCCTTTACACAAAAGCGGAAGTAAGGATGTGGTTGAAAACTACAGGCCGGTTAGTTTAACTTCGGTGGTGAGTAAATTATTGGAAACGTTGCTGAAAGAGAAAATAGTGAGGTTTCTGGAGTCCAGTGGATTACAGGATCCAAGGCAGCATGGATTCACCAGAGGCAGGTCTTGTCAGACAAATCTGATTGATTTCTTTGACTGGGTGACCAGGGAGTTGGACCAAGGGAGAGCTCTAGATGTGGTGTATTTAGATTTCAGTAAAGCCTTTGACACTGTTCCTCACAGGCGACTTATAAACAAACTGAGCACCCTAGGGATGGACCCTAAAGTTACTGCTTGGGTTAGAAATTGGTTGGGTGGGAGGCGACAAAGAGTACAAGTAAATGGAGCTCACTCTGAGGAGAAGGATGTTACCAGTGGTGTGCCCCAGGATCTGTCCTTGGTCCGATTCTTTTTAACATCTTTGTTAGTGATATAGCGGAAGGGCTGTCGGGTAAGGTTTGCCTCTTTACGGATGATACCAAAATCTGCAATAGAGTAGACACCCAGGAAGGTGTAGATAACATGAGGAGGGATCTAGCTAAGCTTGAAGAATGGTCTAGAATTTGGCAGCTGGGATTTAATGTTAAAAAATGTAAGGTCATGCATTTGGGCTGCAGCAATCCAAGGGAGCAATACAGTATAGGAGGTGAAGTACTTTTGTCCACTAAAGAAGAGCGGGACCTAGGCGTGGTTGTGTCTGATGATCTTAAAGTAGTTAAACAGGTAGAAAAGGCGACAACAAAAGCTAGAAGGATGCTTGGGTGCATACGGAGAGGAATGGCTAGCAGAAAAAAGGAGGTGATAATGCCTCTGTATAAGTCTTTGGTGCAACCTCATTTGGAGTATAGTGTGCAATTCTGGACACCGCACCTTCAAAAGGATGTGAACAGGATGGAGTCGGTGCAGAGGGTGGCTACTAAAATGATTAGTGGGCTTCATTATAAAGCATATGAGGACAGACTTAAGGATCTTAATATGTACACCTTAGAGGAAAGGCGGGATAGAGGTGATATGATTGAGATGTTTAAATACCTCCGTGGCATAAATGTTCAGGGAGAGAGCCTCTTTCAATTGAAAGCAAGTTCTGCTACGAGGGGACATGGGATGAGGGTGAAGGGAGATAGATTCAGGAGTGATATACGGAAATATTTCTTTACGGAAAGAGTAGTGGATCCATGGAATAGTCTCCCAGTGGAGGTGGTAGAGATGAGGACAGTAACTGAATTCAAAAAAGCATGGGACCAACACAGAGGCTCTCTAAAGGTAAAAAGTGGACTGTTCTAGTTGTTGATATGGAAGGACAGACTAGATAGGCCATGTGGTCTTTTTCTGTCATCATGTTTCTATGTTAACAGACAACTTTGCTTGTTAGTTTTGCCCTTGAGATGGATCATGATACTGTGTTGAAGTTGTATTTTCAACATGCAGGAGCTGTTTTTGGAGACCAGAATTCAAATTTTTCCAGATTTTTCAAGGGCTACCCAATTGAGGCGTAAAGACTTCTTGGTGTTAAAACTAAGAGTTCTGGCCTTGGGTGCCACTTTTCTATTAAAATTTCCCTGTAGATGTTTTGTTTTCCTGGATGCTAAGATATTCTTGTTTTTGGACCACAAACTACTCCTTAGTTTTCTGGTGGGCAGGGAGGGCATGCGACTGTGGGCTAAATGCTTCCCTTAAAAGCTGGCTGTGTTGTTTTCAGACACATGTTTTCTTTGCTTAATGTGTTGTATGTTTTTCCTTTAACTTGTACCTCTTATGGTGGTATATAGTTCTATGCTTTTGACTTTTTGGTAAGAGATTTTGTTCTTTTTCCTGTATAATGGTCTTTTATTTTTTTTGTTCCTGTATTCTCTGTTTTGGGGATGTATCAAATTGCAAATGTTGTAAATACAGAATAACAAATAACTAAATAAATAATGTATGTTAATGGCGAATTACCACAAGTTAATGTTAGCACACGCCTTAGAATCTAGATGCCTAACTGCAACGCATGCTATGCAGTATGGTTTTAAAATACCCCAGGGAGTCCACTCTTCTGCTGGTTTCAGATGCAGACGACCTTGAAAATATTATTTTTATCCATTTTTCAAGCCTTTCTCTTCTGTTCCTTGTCTTAAAGAATAAGTGCTCCTCTGCCCCCACCACTCCTCCCCCTCCGCTACATTTTATCACCATGTGTTCCAACCCCCTCACTGACAGAACACACTCCCACAAGGAGAAAGGAATGTAGAAGTTAAAGAAACGCAGGACATTTCTTTGATCTGATTTCTCTTTTGCTTATATTGTGTATTTCAGAGCGACTGGGCAATAGATCTATTTTAGTATGGACTGGTCTGAACCAACTGGATGAATCAGCTGGTTGGTGGTGGGCAGACGGAGCTCCTCTAGCACTGGTGAACTGGAAGCCAAGTACATAGTATTCTTCTTGCTGCACTTTCAAAATTGTATTACAGACTGTCTCTCTTGTGGCTGCATTTTTTTAATCTTCTTATTCTGTAGTGCTTTTAATTAAATGGTTAATCCATAGGAAATGCTGTACTGTTTTTACCCTCTGTGTTTTAGACACTGAAGAGGCATGAAATGAAGGCTTTTCCACCACCCCCCATGTAATTTATGTGTGCATATGGCATTTGAAGTACAATAAAAATAAATTGGCATACACATGTTTTAATTTAGCTTTGCCAGCACTGAGCATAAATTATTAACCCAACTCATTTTAGCTTTGAAATGTATTGAATCTGTAAAGAAATGACGGCTCCTTACAATACAAAGCAGTGCTTCATGTCAGCTGCAACCATTTATTTTTTTTTTAGCTTAGTGGTATATTTATTGTACTGAAAACCCCCCATTAATTGGTTATCTAAATTTTCTAGTTAATCTACTGGCTAGACATCAAGCAATATGTTACCTGAAGAAGGGGAGGAAGTGAACAAATGATCAAAGGGCCCATAATATATTTTTAAAATTGTGTCTTGTGTTCTCATTTAACAAAAGATGTGATTTCCTAGTAACATAAAAATTAAAAACATTCGTTTTAACGTAGCTACTTGGTGAAAATAAATTCCTTTGACATGCGGATCACAGATTATAAAGCATTTGGAAACCTTTTTTGATCCCAAGATGCTACACATGGCCACTCTGAGGCTTCCAGCAGACCTGCCTACATACATGCTCTGTAGAGAGCATTGAGAGATTTCTGGCCACACTCTCTGAAAGACAAATTAAAAAAAACAAACCTAAAACTGTGAGTCCATGTGGAATTGGCGGGGGAGGGGGGAGGCATGGTCAAATGAGAAATCACAACAGTCATTCTTGCAATGGGGACTTTTCAAAACACAACCTTAAGGTATTTCCAGACCCTTGGTAATATGGACGTTGTAAAATGGAATTGTTAATTTTGCTGTATTGATTATTTCAGATTCGACTCATGGTCTAACTGGAGAACATCACTGTGGAGCTGTTAGTTCCATATCACAAGGCTATTGGCAGAGATTTATATGTGAATCTGGTCTACCTTATGTATGTAAAAAATATTTAAATCATACAGATCGTGAAACATTTGGTAAGTGTCTCTTGCTTACTAATATGCCAACCGGTGCTTTCCTATAATCCATGGACTATATTTGCATAGAGCTAGGGATACAAAATAAATAAAATAAAAAAGAGGAGTTCTAAAGATGAATGAGCCTAACATGAAAACTTTTTCATCATTCCCCTTCTACCCCTTTTCCCTATTTCAGATCTATGTTTACGCTTGAGTTTTGCGATTACTCTTATTACTGGTTCCATAAATCCCTGTAATAGAACAAAACCTTGGGGGTTGTACCTGTCGATTTTGCAGCATTGGCCCCTCTTTATAAGTCCCCACCCTTTCACCTTAGATGGCATTTTTAATTGATGCTGATTCCCTTGTTCCTCAAGGATTGAGCGAAGTCCTCTTCATGCCTGTCATTGGAAACTTGAATTACGGTATCCAAATTACAGTGCTCAGCACCATAGTTTTGGAGTCCATACTTGATGATGCCTTTAAAAAAATATATTCTTCTTTATTAATCCTGTTCCTTCCTTCCCTTTTGAGAGAGAAGCCTGGTCAAAAAAATAGTTCATTAAATAACTATTTCAGATCTGCTTCTCACCTGAGAAAATGCAAATCTTTTCTTAAATGACTTGCCGCCTCTTTTGGGAAGTAGTGCCCCCATCCATATATATTTAACTTACTTTATAGTACCACCATTTTATATTAAAGGCAGTACAACACCCAAGTACAGGAATAATCACTTCAGCATAGTCAGCTTAGTACTTATAGCTCCTTCAACAAATTGATATGCTTACCTAGTCTCCCTTCCTGGCGAGTCCATACTCATGGTAAGCTTGAACTCCCAATTTTGTAGTGTACTGATCAAACTTGTCCTCAAGATTTCTGCTTTTTCCAGTTTTCTGTCAAATGCAGGACTCCTTGAGAATATGCCACTGGCTTCTCAACAGCAGTAGGGCGCTCTAAGAGTACTCTTTACTTCTCTTTACCTAGAGGGGAACTCCTGAAGAGCAAGCCTTATTCCTATTTACCTAGAATAGAACTCAGACCATTACAATCTAATCATCGAGAACTACACCACACTGGATCTGTCTTGTCATCTCATATCTAGGTCTCAATGGCATATTTATAGGCTATTATCAAAGAAAACTCAATGTCTGACCTAAGTGCCTTAGAGGCTTTTTTTTTTTTTTTTTTACTGAATCTAAGTTTTGTGATGAAAATTCACCTAATTTAGGCACCTAAAACTGAGCCAATTAAATATTTGACCTGCTAAAATCAGTACTTTGTGCCTAACCTACTATATCCAACTATTCACTTACCCTATCCCTGTCTTCCTTTTAGGATCCTAATCTATTGCAACAAATTGTCTTATTTAAATTCTGTTATTATGTATATTAAGTATTGGTTCACTTTATTTCCTGAGTCTTGCATTATTTTATTTATTATTTTATTTATTTAATGTTTTTTCTATACTGCGCTATTTGTCATCAATGCGGTTCACAAGTAACAAAAACGCTCTATGTAGGAGGTCTACAATGAACTTACAATAAACGGGGCATTTAACAGGGATAACATGTGAACTATATACAATCGTCAGCCAAGATCGTAATTGCAGCCGGTAATTATTTACAGGCTAAGCAACAACCTGATTGTATACAATCTAGGTGCGAGTCGCGTAGTGGGGACAACACATCAATATATAGGTTATTGTCAGATATCAGGGTTATGTAACATATGACTAGATACATTCTAATTGTATGTCACAAAGTAAGAGCATATCATCGTTAAATAGGTTTGTGTCATATATTGCAGGGATGGCTACGGAGTAGGGTTAGGCTAGTTGATCTGAGTGGGGTGTGAGGTGGGTTCTCTGGGGGTGCTGGTTTGTGCAAGTGGTATGGATGGTTTTGTGGATTCGTCTGAATTGATAAAGTACTGAAGAAACAGATGGTGCTTCAGTGCTTTTTGAAACTGGGGGAGGTTGTTGATGGCACGGATGTCAGGGCATTCCAGCAGGAAGGTGCTTAGAGTGCGGTTACGCGTGTATTTGGAGCATTTGGTAAGTGCTTTCGGGAGAAGTAGAGTGTTGGTGGCTGCTGACCTTCTCATCCTGTTGGGAGGGGTGGGGTGGATGAGATCTGAGAAGGGAGATGGACGTGCACTTGTAGATAGCTTTATTTATTTATTCTCTTATATACCATGCCATTCTGCATCAGTGCGGTTTACATTGAACAAACTGAAATTACATTGAACAGGGCATTATAACTTGGAGATAACTATTTTACAGGGAACATGGGCTATGGAGGGTTAAGTGGCTTGCCCAAGACCACAAGGAGCACCTGTGGAACTAGAAACCCCAGTCCTTCCAGCCCAAGGTTGCTGTCCTCTAGTGGGATTTGAACCCGACCTTCCGGCCTGAAGTACCTTGCCCCCAACCACTAGGCTACTCCTCCACTCTAAGGTCATTTTTAGGATCTTAAAGGAAATCCTGCATTGGACAGAGAGCCAGTGCAGGTGTTTTAGCACTGGGGTGATATGATCCTTCCTAGATGCTCCATGAAGGATTCTGGCTGCAGTGTTCATCGCAAGCTGCAAGGGGTTTAGCAAGCTCTTAGGAAGACCGTGCAGTATGGAATTAGCGTAGTCAAAATGAGACATCACTAGCGCTTGATAGACTGTTCGAAAGTCATTTGGCTCTAGAAGCTGTCTCATATGGCGCAGTTTCCGGATTTTGTGATATATCGCCTTCACCATGTTGGCTATCTGGGTGTTCATGCTGAGATGTTGATCGAGTGTGATACCGAGGTACCGAATCATAGGCTTGGTGAATAGCTCTACATCGCGGACCTTAAGTGATGAGGGCGGGGTGAATGCTTGGTGAGCGCCTTAGGCTGCTGTTTGCTTTATTTGAGTGTAATGGTTGTGTTATAGCTGCTGTTATAGTACTGAATTATTACGTTGCAGTGAGATGTATTTTCCTTTGTGCATTGATATCGGTGATGAGTCAAGAACACAAAAATAGATAAATATATGGAGCCTCACCTCCTTCCAAGTATTGCCTGGATAAGGGTGCATGTCTGAGATTGGCTGGATCATGATGCAGTTCATGAGGATCTGTGGGGCAATGGGGGAACAGTCCATCCCAGAGTTTGTTCCTAAAAGAACTACGGATTCTTAGCTCTATATTGTTTCAACAGTAAGAAAATGATTTTATAGAATCCTTCCTGTGCATATAAGGCCACATAGGCACGTATAATACTACATACTATAATTTTACGCATGTACTCGGAAATTATAGGTGTGGCCATTTACACTATCTCTGTTGTTAAGTGCCATCGAGTCGGTGTGGACACATGGTAACCCTCTGGACAGTAGTCCTAAACTGTGTTCGGTCTTCAGTCAGGTGGCTCATTGTTGAGAGACTGCCACCCGTAGCTGCTGTTGTATCAATCCATCTCATTGCTGGCCTTCCTCTTTTGCATTGACCTTCTGCCTTTCCAAACATGATGTCTTTCTCTAATGATCTCTCTCTTCGCATGATGTGTCCAAAGTATGAAAGTCGTAGTCTTGTCATCTCAGCTTCTAAAGAAAGCTTAGGTTCCTTATCGGTCCTCCAGTTCAGTCCTCCACCTCTGGGCTGTGTACCTCCTCCTGCAGCTTGGAGACTGGGCATGTCAAATTCATGACATCACTGGATATAGCCTGCTGGTCTCTCCCATCAGCCCCAGTGTGTCCAGTCTCCATGCAGCAGGAGGACATAGTGAGCCTAGGTGCTGGACTCACTTAAGGAGCAGATAAGGAGCAATAGTGTAGCTGTAGTTAGTCATCCCCTTTTAATATTTTGCTTTTGGAATTCACTTGTTTTCCTTTAAATTTATTTTTCTTTATTGGGTACTGCCACTTTTAAAAAAAAAAAAAAACAGTAAACTTTCCTGGTGCCAGTTTCT
Organism: Ichthyophis bannanicus; assembly: GCA_033557465.1. NCBI lineage: Eukaryota > Metazoa > Chordata > Amphibia > Gymnophiona > Ichthyophiidae > Ichthyophis > Ichthyophis bannanicus. The sequence goes on from CM066036.1 coordinate 657,235,875, forward strand.
TTGTGCCTCTCTTGCTGTGCGGGGCTGTTGGCTTCATTTTCGCAGATCTCTCCTCCTTGACGGGACAGAGGAGAGATCTGTAACAGAACTGGAGGAACCTGGGCGGCAAACGGCCACAATCCCGCTGATTGGCCGGCACTGGGACGGGAGGCTTGCCCGGCGGCTCTCCGCTTACGTCTGCAGTGAGCAGGGCCGCGCGGGCTGGAGCCCCGTCAAAGAGCAGTAAGTGTAAAGCCTTTTGTTCAATACAGCTGATTCGGGGCAGCGGCCTGGTCCGGTGAGCGGAGAGCGGGCTGGAGCCGCGCCGCTGTTTTTCACGGAGCTTTTGGTGCCCTTTTCTTTCTGGTGCTCACGGCGACCAATTTTGGAGCGTGCTCGCCACATGGCTTGAGCTCCGGAGCTGAAAAAACATTTTTGTTTAACTTTCCTGTCCTGCCAGGGGGGGGGGGGGTGGTTAGGGTTAGGGTTGGAGCTTCCTTTGACAGTCATTTGAGAAATTCAAAATACCTAGAATCCAGGGATTTTGACTTACAAAAAAAAAAGAAAACCTACTATATCAGAAGGTGTTTTCTTGTATATGCATTTGCTTTATTTCCTTTTCCTGACATTTAAAAAAAAAAGAAAATCAGACCACAAACAAATCTTTCCTTTGCGGCCCACCCGTGGTGCTGGAGTTTGCAGGATGGCATCGTGCCCTCAGTGCGTAGTCTGCAGCACTCGTAGGGGTACGGCCGCTGATTCGGGGGTCTGCAGGGCTTGCACTACAGTTTCTACCAGTGTGGAGCAACAGATGGAGCTTAAGGCTGCTCCAGAACCACAGGATGCAACGATGGGACCTGACAATGCGACCCCATTAGCTCCTGCCGCAGGGGGCGGTCAGGAAGCCACTGCTGGGCCGTCATCTGTGCTCCCGAGCCTGGGGACCGGTCCACAGCTCAGATATTTCTGTCCTGACTGCATGCTAATAATGCTTCAGGCATTCTATTTACGGCATCAGGGGAAACTACTGGAACCCTTGTCATTGCCTACTTCATCGCAGCAGCCCGGGCCAGCCAAAAGCAGTCCACCAAGACCCCCCTAAAGATCAAGGTCTCCCGAGCAGTCGCTCTCTGAGGAAGAGTGGCAGGAAATGGGGGAGGCTGAGTCAGATCCTGAAGCGGAGATGGATGACTTGGAGAAAGGAGAAATTCCGGAGCCCGAGGATCAGGTGAAAATCATTTGAGTGTTCCGGAAGGATGAGCTGATGGCACTTATTACAGAATCCCTCCAGACAGCACAGTCAACTGAGGAGGAGAGTCTAGAAGACCCTATCATTCAAGTGTTGTGCCAAGCCCAGGTCGTGTTTCCCGTGCACCGTGTGGTTGACCGGATGATACAGGAAGAGTGGGATCAACTGGAGTCCGGTCTCAGAGGGGTCAGAACTATGAACAGACTCTATCCTTTAGCAGACAAGGACGAGGAAAGGTTCCGTTCCCCGCGGATTGATGTGGCAGTGTCGGCGGTCACCAAGAAGACCACTATTCCGGTGGAAAGTAGCGCGGCATTAAAGGATGCGCAGGATAGGAAGGTGGATAGTTTGTTGAAACAGCCTTTGAGGTGGATGCCTTGTCTCTGCAAGCTTCCATTTGCGGAGCTTGGGTGGCAAGAGCATGCCTTCGGTGGTCTCAGCGCTTGCAACGGTCCCCTCAGCTAGATCAGGAGGGTATTAGAGAGTTGGATCAGTTGGAATCAGGATCCGCATATTTGGCGGATGTACACTACGACTTGATCAGGGCGCTAGCTAATAGTATGGCTTCCTTGGTGGCCGTGCACAGGGCTCTCTGATTAAGGAATTGGGCAGCAGATGGCTCATCTAAATCAAGGCTCAGCAATCTTCCCTTTAAAGGGAGGCTGTTGTTTGGAGAAGATCTCGACAAGTTGGAGTCGAAAGGTGGTAGACTCCTGGAGGATAAGCCTAAGCAGGGGAAGGCCTCGACAGCCTTTCGGGGGCAGTTTAGAGATTTTAAAAGATTCCGAACTTCTCGTCTGGGTGGTTTCCAGAGAGGGAGATTTGCTTTGCGAGCTCAGGGGTTTCGTGGGTTTCGAGGAGCCAGCAGAGGCTTTGTGGTGTCTTCTGCCACAACCTCTCAAACTCCAGTGAAGGCTGGTGGATCCCGGTAGGAGGTCAACCCATAGGTGGGAGGCTTCAGGGGTTTCTTCCTGCCTAGACCCAGATAACGTCCGACCAGTGGGTCTTGGAGATAATTTGCGAGGGTTATGCGCTGGAATTCGCAAGACCAGCTCAGTATTCCTTTGTGATGTCTCCTTGCAAAGGGCAACAGAAAGCACTAGCGTTATGCAATACTCTGGATCGGCTGTTACACTTGGGGGCAATCGCGCCAGTGCCATTGGCGGATTACGGTGTGGGTCGATACTCAATTTATTTCGTGGTCCCAAAAAAGGACGGATTTCGTCGACCTATTTTGGATCTGAAAAGAGTGAATCAATGTTTGCGGGTACCACATTTCCGGATGGAAAGTTGCGGTCCGTCATTGTGGCGGTACGCAAGGGAGAGTATCTGACCGCCCTAGATCTCACGGAAGCGTATCTGTATATTCCAGTTAGAGCAGCCCATCAGAGGTTCCTATGCTTCATCCTTCCCTGGGGGCATTATCAATTTCAAGCTCTTCCGTTCGGCCTCGCAATGGCGCTGCGGACTTTCACCAAAATTATGGTGGTGGTGGTGGTGGCAGTGGCGGCGGCGTTGCAAAAGGAAGGAATTCTGGTTCATCCTTATCTTGACGATTGGTTGATTCGGGCGAAATCGAAAGCCGAGAGTGTACAAGTCACAGACAAGGTGGTGAAGTTTTTACAGGACTTAGGCTGGGTGGTCAATTCGGCCAAAAGCCGCTTAGTTCCATCCCAGGGTCTCGAGTACCTGGGAGTTCAGTTCGACACTCGGAAAGGGGCTGTATTTCTCCCGAATCGTCAGGTTCTAGGTCTCCGACAACTGGTTCGCAAGTTCCGCTCTGCTTAGGCACCGTCTGCGTGTGGAACTACCTTCGGGTACTAGGAACAATGGCAGCAACTTTGGAAGCCGTGCCCTGAGCCAGGTTTCATATGAGGCCCTTGCAGCAAGCGCTACTTCTCCATTGGTCTCATCAGTCTGACTCGCTGAACAAACTTCTTCCCTGTCCACTCCAGGTCCGGCAGTCCTTGCGCTGGTGGCTATGCCCTGAGATGTTCAGGGTAGGGATGCCCCTGGAGCAGCCGGAATGGCTCCCGCTGTTAACAGATGCGAGTCTCGTGGGATGGGGCGCGCATTGTGGAGATCTTTTCACGCAAGGCACGTGGTCCGTTCAAGAGAGAACTTGGTCAATCAATCGGCTAGAGTTGAGAGTGGTTTCTCTAGCGCGTCAAGCGGTGAGAGTGCTGTCGGATGATTCTGCAACAGTGGCATACATTAATTGGCAAGGCGGCACAGGAAGTGCAGCCATGGAGGAAGAAGCGGAGACGTTGTTTTCTTGGGTGGAGAACCTTCTTCCGGCGATCTCGGCGGCACACATTGCAGGTAAGGACAATGTGACAACGGATTTTCTCAGCAGGGTCCAAGTGAATGCCAGAGAATGGGAACTGCATCCGGACGTGTTTGCCTTAATTGTCCGCAAATGGGGCCTGCCGATCATGGATCTCATGGCAACCTTTCAGTCAGCAAAAGTGAGTCGCTTCTTCAGCAGATGTCTGGAGAGGATGTCGGAAGGGCTCGACGCCCTAATGCAGCCTTGGCCGTCGTCGGGTCTTCTTTATATCTTTCCGCCGTGGGCACTGATCGGTTACATGGTTCAGCATATCGAGGCTCATCGCGGGAGAGTGCTACTGGTGCCTCCGGACTGGCCAAGTCAACCATGGTATGCCGATCTCATTCGGCTTCTCGATGGGGATCCTTGGCAGCTTCCGGTCTCAGTGGATCTTTTACGCCAGGGTCTGCTTCAAATGCCGCAAGTGAGTTGGTTCTCGCTTACAGTCTGGCCATTGAAAGGACGAGATTAAAGAAAAAAGGATACTCTGGCGTGGTGATCACAACATTGCTTTGAGCAAGGAAGAAGTTGACCTCGCTGACATATGTTCGCATCTGGCGGACTTTTGAGGATTGGTGCTCACGGCGACAAGTTTGTGCGGCTACCGTGTCCATACCTGTGGTGGTAAGCTTCCTACAGGATGGTTTTGTTAACAGCTTGGCATCCAGTTCCCTGAGAGTGCAGTTAGCAGCGCTGGCGTGCTATAAAGGCAAGGTTCAGGGTGAGCCATTAGGGACGCATGCAGATGTCTTGCAGTTTCTTAAAGCGGTGACCTGGCTGCGGCCTGCTCATAGAGTTTTCGTGCCTCTGTGGGATCTCAATTTGGTTTTAGGGGCGTTTGTTAAGGAGCCTTTTGAACCATTACACCTAGTGACTGTAAAGGACCTAACTTTGAAAACAGTGTTCTTAGTAGCCATTTGCTCGGTGAGGCGAATTTCAGAGTTGCAAGCATTGTTATGTAGGGAACCATTTCTGGCATTTTCTAGAGAAAAGGTGGTGATATGGCCAGTGCCGTCCTTTTTGCCAAAAGTGGTTTCACCATTTCACCTAAATCAAACTGTTTTGTTCCCTGTTTTGGTGAGACAAACGCAGCGGATCGTAGCTTGCGCCTTCTGGATTTAAAACGTGTTTTGTGACGGTATTTGAAAGTCTCAGAACCTTTTCGCAAATCGGATCATCTTTTTGTGTTGTTTGGGGGTCGCCGCAAAGGTGAAGCAGCAGCAAAGGCATCCATTTCTAGGTGGATCAGAGAGGCGATTTCGTCAGCATACCTAGTGCAGGGGCGTTCGATTCCCTTGGGATTATGAGCGCACTCTACCAGAGCGCAAGTAACCTCCTGGGCGGAACATAGCTTGGTTCCGCCCGGGGACATTTGTAGAGCGGCTACCTGGTCGTCTGTTCATACCTTCAGTAAGCACTACCATCTTGATGTCTTAGCGGCAAGTGATGCCGGTTTCGGTTTGGCAGTGTTACAAGCCGGCTGGAAGGGTCCCCCGCCCCCCAATGAGTACTGCTCTGTTACATCCCAGAGGTGGAGGACTGAACTGGAGGACCAATAAGGAAATCAAAATTACACTTACCTGGTAATTGTAGTTCCTGGAGGGACTCCAGTTCAGTCCTCATTCCCGCCCGGGATGGTTTCGTTGGCAGAAGAGTTTCAGTGGAATAAAGAATCAATCTACAGGTGGGTATGAGTTTTATGGGGATCCGGTTCGTTAGATCCTTTCTGTTAGTTTCTGTCTATTTCTTCTTCTCTTGCCTATGGTTCTGAGCGAGGCAGAAAGAAAGAGGTACAAGAAGCATTCGATCTTTCCAGAAGGAGAGTTACTGTTCTTATGGTTCATAGTATTAAAGTTCTTAAAATTATAATTGAGGTGATGGCTACTTATTTGTTGCTCTGTTGAGTGTGCTTTGACAATAGTTCACTGGGGCTGATGGGAGAGACCAGCAGGCTATATCCTGTGATGTCATGAATTTAACATGCCCAGTCTCCAAGCTGCAGGAGGAGGTACACAGCCCAGAGGTGGAGGACTGAACTGGAGTCTCTCCAGGAACTACAATTACCAGGTAAGTGTAATTTCGATTTTGATCGCCTCTAATACTGACTAGTTTACTGTCTGCAAAAACTGGATATCATGTATTTCTTCTTATAACAATGTTGCACCGCTCTGGACAAATACAGTACACCAGTGCTGGAAAAAAAAGACCTCAGAGCAACAGGACAATGCAATGGCCAGCAATAGTAACATAGTAAATGGCGGCAGATAAAGACCAGTATGGTCCATCTAGTCTGCCCAGCAAGATGGCAGGAGTAGGTGCACCCCTTCCCAGTAGGTGCACCCCTTCCCATGTCTTTGTTTAGGGGTGCACCCACCAGGAGTAGGTGCACCCCTCCCCAAGTCTTCACCCCTTCCCATATCTTTGTTTAGGAGTGACCCAACCGCTCCTCCCCCCTTTGTCGCTGTAACAGCCAAACGGCCTCTCATAAACACATTGTTATCATTTTACCATCACAGGTCAGAAAAAACCTCCAGCACAAATCACCTTGCAAAAACACAATCAGCTCTGTTACAGGTAAATCACACCATTACCACCAACAATACGGAGCTAATAAAGCAAGGGAAACAAAACAAAACACTTAGCTGCCAATGTAATGCACTCCAAAATGCTGCAGGTGTGTATTTATAACTCTCCAAAATGCTGCAGGCGTGTATTCATAACTCTCCAAACACAGCCATGGTTCAATTCTGATGCCGGGCGTTTTCGCAATTGCTGCTTCAGGGAGCCAAACTCTCTATCTCTATTCAGTTAACAAACCCAAGATTAGCTCCCCCCCCTTTTCCCATCTTAAATAATCAACATCGTACTACTGCACTCCACTAGTCACTATTAATTAATCAACCATAACATCCGGGGCCATTATAGCTGTTCTCGTTAAGGTGTCTTATGCTATGCTACTGTCTGTTACAGTTTTTTGCAACTATACTTGAGTTTTCCTCTGCTGCTCCATCACAGTTCTATTTTCTGTACTAAGATTTCACATTGTGTCCCATATCATAACATACTACTGTAAGCTTAACAAATTTCTGTGTCTTTGCCCACTCTATATGGCCAGGTTACTGTGCCCATTTCATTCCTGAGCTGATTCCCCCACAAATTCAGTCGCATCTACAAATTCTAATCTACGAATCAAATCAACACTAAGACAACGTTGCAAGCATGGAAATGAAACCCACGATAACGCATGCATTATGCATTCTTCTGCTGATCACAGCACTAGCCAATGCACTCCTGGCCCCTCCAAACCCCTCACCATACCAGCCCATCCCAATCATCCAGCACCACCCTAACAACAAACAGATTTACATCATGCCCAACCATAGAAACACCAGAGATAATTATTAGCCAAAGTACAAATCCTACCAAAGGCTAATATATATAAATCCTAACAATGGTTGCATACCTCCTACCAGATAGATCACATTAATCCCTTAAAATGCATTCTAACAAACATGTGTTCTGTAAGGAATAAAATACCATTAATTCATAATTTCCTAATAGACAAATCCCCGGACATCCTTTGTATCATGGAGACATGGCTTACTGAACATGATACCATCCTCTTAAACCAACTAAACACTAAAGGATACAGTTTATCTAGCTGCCCCAGAAACACCAAACGAGGTGGCGGAGTCTTGATATTAACCAAAACAACCATAAATGCTTCCGTCAGTGTTTGTAACAACTGCGAAGGGATAGACCTTCTGAAAATAGAGAATAAAGGCCTAGCAATATGTCTCCTCTATAGGGCGCCCACCAGCAATCACACTAATCTTACAACTATCCTAGAATCAGCCTGCACATCCCCCGTAAAGAAGCCCTACATCATACTTGGAGATTTTAATTTAGCCTCCCTCCCTCTACAGCAGTCCTTAGAGTTTTGAAATTCATGGAAGATCTAGGTTTCAAACAAATGATGCATAATCCCACCCACACCAAGGACAATATTCTCGACCTGATATTCCTCCCAAAACCTCTTAACAAACACCCAATATTACCCCCCCCCCCCCCATACAACCCCTAGGTATCCTGGTCTGACCACTACATCTTAAGGTTTGACATTCCAATCCCACTTACTAAGCTAAAATCTTTTAACACATTGCAGCATAATCTTCTATTCAGGCACTTTGACAAAGAAGAGTTCTTGAATAATATACTTCCTCAACTTACCTCTATTCCCCAGAATCTGGATGAGTCCGTAAAGAACTAGCATACAACAATTCATAAAGCAGCTTTACCTACAAACGCCCGCAAGAAATCCACCTCCAGACCCTATGAAAAATGGTACACTCACGAGATACGCACCCTCAGAAAAGAGTTCCACAAACATGAGAAGAGATGGAGGACCAAAAAATCCCCAGACTTCAAAGCCCTTTATATAGCAGCCCTCAACTCCTATAAAGAGGTCATACTAACTTCAAAAAGGAACCATTTCGCTAACACCCTAAACAAAGCTATCAACCACCCCAGAGAACTTTTCAAAATCGTCAAATCCCTAACTAAAACCCACCAAAACGAGGCACCGGAAACTGCCATAAACCCTTTATTTTGTCTTCAAACTAAAAAGTAAAAAATCTACAACCATTCCCTTCTCCAGGAAAAAGCAGGAAGTCAGTCCTCACAAATGGATGACATCGGCACCGACAAGCCCTCACGGAACCATCCCCCCAGCTTTCAAAGAAAGCCTTTGGGAGATGCTACCATGGATGCGTGGTCCCCTTCCTGCTCAAGGGTGCCATCTTCCTCAGTCTCCTTTTTTTTCCGCTGAGCAATTTAAACGTTCATCTGGCTTGTCCCCAGAAAAAGTTGATTTTTTTTCTCTGAGTTTCATACTCATCTCTGGTATCGCACCGGTACTCTTCCCGCCACCCGACTTCACTGCCTAGATGTCGAGTTTGGGTCTATTTTTGTTGTTTTTTTTGTTCTTTCATTCTCTGACATCTTTGCACTTTTTTTCACAACTGGCAGCCTGGTGAATCTTTGACCTCACTGGGGTACTTTTCCCCCCATGGCTAACAGTGGCTTTAAGAAGTGTGATCGGTGCTCAAAAATTATGTCTCTGACCGACACACATGACTGCTGTCTCCGCTGGCCAAGGGAGTTGGCAGGTCTTCTTGAGGACAAGGCAGTGGAAATGGTGCCCCACCACCTCAAGGGCAAGGGGTTCTACTTCAGGTACTTCCTCGTGCCAAAAAGAACAGGGGGCCTAAGGCCCATCTTTGACCTGCGCAACTTCAACAAATTCCCGGTGAGGGAGAAGTTCAAGATGCTCTCCCTTGGAACATTGCTGCCCTACCCACAGCAAGGAGATTGGCTATGCTCCTTAGACCTCAAGGATGCCTATACCCACATCCTCATTCACCCCCAACCACAGGTGGTACCTGCGGTTCATGGGTGGGGGGCAGGCACTTTCAGTACAGGGTACTCCCTTTCTGCTTAGCCTCTTCCTCAAGGGTCTTCACAAAATGCCTAGCAGTCGTGGCCACCTTCCTCCATCTCCAGGGGGTCTTTGTCTTCTCCTACCTGGACGACTGGCTTGTAAAGGGAGGCACGGCCTCAGAGTCGTAGCAGGTCACCACACGCACCATCCAGGTTCTGCAGCACTTGGGTCTTGTCATAAACTACCCCAAGTCTCACCTCCTCCCGACACAATGTCTGGAGTTCATTGGGACAAAGCTCGACACACTCCAGTCAAAGGTCTTCTTGCCCAGGGACTGAGCCGACCGTCTCAGGATTCTGGCACGGGACCTATAGTACCGTCCCTCTGTGCGCACTCGGCTTCTTCTGCACCTTCTCGGGCACATGGCCTCCACAGTCCCCATCGACACATACACTCGCCTCCATATAAGGTCGGCGCAGTGGTGTCTCTGGGACCAGTGGTCTCAGGCCACAGGATGCTTCCGAGACAGAGTCTCTGTAACCCACCAACTGGCAGACTTCCTGGTCTGGTGGCAGTCTCTCCAGCATCTCGAGGCAGGCATGCCTTTTCAGACACCGAGCTCCTCAAGGGTCCTCACCACAGACGCATTCCTGCTCGGGTGGGGAGCTCTGCACTCAGGGCAACTGGTCATAAGGCGAGAGCACCCAGCAGATCAACCTCCTGGAGCTGTGGGCTATATACTTAGCCCTGTGAGCTTTCTGCCACCACCTACATCACCAGCCGGTGCTTGTCCAGACGGACAATCAGGTAGCAAGGCAGTGGTCCTTTGCTCATATGAAATCCAACAGGCTATCCTCCTGTGGGCAGTGTTCCTACCAGGCCAGAACAACCTTCTGGCCGACAGGCTGAGGAGAGTGCTCCAGCCACACAAGTGGCAGCTGCACCCCAGGGTGGCCGACCGGCTCTTCCAGATCTGGGGGGGAACCTGTAATGGACCTGTTTTCCAGCCCGGGCAACTTCCAATTGCCTCACTTCTGTTCCCGACAGGCCCACCCCTCCAGAGTGGCAGCGGACGTGTTCCTCATCTCATGGTCAGAGGACCTCATGTACGCCTTCACTCCCATGCCTCTGATTGCCAAAAACTTGTTCAGGACCCTCCACGACAGGGCCTCGCTCATCCTGATAGCCCCTTGGTGGCCCAGGCAACCATGGATCCCATTGCTCCTCTAATTAACGGAGGAGACCCCCATCCCCTTGGGGACCTCTCTGGGACTCTTGTCTCATAAAGGGGGCTCTCTTCTGCACCCCAACTTGGGGTCCCTGTCACTGACAGCATGGCTGCTGGGAGGGTGACTCTAGCCCCTTTCAACTTCTCAGTTGAAGTGGAAGAGACTTTGTTGGCTTCTCGCAAGGCCTCTACTAGAAAGGTTTATGCCCTCAAATAGTGCAGGTTTTCGGCCTGGTGTGCCGAGCATGGGGCTGACCTATTCTCCTGCCCAGTGAGACTGGTGTTACAGTACCTTCTCCACCTCTCGCAATCCAGGCTCAAGTCTAACTTCGTTCTGGTGCACCTTAGTGCCCTGGCCAGGCACCACCACCAGGTGGATGGCAAGCCCCTCTCGGTCCAGCCTTTGGTGACCTGCTTTCTTAGGTGCCTGCTCTTATCGAAGCCCCCAGTTCACCCTCCAGAAATCGAATGGGGACCTCAACATAGTGTTGCGGCATCTCACTCGCCCACCCTTCGAGCCTCTGGCTACCTGCCACCTTCGCTACCTCTCTTGGAAGGTGATGTTCCTGGTTGCTCTCACCTCCACTCGCAGAGTTAGGAGCTTCGGGCCTAGGTGGCAGAGGCGCCTTATACCAGGTTCTGTAAGAACAGAGTGGTGCTCCGCACGCACTCCAAATTCCTTCCGAAGGTAGTATCACCCTTCCATCTCAACCAAGAAGAAGTACTCCCTATCTTCTTTCCAAGACCTCACTCCAGTCAGGCAGAGACAGTCCTTCACACCTTGGACTGTAAAAGGGCTTTGTCCTTCTATATCCAATGAACTCAGGGCCACCATAAAGCTACTCAACCTTTCGTCTCCTAGGACCCCAGTAGGCTGGGGGGAGGCAGTGACCAAGCGTACGCTGTTCACCTGGGTGGTGTACTGTATCGCCCCCGCCTATGAGCAGGCAGGGCTCCCACTGGAAGGCTGTGTCATGGCACACCATGTCAGGACCATGGCGGCCTCAGTGGTAAACTTGCAGTCTGTTCCGATGGTGGACATCTGCCGCGCCGCCACCTGGTCTTCAGTCCATACCTTTGCAGCCCATTACTACTTGGAAAGAGAGTCCCAATGGGACAGTGCCTTCTTCCAGGCTGTGCTCCGTAACCTTTTTGGGGTTTAGGCAACTCCTACCCTCCGACCCTTCTGTGTTCAGGCTACCAGAGTGCTGGTTTTCATCTGACACAGGGGTCCTACTGTGGTCTGCGGATACAGACTTAATTGCTGCTGCTTGCGGCTCCCCGTGAGGGAGCCCGTGCTTTTGCTATGGGCTTTCGGTAACCTGTAGCTGGGGAGTCCCATATGTGAGGACTGACTTCCTGCTTGGTCCCAGAGAAAGCGTAGTTACTCACCTGTAACAGGTGTTCTCCGGGGACAGCAGGAATCAGTCCTCTCAACCCTCCCTCCTCTCCTTGGAGTTTCTTCTTTACCATCTTTTATTTTTGCCATCTTTTAGCTATGTCATCTGGCTGAGCAAGATGGCACCCCTGGGTGGGAAGGGACCACGCATGCGTGGTGGCATCTCCCAAAAGCTTTCTTTGAAAACTGGGGGGATGCTTCTGCAAGGGCTCCATCAGTGCCAACATCACCCATATGTAAGGACTGATTCCTGCTGTCCCCGGAGAACACCTGTTACAGGTGAGTAACTATGCTTTACCACAAGCGAGTCAATACTCCCCCCCCCCAATAAATGGAACGCTTTTCACGCTATCAAGGAGAATTAATTACTTCTTACCATTACTAAAATCAACACTACTACCTCCCACCTGGATCTGTGCTCCGCAGCTTTGATAAAGGCAACTAAATCTGAGCTAGCCCCCTTCTTGCTTAGTATAGTGAACCAATCCCTCCTCCTGGGGACAATGCCCAATGATCTCAAAATCTTCTTCATTTGTCCTTTAAAGAACAGATCCCTAAACATAGATGATCCCGCCTCCTATAGACTAATTGCAAACATCCCCTTCCTAGCAAAAATAATTGAAAAAATAGTCCAAACTCAGTTCCAGGACTACATTGACACAAACTTCCCCCTTGATGAACACCAGTACGGTTTCCGCCCATACTACGGATTTGAAACCTTACTAACAGTCTTATTTGACTCTCTCATCTTTGGACTGGATAATATTAATCAGGCTTTCTTACATGTCTTCATAGACATTGCCTCAGCCTTTGACAATGTGGACCATATTCTACTCCTTGCTAGACTAGCTCAATTAGGAATGGCCAGTACTGCCTTACAATGGTTTAAGTCATACATCACCAATAGATACCAGTATGTAAGAATTGACCAACAATCCTCCATGATCTTCCAACAACAACAGGGAATTCCTCAAGACTTGGCATTATCAGTCCTTTTTCATCTTTACCTTCAGCCAATCTGCTCAGTCTTCAAAAAACACAAAATAGGTTACCTATTATATGCCGATATTATGTTTACCCCAGTGAACATAAAAACCCCCCATCTACCATAGCATTGACTGCATTCTCGAAGCTGAATCCTGGCTTTGCGAAAACAACCTCCAAATCAGAGGGAGCAGTGACTCAGTGGTTGGGACAGGTTACCTCAGGCCGGAGGGCCAGGGGTTCAATTCCTGAATGGGGATAAGCAATCTCAGGCCAGAGAGTCCCATGGCCACTCCTTGTGGCCTTGGGCAAGCCACTTAACCCTCCATTGCCTCAGGTACACTTAGACTGTGAGCCCTTCGGGGACAAGGGAATAAAAAGTACCTGTTAGTATATATGTAAACTACACTGATTCTAAAGAGCGCAGTGTAAAAAATAAATAAATGAAATAAACTTCAAAAAAACTGAAATTATGTTCACGACAAGAAATCAAGACTTTACCACCCCCCCCTCCCCGACATCAAAATGCAAAACACCAGCATTCAAGAAAAACAAGAGGTAAAATACCTGGGAATATTCTTGGATATAAATCTCAGTATGTCATCCCATGTAAGACAAACAGCCAGGACTATATTCTTTAAGATCCATTCAGAACCTCAGACCTCTCTTAGAACCCAGCGATTTCTGAAATGTAGTCCAAGCACTTAAAACTCCACATTGGGACTACTGCAATAGTTTACTTCAGAGTCTGCCCAAAAAGACAATCAACACCCTACAACTAGCCCAGAATGTGACTGCCTGAATTATAGCTAAAGCACACCTCGTTTATACTGTGTTTGTTTCCCTTGCCTATAACCTTTGTATTTCTTGTGACCGCTTTGATTGAAGGAAAAGGCGGTATAGAAAACTTGTTAAATAAATAAATAAATATTACACCGATACTTAAGAACCTTCATTGGCTTCCAGTAGAATCATATATAAATCAATAATCACTACTTTTAAACTACTCAATAGCAGCTTACCCTCCTTCCTCACATCTAAGATTCTTCTGCTCCTGGAGTCTGCTTGTGTGTGAAAGGGCAATCAAAATACACTTGCAATACCAGCATCAGTCTGCGAAACAAAACAAGTAACCAGCAACAGGGCCTTCACTTACACTGCACCTAAACTATGGAACTCGCTGCCAGACCCCACAGGTCAATCAAAGACCTACAGACATTCAGGAAAGAAATAAAGACACTACTATTCACGGAATACTATAACAGCAATGCCTGAAGTATTTCCCGTTCACTTCCGTCCCCTAACCAATATAAATGTATATAGCTGTTGTTGTATATAGTTGATGTTTCCCCTAACCAATGTTGCCTGATTCGTGCAGCTACTTTGTACATAGCTGTAAGGTTTTATGGATTGTGTTAATTGTTCTCTGTAACCTGTTTGTTCAATGTAAACCGCCCCTGATCTCTGGAAGGGGCAGTATATAAAAAGTGACTGTTTAAATAAATAAATCCATTTTGGCCGTTTTTGCTTTTTCAACTTTTGTAGAGATTTCTCACTTTTTTCCAACACAACCTTCTTTATTCCATCCCATAAATGTCTGTACCTGCAATGTAGCTGCATGTTATGCCTCTTAAGCTAGTATTTTATAAAAACAAGTAGGGGCCGGAAGGACTGGGGTTTCTAGTCCCACAGGTGCTCCTTGTGGTCTTGGGCAAGCCACTTAACCCTCCATAGCCCATGTTCCCTGTAAAATAGTTATCTCCAAGTTATAATGCCCTGTTCAATGTAATTTCAGTTTGTTCAATGTAAACCGCACTGATGCAGAATAGCGCGGTATATAAGAGAATGTAAATAAAATAAATAAATAAATAAGTAGATATCTACTTCTCTAAATAAAATAGGCTTGAGAAATCATTAGAGAAAGACATCATGCTTGGCAACACACAAGAGGAAGGCCAGCAATAAGATGGATCGATACAATAACAGCAGCTATGGGTGCCACTCTGTCAACAAATGACTGAAGACCAAACACAGTTTAGGATGTCTATCTAGAGGGTCGCCATGAGTCGACACAGACTCTATGGCACTTAACAACAACAACAGGTGCCTTAAAACATGCTTTTTTAACTAGTCTCCCCTTTTAAAATGACCTTCTAAAGGATAACTGAGCTATATCTTTGTGAGTGTGATATCCATGAAATACATTTACACATCACAGACATGAAGGGGCAATTTTGGCTCTAGATATCTCTTCAAGCTATTCTTGTGATCAGTCCTTGGACTGTTGGATTCCCCTTAGTACATGAATCTCCTTGAATCCCATGTGTTATCTTACCTTTTCTGAAAATACTGGGAACCACTTACAGTAGCTTGCTTCTTTTTCCTCTCTTCATTGAATTGAAAATATCAAATTTGGTACCGGGTTATACATCTTGGATTGGATACTGAATTCTTTCTCTCTTGCAGACCAACTCAGGAGAATCTTTGAATGGTATTTTCTCCTGGTCTCACAGGCTTCCTTACAAAGACAACAAACCTAGGAGGAACACAAGTTTTTACATGTGGAAAAGCCTTTTTAAAATTACTTCTTAAGTTGAGAATATCTCAGACAGCAAGTTCAGGAACAGGGGACAAGTAAGTCATCTAGGCATTAGGTTGTTTCAAGAGCCTTGAAAACCAAGATTATGACCTTAAATTTTAACCTATAAATAATGGAAAGCCAGTGATGATCAGTTGAGAGAAGAGTTACATGATAATAGTAGATGGCAGCAGATAAAGACCAGTATGGTTCATCTAGTCTGCCGTGTAAAGTGACCAGAGTGGTTGTACCTGCCACTCTGTGCAGATCACCCCCCCCCCCTCAATCTTTGTTTAGTGTTGAACCTACCACTCCATGCAGATCACTGCCTCTATTTGTTGAAGTGTAAAGATTTGCTTGTTTTGATTCCATCCTCTTGCATGGGATTCCCTATCTGTCGCATGCCTTTTTGAATTCTGACACGATTTTTGCTCCACCACCTCCATCAGGAGGACATTCCAGACATCTACTATCCTTTCGATGAAAAATAATTTCCTAACATTGCTTTTATGTTTACGTCCTTGCAGCTTCATTTTATGCCCTCTAGTTCTACAGCTTCCCCTCCTTTGACAAAGGTTTGTTTGTTCATTAATGCATACCCTTTAAGTATTTAAAGCTCTATATTATATCTCCCCTGTCCCTCCTGTCTTCTAGGGTATACATAGTTAGGTAGTCAAATCTCTTCTCATACATCTTCTGGCACAGGCTCAAAATCATTTTGTCGCTTTCCTTTGAACCATTAAAAGTCTCTTTGTATCCTTTGTGAGATATGGCTCCAAAGCTGAACACAATACTCCAAATGAGACCTCACAAACAACTTCTACATGGGCATTAAGATACTTAAGGTACTTCTCTCCATTGCCTAAAACTCAGTGAATTTACTTAAGGTACTTTGAGTCACTCACAGAGATCTTTAGTTACAACAAAAAATGACAAAAAAAATCCTCCTTTCTGCTGGCTTTTCCTCTCTGTATGCAACCTAGCATCCTTCTGGCTTTGGTTGCCGCCCTGTCACATTGTTACACCACCTGAAGATCCTGGGACACTGTCGCTCTGAGGTTCCTCTCCTAGTCTGTGCATACCAACCTCTTGAACATAAGAACATAAGATATGCCATACTGGGTCAGACCAAGGTCCATCAAGCCCAGTATTCTGTTTCCAACAGTGGCCAATCTAGGTCATATGTACCTAGAAGTTTCCCCAAGAGACACAAGTTCCACAATGCTTGTACTGGATCAAGCATTGATATCTTCGGTCACTTCTTAATAATGGTTTATGGACCTTTCCTCCAGGAACTTGTCATAACCTTTTTTAAACCCAGCTACACTAACAGCCTTTACTACATCCTCCGGTAACAAATTCCAGAGATTGATTACACGTTGAGTGAAAAAATATTTTCTTTTATTATTCTTAAATAGTTTACCCTGTAGCTTCATTGCATGTCACCTAGTCTTTCTATATTCTGATAAGGTAAACAATCGATCTATGTTTACCCGTTCCACTCCGTTCATTAATTTATAGACTTCTATCATATCTCCCCTCAGCCGTCTCTTTTCCAGGTTAAAGAGCCCTAACCTTTTTAGCCTCTCTTCATAGGAGTATCCTTCCATCCCCTTTACCTTTTGGTGGCTCTTCTCTGTACCTTTTCTAAAATCGCTATATCCTTTTTAAGATACGGCGACCAGAATTGCACACAATATTCAAGGTGCGGTCTCACCATGGAACGATATAGAGGCATTATAATATCTTTTGTTTTATTTTCCATTCCTTTTCCTTATCATACCTAGCATTCTATTTGCTCTCTTAGCCACCGCTGCACCCTCGGCCGAGGGTTTTAAGATGGTATCCACAATGACGCCTAAATCTTTTTCCTGGGTGGTGGTTCCTAATGTGGAACCTTGCATCGTGTAACCATAGTTTGGGTTGTTCTTCCCTAGGTGCATAACCTTGCACTTGTCCACATAAATTTCATCTGCCATTGTGATGCCCAGTCTTCCAATTTATCAAGATCCTCTTGCAATTTTTCACAATCCTCTTGGGTTTTTAACAACTTTAAATAGTTTTGTGTCATCTGCAAATTTGATAACCTCACTCGTTATTCCACTTTCCAGGTCATTTATGAATATGTCAAAAAGCAGCGGACCCAGCACAGAACCCTGGGGTACACCACTATCCACCCTTCTCCATTGGGAAAATTGGCCATTTAGCCCTACCCTCTGCTTTCTATCTTTTAACCAGTTCCTGATCCACAATAGTACACTGCCTGCTATCCCATGACTCTTTAGTTTTGCCAAAAGTCTCTGATGAGGGACCTTGTCAAAGGCTTTCTGAAAGTCCAGATACACAACATCAACCGACTCACCTTTCTCCACCTGTTATTCACTCCTTCAAAAAAACATAACAGATTAGTAAGACAAGATCTTCCTTGTCTAAAGCCATGTTGGCTGTCTCCCATTAGGTTGTGACTATCTACATGCTGAGTAATTTTATTCTTTATGATGGTTTCTACCATTTTTTCCCGGTACTGACGTCAGGCTCACCGGTCTGTAGTTTCCCGGATCACCCCTGGAACCCTTTTTAAAAATTGGTGTTACATTGGCGATCCTCCAATCTTCAGGTATTAGAGATGATTTTAATGATAGTTCACAGATTACTGATAGCAGGTCTGCAGTCTCATATTTCAGTTCTTTCAACACCCTTGGCTGTATACCATCCGGCCCAGGTGATTTGCTACTCTTCAGTTTATCTAATAGTTGTAAGACATCTTCCTGATGTATCGATATTTCCTTCAATTCTTCCGCACCTTTAAATACCACTTCAGTCATGGGTAACATCCCTACATCTTCCTCAGTAAAGACCGAAGCAAAGAATTCATTCAATCTCTCCGCTATCGCCTGGTCGCCTCTTAGTGCTCCTTAACCCCTTTATCATCTAATGGACCAAATGACTCTCTCACAGGTTTTTTGCTACGAATGTACTTGAAAAGGTCTTTATTTCGCGTTTTTGCTTCCGCAGCAAGCTTCTTCTCAAATTCTCTCTTTGCCTGCCTTATCAATGCCTTGCATTTGACTTGCCAGTGCTTGTGCTGTTTCCAGGTTTCGTCGTTTGGCTCTTTTCCATTTCCTGAAAGATGCTTTTTTGGCAACAACAGCCTCTCTGACCTCACCTTTAAACCATGCTGGCAGTTTTTTGGACTTCACTTTTCTTAAAGCGTGGAATACAGCTGGTCTGGGCTTCCAAGATAGTATTTTTCAACAACACCCAAGCTTGATGTACGTCTTTAACCTTCACAACTGCTCCTTTTAGTTTTTTCTTAACTGTTTTCCTCATTTTATCATAGTCTCCCTTTCGAAAGTTAAAAGGTAGTACTGTGGATTTTCTTACTATCCCTCCTCCCTAATTAAATCAAAGGCGATCATGCTATGATCACTATTGCCAAGTGGCCCCAACACCCTTATCTCTTGCACTAGATCTGGTGTTCCACTAAGGACTAGGTCTAATATGGCTTCCCCTCTGGTCGTTCATGAACCAGCTGCTCCAAGAAGCAATCATTTATTTCATCTAGGAACTTTATCTCCCTAGCATGTCCTGACGTGACACTGACCCAGTCAATACCGGGGTAATTGAAATCACCCATTATTATTACTGCGCTGTAACTTTTGTTAGCTTCCTTGATTTCTTTGCCCTGTACTACATACAACTCCTTTGGATTTCTGTATCTCAAGTGCATGACTCTACAATTCTTCGCATTAAATCTTAACTGCCAAGCATTAGACCATTCTTTTATGAAGATTACATAGAAATTTAATGGCAGTATTTTGTATAAATTGAATCTGTGATTGCAGAAACAGGTGAAAATTGTTTTTCTGTAGAAATAGGCACAATTAATGTGCAGAAAGAGTGTTGTGTAGAAACAAAAAAAAAAAAATCTGTCAAGGAGGAAATATGTGAATGAAAATTTAATTGTAATCCCACCGGACTATATGTCCCTTTCAGCAATGTGCAACATTGCAAGATGGTCTCTACTTGCAAACTCCCCACTTTCTTCCTCTCCAGACCAGGGAATAACTTAATAGGATTTTGGAAAGTTTGCAGGCAATGTTCCCTTTCAGTGTATAGCCTTTCTATGGCTCAGAGTCCCAAAGTTTCTGCATCTCCTTGAATTCTTCATTCTGCTCCGAAGATGCGGCCTCTAGTGATTTCCTGCTGATGCTCCTGCAGTGACTTGGGTTAAGCAGCCTTGAACACCCCTCCTCAGAAGTCCTTTGGTAGTGGCAGAGCAGCTCTCTAATGCTGTTCCTGGCTGCTCCTTGAGTAGTCCCTGAAAAGACATCTTTCACTTCTTTGGCTTAAATAGCCTCAGATGCCTCCTCACAGAAACCTTTTGAATAAGCTCAGGGTTGCACCACTTCTCTTAACTCTCCTAGGTGCTTGGCCAGAGGCATCACACTTTAGAATGGCTGTGGAGCCAAAGACCCAGATTTGAATGAGCACTGTTATTTTTTATCCTCTACATTTTTCCCCCTTACAATTTACACCCCTACTTCCCACTCATATCAACCAGCCAGGGGCCCTCCCAGCATTATCTTACCAAGATCTGCTGCATGAGTCAGAGGCTAGAAGATGATCTCCTTTTCTAGAAACGGACAGGTTACAGAACCTCTCTGGTAGAGCAATTAGAAGTCCAAAAAAAATAAAGTACAGGACCTTAGTAGTCTTTGTCAGGGGGGAGGGGGGACATTCAGAGAGTGTTAGTCAGTTAGTGCATTTTAGCTGGCTAGCAGGTCTGCTGAGTCCAATTATTCAGCGTTACTGTCTGGATAGTGCTGCTGAATATCTCTACAGATCAAATAAAAAGCGCCTGGTTAAAACCAGGGCAATCAGGGGGCAGTGCTGGTCACTATCCAGTTAGTGGCAATATTCAGCCACTATTTGGTCAGTGACCGAATATCACAGCTGACCGGCAAATCTAGATATTGAGCTCTGAAGGCCTGATAATTTGTGGCACTGAGTATCTGGGCTTAATTAAAGTGACGGCAGGATTTAATAAACTTGCCTAGTTGCTGCTGCTGAATATTCCCTCCTACATAACTAGGGATCCAGAATGATCCCTATTGTTGTCTGTTTCCTTCAAGGAAGTTGCCATTGCCAGAGAACATAGTAAAAAGCAGTTAATGTGGTTAGATTTAAAAAAGGCTTGCTCAAGTTCTTAAAGATAAAGTTAATGTGTTGTTAAGTACATTGAGTTGATGTTGATTCATGGTGACCCTCTGGATAGTTGTCCTAAGCTGTGTTTGGTCTTCAGTCAGGCAGCTCATTGTTGGTAGAGTGGCATCCATAGCTGCAGTTATTGTATCGATCCATCTCATTGCTGGCCTTCCTCTTTTGCATTGACCTTTTACCTTGCCAAGCATGATGTCTTTCTCTAATGATCTCTCTCTCTTCGCAAGATGTGTCCAAGGTTTGCAAGTGGAAGTCTTGTTATCTGAGCTTCAAAGGAAAGCTTAGGTTTGATCTCCTCTAGTACTGACTGGTTTGTTCTTTGGGCAGTCCATGGTATACGCATTATATAAAGTTAATAGACTCATATTAAGTGAGACCTGGGGAAAGCCATTGCTCATCCATGAGGGTAAGTAGCATGGAATCTAGCCAGGGATTTGTGACCTAAACAGGATACTGGATGTGATAGGCCTTTGGTCTGACCAAGTATGGCAATTCTTGTATTTGGATGCCTAAGACAGAAGGACCTAGAGACAGCAAGATGATTTTCTACTGATCTATAAAACTTCTGATTTTCTAGTTTGCAAATGAGTCTAAACAGGAGTTTAGTCTAGAGCAGCGGTTCTCAACCTGTGGGTCACGACCCCCACGGGGGTCGCCACAGGATTTAGCGGGGGTCGCCTCGTTAAAAAAAAAATTTAAATGCGCAGAAGTTGCTGCCGCTGCCAAGTCCGCTTCTCGGCAGCGGCAAACTCACCGACTCCTCCTCCTGCAGCGGCAAACTCACCGACTCCTCCTCCTGCAGCCGCGGCTCCCTGCCTCTTAGGGAACCGCGGCTGTGCTTGTAAAATCATTGCGGAGCCCTTCCTGTCTCGACGGCCTCAGTGCAGCATGGTCCCGCCTCTAAAGGAAGTGGTAAATTATCAGGGAGCCGCGGCTGCATTAGAAGGGAGGCAGACATGGGGAGGGGGGGGGCTGACATGGACAGGGGGGGCTGACATGGAGAGAGGGAGGGAGGGAGGGGGGCTGACATGGAGGAAGGTAGCACATATGAATGGATGGAGGCAGGGGGGCTGACATGGAGGGAGGAGGGAGCTGATATGGATGGATGGAGGGATGGGGCTGACATGGAGGGAGGGAGCTGATATGGATGGATGGAGGGAGGGGGCTGACATGGAGGGAGGGAACTGATATGGATGGATGGAGGGAGGGCAGGGCTGACATGGAGGGAGGGATAGATGGAGGGAGGGAGGGGCCTAACATGGACAGAGGGGGGATTGACATGGACAGGGGGGCTGACATGGAGGGAGGGAGGGGGCTGGCATGGACAGATGGAAGGATGGGGGCTGACATGGAGGGAGGGAGGGGGCTGATATGGATGGAGGGAGGGGGGCTGACATGGAGGAGGGAGGGGGGCTGGAATGCACAAAGGGGAGAGACGGGGACATACTGGACAGACGGGATACCTGCTGGACAGAGGCGAGAGACAGTGCGGGTTAGGATTATAATGGGCTGATGGGGGAGCTAGCACTGGTAATGGGCAGATGGGAGGGGGCTAGGACTGGTAATGGGTTGATTAGGGAAGGCTAGGACTGGGAATGGACTGATCAAGGGGGTGGTTGGGACTGGTAATGGACTGATGGGGGGCTAGCATTGGAAATGAGCTGATCGGTGAGGTTAGGACTGGAAATGGGCTGATGGGGGGATAGGACTGGTGATGGGGGGGGTAGGACTGGTAATGGGCTGATTAGGGGAGCCTAGCACTGGTAATGGGGTTGAGGGGGGAACTAGCACTGGAAATGAGCTGATTAGGGGAGAATAGGACTGGTAATGAGCTGATGGTGGGTAGGACCGGTATTGGGCTGATTAGGGGAGGCTAGCACTGGTAATGGGGTTGAGGGGGTATTAGCACTGAAAGTGAGCTGATTGGGGGGCTTTGACTGGGAATGGGCTGATTGTGGGGAGGGGAGAATAGAGCTGCTGGCCCTGGAATCAAACTGGGGGCTAAGGCTACAAATGGGCTGATGTGAGGGGATGGAAGAATGGAACTGGAAGGGAGTGGATCTGAGAGGGGCTGCCATGGTATTTGTACTAGAAGGGACTGGTCAGTGGGGAAGGAGGGGGACTGGAAGGGAATGGACACCAGTGGCAGTCATGGGAATGCAAGTTGACATTGGAAGGTACTGGGAGTGAGGACTGGAAAGGGGCTGATACTGGGGAGGGTTACTGGGACTGGAAATAGGCTGATGGAAAGACATGAAGAAAACGAAAGAAGAGATAAGAAATGGCAGATGGACCATAGACCACAGAAAGAGAGCTATGAGAAGACAGGAAAGTAGAAGCCTCAGATCGGGACCAGCATGATCAGAGAACAAATTGGTCAGACAACAAAGGTAGAAAAAATAATTTTATTTCATATTAGTGATTTGACTACAAAATCATCATAATTTTGAAATCAAATATTGTTACTTGTGATTAATTATTGTGGTTTAAATAAGTATTTTATAAATAAAAACATATTGCAAAGGCCTATAATATATTAATAATTCAACAAATGATTACAGCGACAATGCGTTAACGTTAAAGGAAGAGAGACGCATTTGATTTTATCATTGGGGGTCACCACAAGTTGACCAACGGTAAAAGGGGTCACGGTACAAAAAAGGTTGAGAACCACTGGTCTAGAGAGACTAGTAACAGGGTATATGTCTTGTCACTAAAAACAAGAAGAGAGATAAAGGGAGCAACAACCAGAGAAATAATCATGTAACTCAACCAGGAAGAGCAAAGGAAGGAGCAACAACCATAAAGTTATTCCCAACACTCTGGAACAGGAAGGACCTAGTTCCCAATACAACAGGAAAGAGTGGGGCTTGGAAGGGGCTAATCACCAGCAGGGTAAAAGCCAAAGAGAGGGGCTGAAAATTCTCTCTCCATGGGGGGAATGAGGGCAGAGAAGGTTACAGCCGGGGCTGGCCCAAGGGTTTCTGTCCCCCCCCCCCCCCGCCCTCCATACATCGTCTCACCTGGTGGGAGGGTGGCAGCATGGCGATCCTTCTCTTCCTTCTTTGAAGCAATGGCTGAACTGCCACTTCAGCACTGCAGTGGGCCTTAAGGCACCCATGTGTATGTGTGCACTCGCAGCCTGCTGATTCTGTTCCCTCTGATGTAACTTTCTGTTGGAGGAGGCAGGAGCAGCAGGGCATATGGATGGGTGTTTTTAAGGCCTGCCATGGTACTGAAGAGGTATTTCAGCTGTTGCTTCAAAGAAGGAGGATTGCCATGCTGCCCACCAGGGTCTACTGCCCTAGGCGACTGCCTAGTTCATCTAGTGGAGTTGCCGGCCCTGGTTGCAGTCTGCATGCAAGGACAAAGTAAACAACTCCTCTTTTTTTTTTAATAAACTGAGCTTTTGCTATTAGTGGGTGGTGCTGATTTATATTGCTAGAGAGAATTTAAGAAGTCACATGGGAGGTGGCAGAAAAGAGGTTATTTCCTAGCCTCTTTCTTTGTTTTGGGAACTGTGATTTGAAAGTCCTATAAAAGGAATTGAAAAGGCATGTGGAGACACTGTTCTATGAACAACCTTTGAAAGGATGGCCTGAAGCATATAGTGAAGATGAAAGTTTTTCCTTTGGCCTGCAGCCCACATCCTTGCCCTGAAAAAAGTACCTGAGTTTAGGAGAGCTCTAGAATTGTTTGAACTGAAAGAGGGAGGCTACTGGAAAAAAGTAACTCTTCTGGGAGACACAATTTGGGAGTCCAGACTGGAAAGCACAGAACTGTTGTGGTGTTCTCTTAAAAGCCTGTGTTAAAAGCCTATAGCAGAACACAGGTACTGTCTGCACTTAGGGAAGGGGGTCTTAAAGTGACCCAGAAGGCTGATGGGGAGAGAGAGAGAAAAGGGGGTTTGGAACAGAGTTCTAGAAGGAAGGCTGAGTTGGAGATGGAGCTAGGAGAAGTGGAAGTGCAGGAGTGTGAGATAATCAAAAGACAGGCTAAGAAGTCAACTAAAGAGGGAAGAAAGGCGGGAGAAAGAACTAGAAGTGGAGGAATTAAAGGTTGAGCTTCTAGTCTATGTGGAAAAAGATGAGTATGCTGGGTTCAGGCAAGGGAAAGGTTACCCAAGATAAATTTAACATTTGAAGTAAAAAAAATATGATAAGTAAGATAAACAAGGCCATAACCTGCATAAAGGGACCATTTATTGGCATCATGGAACTAAAACAAATACAATTTTGTGCAGCCAAAATTATTTTTGAAAGATTTCTATCAACAAGAACGCAGGGCCAGAAGAAAGAGGCAGAAAACACCTCCTTGGAAAAAATTCATTGAAGGAAAACTAAAATTTGCATGTGTGGAGATAGCTGTCTATCAGGGATATCTAAAAGAAAGAAGATCACCAAAGATAACAAGGAAGATCCAAAACATCACACCAAAGCACGCTGCATTAACACAAGAAGACCTTAAATTCATATGTTCCAACAATAAATTGAAAGTAGCAGCAGAAGTACAAGAAATGCAAAGATATGAAGCAAATAGAAAAAAGAGATATCAAAATAAATTATTTAGAGGGAACCCCTAAACAATTCTACAGGTTATTTTGAAAGCGCATTAGTATGGTAAAAACACTATTAGCCAAAGCTAAAATAGAAACCTTATAGAGACACCTATGAGGAGAAACAGAATGGTTACCTCACAAACGGGAGAATTTAGAAAAGGCAAACACCATGCTTGAACTAACAACAAAGGAGTTGAAAAGCTGGTTAAAAAGAGCCCCAAACTGGAAGAGCCCTGGTCCATATGGCATGACCAATGTTTGGCTCAAACAGTTAAAATCACTCCTCTAAGACCTGACAAACTGCAACAATCACTTGGTCAAGCAGCCAGAATTAATACCACATGGCTTAGAACAGGAAAAACATGTCTCCTTCCAAAGGCAGCTCCAAGTAACGTTCTCCAACATTACAGACCAATAATTTGTCTACCTACAATTGATTGCTGTTCACTGCAATAGATGCAGACAGAATATATGATCATATATTTTTTAGTTGCATCATGGAAATAAAGCAGAAGAGCAATAAGAGGGAAGCAGTTAGTGTTGAATAAAGCCGTCTTAGCCCAGCACTAAAAAAAAGCAGAAACATGGATTGACTATAAGAAAGTCTTTGATAGCATCCCATGCTCTTGGATAATAAATTGCTTTTAAATGTATTTTTAAAAACCCTGGCTTCCTTGAGTACATGAATTTCACCATGAAACTGTGGTAAAACCACATTCTCTTTGAAGACAGCCAGTTCATCATTTCTAACATCAAGGTCCAGAGAGAAATATTTCAGGGAGACTCCCTGTCACCACTTCTGTTTTGTATGGCATTTAATCCGCTGAGTAGTCTCATCAACTCTTTGGGATAGCGATTTAGCCTTATACCTAAAAAAGGCAACAACCCAGAGATAACATCACACTTATTCTTTGTAGATGATCTGAAGCTCTATAGTTCGTGGCCAACAATTAGAGAAACAACTCGGTAGTAAAAAGCTTCTCAGATGGCATCAAGATGACTTTTGACTTTGACAAGTATGCTAAAGCAACCTTCCCTATAGGAAAATTGAGTAAAACTGAAAACATCTCCCTAACTGATGACTGTGACATCAAGGAACATCAACAGGAAGGTGTATATAAATATTTAAGAGTAGAGGAAAGAGCAACAATCAAAACATACTGAGGGAAATGATCAATAAAGAACATTACAAAACATTACAATTGTTATTGGAAAATGCCTTAACATTATGGAATAAGATACAAGCCATTAATCAGCTGGCCCCAAATTTTTCAGTTGTTAAAACGCAAGAGGATTGTGAAAAATTGGAAGACTGGGCATCCAAATGGCAGATGAAATTTAATGTGGACAAGTGCAAAGTTATGCATGTAGAAAAGAACAACCCAAACTATACAGTAGTTACACAATGCAAGGTGTACCACCTTAGAAACCACCACCCAGGAAAAAGATTTAGTCGTCGACTTGGAATATACGTTGAAACCCTCCACCCAGTGTGCAGTGGCAGCCAAGAAAGCAAATAGAATGCTAGGAATCGTAAGCAAAGGAATGGAGAATAAAAATGAGGATATTATAATGCCTCTGTATTGTTCCATGGTTTGATCGCACCTTGAATATTGTGTGCAGTTCTGGTCACCATATCTTTAAAAGGATATAACTGAATTAGAAAAGTTCAAAGAGTGACAAAAATGGTAAAGGGAGTGAAAGAATACCCCTATAAGGAGAGCTTCTAAGGTTGGGGCTCTTCAATTTGGAAAAGAGACAGCTGAGGGGAGATATGATAGAGGTCTATAAATTAACGAATGGAGTGGAATGGGTAAATGTTGATCGGTTGTTTTTCGCCATCAAAAAGTAGAAAGACTAGAAGACACACAATGAAGCTACAATGCAACCCAATTAAGACTAAAAAGAGAAAATATTTTTCATTCAACAAACTCTGGATTTCGTTATCGGAGGATGTAGTAAAAGCTCTTAGTGTAGTTAGGTTTAAAAAAGATATGGACAAGTTCCTGGAGGAAAGGTCCATAGGTCATTATTAAAGGGGACCCAGGAAATCCACTACTTACCGCAGAAAAGCATTGTGGAACCTGAGTGCCTCTTTGGGAACCTGCCAGGTACTTGTGACCTGGATTGGCCACTGTTCAAAACAGGATACTAAGCTTTGATGCACCTTGTTCTGACCCAGTAAGGCATTTTTTATGTTCTTGTGACAATTCCTGTACTGTCATATAACTCTGGGATTGTAGACTGGCCTCTTAAATATCTTGAAAAATTGTATGTATGAACAAGAAAATGCCTCCATAGCCATGAGGTAACTTTATAAGAACCAGTGTATGCTGACATCATACATTCATAGAGCTGAAGGTAGACTTGGCCTCATAGAAATCTATCAAAGGCTGTCAGGCCTAATTAACAGCATCGTCAAACCCAAATACACAAAGTGCTGAAATATGAAAATAAGCATCCAGAAACTGTCTCTATCATTAAACTTGGACAAGCATTCCAAAGAATAGAAGGGATTGGTGAGAATCCACCAACACACACAGGGAAGTAAGCAACAAAACGTGCAAAATAAGAGAAAAAACTCTTCAAAGAATTAGATCAGCAGACAGAGAAAAACAAGTGGCAAATACGCTGAGAAATACCAAGTGTTACTCCGGGAACCATTTATCGAGCAAGAAGAACACATGAATGACCAAGGAAAGGTAAACTAAACCGAAGGATGAGAGATTGATAGTTGCAGTCCAGGACAGTGGATTATGGACAAGATGATTCACAGCAAGCATAGAAAAAACTGGCAAAATGGACATATATAGATTCTGTAAGAAAAAAGTAGCTAAACAGGTAGAAAAGATGCCTGCTAAAGCTAGAAGGATGCTGGGGTGCATAGGGAGAGGAATGGCCAGCAGAAGAAAGGAGGTGATAGTGCCTCTGTATACAAGTAAGTCTTTGGTGCAAACTCATTTGAAGTACTGTGTACAATTCTGGAGACCACACCTTTAAAAGGATATAAACAGGGTGGAGTCTGTGCAGAGGGTGGCTACTAAAATGGTTAGTGGTCTTCGTTATAAAGCATATGAGGACAGACTTAAGGATCTTAATATGTATACTTTAGAGGAAAGGCAGGATAGAGGTGATATGATTGAGTCATTTAAATACCTCCGTGGCATAAATGCACAGGAGAAGAGCCTCTTTCGTTTCAAAGCAAGCTCTGCTACAAGGGGACATAGGATGAGAGTGAAAGGAGAGAGACTCAGGAATAATATGCAGAAATATTTCTTTACGGAAAGAGTGGTAGATGCATGGAATAGTCTCCCAGTGGAGGTGATAAAGATGAGGACAGTATCTGAATTCAAAAAGCATGGGACAAACACAGAGGATCTCTAAAGGTTGATAGTGGTTGCAGGGCTGGCCCGTCCATTGAGCAAGAATGTTGTTTGCACAGGGCCCCGTGTTTCAGGGGGCCCCCACGCAAACAACATTCTGCCCATCAGCTACTTTAAAAGAAAAAAGAAACTTGCTGCTGCCGCTGCCACCGTGGCAGCAGCAGAATGAAGTGTCTCCTGCAGTCACGTGTCTCCCGCGCCCCCACCCCCCCCCCGGCTGCCCAGCAGAGCCCGCCTCAATCACTCTCCTCGGCGTGGCTTTCAGAGCCGCGAAGGGAAAGTGTCCCTCTCGCGGCTCTGTTAAGCCTGCCGGGACTGATGGGAAATTTCCCATCAGCCCCAGCGAGCTTAACAGAGCCGCGAGAGAAACTCTCCCTTCGCGCCTCTGAAAGCTGCACCGAGGAAAGTGATTGAGGCGGGCTCTGCTGTGCAGCCGAGGGGGGCCCCCGCGGGAGACACTTCATTCTGCCGCTGCCACGGCGGCAGCAACAGCAAGTTTCTTTTTTTCTTTTAAGGTTTCCCTGGGCTGATGGGGGGGAGGGGGTTAGGACTGGTAATGGGGTGATGAGGGGTTAGGACTGGTAATGGGCTATGGGGAGGGCTAGGACTGGAAATAGTGTGATGGGGGTTAGGACTGGTAATGGGCTATGGGGGGGGGGCTAGGACTGCAAATAGGGTAATGGGGGGTTAGGACAGGTAATGGGCAATGGGGGGGGCTAGGACTGAAAATAGGATAATGGGGGGTTAGGACTGCTAATGCGCTATGGGGGAGGTAGGAATTGAAATAGGGTGATGGGGGGTTAGGACTGGTAATGGGCTATGGGGGGGCTAGGACTGGTAATGGGCTGATGGGGGGGGGGGGTTAGGACTGGTAATGGGCTATGGGGGGCTGACTGAAAATGGGGTGATGGGGGCTTAGGACTGGTAATGGGCTATGGGGGGCTAGGGCTGGTAATGGTCTGGGGGGGTTGCTAGTACTGGAAATGGGCTGAGTGGAAGGGGGGCTTCAACTGCAAATAGCTGATGGGGAGGGGGGCTTGGAATGGAAATGGGCTGTGAGGGGAGGGAGCTAGGACTGGAAATGGGCTGAGTGGTGTGGGAGAGCTAGAACAGGAAATGGGCTGATGGAGGGGCTAGGATAGGACTGGAAATGGGCTGTTGGGAGATGCTAAGATTGGAAGATTGGGCTGTGGTGGGGGCTTGGATTGAAATGGACTCATGGAGGGGCTAGAACTGGAAGTAGGCTCATGGGGAGCTTGGATTGGAAATGGGCTGAGTGGAGGTGAGCTAGGATTTGACATGGGCTGATGGTGGGGCTAGGAAAGGACTAGAAATGGGCTGATGGGGGGCTGGGATTGGAAATGAGCTGATGGAGGGACTCAGATAGGACTGGAAATGGATGGGGGAGCTAAGACTGGAAATGGGCTGATGATGGGGCTAGGACTGGAAATGGACCGATACGGGGACTAGAAGGGAGTGGATGCTGGGTGGGGCTGGAACTAGAAGGGAGCTGATGTTGGAGGATTAGAATGGGATAGAGCTGGGAGAGTGAAATGGAGAGGGGAAAACATTTTGTGTGGGAGGGAAGAAAAATCTACAATTGGCCGGGTATTGGGAGAGTAAGTGGGAATTGAGGATGGAGGGGTAAAATTTGAGTGGATGAAATAGGAATGAGGAAAGAGCAAAAGGAGAAAGATTAGTATGTTAAAGAAGATGTAGAGAGAGAATGGAAAAAAACTAGAAGAGAGAAGAAAGGACAAATGGGCAGCAGATGATGGAGAGTTAGCAGAAGACACGAAGAAACCAGAAGAAAGTGGCTGGAGCAATTGCAACTGAAAAGAAATGCACAAAAGGTAGAAAAATATCTCTTTATTTTGAATTTGAGTGGAGGAGTAGTCTAGTGGTTAGAGCAACTGCCTAGTACCCAGAAGATCAAGGGTTCAATTCCCACTGGCACCTCCTTGTGACTTTGGGCAAGTCACTTTACCCTCCATTGCCTCGGAAGAAAAGGCTGGCAATCTGCTTCCAGTGATACATTGACAAGAAAACCCAGAGGTAGCTGGGTCGCTATGAGTCAAAACTGACTTGATGGCAATAAAAAAAAAATTTGAATTAACTGGAATATGTCAGCTCTGGGAAATGTACATCATTAACATCTGCGCTTTGTTTAGTACAAGAGAAAATTAATTTATAGTTTTATTTCTACAGTGTTGTTGTACATTCCAAGTTTGGATTTTGGGGTTCCCAGTTCTTCCTGTTTCTAAATTGTGATTCCTTGTTTGGTGATGGTCTTTTTTCTGCATGTGTAACTGAGCTGAGGTATTCTGTTTATGTAATTCCTATTTGACATAGCCAGTTGTTCTCTTTCCCCAGTAGGCCATGTATTGTTATTCTCTGAAATGTATTGGTTTAATATTTGCAGTGTTGCCTTTTGATAGTTAGAGCATGGTGCTTTGTGAGTCCTGGTAGTGCTGTTATGATACGGCGGGTTTGCTATGGGTTGAAATGGGCAGTGTTTGTAGTAGTTTTAATGTGCCTGGATGTTGGCACTGGATTATAGTAATGTAGAAATATTTTAGTCTTTCTTATTTATTTATTTATTTATTTAACTATTTCTTTTATACCGCCCCTTCCAGAGATCAAGGGCGGTTTACATATAACAAGTTAACAGTCATGTACACAGTTTGTATACAGTTTACATAGAACATAGAACAATAGAAATCAACTATTTACATTAAACAGTAAATATAACATTTATAGGTAATAAAGCAAACATATTAAACTTTATACAAATGAATATTTACAGTGTGTGTGGTGTGTGGGGCAGGAATTGGTGTAGGTGCTGGAATTTAGTTCCTTTCTTTATCCATACACTCATTAAGAGGCATGTTTACTAAAAGTTAGTGTATAGTAACATTACGCAAATATTTATGCAAATGAGGCCCCTTATGCAAAAGAGGCCCCACACCACGTCTCTGCACATGGTCCCGCACCCCCCTTGGGCCGCCCCTGAGTGGTTGATATGGAAAGGCAGACTAGATAGGCCATGTGGTCTTTTTTCTGCCATCATGTTTCTATGAAGTGGAAATGATTACTCATAGCTTGCTGTGAAGTTCTGATGGTAGAAAATTTCTACACAGGAAGGCCCAATAAAGGAGCACATTTCATCCATTGGAAACTCTGTAAACACTACAAGATTGTTGCACTGGAAAAGCATTGGGATCACATCCTAAGAGAGACTGAGATTGTACTCCACTTACCCTGGCTTAGGCACTGTCTTACTCTGGCTTAGGTATTGTCATGGTATGCACAAAACTAACCCATTTGGAGAAATTGCTCTCAGCAGGCCTCTTCATTGTTGTCTTTGGATGTGTGCATCTAAAATTAACTTAAAAGAAACTTAATCAGGGGTGTATGGAGCTTCAGCTTGATTTGGGGCTTATAGCAATGAAAGCAGGCTCTGTCAGAGGAGCAGCTCAGAAAAAGGACAGGGAAATTCTCCAATTAACTGGTCCCTTCTCTGGTTTTCACCACTCTGCTCTGGAAATAGGTAGAGGCTCTTCTTTTAGTAGAAGGACATATAATTGGCACATCATCGTAGAGCAAGGAAAAGAGGGGGCAAATTATTGATAATATTTATGTTTATAATAGCAAAAGTGCTATCAGCCAATTATATTCCAAATTTTATAAAGTAAATATGTATTTATTTAGCTGCAGACATTGATAAGTTGTCATTATGGCAGCATACAATGAGCATTTATACACTTGCCAGCAACTCAACATTTACATTTACATCAAAACAAGCCAGCGATAACTTCCCCCCACACCAACCTATCCCTAATATAGATCCCTAGCAGAGGTCATCATAAGCTTCCATAAACTACAGATTTTTGATTTGCCTGCAGAGCTGGAGAATGTGCTGTTTGACTCTTGATGTACTGGGAGAACATTCCAGAGAGATAGGCCCATGCACAGAAAAAGCATGAGCTCTTCTGGACACTAGCCTCGCCTCTAAGAACAGAGGGACTATCAATTTTTACTTATTAGTATTTGGCTCATGCCTTTCCAGTAGAGAGTTACAGTGAGTTACATTCAAATAATAATGTAATTTCAGTTTGTTCAATGTAAACCGCACTGATGCAGAATAGCGCGGTATATAAGAGAATGTAAATAAATAAATAAATACAGTGGACATTTTCCTGTCCCCAGAAGGCTCACAACTAAGTTGAGTGGTCAACCTCAGAGCTCCTAGCTTGATAAGGAGAGATCAGCTGTTTTAGGTAGACAGGAGCCATGCCACGTACCACCCTAGACATCAAGAGCAGAATTTTAACCTTAATTCCTTAACTGGTCAGTAGCCAATGGGAAAGGGAATTGGATTTAGCCATACTCAAAGCTCAAGGCAAGTTACATTCAGGTACAGCAGAGAGGTTAAAATGTATGCTTGTAGCTGAGGCAGTGGGGGGGGTTACGTGACCGCCCAAGATCACAAGAAGCAGTAGTGAGATTTGAACCTGGCATACCCCTAGAAGCTCAGTTTTTTCTAAATAGCACATGTACTGATATTGTCTCTTGTAGTCATTGGAATGAATGATTGCCTGATTGCTTTAAATTAAATCTCAGCCTCCTTAGAGAGCTGGAAGAGACGGAGTTTTAAAAGGGCAGACATTTCCACCCATAAAACAGGATTTTATATGCAGAAATCAGGCTTTTTAGCCAGGTCCCACTTAACTGTTGGGCTGGAATAGAGAGCGAATTTATTCACTTACTTTTGCATTTTCAGAAGTACACACTTGAGTCCTCATGGCGCATATTGGTGCGTGTATTTTTCCTAAGTCAGTTTGGAACCAAAACAAGCCAGGAAAATGATTGGATAAATATTAGGCATTTCCATCTTGATGTCTACAGATAGTCATTAAGGGTCCTAGTTACTTAGGGACCAAGTTTCAGCAAAGGTTGAGCACCTCACTTAGCTAACCAAATTCTGACCAGCTAGATCTAGAAGATGGAGTAGAATCTGGTTGGCTTGACTTTCAGCTGAAAAATTTCCTAATCTAGGCTGCCAAAATGTGACAAGCCTGATTTAGAGTCTCTATTTGGGTGGCTGAAATAAGCCAGCTATTGCTGAAAATCAGTACAGGTCTTCTCAATCTTTTGATAATCCCAGTCATGCTTCCAGATCTGTCCATTTTCTTGTGTAGTTAGTGAATTTGGATTTTAGATTGTATTAGCTGCCTTTCCAAATATGAGCTTAAGGTGTATTACGTACAGCTACAGTAGATATTTTCCTGCCTAATATGGTATCTAAGTTTTGTGTCTGAGGCAGTGAAGGGTTAAGTGACTTCCCCAAGGTCACAGTGAGCATCAGTGGAAGAAAGGATTTAAATCCAGGCTTTCCTAGTTCTCCGCTTGCTGCATTTACCACTAGGCTGTTCCTTCTCTCCCTAGGCTGCTACTTATTGGAATCCTGGCTGGGTTTTCATAACACAGGATCTAGCTAGTCCTTTCTTAGCTGGCTAGATCCCTTTTGAAAACTGACCTCCAAGAATTTTGCCCATAGACGCATAATTGGAGATAAACTAAATTTGAGCCATTTTGATTAGCTTGTGAATATTCTCAGATTCACACACATTGGGAAGTCTTTTAAGCCTTTGTACTGTCTTCAAATAATTCACAACTACTTCCATAAATCTCAACCAATCTAAATTCATATATTTTGGAAAAAATGAGAAAACATATTATTTAAGTTTTGCATAGTTTTGACAGTATATGCAACTCTATAGATCTAAGTAAATGCCAGGGTACAATGAGTTCCCAAAGCCATTTCAGAAGGACAATAGGTAATGGTGCTTCTTCCTCAAGACCTTACAGTTTAAGTGGACTTACTGGGAAATGGAAATGAGAGATAATATTGGGAGGGGGGGGGGGCAGCTGCAGGAATCGTATGGCAATAGATCAGAGAGGGGAAAGTGCAAATTGTATGCGTTAAACTCATTTGCTTTTAGAATCTAACATGTAGATTAATCTTGAATGATATCCTGTACTGTGTTTTGTGTCCCTGAAATGAAAGATGCTTGGAAGTATTATCTGACACGGTGTGATGCTGACTGGTATCCACACAACCGCCAGTGCTACAGACTACAGAAAGAAAAGCAGAGCTGGAGCAGTTCTTTACTAGCTTGTCATTCAAATGACAGTGAGCTCATCAGCATCACCTCGCTCGCCCATGTAGAGTTGCTACTTAGTCTTCTTAACCATGGTGAGTATTGGCAATTAGTTTTAAAGGTGATCAACTGACTCTATTAAAGAAACTAAAAATTGCACACTGAACCTAATGGAGGTAGTTTGAGAACATTTGTATGCATTCACTCGCTTGGATCCTATGTCTGACTCCTTCTGCCTCCCTCCCACCCAACCCTCCACCATGAAATCTTCAGAAAGCTTGCTATGGATTGGATCCAGAACACATGAAAAACAAAAAGGTTATTAGGGGATGGTAATTGCACATGCGACTTCATAGAATGGATGAAACTTGAAGAAAAACAAATACTGTTTCGCTCCTCTTGAGACCCGGCTCAATATGTCCTGAAAATCTGCCTTTGATAGGATATCAGATGGGAATGTTACTAGTACGGGCAAACGCATATACAGACTGGGAAGTCACTTAATCCTCCCTTTGAAAGGTAGGCTAAGAATGCACTATCTTGGTGGTTAACTGCTATTATTTGTTTAGGTTGAGAGGCAGTTTCAGGTCTGCGTATAAATATCTGAGGGCTCTCCTGATGAATCAAAGCTGTGGTCATCCTATTTTCTCCGGTGGTGGGCAGCAGCAGGGACGTAAAAGTCACACAAAACATGAACCGCCCCTCCCATGTCAATCATAGTCCATTTTAATTAAGTTCTGCAGGAAGGGCATACATACAAATCAGTCTCCAATATAAACCTCCACTCTTAAATAATTTCATGCACAGGATGTGTCTTCCTATTTTGTAATAGTATCGATCTTGCCTATTCTTAATTGTTCATGATAATATCCTTTAAAAATTACTTCTATCATTTCCATCCTTAGTTATGAAGGGCATACTTCATAAACATGCAGAAAATCTGTGCTAAACTTGCTGGTCTCTTGTCTTTTTTTGTGTTTTGTTGGTTCCTGTGTGCTGCGATTTTAATCTGTGTTGTGCATGAGAGTTGCACGCTGATGCCATGTGGCAACTGGCAGCTAAATTTGTATCTGAGGAAGAGAGTGAGAAGAAGCAAGCTGCGTGCAAAGAATACTAATACACTATATCAGTGTAGGTTATTTTTCATGTTATACAGCACTGAAATGAATGCAGGATAAATGTGTATTACTGTGAAAGGTTTTCTCTATTATGCAACTAAAGCGTATGTATCTGATAATCTTATCTTTGGAAACAGGTAAAATGGTTTTATAAGAACAGGGCTTTTGTTAGTCATGCTCGTGTAGGAATTAGGCTGTAATGTAGAAAAGATGGATGTCCCCGTGTATATCCGCTGCCATTCTTAGAAGATTTTTTTGTTTTTGAAATGTTGAACAAATTAGTCCCACTGGAAATAATGAAACCTGATTCTGTTAATTAAAAACATGACATCATTTTTCATGTTTGTTTATGTTCAGAAAACGTGACAGAAATTTGGACTGGTTTAAGTAGCAACAGCACCCCACTTGTCTTCCAGTGGTCTGATGGCTCTGCACCAGCCTTCACTAATTGGCATAAGCAGGAGCCCAAAACTATTCTACAGACTGGGCAACTCTGCGTTTCAGCACATGTATCTGTAAGTATCAACTTTTCAAAATTAATTTTGCGAGTTTATCAAGGCATGCATGCTACAAAAGCGATACAAGTCAGGAAAGAGTCTGAATGAACGGAGTTCAGTAGGCATTGCCCCTCCTCTGGGGAGGATGTCAGATGCACAGTTAACCTCCAAATCCAGGAGATGGAAGAAATGCATTAGAACTGTGTGCTTTGTGCATTCTGTTGTTCTGGTGAAGTCTCCGCTGGGTAATAAGACATTGGTTCTGGGAGAACTCTCAGACACATAAAGATGAATCTCCAGGATACAAATCTAAGATCATCCTCTTTCACCACCATAGTGCTGGGAGTGGAGGAGTGGCCTATTGGTTGGGGCAAGGTACTTCAGGCCGGAAGGTCGGGGGTTCAAATCCCACTAGAGGACAGCAACCTTGGGCCGGAAGGACTGGGGTTTCTAGTCCCGCAGGTGCTCCTTGTGGCCTTGGGCAAGCCACTTAACCCTCCATAGCCCATGTTCCCTGTAAAATAGTTATCTCCAAGTTATAATGCCCTGTTCAATGTAATTTCAGTTTGTTCAATGTAAACCGCACTGATGCAGAATAGTGCGGTATATAAGAGAATGTAAATAAATAATAAAAATAAATGTTGCTGTTTAGATGGTGTTGTGGCACTGCCAATCCAGTACTGATGTGTGATCCCATCCATGGCAAAAAAAAGTTAATAAAATAAATACATTAAAAAAAAAACTGTTTAGGTGAAAAAAAAAACCTGCTGTCACTGTACATGGACACTGCTGACCAGCACGTCTGTTTACTAAAGTGTGTTAATGCCTTAAGAAGGTAAGGACCGTCAGCAATGGCCAAACCAGGTCACAAGTTCCTAGCCGGATCCCAACAAGTAACAAGATTCCATGCTACTTGCACCAAGTCTACCTTAATGGTTTATGGGCTTTTCCTACAGGGGCCTGTCAAAACCTTTCTTAAACCCAATTATGTTTTTACCATATCCTCCAGCAACAAATTTCAGATCTTATAAAACCCCCGCCAGTCTGGGAGTCCCTCACAGCGGCTGTGTATACAGTAGCTATTTGGCAGACTGGGAGCACAACTTCAGAGAGAGAGAACGCTGTCCTTGCAGACTTAACTCGCTGGGAATTTTATGGTGCCAGGATGGAACCAGTAGAAACTGGGAGGCCTTTGGCACCTTAGATCCACTCACTTGCTTCAGTAACTTAAGCCAAACCAGAATTTGCTTGTTCTGAACCCAAGGGTTTGCTGAAAATATTGAGACACCATTGACAACAGAAGTAGTATGATGGCAGAGCAAAACATTAGTTGCATTCACTCAGTACTTAATTGGACTCTCCCTTCCAGGTGGAGAACCTTCCTCACCTGCTGCTTTTCCCAGAGTATCTTGGAGAGCTGGATACTGGACTTGGGTGTGATCACAGATCGCGCACTCCTTAGGCCTAGTTCTCCTTGTCTTTGCTCCAGAGGTTGTCGACTGTATCCTTTCTGGGTCAGGGTCTCCCTGCTGCTCCTTCCATCTTTAAGTCGTCTTCTCTCCTGCTTTCTCCGTTACTTCTTAGGTTGTAGTGCAGTGGCCTAAAAGCTGCCCTTATCACCTCTTCTGTTAGTTTGCTTCCTGGCTTGATTATCTAGAAACTTCTCCTTCACCAGTGGAGCCAGAGGCACTTGCTGCTGTGGTACGGTATCTATGCCAACCAAAGACAAGAAATTGACACTGTGTTTGGTCTACATACCATTCAGGTTTTCCTACAGCTGAGGTCTCCTCGGTCCAGAAAGCGCGCTCATGTTCTGAAAACACTGGATGGAATAAAAGGTCATTCTGCAGTATTGTGGTTAAGCCACTAGAAATCTCTTGGCACCAAAATAAGGCAGAACCTGAGGGGTCTCTACACTTAATTATTTGCAGAGCGCAAGCATATTAATCACATTAAGCTGTATGACCTCCAAAAAGTTAACTATTCTGCATTAGAGCTTTGGGTAATTCACCTACCGATGTCTTGACCATGTCTAATCGATGAATCCACGTTCCCAGCCCCAGTAAGAGCATGCCATTCTCCCTCAGCAGGGGTAGCTTGAAAACAGAATTCTCCTGTCCCTCCAGAGGTGTCAAGGGGTGCTAAGCCTTCCCCTACCTACTCCATTTGAGATATTGAAAGCTGTAGGTGGTAGCTGGTAGTGACTCTGGTTTGCTTCTGCCCTGCTTGGTCTGAGGCAGCAAATGATGCCATCTGGCCTGATGCTGTTCCTTTTCCCATACATGGAGAGCCTCAGGTAAGCCAGCATCATTCAGTACCTAGGCGAGAACATAGAAGAAGCTAGTGTGGATAGTTCATGGGAGATATTTTGGTTGGAGGCGGGGTTAGAGGGGGCTCAAAACTCTTAAGGATGACATGGAAAGCTCTTGGGAATTCAGAGTTCATTGGCCCCTATGGGGTGAGCTGCTTATGCACAGGGTGAGGCTCCTGGCAGTTCAGAGTGTGCTCCTGCCAGGTGGAGGTGTTCTTGCTAGTGGAGGAAGTGCGGCCTTTTAAACATGCATAGTGGGGAGGTGGCGGGGAGTTTAAGGGGTTGTTTTCCTTTGGGCAGCTGTAAGACCTTTAAACACCACGGGTAGGATTTGTGTTGCTATGCTAGTGGGAGCAGGAAGGCAGATG
This sequence comes from Ichthyophis bannanicus, assembly GCA_033557465.1. Lineage (NCBI taxonomy): Eukaryota > Metazoa > Chordata > Amphibia > Gymnophiona > Ichthyophiidae > Ichthyophis > Ichthyophis bannanicus. The sequence continues at coordinate 657,274,683 of CM066036.1, forward strand.
CATTTCTACCACCAGCAGTGTATGCAGGTTAGCGGCTTGGGTAATTTGTGTGTTTGTACAAATTTATAGCCTGATAACTTATGAAAGAATCCTTCTCTCAGTGGATTACAATTGTTACATGTACATTAAAAATGTAAAACACAAAACAAAGCAAAGACAACATTTTAACATGAAAAGTAAAATCCACCAACCACGAAATTCAATGCTGCCTAACTCTTGCTGCATCCTTGCTAAGAACTAGTAACCTTTACTAAGTAGGACATTAAGCAACCTGTAAACATCCTTGAAAATGTCTATATCATGAAGTTGTAGTTTGTTTTTCATAGCGGCCAAGCTAAGCAGCCCAGCCTGCCTATTTTGAATGTGCCTTAGTAAATAGGCCTCCAGAATGATCAGGCCTTTGCAATGAATACAAGGCAATTTTATCCTTTTCCATTATGGAATTGCTTAAAAAAAAACCCTTTATTAGCTTGATCTGAAGTTGAGAAGTACGCATTTATAGTGTAGCACAAGGATATGTTTCCCCTTTGTCCATTTGCAAAAGTATGCAGTTTTGTGCAGGGGAATCTATGGTGGGAAGAGACATGATTAAAATAAATGTCTTAAGGGTGCCACACCTGTTAGTCTGTGTGGCTGTGCGTATGGCAGTGACATAGTCAGGGCTGATTTTTTGGTGGAGCCTGCGATTAACATGGGAGGGCACAAAGCAGTGCAAATGTTTATCTAGTCTGCAGTTCTCCATTCATTTGACTGTTTCTGCTGCCGCTGCTTGGGGAAGGGGGGGTCATTTTTTCTATATATCTTAGAAATTTAAAGTTGCTTGTATTTAACAGCTTGATTCTCTTTGTCCCTGTGGATCCCAATCTCATTAAAAGCTGTGTTTAGGATCCTGATGTTACTGAGAAAATAGAAGCTGTACATATTTTTCCATTTTTCGCTTTTGTCTGTAAAGATGGTGTTTAGTGGTAAAAGAGCAGTGATCTGCTGTGCTAATCTTATCAGCCAGATCCTGTCACGGGTATAGGCTAGAATGCAAAGGGCAAGAAACGCAGTGATTAAATAACACCACCAGATGGCCATCTCCTCTTCCTCAGCATTTAAATAAGGTTAATGGGAAATACAGAAAGGCATCATTAGTCATTTGTCCAAAACGGGCATGAATGTCAACAACAGAGATGTTGTAATCAAAATTAAGCACTGGAGATGGGAAGGATAGAGGTTCACATAGATGGGAATGAAAGGAGGTTATAGCACTTAGCTGCTTTCCCCAGTACAGATTCCTTTAATGTACAGACATAGAGCTTGAAAGCGATAAAGACCATATGGCATCCACACCACCTGCCCAGCTCTGTAATGCCTTCCTTTGCATCGGAGATCCTCTGTGCTTTCTTGAATTAATATTCCGTCCTTGTCTCCACCAGCTGCTGCACACATCCATTACTCATCCTGTAAAGAAATATTTCTTTAGAATACCTCTGAGTCTATTTCTTCACCCTCCTCCTTTCCATCAGAAGAGGTCCACCTCCTCTACATTTATACTTGGGAGGTATTAAAATGTCTTATCATATCTCCCCTATCCCAATGTTCTTCCAGGTTGTATATGCTTAGATCTTTTAAACTTTTGACAAAAACCACTGGACATTTTACAGCTGCCCTCTGAACCGACTTCATCTGATTTCTATCATTTTGAAAGTGTGACTCCAGAACTGTATATTTCTTTAATCCTGTTACAAAATAGCTGATTGTATCCACAGTGCATGCTGCCATCATATCTTGCCGTTTCCATCACAGAACTCATACAAATTAAGGGCTCTAATTACTAATGTGTGTTAACCAGTTAATGTGTTTTAATGCAACAATGCATGTTAAATAACTCAAACCAATTATTCTTTTTTTTTGTGTGCCATCAAGTCAAATTTGATTCCTTGTGACCCAAAAGGCCCGTGGGTTTTCTTGGCAAGGTATGACTGGAAGTAGATACCCTCTATTGCCTTGGAAGAAATGACTTGGCAAAGTGACTTGCCCAAAGTCACAAGGCATGCCAGTGGGAATCAAACCCTTATCTCTAGAGCCCTAAATTACAAGTCTGGCAAAGCAATCTGAGTTGGTAACTGGTTGAGTGATAGGTAGTGGTATATGGGAGTTCAGCTCAAGGATCAGAGGTTTATCTTGGCGTGCCTCAGTTCTGTTCAGGATTTTCATAGTAAGTGATAATTGCAGATGGACTGGTGGGAGAAGTTTGTCTGTTTGCAGATAACTAAAATCTGTAACAAGTGTGAAAGTTCCAGATGGAATGGAAAAAATGAGACAGCAGCTAAGAAACCTTGAGATGTGGCCAAGAGTTTTGCAACTAGGCTTCATGTAAAAAAAATAAAATAAAAGAGGACAGTTATGCACTTGGGGCTCAGAAATCCAAGTGAGCAGCACTTGGTGGAGACTGAAGTACTGATGGGTGCTCGAGAAAGAAAGGGGCGATCACAGGGTGAGCATATCTGATGTCAAGGTTGCAAAACCGTGCAACAAAGCAGTGGCAAGGAGCTGAAGAATGCAAGGGTTCTTAAAGATGAACATAACCAGCAGGGAAAGGGAGGTGATAATGCCTCTGTACAAATCATTCATTTAGTTTAGTTTAATAACTTAATTTTCCACCTTGCAAAGTCCAACAAAGCATTTTGCAAATTAAAACAAAAAGATAACACAATGTCCAGTTCTGACGTTTGTACCTCTGAAAGGATATAAGCATAATGTTCCTTGTAAATGTATACAGAAGTATACAATTGTTCTGTTTAATGTTCAATGTAAACCGCCCCTGATCTCTGGAAGGGGCGGTATAGAAAAGACTGTTAAATAAATAAATAAGTAGAATAGTGGTAATCCAGGGGTGAACTACGAAGAACATCTTTTCAAAGAGTTAGCTGGATTTTTATTAGAAGTCAGTTAAGTCAAGGTTATTTGTCTGTATTTTAATGTTGTCGTTTTAAGGGCAGTTTTGAAAAGCCATAATAACTGAGTGATACATCTGTCAGAAAATTGTCCATCGTAGAACACACTTTGTTCCACAGTGTATATATTTATACTCACATTTTCTGTATATAGAATTTTATTGGATCATTGCTGCAACCACATTATCAGATGCATAACAACACATTAACAAACTGGAGTTCTGTTTTCCAGCGTAAAACTCCATAAACAACTCCCCTTCCCAACACCCATTCCTAGAGCAGTGCCATATATAATAAAATACTAAGAACCAAGAACCTGAAAGAAAGAAACTGCTATGCCAGGTAAAAGGAAAAGATAAAAGGGACTAGAGAGCAGGTAAAACATCAAGAATGCAATCTCTCACTTGGGATGCATTGGCAGATCAATCATATGAGGCTCCTACAGTCCCAGGATCCATCTTCTGCCTAATTTTTAGCAGCCCATTCAATATATGGAGCTCAAACGTTCTCAAATCCTGCAAGTCTGTTCCTTCTAAGAGCGGTGAATTAGTAAGGAAATATAAATTCCAAATGTGCTGTAATAGCAACTGAAGGGGGGATCCCTTTTCCATGTCACTGATATTTTAAGTCTCACTGGTACTATTTAATTAGAGAGTAATTTTATAACACGGTGCCTGAGTTTTAAAATCCTGCCCATGCAGTCAACGTACTCCACCAATTCTAGAATCTACTACGTCAGATTTCTGTGGCGTAACCTGTTCTCCCGGATCTCCTGTTTTCCCCCCCCCCCCCCCCCCGGCCCTGCAGCTGCTGATATTGTCTCCTGTTGTTCAGCCAGCCAGCCCACCCAGCTGCCTCTCCACATATTATATCTATCCAGAGCTCAGCCACCATATTGAGTAGATCTCCTTTAAAATCTGGAATATCTGCCTTTAGCTCCAAAGCCACAGCTTTTTAGCTCCTCTTAGGTCAAAACAGGTGGTACAGAGATGTCGGCCACTATGGCAGAGTCATCAGACTTCATGGGTTGTCCACGCAGCAGAACAATATCTGCCTTGTCTTTTTTTTTTAGAATGGGAGTCCTGAACCTGTTTAGGCAAACTCCTTTAAATCAATGGTTTTGCATCAGTGAAGGCTCTTGCTGTTATCACCTGTATTTGGTAGGTCCAAACACTCATTGAGTCTCGCTATGGACTGAGTTATTATCAGTAGCCACCCTACATCCCTAGCACCCAGCAGCCATTCAGACCATTGACGTCGCTTCATCTCCATCCTGTTTTCATAGAGGAGTTCCTGGAGTCGGGTTAAACTGAGGAAGGCAACAATGCATATACTGTAGTGTGGCTCTTCAAAGATTATAATATTGTAGCCAGAAAGAGTACCCACAGAAAGAGTAGATTAAATATTGGCATAGATTTATTTCTTTGGGCACCTTTCAATGGGAAACTAAATGGTTTAAGAACTTGTTACAAAATCTGTGAGTAGAGGTCCCTGTCGACTTTGCCATGCCCTGTACAATCTTGAAACTTTCCCTCATAATTATGGCAAATATAAAGCCACTGGCAAGTGCAGGAATAGTATTACAATCTGTGTGGTTTAACTTAATTCATTTACAATGCAGGTTATTCATTTTGATATGAGAATATTGTTCCTATGTAAGTTATATTGGCTTTAAGAAGAGAACTACTTATTTGATGGTTTTTTATTTAGTTTGCTCTATATTTATGGTGTTCTAGTTTTATGATGTCTCAGTGTTATAGTTTGTGATATCATTTGTTCACTTGTGATATGAGGAAAGGAGAGAAAAGGACAATATGATAGAGACAATCCAGTGACTCAGTGGTTAAAAAACTATCCACAAGAGTAGAGCAGTTTTTCAGTAGAAAATTAAAAGAACTGTATAAGCAGTTGTGTGCTACCAGTTTCTTATCCGGTGACTGTTGCTATCTTTTGTGGAGATGCTCTTTGTTATAGTGAAATAATTTAACGAGGGGCTCCTGGGAGCTTTCTCCAGCACATCACCAGTATGTGGCTGAAAATAGCTAAGCTTAAGAGTAACATAAGGAAAAATGTCTTCACAGAAAGGATGATGGATGGATGAAATAGCTTCCCAGAGCAGATGGTGGAGCATGAAGTAGGCACAGAAGAACTTTAGTTGTGGGGAAGCGAAGGTAAAATCAGAGCTTGGATAGAGTGGCCTTTTGGCCTTCACTTGCCATCATGTTCTATGGGAGTATGTTTAAACATTTTTAGCAGAAGGAAAAAAACAGTTTATACAATATACTGCAGTCACAGACCATTTTTTTATTATGTAGTTCAATAATAGCAAGAAACTCAGCAAAGCAAAATCAATAATTACTAACAAAACAAAAAAAAATTAAAACATGCGATCTTAATATAACCCTTATTAGGAAGAACCCAAGATTGAAAACCCGGAAGCAGGACTAAAATAAGAAATGAATAAAAACAAAATTTAAACCACCTTTTTAAGCATTTTCCCTTAATTCATCCCTACCTTTACATCACCAAATCAGACACTAGTTCCACATCCCGCTCTAGATCTGCTATTTTTCGAGCCAAAGAAATAAAGCGATGCAGAGGGCTCTAAAAAATTAAAAATGAGACAGACATTAAATTTTACTGTACATTTACAGGAAATACGCCAGCATTTGCTCCCCAAGAGTAGAATCTCTTATGGCATTAATAGAAAAGCTTTTCTATAAAAAAATGTTTCATTTACAGAAAACAAGTGAATAACAAAAATCGCGGACCTGAACAAAAATGGAGGTGGCCAAAAAAGCTTTTCTTACTGCATCAGCTCCTTACAGCTTCTGCAGAAGTTCTAAGATATCCACTGTCCACTGACGGGTTACTTTCTTCTTGATTTCCACCCCCCCCCTCCTCCCCCCATAGCATACATTACGAGTATACCAAGGAGGCAAATAGAATTTAGTCACATAAGGGAGCACCTCCAGTGGCCTTCAATGGAATTTTTTTTTTTTAAATTTCATAGTTTATTAATCTCAAAAGTTGAAGATACAATTCCAATATTTGAACACAGTCACATACAGAATCCAGGTCAGAGAAACATAAAACAATAATAAACAGAAGAAAACAACTTAGCCGGTCACGAGTTCGTTAAGCCAGATTACAAACATACTAAATACCAGAAATTTCCGGGTTAGATGAAATAGCATCCTCTCCATTCAAAACAAAATCTTGTAGGTGTGAGGACAAAACATCAGATGGTTGTTCTGGTTCTGTAAATACAGAAACCTTCCCCCCAGTATATCACACTGCATCTACAAGGATACTGCAATAGAAATGTCGCTCCTGGTCCCAAAACCTGAGATCTTAAACGAAGAAACTTCTTTCTACGATTTTGCATTTCCCAAGCAAGATCAGGGTAAATTCTGACAATTTGCCCAAGAAATTTAGAATCACGTTTAGAAAAATAATTTCTAAACAGCGAATCACGATCAGATTCAATAAGAAAAGTAAGTATCATAGTAGCAAATTCAGTGTTCCAACATGGATTTTGACGCTTTTCTGCCGTTCTGCAGCTTGACGCCTTTTCTAAAGGGATCTTGCTCTGTAAATATGTTGATACAACAGGCAGAAAAGCAGAATCGGGGAACTCCAAAGTCTCCTTTAAATTATATCTTTAGGAGCTACAGAAACCCCCTTACAATTGAATTTTAAGTATTTCTGTGAGGTACTTTTTAGAGGTCCAGGGTAGATTTTATTTTGAGTATAGTGAATAGAATATTTATTTATTTAACAATTTTTCTATACCACTTTTCTTGTATTCAAAGCGGTTTACATTGAACGATGAACAAGAAACATTACATAGAACAAGGTCATTAAACTTGGAGAACAGGGGTATTCGTGTTGTTTACGTGATTTATTTATTTATTTGCTTTTATGTACCGCACTATTTGAAATCAGTGTGGTTTACATATAACGAAAACAGTACAACGGTTTTCATGGAACAGGATTTCTTGTTACATGTTGTGGGAATGTTGTTATTGTATAGTTGGGTGTTTGAGATAGTGTAGTTACTGGTTGGTGTGGATGGGTTCAGATTTCATTGTAGTGGCTATGTTTCACATGGTGGTTCTGCTTCTGGTCCATAGTACTCTGAGAAAAGGTGTGTTTTTAAGGCTTCCATAAGTCAGCGGTGCTTCTTATTTTTTCCGGGAGTGCGTTCCAGAGGGTTGGAGCATATATTGAGAAGGTTCTGTGACAGGTTGTCTGTTTTGCTTTGGTTCTTTTCCTAGGTATTAAAAGGTTTTTATTGTTGTTCCTTTTTGTTCTGTTTTCAGGGTCTTTGCTGATAAGTGTTTGAAGTATTGGTGGTGATAGTTGATGTAGGATTTTGAAAATAGTGAGTATGGCTTTGTATTTGTTTCTGGTAGTTATGGGGGACCAGTGGAGCTGTTTCAGTGTTGGGGTTATGTGGCTGGTTCTTGTTGTTTGTTATGATGTGGGCTGTGGTGTTTTGGAGTAGTTGCAGAGGATAGATGGATTGGGTTGGTACACCTTGGTAGACGATGTTACAGTAGTCCAGAGTGGGCATTATTAAGGCTTGGCAAACTGTGCGGAAGTTGTTGGAGTCCAGAAGTGGTTTGAGTTTTTGTAGTGTTCTAATTTTATGGTAGGCTGTCTTTGTTATCTTGTTTATTGCTTAGAAGTTTAGGTTTGGGTCGAGGTGTATCCCCAAGTATCTGACTTCTGTTTTAATGGTTATGATGTTTGATAATTGCAGGGATTTTGGCAGAACAAAGGAGTTGTTTCTTGTTATAAAAATTGCTTCCGTTTTATTGTAATTTATTGTTAGATTGCGTTCCCGAAGCCAAGCTGACATCTCTTCTATGCATGATGTTATTCTTGAGAATATGTAATAGTGATGTTATTAGCTCTATGGCTCCTGGAATAAACGGGATTTACTAGAACCTATTTTGAATGTAATTCCATGCAGAATCTATATGCTGGAAATTGTTAGATTGTGTTTTTTCTAGTACATACGTTTCTCTTATAGGCAAGGATGTACCTGCCAGTTCGAAGTCTCTTGCATTGGGCTCAAAAGTATTTTCTGATAACCAACACTTAAAATTATTTTAAGTATATTTTGGGAGTAGCTTCTACAATTTTTCAGGGAAACAGTTCATAGGACTGCCCCCAAAAAATGACCTGCCCAATCACTACTGGAACTACAAGGAACGAGTCTGATTCACCCACCAAAAAACTAGTAATCTTATCCTCCTTCCTTCTTTCCTACTGGCAGGAAAAGATTGGCACTTTCTGTGTGTGTACTTCCTCTCCTGGCTTCAATCTGACAAAGCTTGGGTTCCTGTGATCTTGCAGGACCCATTGGCCTCATATGTTCAGGCATCAGCTTGAAGCTAGCAGAATGAGGAGCATGGGTAGGGAATATTGCTGTCCTACTGGTGAGAGAAAGTAGAGTTTGAGCAGGGCCGGTGCAAACTGGACTGTACCAAATAATAACAGGGACCCTCTTTGTTTTACTGGGCTTCCTGGAGGCCCAGTGATGACGTTAGGTCCCCTTCTGTACTTGCTCTCTGTGCAGCCACACCACTTGCACAGCCCTTGGTACGGTCCTTGGTTCAAGGACCTGAGGCACCCTAGGCAAACATCATTCCTGCTGCCCTCCTGCTCCTGCCCCCATTGCCACTACCCCTCTCTGGGACCTGCTGTGCTTACCATAACCTCCAGCGCTGCAGTGCTGTTCCTTCTTCTGCCCTCCTCCCCTTCCACTTCCTTTTGCATAGGGGCAGAAGTGGCTGATGCAGCTGCTTCTGCAACCATGAAAACAAGAATTCTGGTCAGAGGGGAGGCAGAAGCACGAACAGTATCACAGTGCCAGAGGTTTCACTAAGTGCTGTGGTACTGTTTTAAGAACATAAGATATGCCATATTGGGTCAGACCAAGGTCCATCAAGCCCAGTATCCTGTTTCCAACAGTGGCCAATCTAGGTCATATGTAGTAGTCTCCCCAAAAGACACAGGTTCCACAATGCTTGTATTGGGTCAAGCAGTGATATCTCGGGTTCCTTTTAATAATGGTTTATGGACCTTTCCTCCAGGAACTTGCCCAAACCTTTTTTAAACCCAGCTACACTAACAGCTTTTACTACATCCTTCGGTAACAAATTCCAGAGTTTGATTACATGGTGAGTGAAAAAATATTTTCTCTTATTAGTCTTAAATAGGTTAACCTGTAGCTTCATTGCATGTCCCCTCGTCTTTTCATATTGTGATGACGCGAACAGTCGGTCTACGTTTACCCGTTCCACTCCATTCATTAATTTATAGACCTCTATCCTATCTCCCCTTCCAGGTTGAAGAACCCTAAACTTTTTAGCCTCTCTTCATAGGAGTATCCTTCCATCCCCTTTACCATTTTTGTGTCTCTTCTCTGTACCTTTTCTAATAATGCTATATCCTTTTTAAGATACGGCGACCGGAATTGCACACAAATTTCAAGGTGCAGTCGTACCATGGAACGATACAGAGGCATTATAATATCCTTTGTTTTGTTTTCATTCCTTTCTTTATGATACCTAGCAATCTATTTGCTCTCTTGGCCGCCGCTGCACACTGGACGCAACACTGGACGCAGGGTTTTAACATGTTATCCACGATGACACCTAAATCTTTTTCCTGTGTGGTGGTTCCCAATGTGGAATCTTGCATCGTGTAACCATTGTTTGGGTTGTTCTTTCCTAGGTGCATAACTTTGCACTTGTCCACATTAAATTTCATCTGCCTTTTGGATGCCCAGTCTTCCAGTTTATCAAGATCCTCTTGCAATTTTCCACAATCCTCATGGGTTTTAACAATTTTAAATAGTTTTGTGTCATCTGCAAATTTGATAACCTCACTCGTTATTCTCTTTTCCAGGACATTTATGAATATGTCAAAAAGCAGTGGACCCAACACAGATCCCTGGGGTTCTCCACTATTCACCTTTCTCCATTGGGAAAATTGGCCATTTAGCCCTACCTTCTGCTTTCTTTTAACCAATTCCTGATCCACAATAGTACACTGCCTCCTATCCCATGACTTTTTAGTTTTGCCAAAAGTCTCTGATGAGGGACCTTGTCAAAGGCTTTCTGAAAGTCCAGATACACTATATCAACTGACTCACCTTTGTCTATCTGTTTATTCACACCTTCAAAAAAACATAACAGATTAGTAAGACAAGATCTTCCTTGTCTAAAGCCATGTTGACTATCTCCCATTAAGCCATGACTATCTGCATATTCAGTAATTTTGTTCTTTGATGATTTCTACCATTTTTCGCAGTACTGACGTCAGGCTCACGGGTCTGTAGTTTCCCGGATCACCCCTGGAACCCTTTTTAAAAATTGGCGTTACATTGTCCATCCTCCAATCTTCAGGTATTAGATGATTTTAATGATAGTTCACAGATTACTAATAGTAGGTCTGCAATCTCATATTTCAGTTCTTTCAACACCTTTGGATGTATACCATCTGGTCCAGTTGATTGGCTACTCTTCAGCTTATCAAATAGTTGTAATACATCTTCTCGGTGTATCGATATTTCTTTCAATTCTTCCGCAGTATCACCTTTAAATACCACTTCAGTCATGGGTAACATCCCTACATCTTCCTCAGTAAAGACTCATCTTCCACTCTCCTGTCAATCAGCAGGGCAGCATGAAGTGTGCCTCCTGTTTGCTTGGGCAGTGAAGAACCTCCTAGTTTGTCAGCTCTGCATACTGCTAGCTCTGATGAGCAGGGACTGTCTCTTACATCTCTGTGCAGCGCTGCGTATGACTTGTAGAGCTATATAAATGCTCAGTAGTAAGAGTGGAGAAATAACCTAATGGTTAGAGCACTAGCTTGAGAGCCCAGAGACCAGGGTTCGATTCCCACTAGCACCCCTTGTGGCCTTGGGGAAGTCACTTAACCCTCCATTGCCTCAGAAAAATCCAAGTTATCAATGTCCCTGTTTAATGTACATTACCAAGTTTAAGTTTCAATATAAACCACTTTGATTGAAATAAGTGGTATATAAAACCTGTTAAATAAATAATACTGTGGATATTGTTTTTCTCAGCCACCACTCTCTGGTTCCAGAGAGTGGGAGTTGAGTCAGGGGGTACTTCAGTTATTTCTGCACTGCTGGGGTTACCCCAAGAAGAATCTGATGACAACCAAATCCAATGCCAAACTCTGCTTCTTCTTTAGTCCCTTCCCATCCCCCCTCAAGTTCAGCATCTACGCTACCTATATTATTAATTCCTCCTTTCATAGCCCCATCATGTTCCAGTATCTCCTCTGCACCCCTCCTCCCAAAGGTCTGAGGTCATCTGCATCCTGATTCAACCTTGACCAAGTCAACACGTGCTGTATGTGTTTCCTCTGTGGCCCCTGGTGGGGTGTGTGTGACTCGACCTATGGAGCGCCACCTGAGAAGGATTATTCTGGCGGAGCCATATTGGCTGATGAGAGTGTGATTTGGAGATCTGACGTGGCTCCTGCAAGCACCACCTCTTCGTTTGCCTCTGTCTCGGGGCCTTTTGTGTCAGGAGCCGCTTGTCCTCGAACCCAGCTCCCTTCTTGCTTACAGCTTGGCTCCTGTAAAATTGTGCATAAGGGTTACTTGCCGGTGGTTTTCCACTCTGCTCAGAGCCCGGAGGAGGTCTACCAACCTGGCATAAGCTGGTGTGGCACACGGCAGCTGGCTCCTGAGGTGGCCAAGGTGCCGTCTCTTTTGGCTTTTCTGCAGGGTGATCTGGAGAAGTGCCTTTGGCAGTTAAGCCTGTAGCTTTACACCTGGCTGTTTCGCACTTTCATCAGGGGTTTCAGCATCTGTGTCCTCCCCTCCAGTCTGTGATATCCCTTCATGATTGGTCCTTGGAAAGGTATCACAACCTGCAGACTGCAAGCTAGTTTGTATGTTCATAACTTTGTAAAATCTTTGACACAGCAAAATATCAGTTGTATAAATGAAAGAGAGCTGCATGATGCTGAGTCACAAACAATTGGAGTTTGCTGGCACTTAGTATTATGTCCTCCTCTCCTCGTCCCTCCCTGCCCCCCCCCCCTCTGTCTCAGCAGCAGAAGCTTATGACTTGCTTCAATTATTCCATTGACTTCTCTAGTAAAGAATGACAAGCTGAATCAGTGCTGCTCTGACAGCTGCATTCCTCATTACAGAGCAGACTCTATGTTCATTTTCTAAGAGTTGAGAGAGCATTTTTATCTGAAAATATCTTTAGCTTTTGCTTCTGATCAGTGTCAAAAAAAACATTCCCACAAGCCTTCAAAGTGAAAAAGGACATTTTTATATATATATAAAATAAATCAGGTCACCATCTCCCTCATCTGTCATTCTTCTGGAAAGTAAGTGTATCACCCAAATGGAAGCAGGATTGAGCTGTTCTCATCTTATACAGTCTTTTCTTCTTTGGTAGGAGGGAGACTGGAGAGTAAGAAAATGTGAAGAAAAATTGTTTTACATTTGTCAGAAACCAGGAGACCTTGAGACTTTTCTTCCTGAAAAAGAGGGCTGCAAGGAGGTAAGCTTACATTTTGTGGCCATGTGTGCCAGCCTAGTCTAGTAGAGAAGGGAATTGCCAAACATGTCTATCAGTGATGTGCTCAATTAAATGATACCAGCATGTGGTCCCGATTTATTTTGGTTTATTTCAGTCACCAAGTGAAATATGCGTCTGAGATATCCTTGCCCACTTCTGTTGCTTCTGGGAAACATATCAGCTGTTTTCTTCCTCTTCAGCACAAGCTCACATGGACACCATGCTAGCTGATCTACCCCGTGAGCAGCTAAAGAGCGGCTTCAAAGCCACTGCTATTTTAAAAAGAGGGGTGGCGGCAGAGTGGTCATCTGGGAGAAAATTCAAGTCTTTTATTCAAAATAAACAAAAATATATTTTAATGATTAAAACAAAAAAGGAAGACTTAGGTATAAGTCCAAAAGGAAGCATGTGCTGGAATCAAATGTGCTGCTCTTAAGGTATGTAAGATATAGCACTAAATGATCTGAGCTACTTCAGCACTATTTCAAATATGATATGTGGAATTTCGCTTAAAATCCTCTTATCTAGTGTTCATGCAAATTGTAAAGCAGACTGAAGCATATATAATTGAAACAGTTATCTGGGCTGTGATAGGAATTATTGGTTAGAACTGGTGACCTCCGCTGCCAGCTCTGTCTGGAGCAAAGGTTAAAACAGCACCATGGACCATGTGTATAAATATTGATTGTAATCTGATGCCTCTCTTTGCAAATGATCCTGCTAGGTTTATGGTTATCCATCTCTTTGGGGCATGAACTCTTCCACTCACCACTGCAATTGCAGATTAAAAGAGCCAGAATCACTGGTCTCTCCCATAATGTATAGTCAAAATATTGACGTTTTAATGCTGAATTGTTGTTAGAACTTTGAGGGCCAATATTCAAAACCATTAGCTTGGACGGTCAAAGGGAAGCTGTCTGGATAAGGGTGCTGATGAGATATTCAGTGGCACTAACCAGTTAGGCAGGAGTGGTCCATGCAAGGTTGGTCAAAGGTGTCTGATGCCCTAGCCCAGGGGTGGCCAACTCCAATCTGTTGCACCACAATCCAGCCTGGTTTTCAGAATGTCCCCAGTGAATATTTATAAGGTATATTTGCATCCACTGCCTCCCATTGTATGCAAATATATCTCATGAATATTCATTAGGGGGACATCCTGAAAACCAGGCTGGATTGTGTTTGCACCAGGACTGGAGTTGGCCACCCCATTGGCCATGCATCCCCACTCCAAACCATCCATAATCCAGCAGCTCCTCATCCCAACCTTCCAGCATCTCCCCTTCCCTATCCCTCCCCCTTAGATCTCCAGCATCTCTCTCTTTCCCTTCCCCCTACCCCAAGCTATCCAGCATTTATCACCTCTTTCCTTACCCCCCCAACCAAGGTGTCCAGCATCTCCCCCTCTTCCCTTCCCCTATCATCATTGCTGCTGCCGCCATCACCACCTCCATGGGAGGTCGAAAAGTAGGGATTTGGGGATAACAGCATAGTAAACTAAGAGAATTAGGGATCATGTCCCGCCTATTCACCAATCTTTCCATCCCCCCTCAAGTTCAGCATCTACTCTACCTATATTATTAATTCCTCCTTTCATAGCCCCATCATGTTCCAGTATCTCCTCTGCACCCATCCTTCCAAGTCCACAATCTCCATTTCCCAGTCGCACCTGCTGCACAAAGTTGCAATCTGGCTGGGTCTGACCTCCGAATCTGCAGCTGTTGCAATGAAATGTAAGTGAAAGGACACCTGGGACCAGCCTTCAGGGCATACATGCAAAAAGCAATGCCAGTTTGCCCCCTCTGAAGCAAATGTCCTGCATCTGTGAGAGCGGGATCGGCATTGCTTTCACATGCATGTCCTGAAGACTGGCCCTGAGTGTCCTTGCACTTATATTTCATTTCAGCTGCTGCAGGTTCACAGGTGTGAACAGCCAAGGTTGCAGTTTGCAGCAAAAGGTTGGGTGGGATGAGCAGGAGAGCCCTGAGGAGGAGTGTATGGAGAAGGAAACAGCTGCAGCCTGAAGGGAGAGCTGCCCTTGATTTCACCAGATGTCAGCAGAAAGCTGGCTCTTTAATTGGTCTGTTTTCTGTCTTGCTGACTGCCAGCCTGCCATTTAAAAATCTGGCCAGGCCAGGCCAACCAAATATGGGCTGGATGAAAGAAAACATCTGGCACCCTTTGAGGTCTGCCGCCCTAGATGGCCGCCTAGTCTGCCTTGTGGGTGGGCTGGTCCTGGGTCCACGAGCGGAACGAGGGCGGTGTCTACTGTCCACAAGTGCCAACTTTATCTGGCTAGTGCAATTTTCAGTTAGCACTTATCCAGGCAACTTAGGACACATGAAAAAAAGGCCTAAATTGCAATCCTGATTAAATGCCGGCTGAAAATTATGCCAACCGGCTATCTAGCTAGTGCCACTCTCCCTGGCTATTCCATGGCAGCTCCTTTCTCGATCCTGCTACTGAGTGTTTAAGTGCCATGGCTGACCCGCTGTGGCATTTAAATATCAGCCCTTTTGAAAACTGGGCCCTTGGTTTTTAGGTTTTAACCAATAAAGCATTTCTGATTAAAAAAAAAATAAAAACTGGTGTCCGTTTTCAGCAGCGGCAGTGACTGTAATAATTTAAATGCCGGTGCTTAAATTATTATATATATTCAATGCTATGACATGTGTAGTGTTGCTGAATATATGTGTAAGGTGGTTAGCGCCATTGTTGCTATAAGTTTCTTAGTTTTCAGGCTGCCGAATATCAGGCCTGAACTAAGGGCTGTGTCTGCTAAAGGGCATTAGCTGTCATCGCGGTATTAACATGGGAAAATTGTGCCAAGGCAAGCGCTAATGCGAGAGAGATGCAGCTACCGCAGGCAATTTTCCGTGATAGCTGTATTTTGCACAGTAGCAGTGAGAATGGGCAGGATGTGAGCAGAGAGTGGGCATGCCTGTACCGTGTGTTTGCCGCGGGTATTGACAGTGCGCAGTAGCTGCATACTTTTACAGAGATCATAGATGCAGCTAATGCCACCTCTGTGGATGCTGGGCATGTTCCCAACAGACGAAGAGTGCGGTATATAAAAGATGTTAAATAAATAAATAAAATAAATAACGTGTGACTTTTTCAGCTACTTTGGCGGTTTTGTACCTGATGCAAGTTGTTGGTTGCAAAAGTCTACCACACTTTAATAAACATACCAGTAAGTACATAGCTTATTTCAATAGCAGCTGAAAATTGCTGCTGTCCAGAATTTTCCTGCTCTGTCCTTCCTGTGCCCCTTCCCTATACAGATTGTGTCGAGCTGGTCAGAGGTAGTTTTGGCCTGACACTATCTGTATAGCAACTGAAGATACACAGATAAGGAAGATACACATTCACTGTCTATTGATGAATGTATAACCTTCTTTGAGTATCAGCTCATATTTATTAGATAAGCAACAGAAAACACTCACCCTCCAGTATTTTTGCAACCTTCCTCCTTGCCTTCCTTAAAACAGCTGCTCTGTAGGGAATTTTTAGTGCATGCTAAATTGATTTTAACATTCACTACCTGAAGGTCCGCTGTCAATTAGCGTATGTTAAATCAGTTTAGCCCACCGTATATATTTAAAGGTGCACTAATGAATGCACACTCTTTCTGCTCTCTTTGCACCTTTCCTGCACTGATGTCTCCTCAGTTAAACAAGCTCTTATCAGCTGAGTGCCCTCATCTCCTCCCCCCCCCCCCCAGCTTCTCCCTGGAGGAGGTCAGAGCTGGGATAAGAGGAGAGATGAGTAAGGTGGGAATAAGCTTGAGAAAGTAAGGGATGGAAAGAGGGAAAACTCCAATTAGAACTCTAGTATAGCTAAGAAAAAATAAACTCTTATCATGTTTAAATTATAAATAGGACTTCTTTTCTTAGGTATTGCATTTAATCATTTATTTTTCAATTTTGTATTTGTTCTAACAGTTTTATATCCTGCTAATACACAAATTTATAACTGCTGCTGTTCCTAGGATTGCTGCCTTATCTGTAATTCCAGAAGGTTGATCTTCTGGTTGCTCTCGCTCTGCGATCAGCTGCCCTGGATGCGAATTTCCTCACAGTTGGCTCCCCATCCCAGCAGGGAGGCATCTGTTGTGAGGATCCTTATGGGGCACAGAGTCTGGAAGGACATCCCTGCCTTGAGGTACTCTGGATTTTGTCACCAGGGCAGGGATTCCGCCAACTGGTGGGTCACTACAATTCTGTTTCGAAGACAGCCTGTGGCCTGCATCCACTGGTCCCAAAGGCACCACTGTGCGGCCCTCATGTGAAGGCGAGCATCTGAGGTAACATGGACCGTGGAAGCCATGTGTCCGAGTAGGTGCAGGAGTGAGCGGACACCGAGAGATGGCATTGTATGTCCAGGGCCAGAGCCCTAAGCTGAGCGGCCTGGTCTCCTGGAAGGAAGGCCTTTGCCTGGAGGGTGTTCTAGTCTTTCCTCTATGAACTTCAGATGCTATGTTGGGAGGAGGTGGGACTTGGGGTAGTTTATTACAATCCCCGGATTTTGCAGGACCTGGATGGTACGTGCAGTTGCCTACTGCACTTCTGAGGCCATGCCTCCCTTTATGAGCCAATCGCCCAGGTAGGGGAAGACAGCACCCCCTGGAGGCAGAGGAAAGTGGCCACGACTGCCAGGCACTTGGTGAAAACCCTTGGGGCGGAAGCCAAGCCGAAGGGCAGCACCCTGTACTGGTAATAGCTGCACCCCACCATGAACCTCAGGTACTGAATAAGGATGTGTGTGTAGGCATCCTTCAGATCCAAGGAGCACGACCAATCTCCCTGCTGGAGGTAAGGCAAAAATGTTCCAAGGGAGAGCATCTTGAATGTCTCCCTCACCAGGAATCTGTTCAGATTGCACAGGCTGAGGATGGGCCTTAGGCCCCCTGCTCTTTTTGGTATGAAGAAGTACCCTGAGATGGTGGGGAACTGGGTATACCGCTCTGTCCTCGAGAAGACCTGCCAGTTCCTTCAGTAGAAGGTCCCGGTAAAGGAGACCTGGGAGGTTCTCCCAGAAAGAAAGGGGGAGATGTCTGGGCCAGGTGGAGGAGGTAGCCCTCCTTGACCACTTGGAGTGCCCAACAATCGTTGGTGATAGCTGGCCACCTCTGAGCATAGTGGATGAGATGTCCCCATGTGGGCTGCTGACCTCCATGGGGTGGAGAGGCTATGCCCAAGGAGACAAAAGCTCCCCTCTGGCTGGGCCAGGGCCAACGCCTTGGGCTTGGGAGCCTTCTGCTTATGAGGGCCATGCCTATGTCCCTTGGCTTGTTGACCTTGCTGGAGAGTCGGGGAGGCCAGAAAAGGTGGGTAGTTTTTGTAAGCAGCCCCTTTCCTCGGATAGAAGGACTTTTTATCCAAGCCCTTCTATCAGGGAGGGACAGCGGTCTATTTAGAGAACCTGGTCCTCATCATGAACTTGGTCTCCAGCTCGGCAGCCTTGTCAGCCATGGGTTTGCCAAAGAGGTCCGCTCCTTGGCATGGGACATTGACCAATTTGTCCACCTATTCAAGGTTGGATGACTGTAGCCAAGCCTGGCATCGGGCACCAATGCATGCTGCCGCTACTCGAGCCACCAACTCAAAGCCATCATAGGCTGCCTGAGACATAAACTTGGAGCACTCACAGACAGCTTTGGCCAGGTTCTTGTACCGCTGCAAGGGTTCCTCAGAGAGACCAGCTGAGAATCCGGCGAGTTCCTTTGCCAGGTCTCTCATGTACATGCCCAAGTACAGCTGGTATGCCTGGATCTGACCAATGAGCATCGAGCCCTGGTAGCATTTCTGCCAAGGGCATCCAGGGTGCATGCCTCCCTGCTGGGGGCAACCGAGGAATGCGTCTTCTGACTCTTCAGACGATGCATGGCCGACTCCACCACCATGGAGTTGTGAGGCAGTTGTGACTACTGGAAGCCCGGGCTCCGGCGGACTCAATACATCAAGTTGAGCCGCTTGCTCATCACTGGCACCGATGCCGGTATCTCCCATATGAAGAGCATTAGCCATTTTAGGATGAGAAGGATGGGCACCATGAGCGAATCCCTTGGAAGGACTTCGTATTGGAGGATTTCTAACTCCTCCATCTGAGGATCATCCTCCAATTCCATCAGAAATTCTAGGACCTTTGACATGTCCCTGACAAAATCGAGGAACGCCATGTCCTCGGGCAGTGCCCGATGGCAGGGCTCTGAAAAAAGGGAGTCCAAGAAGATATCGCGGTAGCAATGGGTGTCCAGCGACTCCTTGTCCTCTGTTTCCGTCAGAGTAGTCCGTCAAGGACTCGAGGGAAGGATGGCTCGTGGGCTCTGGGGCTGATCCCTGCCCATGGCCCTCGGAAGCTCCATGGCCAGTGCTGAGCACACTGGCTGAGGAAGATCTCGGCCGAGGATTGAATCGAGGCTGAAGGACTTCAAGGATCAGCTCGGCCTCCATCCAGTGGTCTGGGCGGAGGTACCAGTGGTACCAGACAACAGCGCCTGCTGCTGGTCCATGAAGGCAGACAAGTTTATTTATTTATTTATTTACATTCTCTTATATACCGCGCTATTCTGCATCAGTGCAGTTTACATTGAACAAACTGAAATTACATTGAACAGGGCATTATAACTTGGAGATAACTATTTTACAGGGAACATGGGCTATGGAGGGTTAAGTGGCTTGCCCAAGACCACAAGGAGCACCTGTGGGACTAGAAACCCCAGTCCTTCCGGCCCAAGGTTGCTGTCCTCTAGTGGGATTTGAACCCCCGACCTTCCGGCCTGAAGTGCCTTGCCCCAACCACTAGGCTACTCCTCCAGCGCTCCAGGGCTGCCATGCTGGACTCCAGGCCAGAAGGCTCCGCAGCCATTGGTGCAGACACTGAGGGAATTGAGCCCACTGCTGGTTCCCCCAAGGGGGTGTCCTCGATGAGGATGGTGTCAGACGACCGAGGCTGGCCTGAGGTAGAGTCCTTCGGGGGAACCTTCGCAGGTCGTTCCTTCTCCGATCCCTCGGACGAGCATCTAGGACTGCGGGACCTGGTCCATCTGAACCATCCAGGGACGCCGTCTTCGAGGCCTCCTTCTTGGGTTCCCTCGAGAGAGAGACCCCCTTTCCGAGGAATCACAGCATCTGTCAGGATCCATAAGGCCACTCCGGGATTCTGTGATTTAGGAGAAGGCTTTGGCCATTGGAGGTACCGGGGACTCCGGGGAAATAAACTTATCGTGCTGCTGCTGGTTGCTCTTGAGGGCCTTGATGGACATCATCTTACAGAGACCACATGCCGTGGGGTCATGGTCCGGTCCCAAGCAGTGAAGGCAGCAGTTGTGTGTGTTGGTTAGGGACATTATTTTGGCACACCGATCACACTTTTTAAAACCACTGGTAGCCATGGGAGAAAAAGTATCCCAGCGAGGTCAAAGACCTGTGGTGCCGCCAGTTGGGGAAAAAAGGGTGTGAAGGTGCCAAGGAGGAAAAAGGACTACAAACCTGAGACTCTATGCTGGGGCAGTGGGCTCGGGTGGCGGGAAGAGGACCGGAGAGAGTATGAAATTCAGTTTGAGAAAATCAACTTTTTCCAGAGGAAGAGAGACAGATGTCTGAAGGGTTCCATGAAAAAAAGGAGACTGAGCAAGATGGCACCCTTGGGTGGGAAGAAGACAGCACATGCATGGAATATGTGACCTGGATTGGCCACCGCTAGAAACAAGATATACTGGGCTTGATGGACTCTTGGTCTGACCCAGTATGGCTTATTTTATTTTATTCTGCAATCTTACCCAGTAGCCCTTCCACAATATCACTTACAAAAATACTTATGTTGCCTTTATAAAATCTGCACTACCCCTCTTGCTCCACACTTCTTATTAAACATCGCATGATATTACATGATATAATATCTGCACTTTTGCAAATATCAGAGCTGCAGAATGTATTCACAGCTCAGTGGCAAGCCCTTTGTGCCCAATATCCACAAAAATATACCTTCAAAGAAGCTAGTGATACAGTACTCTATTAGAAAAAAACCTAGCTCTCAAAACCAAAACTAAAGGGAGTACAAGAATAACAGCACATAAACATCAAAATAATATGAAGAGGAAAAATATCTCCCTAGTAAAAGAAAGCCAGCATATAGACCACAATCAATTCTGGCCAACAAATGGTCTTCAAACTACTGCATCATAGGTCAGAGCACCTGCATCTGATGCTTCACTTTTCTCCTTGGATTCCTGGGGCAGTTAGGAATGACTGAGCCAACTGCTTCTCATGTAGTGACGTCCGCTGCTACTAGGAAGCTGAAGAACTATGTGTGGATGTGCTGGAGAAGCGCAGCAGGCAGGATGACTAGCAACCACAGCTGCTGTAAGCTTCTACAAGAGAAAGCGGTCTATAAAAATAGCTAAATAAGGGAAGGCAGGGAAAGGGCACATTGAGGCACAGCACTTTCTGAATTGTAGTGACATAACCCACATGCTACCAATCTAGGGTTCAAAAAATCTGTTTGCAAAGATATACTATGAAAATGAAGGAGGAATGGGTGGTATCCGAGATCAACTACATGCCAGGGTTATTTTACACAACCACTTTATTTTCAGTCAACATTTATTATAATTAGAGCTTCTATTTTTAGGTGTTTATAAGTAAGGCTTCTGATTGGTTAAAAAAAAAAGAGAAATCCTGATAAAAACAGTTTTAGAGATGGCAGACATCCGTCTTAACTGATAAACACTAATATGACAACTTCCACTATTTTTCCCCCACTCGCTGCCTTTTCCGCAGCTACAGCTGCTTTCACTGAACCATGTTGCTCACAGAGAACTGACACTCCCATGGTTCCTATATACGTACTCAGGAGAACAGCACAAGGTCATAGGAACTGCAGGGAGTCAGTCAACATACGCCATGTGGTTTACAACTATCAGCGGCTGCAATCCAATGGAGCCCTCGCAGGGGCATCTCCCAAGCTTTCAAAGAAAGCCTTTGGGAGTTGCCATCACGCATGCATGGTCCCCTTCCCACACAAGGGTGCCATCTTGCCTCAGTCTCCTTTTTTCCGCGGAGCCCACCAGACGTCTGTTTTTCCCTCGAAAAAGTGCTAGATTTTTTGAGTTTCTCTCTCTTTCCTCTGGTCTTGCACCGGTACTCTTGCTGCCCCCGAGCTCGCTTGCCTCTACATTGTGTCTCGGGTTTGTCTCTTTATTTTTTTTTCCCCAGTGCAGTTTTGTGCCTTTTTTCCCCACTGGCAGAGCCTCGGCACTTCAACCTAGCTGGGGCCCTTTTTCTCCCCATGGCTTCTGTCAGCGGCTTCAAACAGTGTAATCGGTGCTCGAGGAACATGTCCCTCACTGACACACATGACTACTGTATCTGTTGCCTTGGGCCGTACCACGACCCTTCAGAGTGTGGGTTGTGCAAGAAAATGTCATCCAAGGCCGTCAAGAGCAGTCAGCAGCAGCATGACAAAATTTTCCCAGAGCCTCCAGTGACACCGCACTCCAAGGCCCCTCCCCTGAGGCTTTGGACTTAAGTGGTGACTCCACGGGCCCCGATCAATGCTGTGAGTCCTGAGAGAGGAACTCCCTGGATGGGGAACACAAGAAGAAGAAGAAACTCTTGAGGGCTGCGTCCATGGATGGATCCGAGAAGGTGGGTAAGTCCTGAGCCAGATTCCGTAGTCCACACCGCTTGTCCAAGGGCTTAGAACGGGAGTGGCCTACCAAGGTAGCCCAAAAAGAATCATCGGCCTCTGGTGATCGGCCTCAGACCCCTGAGCCCATCCTGGTTGGGAACGACTCTTCAGTGGAACCAACGACTGGCCCGAGCCCCTTGATGCCCATGCTGACAACTGCAGAGCCTTCTGGAATGGAGACCAGAATGGCAGCCTTGGAGCCCAGCTTGTCTGCCTTCATGCCCCAGCAGCGGGCCAAGATGCCTGGTTCTGCTGGGTCATCCGCCCAGATCACCGTGCCCTCGACGACATCCCCGGACATTGAGTCGATCCTCAACATCTATCCCAGTCCCGTTCCATGAGACCGTTGGTCTCAGAGCTGGATCACCGGGCCCAGCCCTCCCTCGACGACTCCACCAATTACTCAGACTGAGAGACCAAGGACAAGGAATCCCCAGATACTCGCTGACACTGCGACATGCCCTCGGATCTATCCCCCTCTGAGACTCGATGCCGGTCCCCACCCAAGGACATGGAATTCCTTGACTTCATACAGGACATGTCGCAGGTACTGGCATTTGCCACAGAGTTGGAGGAGGACCCTTCTACGGAGGAGCTCAAGATCCTCCAATATGAGGCCCTTCCGAGGGATGCACTAACAGTGCCCATCCCACCCATCCTGGAATGGCTGTTTCTTCGCATGTGGGAAACACCGGCGTCAGTGCCCATCGTGATCCAACAGCTCGACTTAATGTATCGAGTCCACCGGATCCTGTGCTTCCAGAAAGCACAGCTGCTGCATAACTCCAGAGGAACTGATACAGCAAGGGATGTCTGTGAACATCAGCTGCAGACCATTTAAATCTAGGTCCCTGGTAAGGTATGTGGCCTTAGGCACATGACCGTGGCGTGCCCAAAGGAGCATGTCACAAGGGGCATGTAATGCCCCTTGGGAGCCCCTTTGGACTATGTTGGGAGCTTAGGTGCAAGTGTTTAGTTATACTTAACCCCATTTATGGGGAAACATAAGAAGGAATTTCCAGTTGCTGGAACAATGCAAGGCCCGATGGATAAGCATCTTCAACCTAAAGAGGCAACTGGGTCTATACCAGGTACTGTTGCACAAGCTCCATCTCTGGCAGGAGCTTTTTTAAGCTCCCTGGACTGTACCCTACCTCTTCCCCCTATTAAAGTGGCTCCGCCCGTTTCCACCTATGGTGAGGCACCATTACAGTAGAGCACTCCGCAGTTGGTACGGTCCATCTATAGGTCGGTTACTTGGTCTTCTCCTGTTCTTGAAGAAGGGGAAAAGGGGTAGTCTCAAGTTTCTTTGGCTGATGTTTGGAGAGTAGTAACGCAGATAGAGAAGTCTCTTGTGTCTACCGTCCCACAGCTTTGCCAATTCTCACAGGAGACTGTGGGTAGGCTGGGGACTATGGAGGAATGGATGGACTCTTTAGCTACTTCATTTCTTAGGTGTGAGATCCAATACTCTGCCTTAAAGGCACAAAATACCTCCACTGTTAAGGACAATATTGTGATACATCATAAGTTGGAATCCTTTGAGAATTTGATGAGGGCAAAAAATATTCGCTTGTTAAATTTTCCTTGTCACAGGTTGCTTTCAGCGGATGTGGTGTTACGTAAATACTTCAAGGAAATTCTGCTTTTGTCTAATAGTGATTCAATAGTGGTTGCTAAATCTTATTACCTTACTGGAAGGAGTCTTGTCAGTTTGCTCATCAGATGATTATGATGTATAACAATCGCAGCCTGATTTCGACTTAACTAAGTTTCTCGTGGACAGCATCTCCAGAGCTACTTTAGTGATCACTCTAGTTAGTGATTAGGATAAAACATTAATTTTTAAAAATTACTTGAAAAATAAAGACAAAATATTTTGTGGTGCTAAAGTTCATCTTTTTCCTGATGTCTCCAGAGCCACACAGCTGAGAAGGGCTTTTTTTAGCTCTGAAACCCAGGGTTGTGGCTCTGGAAGCTTCCTTCTTTTTGCGTTATCCCTGTAAATGTTTAATTATGTTTCACAGTACTCGATATGTATTTCTGGATTCTGGACAGTTGGAGACTTTTCTGCTGAGTAAGGAGAGCAGGTTTGGTTTAGGGGAAGAGTATATGGATAGTGGGATTAATGTATTAGAGCAGTAAGTTTGGAAATTGTTTTCCTTATTTCCTTTTTGTGGGGGTGTTCCCCAGTTTCTATGTTTATTCTCACCGTGATGTGGACTAAATTTGATTTGTAGGTTTTCTTAATTTTGATTAATATGCCTTTGGTTTATTTTTTCTTTTTCTTTGTATTTGTTTTTGTAAGTATTCTTGTAAAATCCATATATAAAAAAATAGAATGTTCACTAGCAGAGTACATAGTCCACAACAGTGCACCCAGACTGTCTAAGACCCGCGTACAGAACCAGCTAGAAGGTTTCACATTCGGCATGAAACATAATTGTTAGGGCAACCCAGCAGGACCATTCTTCATATAATCTCTTTTGATAAGTTTGACAAGGTGTGCCCACAGGCAACCTAACAAATGCAAACCTGTATCACATGACATACCACTTAAACTGTAATGGGAGGGCTGATGCATGTGAGCGCATAGCAAGAGTGAAAATTGACCAGTCATGAAAGTGACAGACTCTCACTTTGAAGGAAGCACCAAATCACAGCATATGCCTAGTCACTCTTGCCCACAGAGATATGATGATTTGGCCCATACCACTTCCCTCACCCAATTTCAATTCAGCGCCATGCTCAAAACGGTCGCTGGTAGTGGTGGGTCATGAGCCAAACCATTCTGCCATACATTCGTTCTGCATCAGGACTACCATTGTGACAATCCAAGTTGGTCTGCCAACTGCAGCCATCAAGAGACCAGGTCATTGGCATTCTCATGTGTACAAGTCCTATATCTGCCCACATTCAGTACAAGACTTAAACAATATTTGACACAACTATTTTGCCTGACACTCAGTGCAGGTTGATCTCTTCTGGATCACTGACCAGTTGCTGAATACTCTTAGTGTATGCTTAGATCTAATCCCATGCTTCAAATGGGAGGTAACCAAGCTGTGGAATCAAGGACTATGATGATCAATCTACTGATCAGTCGCTGGACAAGTGAGACTGATGGGTGGCAAATCGGACACAGATGGGCACATCCCACTATCCCTGACAATCTTCAGGGGCAACTCGATTCACTTGTCAGATATTGGAGTGGACCTCAATGAAATTCAAGTGATGATAAAGGCAGCTGTGATTAGTCAACAGACAAGCTTTCAATAGGCACAACGAGATGAACAACAAGGGTGGGGATCCTCAAGTGGAAGATCTGGAATAAGTTGCACTTCTCCAGGTTTGTGGTGGTTACCTGAGCCATATGATGCTGCAGAACTACAAAGGTAATCTAGGAACAGGGCACCCTAGCTAGCTGCAAGGCAGGATGCCCCAGCAAGTCCCCACAAAGATGGCAGTCAGCATCATGGAAAGCAGTTTAGTGGGCATACCAAATATGGGGTGATAGGCATGGAAGTCAGCCTAGCTTGGCATGGCAAGCTGGGCTGGCACAGTGACACCAGCAAGTGACTGCCATTTGAAGTGAACAACACAGTCACTGCCTGGTGCAAGCAACCATTGAGGAATTTAGCTCAGGTGACAGGCAGATGATCGGCCCTCATTGTTGTGATTATTAGTCACATGCTGATAATGCTACAGCAATGTTTATTCCATTTACCTTGTGCCACGATATACAGTATAGTTAAGGAAAAGTCAAGGGGTTGTCCCATCTGCTGACGTTTATAAAAGGCTGCAAAGCCAGTGCAAAGGGGCCACAAGTAACATGGTGGCAGGCTTCCCTAAGCCGACCAGCCAGACAGCACACCCCCTTCTCAAGACTGCCGAGCATAAAGCAAGCAAATAAATTCAATAAAAGAAGGAGCCTACCAGGCCTGGAAGCGTGATCAATGGCAAGCTTCAGCCAGTTGCGGCCTCACAATCTGGCTAGTGAGAGGAAGGCAGTTTTGTGGGCCAGGGAGCATGGTCCTGGGTTCTCTGTTGAGGCCCACTTGACCGTGTTGTCCTCTTTGCAGCCTGAGCAAAATCCATTCCACCCACCTTTAATGAGGCCATTAACGGAGAGTCAAGAAACTAGAGAGTACTGCATTGCTGGTTAGAGGCATAGACATAGATGCAAATTTGATGAAGTAATTCAGTGATGGTGATTGATTTGCATATTAGTGTTGCAGCTTGCGGTGCAGTTACTTGAACCAAATAAAACAGCTGAAGCACAACTGCAATTAAGGGACAGGGCATCCTAGCTGGCTGGAAGGCATGGTGCCCTAGCGAGTCCCCCTATGAAAGCATCAGTCAACACCATAGAAAATGGTTTAGCGAGCATACCAGATATGTGGCAACAGGTGATGAAGGTCAGTCTAGTTTGGCTTTGCTTGGCATGGCATGGTAGGCTGACACTGCAACCTCTGCGAGCCACTGCCATTTGAAGTGAACACCACTTCCATGGATTGGTGGGAAGAGCCATTGGAAAATTGGCTCAGGTGACAGGCGAATGCCATTCCTTCATTATGATGATGTTAGCATGTTAATAAAGCTGTGGCCATGTTTATTCCAATTACCTTCTACGACAAGCATTATGTCATTAAGGGATGGGAGGCCGAGGTATTATCCCACCTGCCAAACTTGCTGCATGGGTACTTTTCACCCGAATTTGTAAGTACACCAGTAGTTTTGCATTGATCATAACCTCTGGAAAGCGAACCCACAGAAATTTGCATCTGTTTTTGATTATGCTAAAAAAGATATGATATTACTTAGTTTTCTGTCTGCTCATCCCCAGGAATGCTTTTGAACCATGCAAGCAAAATTCTCCAGGACCAAGCAGGAAGTCAGTCCTCACATATGGGTGACGTCGGCGCCGACGGAGCCCTCGCGGAGCAATTTTCCCCAGCTTTCACAGAAAGCCTTTGGGAATTGCAGCGCGCATGCGCGGTCGCCTTCCCGCCCAAGGGAGCCATCTTAGCCAGTCTTCTTTTTTCCGCGGAGCCCTACAGACGTACCCGTCGTGTCCCCGCTAAAAAAGTTGATTTTCGTGAGTTTTACTCATTTTTCAATTCGGTTCGACGCCGGTCGTTTTCCTGCCCGGACTCGCGACGCCGTTGCGAGTCCTTCCCTTATTTTTCGGTTTTTCTGATTTTAGTCAGTTTCATTTTCGATTTTTCCCTGGCAGCCCGGTCCTTTGACCTTGCAGGGGCCCTTTTTCCCCCGATGGCTGCCAGTGGTTTCAAGCGGTGTGGTCAGTGTGACAGATATATGTCACTCACTGACACACACGATAATTGCCTCCGCTGCCTGGGCCCGGATCATGAAGAAATGATCTGTGGAGCCTGTGGCAAAATGTCCTCCAAAGCGTTGAGGAGTCGGCGGCATCAGCGGGATAGGATCTTCGCTGACCCCAGCCGTACCCGGACCTCGTCGGAAGCCTCGGCATCCAGAGGCTCCAGCTCTGAACATCGCCGAAGCTCCTCCGACAGGGGTTCTCCCTCCGGAGACCATCGACGGAAGACAAAACCCGCGAGGGCGGCGTCGGTGGACGCTCCTGGCTCCGCGAGGGCCAGGTCGCATAGCCCCGACGGCCGTCCCGGGTCTTTGGAGAAGGAGCACCTCCCGAAGCGACCTCGCCTGGAGTCGGAGTTGCCTGCTCGGGTAAGTCCTGTGGTCCTTCTGGACTCGCCTCCGAGAGGTCCGACGTCGGGCCCGACGCCGTCGGGACCCGAGTCGGGGACTGCTGGGTCACCTGAGGTCGGACTCAGGTTGACGGCCTTGGAGAGCAGACTATCTGCCTTCATGGACCAGCAGCGGGCACTGATCGCTAGCCTCGCTGGCGCCGCTGCCCCGACCGCCTGGACGTCGACGTCTAAGTCGACCCCGGAGACCGAGCCGATCCTCGAGTCCATGCGAACTCGAGTCGATCCTCAGTCGAGGTCACCCTCGGCCTCCCGTTCGGGACCGAGGTCGTCGCCGCCGACTCCCTTGGCGTCGGGGCGGCCGACGCCTCCGCCTGCCCGAGCTGACCCCACCGATTCCTCCTCGGAGTCGGTCTGGGAGTCTGAAGAGGTGGAGTCACCTGATTCCTTTCGGACTCGGTGTGTCCCCTCGGACTCACCTGAGTCCGAACCTCGGAAACAGTCCCCTCCGGAGGATGCCCGGTTCTCGGACTTCGTCAGGGATATGGCCAAGGCTTTGGCCTTCCCAGCGGATCCCGAGGAGGAGCCTCGAGCCGAAGAGCTCGACGCCCTTCAGTACGACTCTCCCGCCCGGGAGCACTTTACTGTACCGGTGCCTCCCATGCTGGAACGACTACTCTTCCGCATGTGGGAGAGTCCGGCCTCGTCGCCGGTATTGAGCAAGCGGGTCGATTCCATCTATCGAGTCCGCAAGAGTCCTGGCTTCCAAAAAGCACAGCTACCACACCATTCCATGGTAGTGGAATCGGCCATGCATCGGCTGAAGAGCCAGAAAATGCACTCCTCGGTGCCCCCTGGCAGGGAGGCCCGTAACCTGGATGGCCTTGGTAAGAAGTGTTTCCAGGGCTCTATGCTGGCTTGTCGTGTCCAGACCTACCAGCTATACATGGGCATGTATCTCCGAGACCTGGCTAAAGAGCTAGCCGGATTCTCTGCTGGACTGTCCGAGGAACCTTTGTGGAGGTTCCTAGCCTTAACATCTGGTATTCGGGAATGCTCCAAATTCATGTCCCGAGCAGCCTATGATGGCTTTGAAGCATCGGCTCGTGTGGCCGCAGCCGGCATCGGTGCCCGCCGACAGGCTTGGCTTCAGTCGTCTGACCTTGAGCCTTGGGTGCAGGACAAGTTGGTCGATGTCCCCTGCAGAGGTGAAAACCTCTTTGGCAAGCCCATGGCTGAAAAGGCTGCACAAATCGAGACGGAGACTCTCACCAGGACCAGGCTTTCCAGGAAGACCTCCGCCCCTTCCCAGAAAAAGAAGGGCTCGGGAAAAAAGTCCTTTTACCCGAGAAAGGCGGCTGCCTACAAACACTACCCCCAATATCAGGCCCCTCCAGCTCCCCAACAGGGTCAGCAGGCCAAGGGACGGGGTAACGGGTCCCGTAGGCAGCAAGCCCCCAAGCCTGCACCACCAGCCCCTGCTCAGCAGGGTGGGGGTTTTTGACTTCCTCAGCATAGCCTCTCCCCCTCAGCTGGTCCCTCCCAGCACCGGAGGCCGGCTGGTTCACTTCGCCCACAGGTGGTCCAACATCACTTCAGATGCATGGGTGCTTCAAGTCGTGCGAGAAGGATATCTTCTCCACTTCCATCAGGTCCCTCCCTCTTATTTTCCGGGAGAACCTCCGCGACTCCCTCTGCACAGGGACTTACTCCTTCAGGAGTTAGCAAGTCTTCTTCAGGACCAGGCTGTGGAACCGGTGCCCCACCACCTGAGAGGTCAAGGCTTTTATTCCAGGTATTTCCTAATACCAAAAAGGACAGGAGGCCTAAGACCCATCCTGGACTTGCGCAACCTCAAGCAGGGAGATTGGCTATGCTCCTTGGATCTAAAGGATTCCTACACACACATCCTCATCCACCCAAGCCACCGCCAATACCTAAGGTTTGTGGTGGCCGGAAATCACTACCAGTACAGAGTACTGCCCTTTGGCCTGTCCTCCGCACCGCGAGTCTTCACAAAATGTCTCGCGGTGGTGGCGGCCTATCTCAGGCTTCACGGCCTCTATGTTTTTCCGTACCTCGACGACTGGCTCATAAGAGCGTCGTCCCCTCCGGCAGTCACCAATGCCACACACCGCACGGTGACTCTTCTGCAGTACTTGGGCTTTGTCATAAACTTCGCAAAGTCCACTTTGCTCCCCTCACAGGATCTCGAGTTCATCGGCGCAAGACTGCACACTCCTCAGGCTCGAGCTTTCCTGCCTCTCGACAGGGCTCAACGGCTCATGGACCTAGCCGGCCGTTTTCGCAGCCAGTCCCTGGTCTCCGCCAGGCGCTTCCTGAGATTGCTCGGCCACATGGCTTCCACCGTCCATGTGACCCCCAATGCTCGCCTGAATATGCGGCCGGCTCAATGGTGCCTTCGCAAACAGTGGCAACAAGCCACCGGCGGCCTAGCCGACTTAGTGCGCCTCTCCAGTCCGCTGACCTCTTCCCTACAGTGGTGGCTTCATCGGCCGAACCTAGTGCTCGGAATGCCTTTTCAGTCGCCTCAGCCGACTCAAGTGCTGACGACCGACGCTTCCCTCCTGGGCTGGGGAGCTCACTGCCAGGGGGCTTGTACTCAAGGTCTCTGGACCGCGTGGGAATCTGCTCAACAGATCAACTTCCTGGAGCTCAGAGCTATTCGTCTGGCGCTCAAGGCTTTCTCCCACCTGACTTCTCACCAGTCCGTCCTTGTCCAGACGGACAATCAAGTCGCCATGTTCTACGTGAACAAACAGGGCGGCACGGGCTCCTTCCTTCTCTGCCGAGAAGCTCAAAAGCTCTGCTCTTGGGCCGTCAGTCACGGCATTCTTCTCAAAGCAGTTTATCTCCCAGGCCAGGAGAATTGCCTGGCGGACAAACTCAGCAGGATACTCCAGCCGCACGAGTGGCGTCTGGATCCCTTGGTAGTCCAGAAACTCTTTCTGAAGTGGGGCCTCCCCACGATGGATCTCTTTGCCAGTCCTCTCAACCGGCAACTTCCTCGCTTCTGCTCGCGTCAGCCACATCCCCTTCGGGTAGCGGCAGATGCATTTCTGCTCTCATGGTCGGAAAACCTTCTCTATGCTTTTCCTCCCATCCCGCTGGTCTCCCGAACTCTGTTCAAGGTTCTCCGGGACAAAGCGTCCATGATCCTGGTGGCTCCTCGCTGGCCCAGACAGCCGTGGTTTCCACTCCTGTTGCAATTAGCAGTAGAGGATCCGTTCCCTCTGGGGTTTCAACCGGATCTCCTAACACAGGATCAGGGGTCTCTGCTACACCCTAACCTCAGATCTCTCAATCTAATGGCCTGGCGGCTGAAAGGGTAGTCCTTGCTCCCCTTCTCCTGCCGGCAGAGGTGGAAGAGGTCGTCCTAGCTTCTCGGCGACCTTCTACCCGCAAATGCTACGCCCTTAAATGGCGTCGCTTTTCCGTTTGGTGTGTACAGCAGTCTCAGGATCCCTTCTCCTGCTCGGTGTCGGTGATCTTGCAGTACCTGCTCTACCTCTCTAATCTGGGACTTAAGTCCAACTCCGTCAAGGTCCACCTCAGTGCTCTTTCAGCACACCATGTGCCGGTGGACGGCAGACCTCTTTCCAGCGACCCTCTTGTAGCACGGTTTCTCCGAGGTCTCCTTCTACTAAAACCACCTCTGCGCCCGCCAGCACCTGACTGGGATCTGAATGTGGTTTTACAGCGGATCACCTGTCCGCCTTTTGAACCGATGGCTACCTGTTCTCTGCGTTTTCTTTCGTGGAAAACCTTATTCCTCATAGCCCTCACTTCCGCTAGACGCGTAAGTGAATTGCAGGCCCTCGTGTCTGATCCTCCCTTCACTCGGTTCTACAAAAATAGGGTAGTCCTACGGACTCACCCAAAATTTCTTCCAAAAGTTGTCTCCCCTTTTCACATCAATCAGGAGGTGGTACTTCCAACCTTCTTTCCCAGGCCTCACTCCAGCCGAGCTGAACGAGTCCTGCATACCCTGGACTGTAGAAGGGCATTGAACTTCTACCTTGACCGTACGCGGGAGCACCGTAAAGCTGCTCAGCTTTTTGTGTCTTTTGACCCCAATAAATTGGGGCTCCCGGTCTCCAAGCGTACCCTGTCCATCTGGGTTGCTGACTGTATCGCTTGGGCTTATGGGGCAGCCGGACTCTCCTTAGAAAGTCGAGTCACGGCTCATTGTGTTCGGGCGAAGGCTACGTCAGTGGCTTACCTCCGCTCTGTTCCGCTGGCAGACATCTGCCGGGCCGCTACTTGGTCTTCGAGCCAGACTTTTGCGGTCCATTACTGTCTCGAGAGGGAGTCCCGCAGGGACAGTGCTTTCGGACAGGCAGTCCTCCGCAATCTCTTCGAGGTTTGAGCAACTCCTACCCTCCATCCCGGATGGGGGCTACCAATGGGTACTAATTCAGCGAAGATTCCATCCTTCTGTACTGCCGAGCTCGAGGGAGCTCATTTTTGTGCTTAGGGTCTCCGGTAGCCTTAAGCTTGGGAGTCCCATATGTGAGGACTGACTTCCTGCTTGGTCCTGGAGAAAGCGTAGTTACTCACCTGTAATAGGTGTTCTCCAGGAGCAGCAGGAATCAGTCCTCACAACCCTCCCTCCTCCCCGTGGAGTTGCAATCATCTGCTTAAGTTTTTTGCAAATTTTTATGCTGTCTTTTAGCTATGTCATCAGACTGGCTAAGATGGCTCCCTTGGGCGGGAAGGCGACCGCGCATGCGCGCTGCAATTCCCAAAGGCTTTCTGTGAAAGCTGGGGAAAATTGCTCCGCGAGGGCTCCGTCGGCGCCGACGTCACCCATATGTGAGGACTGATTCCTGCTGCTCCTGGAGAACACCTGTTACAGGTGAGTAACTACGCTTTACTGGATACCCCTATGAGGAGAGGCTTAAAAGGTTAGGGCTCTTCGAAAAGAGACAGCTGAGGAGGGATATGATAGTGGTCTATAAATTAATGAATGGAGTGGGACGGGTAAACATAGATTGGTGGTTTATGCCATCAAAAAGTAGAAAGACTGGAGGACATGCAATGAAACTACAATGGTAACCTATTTAAGACTAATAAGAGAAAATACTTTTTTACTCAACGCATAATCAAACTCTGGAATTCATTACCAGAGGGTTTAGTAAAAGTCGTTACTGTAGCTGGGTTTAAAAAAGATTTGGACACGTTCAGGTGTAAGTCATTTATTAAAAAGGACCTGGGAAATTCACTGTTTACCCCAGGACAGCCATTGTGGAACCCGTGTGCCTTATTGGGAATCTTCCAGGCACTTGTGACTTAGATTGGTCACTATTGAAAACAGGATACTGGGCTTGATGGACCTTGGTCTGACCCAGTATGGCTTTTCTTATGTTCTTAAGTCCTCATGTATGAGTGACATCTTCCGACGGAGCCCCACTTGGGAATGCTCCCCAGCTTCCAATCAGAGGTTTTGGGAGCATCCATCATGCATGCACACCTGCCTTCCTGCCTGCCACACTGCCATCTTCTCCCCAGTTCACTTTTTCAGCAGAACCCTACGGACATGTTCCTTGCGCTACCAGGAAAAGTTGTCAGCCCTTTGGGATCATGCACTTTCTTAGCTTCTTCCATCTGTCGTTTTCAGTCTGTTGTCAGGGCGCTGGATTTGCAGGCACTGGCCATTCCGCGGGGTCATTTTTTCCCCTTATTTCTTTTTTGTTTTGCCAAGCGACTCACTCCTTTTTCCTCCCCCCCCCCCCCTTTTTATTTTGGGTACAGTTCACCAGCATTGAGCCCTTTGAGTCCGTTTTCCTGACAATGTCGAAGCCGGACAACAATTTTAAAAAGTGCATCCACTGTGCATGCACTATCTCTGTGACAGACTGTCAAAATTGATGCATTCAGTGCCTCGGCCTATGAGCCCGCCACTTCCTTGCTGTGTCTCCAGATGACCAAGAAGGGGTCAAGAGAGGTTGTGCGAGTCCCTCTTCGGATCATCGAACTCAGTTTCCTCAGCGTCAGCATTGATGCCCTCGAGGAGTGCCGTGAAGGCTTCAGTTTTGTGTGGTACCCATGCTCTCTCGGAGCTGAGGGGCCACAGTAGCGGGGATTAGAGGCTCTCCATCAACATGCAGCCTCAAAAGGACTCATCGTCAGCCTTATCCATATCAAAAGGGGGCAGCTGGAAACCATGCCAAGCATTGACATCAGCACCGGATCCCCTCTCGGCGCAGTGCCAAGGGTGATGGCTGGGAGCAGCCTACAAAGGTGCCCCAGTGGGAGAAATCGACTCCCAAGACCCCAAAGAGCCCTCTATAATCGTCTAATGACCTGACCATCGTGGAGTCCTTGGAGCAGGTGCCAGAGTCAATGGTCAAGGTCTCTGCACCGAACCCAAAGCCTCAGAGACCGCGGTGTTTACTGAGTTCCTTCAGGCTCTCAAGGCACCCATGCAGGCTCTCTTTGCTGCACAAGCCCTGGTGGCTTTGATGTTCCCGGGGGTATTGCCCCTGGTGGTGCAGCCTATCCTGCAGACCTACACTCCCTCATCTGAGCCAGGAACATCAGGTTGGCAGTATGAATTGACCCCGGACTCTGCCCCGATTTCCCACTCTCATTCTGATACCCCAAACCTCGGCGCTCGGGGGAGGACCACCATCGCCTCCGAGGTAGCGGAGCCGGCACCAAGAGGACACCAGAAGGTACTTCAACTTTGTCTCTGAATCGGAGTCCAATGGCTGGGAGACGGAGGAAGAATGACGGGTTACTGAGAGAGAGTCCCCTGTCCCCCTCTGAGCCATCCCCGCCATACAAGCGGCGGAAGTCACCCTTGGAAGATATGTTCTTCCAGGACTTCATCTGGGACATGGCTAAGATGATTCTCTTCTTTCTGGAAGCGGAGGATGAGCTAGGGGTATAGGAACTGGAGATCCTCCAATATCCCTTGGCTCTGAAGGAAGCCTTCATATAGTGTCTCTGCACCGGATTCTTCAACAGCTCCAGCTCTGCATATGGGAGAGCCCAATGTCTATACTGGCCATCAGCTGCCGACTAGACTCAATATATACCAGGTGCAGAAGGCCCCCAGGTTTGAAAAACCCCAACTACCACATCATTCACTAGTCATGGAGTCCGCCATTCGGCGCAACAGGAGTTCCAAGACCAACTCGTCGGTGCACCTCAGTAGGGAGCAGCGGACACTCGACATGCTTAGAAGATGATGTTTTCAGGGCCCCATGCTCATCGCCCGGGTCCTCTCCTATCAGCTCTATATGGGGATGTTCTTGAAAGACATCAATGGGGACCTGAGCAAGCTCAGGCCCCTCAGAGCACTTGGAGGACTTCTGTTCCTTGGTTGGCCAATGGAAAAACGTGTCCAAGTACATGATACACACCACATACAATGCATTTGAGTTGGCGGGCAGGGTGGCAGCAGTGGGCATCAATGCACACCGGATGGCTTGGCTACAGTCCTCTGACCTGGAGTAGTTATTCCAGGACAAGCTGGCAGATGTGCCATGTATCAGTGAAAAACTTTTCAGCAAGCCCATGCAGGGAGAGAGTGGCTGAAATCGAGGCTAAGCAGGTGACCATCTCCTGCCTCTCTGCACAAGACAATGGATCCTGCCAAGAAGAAGCATCAAATAAAAAAATGTCCTTCTTTAGGCCGAAGCACTGGTACTATCAGAGCTCCCAGGGAGCTCCAGCCCAAGGCACAGGCCCAGCGGCAACAGTGTAAGGCTAAACCACAGAAGTCTCAACCCGCACCCCAGCCAGGAGCAGGATTTTGATGCCTTCCTCAGGAGCATAGCCAGTCATCTGATCGCTGAGGGGGTCCCC
Source organism: Ichthyophis bannanicus (assembly GCA_033557465.1). NCBI lineage: Eukaryota > Metazoa > Chordata > Amphibia > Gymnophiona > Ichthyophiidae > Ichthyophis > Ichthyophis bannanicus. Next base: position 657,310,434 of record CM066036.1, read on the forward strand.
TCTCAGATGGGCTGTCGGCTTGTCCACTTTGCACACAGGTGGGCCCTCATCACCATGGACATCTGGGTGCTACAGATTGTGTGGGACGGGTATCTGTTGTACTTTGCCATGCCTCTGCCACCATTCTTCCCAGGTAGTATCCTCCAGACCCACATCAGCATGGTTTCCTTCAAGCGGAGGTTGCCACCCTGCTGGTCAACCTAGCTGTCGAGCTGATGCCCCCAGCTCTGAGTAGACGGGGGTTCTACTCCTACTACTTCCTCATCTCCAAGAAAATGGGGGGCTTCAGGCCTGTCTTCAATCTCTGGGACCTGAACCGCTTTCTGGTCTGGGAAAATTTCAAGATGGTCTCCCTGGGAACTTTGTTCCCATATCTCATCAAGGACAATTGACTATGCTCCTTGGATCTAAAAGAGACATGTACACACATTCGGATCCACCCCTTACACAGAAAGTGCCTGCATTTTGTGTTGGGGGGTCAGCACTTTTAGTATCGGGAGCTGCCCTTCGGATTATTTATTTATTTATTTAACAAGTATTTCTATACCGCTCTTTCCCATGGTTCAAGTGCGGTTTACAGAGAACAATAGATTATAAGGTATGGAGAGGTTCATACCTAGTCATTTTACATATAACAATTGTAACTTTTGCAGGTAACAGTATAACTAAATGCATACAATACAAAAAACAATATTACCATTCTTACAATACGGATTACATTCCAAGGGGTATGTTTGGGATGTAAACAAACTATTTGCATTATTACATTGTTACATTATTAGGGTGTAGAGAGATCAACATGTGCAAGGTATAATATTTGTTTGAGATCGTTTTAAACTACATTTGTAGTATAACCCTGTGTAGTATAAAATGTTAACCTGTGTCTCTTTGCATGTCTTGTTTAGTTTGTGTAGTATAGTGTAAGGTGAATAGATGTGTTTTTAGTTTTTTACGAAATTCCTTAATGTCTGTCAACTGGCGTATGTCATCTGGTAGTTCATTCCAGAGAATAGGGGCTGAGTGAGAGAACGCCCTATTATTGGTGAGTCTTTTGGCTTTTGTATATTCTCTTGGTATTGCTATTTTATTTGTGTTTCTACTCCTTTGTGTACGTTTAGATATTTCTATGTTGATTAGTATATTAAGGGCAGATGGTGCAAGATTATTTACTAATTTAAAGGTAATCACAAGTATCTTGTATTTTATTCTACAGTGAATTGGTAGCCAATGTAATTTAGCTAAAATAGGTGTTATATGTTCTATAGTTCTTACTTTCAATATAATTCTTGCTGCTACATTTTGCATTAATTGAATCTTTTTAAGGTTTTGTTTCGTAATGCCTTGAAGTATAATGTTTGCGAAATCAAAGTGGGGTGTTATGATTGCTTTGACTATGGTTATGAAGTCTTGCAAATGAATCAACGGACGTAGTTGTTTCAGTGTTTTGAGTTTAAGGTGTATAATTTTTATTAGGTTTTTTATGTGAGAGTCCATAGTGAGTTTATTGTCAAGTATCATACCTAGATATTTTACTTCATTCTTTGTTTTAATTAATTAGCATCAGCCCCAGGGTCTACACCAAGTACCTAGCAGTTGTTGCCATGTACCTTCAGACCCTGGGGGTCTTCATCTTCCCCTACATAGGCAACTAGCTGATAAAGGCCTCCACAGCACTCAGCGTGCCTGACTGTACAGGTGCTTGAGTAACTCATTTTCATGGTCAACTACCCGAAGTCTCATTTGCAGCCGACTCAGTGGCTGGAGTTCATCAGGGCCTTCTTGGACACAATGCGGGCCTGAGCCTTTCTCCCAGAAGACTGCATAGAGTGGCACATGGAGATGGTTGTCACCATCCGCCACAAGCAATACACTATGGCATAGGCGATGCCGCGTATGTTAGGCCACATTGCCTCCACAGCGCATGTGACCCTGCTGGCCCAGCTCAGGATGTGCCAGGTGCAGTTGTACTGTACACCCAGTGGAAGCAAGCCACAGGTCGCCTCAGGGATCATGTGGCCATTATGGTGCCTGTCACAGATTCCCTCAAGTGGTGGCTGTGGCACCTGCTCCAGGGTCTTCCTTTCCAGCTGACGCTGCCTTAAAGGACACTCACCACCGGCGCATCCAAACTGGGATGGGACACGCACTTGGACAGCTTGCAGACACAAGGCCTCTGGTCGGAGCAGGAAAGCCTGCACCAGATCAACTTTCTGGAACTCCGGGTGATTGCGAATGCCCTCATGGCCTTCCAGACATACTTGGTCAACATGGTGATCCTCATCCAGACGGACAACCAGATGGCCATGTAGTGAATCAACAAACAGGTGGGCATGGGTTCGTACCTCCTGTGCTTGGAGGCAGTACACTTCTGGAAATTCGCAGTGGCCCATGGCATGAAGCTGTGGATGACCTATCTGCCCGGAGAGCTGAACATGCTGATGGACCACCTCAGCCAGGTCCTCCAGCCCTCACAAGTGGACCCTCAACAGGAAGGTGATGGACTACATCTTTCAGGATTGGACCTCTTTGCCTCCCCGCACTATGTGCAGGTGGACCGCTTCTTTTCCCGGGTGCCCGCAAGGGATAGACTGGCATCGGATGCCTTCCTCCTCAACTGGGGGATGAATTTACTCTTTGCTTACCCCACGATTCTGCTGGTGGTGAAGACGCTTCTGAGGCTACAAAGAGACCATGATTCACATTGCTTTGTACTGTCCCAGCAGCCGTGGTTCTCCCTGCTACTCCAGCTCTCCTGCCGAGAGCTTTTCTGGTTGGATTGCGACACAACCTCGTTTCTCAAGAGATCAAGACCCTCTTGCACCCCTGTGTCCGGTCCCTGGCCCTCACGGTGTGAATGCTGAGCAGGTAGTCCTTTCTGAGCTCAACTCGCCAGGGAAGGTGATGGATGTCCTCCTAGCCTCCTGCAAGGACTCCACCCACCGCATCTATGCTTTAAAGTGGCGCCGGACTTCCGGTATGAGCGCAGCAGAGGTCAGACATGTCTAAGAGAGTGCCGTCTCCCAACTTCCCCCAAGACTGTAAAGAAGAGTGCAACCCCTCTCAACGGAAGATATAATGCCAAAGACGGTGAGGCTTAAACCTGTCAAGACTATTGCTGAACTATATGCGGCTAGACCATGGGATGCTGTTCCAAGGGTTGCAGAGCAGAGATGGCATCCATCTGTCCAAGAAAGGTCAACGCATCTTTGGTAGTAGACTGGCTAATCTACTGAAGAGGGCTTTAAACTAGATTCGTTGGGGATGGGTGAAGAAAGCCCCCAGGTAAGTGAAAGCCCCCAGGTAGGTGATACATTAAATACCTTTATGGAAATGGGTAACAGGGGTCACATATGGAAAGCAGTGTGTATTAATGCCCGTAGCATGGGAAATAAGATCCCTGAAGTTGAAGCTTTGGTGGGAGTGGCTGACTTGGATTTAGTGGCAGTTACAGAAACATGGTTCACAGAAAACCATGACTGGGATGTAACTATACCTGGCTATACTTTATTCAGAAAGGACAGGGTAGGAAGAAGGGGAGGACGAGTGGCACTATATGTAAAAACTACTATTAAAGCTTTGGAATTACAGAGCTTAAAAGGGGGAGAGGAGGCTTTGTGGGTTAAACTAGAAAGAGGGAAAGAGAAATCTATTTGCATTGGTGTGATATACAGACCTCCCTCACAAGAGGAAGAGGTGGACAGAGAGTTAATTGAAGACATACGCAGCATTGCTAGGAAAGGGGACGTGCTACTGATAGGAGATTTCAATATGCCAGATGTTGATTGGCACATTCCTGCTGCAGTATCATCTAGAAGTAAGGAGATCCTGGATTCTCTACAGGGAGAACTATTCAGGCAATTGGTAACAGACCCCACACGTGAAGGGGCCATACTGGACTTGGTGCTTACCAATGGTGAAAGTGTTTCTGATGTTGTAGTGGGAGATCATTTTGCATCCAGTGATCACCAGATGGTGTGGTTCAGTATTAGGACTAGGGCTGTTAGAATCCATTCCAAGGTGAGGATCTTAGACTTTAGGAAGACTAACTTTGCGAAGATGGGCCAATACCTCAGGGAGTCATTAGTGGGATGGGAACAGCTGGGGGATGTAGAAAAACAGTGGGCAAAACTGAAAGGGGGTATTTTAAAGGCAACCAACCTTTTTGTTAAAATGGTAAATAAAGGCAAAAGGAACAGGAGACCGCTATGGTTTTCGAAGGAAGTAGCTGAAAAAGTGAAGAAAAAGAGGGAGGCCTTCATGAAATACAAGAGATCACAGAGAGAGGAAGACAGGCATCTGTATTTGGAAAAACTTAGAGAAGCTAGCAAAGTAGTCAAGAAGGCAAAGATTCAAAAGGAGGCGGAAATAGCCAATGCAATAAAATGGGGGGATAAGACATTTTTCAGATATATTAGTGAGAAGAGGAAGGGCAAAAGTGGTATTGTCAGACTCAAGGGTGCAGGGGGGGGGAATATGTAGAAGCTGATAAGGATAAAGCGGAATTGCTTAACAAATATTTTTGTTCTGTGTTCACAGATGAAGAACCAGGAGCAGGACCTCAGAAAACACCCACAAATAAGAACAGAATGTTTTATGTTTTATTCAGCTTGATATACCGCCCTTTAGGGGGACCAGAGCGGTTTACAATATAAAAACAATCATAAAAACAACCATAAAAACAATAATAAAAATTAGCTAGAGGAGAGGAAAAGGAAATTACAATGTCTGGACAGGAAAGAGGGGAAAAGATCACAACATAAACCAAAGTGAAAGAGCTTAAGCAAAAGAGGAGGGAAGGTCAAAGGCAAGGGAGAAAAGGTGGGCTTTTAAATTACACTTAAAAGTAAGGTAGTGGGGCTCAAGGCGGAGGGAAGGGGGGAGAGAGTTCCAGAGGGTGGGAGCTGCAAAGAAGAAAGCGGAGGAGCGGGTGGACTGAAGGTGAGCAAGAGAGGGTGAAGGGAGAGTGAAACGGTTAAGATGAAATGAACGAGGTGTATACTTAGGGGTGTGATAGGTGAGAAGGTCTGCCAGATATTGTGGTGTGCTATCATGAAAGACCCGATGTACCAGCGTGAGCAGTTTATAGTGGGAGCGGAAGGGTAGAGGTAGCCAGTGGAGACGGGAGAGGAGAGGTGAAACGTGATCGCGGGCAGAGGAGTGGGTAGCAATACGGGCAGCGGTGTACTGGATGCGTTGAAGGCAGTGAAGCTGAGATTTTGAAATACCAAGAAAAAGAGAATTAGCAAAGTCAACACGAGATATGACCAGAGATAGGAGTAATGTAGCGAGTGCTGAAGGGGTGAGAAAGGGGCGAATAGCACGGATTTGACACAAGAAGAAGAAGGAGGTCTTAGTAACATGAGAAATGTGATCGTGGAAGGATAGATTAGAATCAAAGAGAACGCCAAGGTAACGGAAAGAGGAAACCAGTGGAATGGGGGCGCCTGAGAAAGATGGGGCTAGGGAAGGGGAGGGACCACCACGGGAGAACCAGATAGCAATAGTCTTTGTAAGATTAAGATGAAGACAGTTTTGTGACAACCAGTCGGCGACAGTGGAGAGACAGGAATTAAGTGGGGAAAGATCGGGATGAGAAGGAGAGGTGTGATGTAAAAGGACGATATCAGCGTAATAAAAGGCACTGATCCCAGTCTGGGACATCTTGAACAATTTTCAGAAGACTGTATTCGTGAGAAACTAGCTCAACTTAAAGTAGACAAAGCGATGGGACCGGATGGGATACACCCTAGAATACTGAGGGAACTTGGGGACGTTCTAGCAACTCCACTGACTGACCTTTTCAATGCCTCGTTGGAGTCGGGAGTGGTGCCAAAGGACTGGAGAGAGGCTTATGTGGTGCCTTTACACAAAAGCGGAAGTAAAGGATGTGGTTGAAAACTACAGGCCGGTTAGTTTAACTTCGGTGGTGAGTAAATTATTGGAAACACTGCTGAAAGAGAAAATAGTGAGGTTTCTGGAGTCCAGCGGATTACAGGATCCGAGGCAACATGGATTCACCAGAGGCAGGTCTTGTCAGACAAATCTGATTGATTTCTTTGACTGGGTGACCATGGAGTTGGACCGAGGGAGAGCTCTAGATGTGGTGTATTTAGATTTCAGTAAAGCCTTTGACACTGTTCCTCACAGGCGACTTATAAACAAACTGATCACCCTAGGGATGGACCCTAAAGTTACTGCTTGGGTTAGAAATTGGTTGGGTGGGAGGCGACAAAGAGTACAAGTAAATGGAGCTCACTCTGAGGAGAAGGATGTTACCAGTGGTGTGCCCCAGGGATCTGTCCTTGGTCCGATTCTTTTTAACATCTTTGTTAGTGATATAGCGGAAGGGCTGTCGGGTAAGGTTTGCCTCTTTGCAGATGATACCAAAATCTGCAATAGAGTAGACACCCAGGAAGGTGTAGATAACATGAGGAGGGATCTAGCTAAGCTTGAAGAATGGTCTAGAATTTGGCAGCTGGGATTTAATGTTAAAAAATGTAAGGTCATGCATTTGGGCTGCAGCAATCCAAGGGAGCAATACAGTATAGGAGGTGAAGTACTTTTGTCCACTAAAGAAGAGCGGGACCTAGGCGTGGTTGTGTCTGATGATCTTAAAGTAGCTAAACAGGTAGAAAAGGCGACGGCAAAAGCTAGAAGGATGCTTGGGTGCATACGGAGAGGAATGGCTAGCAGAAAAAAGGAGGTGATAATGCCTCTGTATAAGTCTTTGGTGCGACCTCATTTGGAGTATGGTGTGCAATTCTGGAGACCGCACCTTCAAAAGGATGTGAACAGGATGGAGTCGGTGCAGAGGGTTGCTACTAAAATGATTAATGGGCTTCATTATAAAGCATATGAGGACAGACTTAAGGATCTTAATATGTACACCTTAGAGGAAAGGCGGGATAGAGGTGATATGATTGAGATGTTTAAATACCTCCGTGGCATAAATGTTCAGGGAGAGAGCCTCTTTCAATTGAAAGCAAGTTCTGCTACGAGGGGACATGGGATGAGGGTGAAGGGAGATAGATTCAGGAGTGATATGCAGAAATATTTCTTTACAGAAAGAGTAGTGGATCCATGGAATAGTCTCCCAGTGGAGGTGGTAGAGATGAGGACAGTAACTGAATTCAAAAAAGCATGGGACCAACACAGAGGATCTCTAAAGGTAAAAAGTGGACTGTTGTAGTTGTTGTTATGGAAGGACAGACTAGATAGGCCATGTGGTCTTTTTCTGTCATCATGTTTCTATGTTTCTAGGGGTAAGTCGCATGAGACCATGGAGGGAGTGGTGTAAGGCCCGGCTTCCCCAGCATCATCCACGGCGAGTACTAGAGACAGCAACGGGGGGTGCAGTGAAACAGATCTCCTCACCATATTGAGAGAAATAAGGGACTCAAAAACAGAAATTGTTAATAAGGTCCTTGGTAAGATAGAGGAGAGGTTTGCGGTGGTGGGGGTGCGACTGGAGGAGGCCGAAGCCAGAATCAGCTCTACGGAGGATACACAGGCGCAGGTGGGGAAGGTCACACGCCTACGACAACAACTAGGTTGGCTGCAAGCTAAAATGGAAGAAATGGAAAATCTGGAGAGAAGGTCAAATGTGCAGATCTTTGGAGTGCTGGAAGAGGAGGAAGGCAGAGACCCCAAAACATTTGTTAAAGTTTTACTGGTACAATGCTTTCTGGACTGTCCTTCAGCAGAGGCCTATGAGATTGAGCAGGCACACCGAGAACTCCATCTCCGTCCGGAGAACAATGCGAGGCCACAGGCCTTTATAGTTAAGCTGCTGCATTTTCAGGACAGGGAACATATCATCCATCTAGCTAGAAGATCAGGGTATGTCACATTCAAATCATGGAGGGTTTCGGTTTTCCCAGATGTGGCAACAAAGACTATGAGAAGGCGCAGGGACATGGTGACATTCAAGCATACTCTGGCACAGAAAGGGATACAGGTGGCAATTTGGTATCCAGCACGACTAGTATTGATGGAGAATGGTGTGAGAAGATTCTTTCACAGCATGGAGGCACTAGAGAAACATCTTAAGACTAGAGCAGTGCGCCAAGGAAACATCCACGTGGCGGCCATGGACAGCAGAGGAGGCACTACCGCCCAGGCGGAGGAGACTGAGCAGGGGGAGCAGGAGATGTAGTGTGATGCACCGACCACACCAACAGAGGAACAGAGAGCAGGCCAAGCTACAGAATTGCAGGAACTGAGTACTCAGGGAGAGGGCTGAACGGGAAGTAACACAGATCTGTGGCGTGGGAAAGGACGGACTTTGAGGGAGAAGGTAGTCGGCTTCGATAGGGAAGCCAAGTGGAGGGCTGTTTAATTAATTGGCATAACTGGGGAGGGATGGTTGGAGGGGAGGAGGAGGGGTGTGAGACAGGGGTAAGACCACTTTGAGCTCTGTGGAAGCAAAAAAAGGAGAGAAAGTGGAATTCAGGTGAAGAGGAGAGGTTAAAGGGGAAGAAGTACGTGATGTTAACTGTTTTATGTTGTTTTGATGTATCAGTGTGGCTCAGTGTTCACAATATGGCACAAAGGGAGGTGAGGATGACTAGAAAGGTCCAGAGAGGGATATGGGGGGTTACATAATTGCCTCATGGAATGTTAGGGGTGTACATAGTCCCATTAAAAGGAAAAGAATACTGACAAGATTAGTGCGGGTGAAGGCCGATTTTGCCCTCCTACAGGAGACATACTTAACTAGAGAGGAACATGAGAAACTGAGTAGCTCGGGGTACACCCAGATGTACTGTTCTGTATATAACTCCAAGAAACCGGGGGTAGCCATTCTTGTCCATAAGAGAGTCCCATTTATTCTGGGAAAGGTGGGAGGAGACACACAGGGCAGGGGGGTGTGGATCGTAGGGCGAGTGGATTAAGCAGAGGTTGCCATTTTGAACGTATATGCCCCCAATGGGCCAAAAGGAAGCTTTTATAGACAGATGTTAAGGGAGTTTACTAAAGTGGCTTGGGAGGGATTGGATAATAGGGGGATATACGATCTGTACGTTGGGGAAGGAGGATAGATCAAACTTTTCTCTGACAGCTCATGGAAAGGAAGGGAGGGAGTTCAGACGTTGTTTGAGGGAGTGGGATCTGATAGATATATGGAAGGCGGAAAATGGTGGGCAGTGGGGCTTTACTTAATTTTCATCAAAGTCAGGGGCGTACTCCCGGTTAGATTACATTCTAGGGCAAAGGAGACAAATGGGAGTTGTGGGGCAGTGCCAATTCCACCCACTTACTATTTCTGACCATGGGATGCTGACCTGTCAGTGGCAACCATCAAGAAGCAGGGGAGAGGGTAGATACAATGGGTGGCGGACTAACATGCAACTTCTGTGTAAGGAAGAGACCCAAAGGTAGATCCGTGGAGCATGGAAGGAATATCTCTTAAATAATGATACAGGCGAAGTGGGTGGTGCTACCATTTGGGACTCAGGGAAAGCCTATATGAGGGTGATCTTAATATAACTGGGAGCGAAAAAGAAAAGGGAGAAGGAGGCAGAGCAAAGCCGACTGATACAGGATCTTCAGGCTAAACACAGTGCAACGGGAGGACAAAGAGTGTATCATCAATTGTGCAATGCATGGATTCAGCTTAATGCATTAGATACAGAGTGGGTGGAAAGGCTGTCAAGGGCTACCAAGAGGTCTTACATGGAAAGTGGGAATAAGGCGGGGAAGTTGTTAGCATGGTAGCTTAAGAAATGAAGGGAGGAATGGTTGGTGACTGAAATACATCAGCCAGGAGGGAAGCAGGTGTATGCGAACGCGGACATCTGCGAGGAGTTTTGGAGGTTCTATGAGCACCTCTACAATACGGAAGGGGAGGGTCCCCTGTATCAAGTGGCTCATTACCTGGAGCAGATAAACTTGCCTAAACTGGCAGGGGATGAGGCGGAGGCATTGGGGAGGGCTGTGCAACCAGAGGAGGTATTAAGGGTTATAAAATCCCTTCCGCGGGGGAAGGCGGCGGGAGAGGATGGGTTCCCTGCTGAATACTACCAAGCAGTAGCGGGGGAGGTTGCTCCCCTAATGACGAGGGTTTTTTCCAGGGCCCTCCGTGGGGAACGGCTTCCCGGGTCCTTTGCACAGGCAAATATCATTGTCCTCCTGAAGGAGGGAAGACCACAGGAGCACTGTGGCAGCTATCGACCAATAACACTAATAAATTGTGATGTGAAGATATTTGCCAAGGTGCTTGCCCTCAGATTGGAATGTGTTTTGCCCCAACTAGTACACCCAGACCAATCAGGGTTTGTTAAAGGAAGGGTGATATCAGACAATGTACATCGGGCAATCAATTTGCTTCACGTGGTAAGAGAAAGGAAGGAAAAGGCATTGTGTGTGGCACTAGATGCCGAAAAGGCATTCGATTGGGTCGAGTGGAGCTTTCTGTTTGCGATGTTGGACTGCCTGAATGTGGGTGAGGGGTTTAAGATGGGGATAAAGGCTCTTTATACAGCCCCGAAAGCACGGGTCCTAGTAAACAGGCATCATTCAGAGGAGTTTTAGCTATATAGAGGGACACGGCAAGGGTGTCCATTGTCCCTGATGTTATTTGCAATAGTTATCGAGGCTTAGTGGTGAAAGTGAGAGAAAATGAAAAGATATAACCAATAAAGGTGAGAGGGGTGGAGCATAAGGTTTTGCTATATGCCGATGACACCTTGGTATTTATGTCAAAACCTGAAGAATCTGTGCCAGCATTAATGTATGAGTTAGACACATTTGCGAAAATGTCGGGGTTTAAAGTAAACCTGTCTAAAACAGAGGCTTTGGCCTTGGGTGGACTGCAACACCAGGAAGTACTAGATTTCTTGTTTCAGTGGCAAAGGGACAACTGAAGTACTTGAGGGTTAGGATATCGGAAGATCCTATGGAGTTGTTTGGGCTGAATTATACACCCTTAATGAGTAAGATTGGGGAGGAGATGGATAAATGGGGGGAGCTCCACCTGAGCTTGATGGGTAGGGTGGCAGCACTGAAAATGAACATAATCCCCCAAATTTCTCTTTTTGTTTGCTCAGCTCCCAATTCCCCTAGCCATGGCAAGAATCGCGGCATGGGAGAGGAGACTTGTTAAATTTACGTGGGGGAAGGAGAAAGCCAAGGTTGGATTGGGGAAGCTAGTTAAATCCAAGGAGGAAGGGGGGATTAGGTTCCCCTCCTTGAAATGGTACTATGGGGCAGCAGTGCTCAGGGCTTTGAGAGATCACTACCACCAAGGACAAGGTGCTTCATGGGTGGAGATAGAGAAAGCAATATTGACTCTGCATTCGATCTTTGAGTGGGTGGAAGGGGAAGTGGGGTGTGGGAAGGTGGGGGGAGGGTGCTCCGGAAATGCAACTGCTTCTAAAGGCGTTGAGGTTAGTGGTCATGGGGGAAAAGAAAAGGGGGGCAATGCCAAGTATGCTTAGTGAATGGACGAAGTTAACTGATATCTATCCCTTCTCAGCCGGGGAATTTAGTGGGTTATGGCACGACCTGATGGCAGTGGGAATGACTCAATTCAGAGATTTGTTAGGGAGAGGAGGCATGATGAGCATGCGGGAGGTGGAGGGTCATATTGGGAGGCGGATGCCTTTCTTCCAGTATTTCCAGCTCCAGTAATATATCTCGCTTCCAGATGTTATGCAAAACCTAACCAGGCCTAGCACGAATTTGGAGAGGGTATTGTACTGTATAATGGGGGGAAGGCAAAAGGGTTGTTAGCAAAGTTATATAAATCCCGCATGGAGGAGACAGAGCAGGGAGGGGTGGGAGCGGTGGAAAGGGCAGGTGCTTGGGGAAGACACATGGATGCATATTCATAGAGGGATATATAAATACACTTGGGTCACTTCACGGTGACAGACACAATTTCAAATAGTACACAGAGCTTATAGCACCCTGATTAGTCAGTATAAGGCAAAATGGAGGGAGACTCCCTTATGCTGGTGAGGGTGTTGGGAAGGAGACACTTTTTTCCATATGTGGTGGGGATGTCCGGTGATTAAAATGAATGGTTAAAATTAGATGAAATAAATGACTGCTTCTTGGAGCAGCTGGTTCATGAACCGACCAGAGGGGAAGCCATATTAGACCTAATCCTTAGTGGAACACCAGATCTAGTGCAAGAGATAAGGTTGTTGGGGCCACTTGGCAATAGTGATCATAGCATGATCGCCTTTGATTTAATTAGTGGAGGAGGGATAGTAAGGAAATCCACAGTACTACCTTTTAACTTTCGAAAGGGAGACTATGATAAAATGAGGAAAACAGTTGAGAAAAAACTAAAAGGAGCAGTTGCAAAGGTTAAAGACGTACATCAGGCTTGGCTGTTGTTGAAAAATACTATCTTGGAAGCCCAGACCAGCTGTATTCCACGCTTTAAGAAAAGTGGAAGGAAGTCCAAAAAACTGCCAGCATGGTTTAAAGGTGAGGTCAGAGAGGCTGTTGTTGCCAAAAAAGCATCTTTCAGGAAATGGAAAAAAGAGCCAAACGACAAAACCTGGATACAGCACAAGCACTGGCAAGTCAAATGCAAGGCATTGATAAGGCAGGCAAAGGGAGAATTTGAGAAGAAGCTTGCTGCGGAAGCAAAAACGCAAAGTAAAGACCTTTTCAAGTACATTCGTAGCAAAAAACCTGTGAGAGAGTCAGTTGGTCCATTAGATGATAAAGGGGTTAAAGGAGCACTAAGAGGCGACAAGGCAATAGCGGAGAGACTGAATGAATTCTTTGCTTCAGTCTTTACTGAGGAAGATGTAGGGGTGTTACCCATGACTGACGTGGTATTTAAAGGTGCGGAAGAATTGAAGGAAATATCGATACATCGGGAAGATGTCTTACAACTATTAGATAAACTGAAGAGTAGCAAATCACCTGGGCCGGATGGTATACATCCAAGGATGTTGAAAGAACTGAAATACGAGATTGCAGACCTGCTATTAGTAATCTGTGAACTATCATTAAAATCATCTCTAATACCTGAAGATTGGAGGATCGCCAATGTAACACCAATTTTTAAAAAAGGTTCCAGGGGTGATCTGGGAAACTACAGACCGGTGCCTGACATCAGTACCGGGAAAAATGGTAGAAACCATCATAAAGAATAAAATTACTCAGCATGTAGATAGTCATGACCTAATGGGAGACAGCCAACATGGCTTTAGACAAGGAAGATCTTGTCTTACTAATCTGTTATGTTTTTTTGAAGGATTGAATAATCAGGTGGACAAAGGTGAGTCGGTTGATATTGTGTATCTGGACTTTCAGAAAGCCTTTGACAAGGTCCCTCATGAGAGACTTTTGGCAAAACTAAAGAGTCATGGGATAGGAGGCAGTGTACTATTGTGGATCAGGAACTGGTTAAAAGATAGAAAGCAGAGGGTAGGGCTAAATGGCCAATTTTCCCAATGGAGAAAGGTGAATAGTGGTGTACCCCAGGGATCTGTGCTGGGTCCACTGCTTTTTGACATATTCATAAATGACCTGGAAAGTGGAATAACGAGTGAGGTTATCAAATTTGCAGATGAGACAAAACTATTTAAAGTTGTTAAAACCCAAGAGGATTGTGGAAAATTGCAAGAGGATCTTGATAGATTGGAAGACTGGGCATCAAAATGGCAGATGAAATTTAATGTGGACAAGTGCAAGGTTATGCACCTAGGGAAGAACAACCCAAACTATGGTTACACGATGCAAGGTTCCACATTAGGAACCATCACCCAGGAAAAAGATTTAGGCGTCATTGTGGATACCATGTTAAAACCCTCAGCCCAGTGTGCAGCGGCGGCCAAGAGAGCAAATAGAATGCTAGGTATGATAAGGAAAGGAATGGAAAATAAAACAAAAGATATTATAATGCCTCTATATCGTTCCATGGTGAGACCGCACCTTGAATATTGTGTGCAATTCTGGTCGCCGTATCTTAAAAAGGATATAGTGATTTTAGAAAAGGTTCAGAGAACAGCCACCAAAATGGTAAAGGGGATGGAAGGATACTCCTATGAAGAAAGTCTAAAAAGGTTAGGGCTCTTTAACCTGGAAAAGAGACGGCTGAGGGGAGATATGATAAAGTCTATAAATTAATGAACGGAGTGGAACGGGTAAACGTAGATCGATTGTTTACCTTATCAGAATATAGAAAGACTAGGGGATATGCAATGAAGCTACAGGGTAAACTATTTAAGACTAATAAAAGAAAATATTTTTTCACTCAACGTGTAATCAAACTCTGGAATTTGTTACCAGAGGATGTAGTAAAGGCTGTTAATGTAGCTGGGTTTAAAAAAGGTTTGGACAAGTTCCTGGAGGAAAGGTCCATAAACCATTATTAAGAAGGGACCCAGGATATCAATGCTTGAACCAATACAAGCATTGTGGAACCTGTGTCCCTTGGGGAAACTGCTAGGTACATATGACCTAGATTGGCCACTGTTGGAAACAGAATACTGGGCTTGATGGACCTTGGTCTGACCCAGTATGGCATATCTTATGTTCTTATGTTCTACTGGGAACAAGTCAGAAGGGAGACGGGGAGGATAGTGGGAGGGCAGGTAGCTAATGACCCATTGGAGGTGTTATTGCTGGTGCCTGGGAGAGGGACGAAACGGGTCATGTTAGTACAAAAGATGCTGTTAGCAGGCAGAGTGGTGGTGGCATGGATGTGGAAGTCAGTTACAGGCGCTATGATGGAGGACTGGAAGGGTAAAGTAGGGGAGGCTCTGAGATTTGATCAAATATCATATAGACTAAAAGGGAAGGAAGGGCAATACAAGAAAATATGGGGTGCATATATTAAGAGCCTGGAAGAGAATACACCTCAGGAGGATGGGGGGGCGTAAAAGAGCTGCGACTGTGAGCACGTTAAGAGCCACATCACTTATAAGTTATATGTATAAGGCAGTGGGAGTTGAGATTTCGATGTTTTTGGAATGCATTTGACTGGACACTGTGTTTGGAATATTTGTTGGTGAACTGTGATGAGAGTCTTAAGACAGGCAACATGTTGTAGTAGGGGAGAGGGAGAGGGTAGGAAGGGAGAAAGACATGGACCACCAAGGAGAAAGGAATAGATGAACTGTTATGATGAAGGTGGGTATGGTGACAGGAGAGAGAGGGAGAGGTGGATACGAAGAGTGGTGTAATGGTGATCAATGTATATAATATGGAAAGTGTTGAGTTGCCTGTATATGCATATTCCATAACTAATAAAAACAAATTTATTAAAAATAAAGTGGCGCCGGTTCTCCCTCTGGTGTGCGGGAGAGGCATTGGATCCTTTCTCCTGCCCAGTCAAGGGTTTGCTGGGGTACCACCTGCATCTCTCTGATTCAGGCCTCAAATCTAACCCCATGCGATTGCACCTGAGTGTGATTGGGGCCTACCACCGGGGCTTGGAAGGGAAGCCCATCTCTGCTCAGCTACTAGTGGCCTACTTCATGCGGGGCTTGCTCCTGTTGAGATCTCCAATTCAGCTCTAGCTGGTTGCATGGGATCTCATTGTGGTCTTAGGACAGTTGTCTGTGTCCTTTGAGCTGCTCACTACCTGTCCACTGAAATTCCTGACCTGGAAGGTCATCTTTCTGATGGCACTTACCTCGGCTCGCTGAGTCAGTGAGCTTCTGGCTCTGGTGGCCCACTCACCATACACAAGATACCACCATAACCCATGCTTTTTGCCTAAGGTGGTTTCAACCTTCCACCTCAACCAGTTGGTGGTACTGCCCACATTCTTTCCAGGGCCTCACACCAACAGGGCGGAGGCCCAGCTGCATACTTTGGATTGCACGTAGGCGCTGGCCTTCTACCTTGAGCAGGCCAGCCTGCACTGTCGCTTTACGCAGCTGTTCGTCTCCTATGACCCCCAACAGGTTGGGCATAGCAGTCTCCAAATTCATTCTATCCATTTGCATGGTGTACTGCATATCCTTTGCCTATGCTTAGGCAAGACTGAACCTCGAGGGTCACGTCATGGCCCACAGTGTCCAGGCCATGGCTACTTCCATGGCCATTCTGCTTCCGGTCTCCACGGAGGAGATTTGCAGGGCTGCCACATGGTCCTCTGTCTGCACCTTTACAGCCCACTACTGCCTGGATGGGGATTCCCGGCATGACAGCAACTTCAGCCAAGCTATACTCCAGCATCTGTTTGGGACGTAGGTTCAACTCCTTCCCACTGGTCCTTCTGTCCATCCAGGCTACTGAAAGAGGAGTCCTGATGTTGATGCCTGCTGTGAACATTTTATTTTTATATTTATTTAGCTAGGCTTATATACTGCTTTTCTACAAGTCAAAGCAGTATACATTCAGGTACTATGTATATATATTTTTCCCTTCTCCCCTAAGTGCACACATTGAGTCAGTTGGGGGAACTATATCTGCTGTTTCTCTCGATCTTCATTGCCCCTGTTGAGAGAGTTTTTCGCGTTTGGTAGCCTGCAGCCATATGTGAGGACTTATTTCCTGCTTGTTCATGGAGAAATCGTAGTTACTCACCTGTAGCAGGTATTCTCTGTGAGCAGTAGGAATAAGTCCTCACAACCTTCCCACCTCCCCATGGAGTTGTTTTGGCTATTAGCTTTTGTATCTTATTAAGGAGACAATGGTGCTGCTGCAGGCGGGAAGGCAGGCACGCATGCGTAATAGAGGCTCCCAAAAGCTTCTGATTGGAAACTGGACAGCGTTTTTGTGCGGGGCTCCTTCAGGAGACGTCACCCATATGTGAGGACTTCTTCCTACTGCTCACAGAGAACACCTGCTACAGGTGAGTAACTACGCTTTTTCCTTGGGTAAAACACTCTTGTATTGATTCTTGCCCTCTCTGTGATGAATAAGTAAATGCTCAAGTGATCACTTGTCACAACTCTCTGAAATTTCTTTCTTTTCAGGGATGGGAAAGACATGGAGAATTTTGTTACCACATTGACACTACGCTTCGAAGTTTTGAGCATGCATCCTCTGGATATTACTGTGCATCTTCTCTGCTAACAATATCAGACAGGCAGGTACCTCTTCACCTAGAGAAATGGGTAAAAAGGATTTACTAAAATTAGAAAGTAATTTTTCAAAGGGAAGGCAGAATATCTCTCATATTTTTCCTGTAATTCAACTTAAATTGTAGGTGTAAGAATACCCAAATACATTCCAGTAATCTAGGAGTCCATTTATTAAAGCTTGGTAAGATATGATGTATAATCTATTTATTAATGAATGCATGTAACAAAATCAAAATGAATGCTTACTGTGGAGGGACGGTTGTCTTAATATTGGTTTCCAGTAGCTCATCATGGGGGAAAATGTCATCTGGAGGCTTTGCTTTGTGCTGCTGTTGCTGTGAAGACTGACTGGAAGTGTTTCTACGTTGATGCTGGTACCTTATTGCAGTGCTTCTCAACCCAGTCCTCGGGGCACACCTAAGCCTATCAAGTTGTCAGGATTCCCATAATGAATATGTATGAGATGGATTTGCATACAGTGAGGCAATACATGCAAATTTATCTCATGCATATTTATTGTGGGAATTCTGAAAACCTGACAGACCTATGTGTGCCCCGAGAACTGGGTTGAGAAGTACTGCCTTAGTGGCACATATTGAACCCAGAGGTTCAGTTCATGGATCTACTGGATTGAGACAGTACAGAGGCCATGGCAGAGACCAGCCTGCAGCAACGGTAGTGCTGTTATGCTGCTGCTCTAGTGAGTATGCAAGCCTGGGATGAGACAATGGTGTACAGTGGCTGCTGCAAGGGAACAGATGAAGTTTCTGTAGAGATAAAGAGTTGGAGACCGCAGCGGCAGCAGTTACGTTTGCTGTGGATCCTATGGCATTTACAGCATCAGTTTGCAGGGGAAATCGGGCTGTGCTGCAGGTGTGGGTGTCTGCGGGAAGGGCCATCACTGGTTGTGGGTGTAAAAGTTTTGCAGGGGAAGAGAAATGGAGCTTAATGGGGGCAGCTACTGTTGGACTTGGGGAGACTTGCAGATCCAGGCTAGTATGTGGAGCTGAAGGAAAAGCTTGCCCTGGTAGTGAATTTTAAAAAAATGTCGACTAGCTGGGGAAGAGAGAAGGACGCAGTTGTGTTGCGGTGGGTGAGATTATTATTTAACTTGAAAGTATTCTTTTTAAAGAAAAGTAGCAGGATTTCAAAAGTAATTCCTGCTAGGAATATATTTGCAGGGTTTTAAAGCAAAATACACTGGAAGTTATTTGTGATACTATAGGGGATGACAATAGTGACTTAAGTTAAGAATGGAGTGTTAGATGAGTGTGAATTTTTGTTCTATATTAATGATATGAGAGGTAAGACGTTTGTATGAAACACATAGTTTTGGAGCAGTTCGCAGAAATTGTCAGCTCCCGGAATCTGTGTAAAAAGTTTTAATTCTGTCTAAGCAGACTAAGACCACAGCTGTGTTTAGGCATTTTATTAAGACTATCTAACAGCAGAAGGTAGAGCGTAACTTTACTTTGATCTGAGAGCAAAGAGACTAAAGCTGCTGATTTTATTTTTAAAAAAAATCTGGTGGTTTGAGCTAAGACTGTGTGACAAGGCTGACTCAGAAAAGTCCTCTTTTGAGTTACCTGTTTATTGTGTTCATGTAACATAATAACATAGTATATGATGGCAGATAAAGACCAGCATGGTCCATCTAGGGAGGAATGGCTCAGTGGTTGGGACAGGTTACCTCAGGCCAGAAGGCCAGGGGTTCAGTTCCCGCATGGGGACAAGCCAACCTCAGGCCGGAGGGACTGGGGTCTCTAGTCCCTTGGCCACTCCTTGTGGCCTTGGGCAAGCTACTTAACCCTCCATTGCCTCAGGTACACTTAGATTGTGAGCCCTTCAGGGACAAGGGAATAAAAAGTACCTGTTAGTATACATGTAAACCACACTGATCTAAATAGCGTGGTATAAAAAAAAAAAAATCTAGTCTAGCCAGCAAGGTGGCAAGAGTAGGTGCGCTCGCTGCTCCGTGCAGGTCACCCCTCCACATACCTTTGTTTAGAGGTGTACCCACCACTCCGTGCAGGTCACCTCTACTTATTGAGATATCAGAGACAGTTAAGTTTATTTTGATTTTATCCTGTTACTATAAAGGGATCCGCTGTGTCTGATGTGACAGACATGATTTGTTGGATATCTGGTGTGTACTCCACCCAAGCGAAAGGGATTTCACACATCTCTCACGGGCACACAGTACGTGGTTCCACATTGATTACTTCCTAGTCTCCGCCGGCCTTTTTAAGCGGGTTGCATGGGTGGATATAGGGTCAATCATCATATCTGACCATGCTATCATAACATCGGAAGTAACTTGGGACGAGTGGAGGGGAGCACAGCTGTGGTGCCTTCTCATGGAAGTTATAAGGGACCCCCATTTTGGGCCCTTCCTGTGGACTATGCTCTGAATAATGTTCAACATGTAACAGAGCCAGCCTTATTTTGGGAGACTAGAAAGGCAACAATGTGGGGCAAGATAATTGCTATGTGTCAACCAGGCAGAAAAGAATGAACAATCAAATCATGCAACTGGAGTGCGCACTAAGGGAAGTAAGACGAAGGCTGGCAGCACACCCTCAAAGAGAATACAGAAGTGTGATACACGAGATACAGGCGGAGTTAAATGTGCTTATTCTTTGCTGTTTCCTCCACCCTTTCTTCCTCCGATCGCTTTTCACTCCCCTGTGGTGTCCCTCAGGGATCAATTCTGGCTCCCTTATTGTTTAATGTCTTTCTTGCCCCCTTGGCCCTACTCATCCAGCAATCCGGGATTTCAAGCTACTTCTACGCTGATGATATTTTTCTGTTACATCACACTTCGTCATCTCATCCTGATATATCACCTTTAGAAGACTGTCTGTCCACTATTTCTTCTTGGCTCTCTTCCAATTGTCTGGTACTCAATGTTAAAAAGACTGCTGCAATTTGGTTCCCGCACACCTCTCCTACTCCTTCACTTGCCCCATCTCTCGCAGGCTCCATCATTACTCTAGTCCCTAAGCTTCGCTACCTTGGAGTATTCCTTGATAGCGCCCTTAGTTTTCATGACCATATTTCTCACATCTCTCGGTGCTCTTTTCTGCGTCTCCGACAAATTCGTGCTATTCGCCCCTTCTTGTCCATTCAGGCCATCACCACTCTTCTTCTCTCTTTGATCATCACCAGATTAGACTTCTGCAATACTATTTTTGCCGGACTCCCCCAATATCAAAAACGCCGTCTCCAATTAATTCAAAATACAGCTGCTCGCATGATCCTCCACGCTTCGCCCCGCGACCATGTCACCCCTCTGCTGCACCACCTTCATTGGTTGCCAGTTGACTTCCGGATATCCTTTAAGGTCCTCACCTTAACCCATAGAGCCATTTATCTCTCTACACCTGCCTACCTTTCGGATCTACTGACTTACCATACTCCCTCACGCAGTCTTCGGTCCATTCATATTAACCGCCTTCACCTTCCAGCACCCTCCAAAGCTCATCTGCAATCTACCAGGAAATCGGCATTCTACTATTTAGGACCCTCTCTCTGGAACTCCCTTCCCACCAACCTCCGTACAGAAGAATCATATCCCAAATTCCGTTCTCTCCTTAAGACTCATCTATTCTCCCTAGCTTTCCCCCCCTGAATTTCATTTCTCTGTCTCCTATCTTTTGGTCTACCTGATTGTTCTGTCTTTACTTTCTTCTCTATCAGTTATTGTAATTTCTTTTTTCTATTTCTATAATTATTAATTTTATTTTGTAAACTGCCCCGATGTTATGGGGGGCGGTATATTAAGTGTGAAATAAACAATAAATCTCACTTCTGTTACCGCTACCGGCTATATAGATTTGGTAATAGAGCAGGTAAACTCCTCTTGTCGCTGATTGGCTTTAATGATGGGCCACAATACATGGAAGCTATGCATGATGGTAAAGGGAACCTACAAAAGTCAATGGCTGGGGTTGGAAATGTTTTCAGTGACTTCTACTGCTCTTTATATCAAGAGGAGGCTGACCTGGGGCTCGATGGGAAGTGGTTTGTGGAGGAGTGTGGGTTTCCTGTATTGACAGAGGAGCAAATAGCCGTGTTGAACAGTCCTATTACATCCTTGGATGTACAGCAGACCATAAAAGGCTTGAAAATGGGACGAGTTCCAGGCCCAGATGGATTCCGCAGCAAATTTTATAAAGTAATGATAGATAAAATAGTATTGCCACTAATGGAATGCTACTCTGATTTAATAGCCTGTGGTAGCTTTCCCTTTGAATCTAACAAGACATTGATTACAGTCTTGCCTAAGCTGGGCCGAGACCCTCTAATACCGGGATCATACCAACCGATTTTGTCATTAAACGTAGACATAAAGATAATGGCTAAGATACTCGCAGACAGGTTGGCGGTATGTTTGCCCGAGCTAATACATGACAGTCAAGTGGGCTTTGTTCAGGGCAGAAGTTCTACGGTGGGAGTTAGGAGAGTGCTCAGCTCTATGTACGTTAGCCTCCAGGAATCCCGGTTATCTATGCTGGTTAGTTTTGATACAGAGAAGGCTTTCGACCGGGTGAACTGGGGGTTCATGTACTAAGTCTTGGAAACAATAGGCATTAGGGGGTTCTTTGTGGAGGCGGTTCAGCTGCTATACTCCAAACTTTGAGGCACGGTGCTGATCAATGGCCAGCTGACAACAGATTTCCCTCTTAGACAGGGCACGCGACAGGGGTCCCCCTTTCGCCGTTACTATTTGTTTTGACTTTAGAACCCCTTCTGTGCCATATCCGCACGGCTACAGATCTGAAAGGGATCCGAAAAGGGACTGAGGAATTCCGGATGGCGACCTTCACAGATGACCTGTTGGTACACCTCGAAACCTGAAAAGAGTCTACCAGCACCGCCAATGCTCATACATACATATGGCAGATTATCAGGATTTAAATTAAATCTGGATAAGTCCGAGGCGCTTCCACTGGATCTCTCCCTTCCACAGCAATGGAATGTGTTTATTAAGCTTGATAAAACCGCCTTTCAAGTGTAATCAAGGCGGTGTACAATAGCCCACTTAAATGGGCTGAAGGACAATTCAGATACTTAGGAATTTATCTCCCCGCCAAGCTTGTTGATCTCTAGAGTATAAACACCACAACCCTCCTGGAGGATGTCAAGAAGCAAGTCCAGCACTGGCAAGCTCGCCCCTTATCATTGGGAGGCAAGATAGCACTTTTTAAAATGATCATCTTCTCAAAATGTCGATATATACTCCAGACACTTCCTCTGGTGCTGAAAAAGAAAGACCTATGGCAAATGGAAAGGCAGATCAATATTTTACCGTGGTGAGGATGCAGACCATGAGTGAAGCTGGCGGTTAAGCAGAGAGCATAGGTACAGGGGGAATGAGGTTCCCGGCTATTCGAAGGTATAATATGGCATGTGCACTATGGCACGTGAGGGACTGGCTCCAGGATCTGGCAGATTACATCCCTAAAGAGTGGGATCGCGCTATAACAGCTCCATACCACTTACGATATATCTTACACACAAACAACTGAATTAGGTTGCCCCAAACATAAAGGAATTTAATGGTTCACTCAGCCCACACTCCATGGCAGTACAGTACATCTGTAGATTAATATAATGCAATGCCTCCAATTCTCCATACCTGCCCTTGCGAGGAAATGGCGCATTTGCCCCTGGAATTGGGAGTTCAGTCTTTGACAGATGGAATGACTGGGGCTCACTAATGTTGAACAGGAGGTGGAAGAGTCAGGGGCCCCACTTCCCTTCCCTGCGCTTAGAGATTGCTTTAGGATATCTGGCAACTATATCTTCTCTTATCTGCAGGTCCGAAGCTACATCCGCACCTTACCAAGAGCAGCCCTGGAGTTAAGCATTTGTTCCTACATGGAAGAGGTACTCATGGGCAGGGATTGCAGAGTCCTCATCACACACCTATGCCAGGCCTTGACAGGCTTGGCATCAGAGATAGAAGAGAGTGGACTGGCAGTCGTCTGGGCGAGTAATTTGGGAGAACAGGTGTTGAGTGAGGACCTCTTAAATGCGCTGGGGGACATCCCAAGATCGATCATGTCTGTGACCCTACGTGACTTACAATTCAAGCTTTTACAGCGACTACACTATGCTCTGTGCCATGCTTGGAAGGCAGGGCTACTAGTGAAGAAAATATATTTTTTTCCCTGCAACGCTTTTCTAGGCTATGCAACTTTGTTATTGCACCTTCTCATTCACATACAATATTGATTTCAAGACTATATCGCAGATCTCAGGAATATACAGGTCTCAGACTTCTCACAGCACTGGCTATACCAGACTTCGTCCTTAGCCACAGTACCTCTTTGCATCAATGACCTTTATTAATATATTCCTTCTTATCTTGCAATTAAGCTTTATATGCAGATCTCAATAATATAAATTCTTGTGCTTATCTGATCATATTTGAACGCCCTGACGCCACCATCCGGTTCCGTTCTGTGACCGTCTGGCTTGGAGAGAAACTTTAACAGCGAGAAACGTAGAGGTATGATAACATAACTGCATAGAAATTGGCTGGATAATTCTTTTAAGTAATAATAAGATTTCAGGCAAGCTAATAGAATTAATTGTGACCATTTCATTGATAGTGCTGTAATTTTGAAGAAATGTATACGCCGAACAATTAGTGAAGTGATACCATATCGAGTGCTTGGGTAAAAATTCCCCCTGAAGAACCTACGTCTGTGATACGCACGAACGGAACCGGATGGTGGCGTTGGGGCGTTCAAATATGATCAGATAAGCACAAGAATTTATATTATTGAGATCTGCATATAAAGCTTAATTGCAAGATAAGAAGGAATTTATTAATAAAGGTCATTGATGCAAAGAGGCACTGTGGCTAAGGACGAAGTCTGGTATAGCCAGTGCTGTGAGAAGTCTGAGACCTGTATATTCCTGAGATCTGCGATATAATCTTGAAATCAATATTGTATGTGAATGAGAAGGTGCAATAACAAAGTTGCATAGCCTAGAAAAGCGTTGGAGGGAAAAATATATATTTTCTTCACTAGTAGCTACCCTCTGAGCAGACGACGATTGGAAGGCAGGGCTGGCATCAACTGATGCATGTCCTAGATGTGATGCACCCTCGGCGACCCTGGGACATATGTTATGGCATTGTACTGTGATTAAGAAAGTTTGGAGGGATGTATTGAGTGATATTTGGGCAGTTTCAGGAATGCAAAGGTCAGTTAGACCTACTTCAGCCATATTAGATATTTGGTCACCAGAAGACCTGAACGAAGGGAATCATATTTGGCATGTTTGGTGGCACTTAAAGTGATAATGCAAACGTGGTTAACAAAAGAAGGGTCATCCTACCAGCAATGGAAGAATAGTATCTATGACCTCCTGCTTATGGAGCGGGAGAAGGCACACGGACATGTAAAAAGGTGGGCAACATTTATTGCAACATGGGAATCATATGTTCAGTTTTTGCGGCCCCGGGCACGGAGTAGAGTATTAAATCACTGTGTATGAATGCATAGAATGGATGTGAAGGATGGTCCACATGGTAACCTCAAGGGTGTGAGGGAAAGGGGAGGATATAAAAGGATAAAAGTGCGAACAAATATCCCCAGAGGAGCAAAGAAAACGCGCCCCCTGGATAAGTGATTTATGATTTATGACCTTGGAAATGGCCTAGGCCTGAGGGAAGCTGGAGGAATGGGACACCCTTGAGGCGCAACTATGGCATGATAGTTAACAATATATACAAATGGAGGGGTGGTGGGATGGGGGACTTCTGACCGGGGACCCTCTCTTTCCCACTGCATCCTCCAAGCCAGAAGTGGGCAATTCCAGCCCTCGTGCACCACAATCCAGCCTGGTTTTCATGATGTCCCTAATGAATATTCATGAGATCTATTTGCATCCACTGCCTTCCATTGTATGGAAATAGGTCCATGAATATTCATTAGGGACATCATGAAAACCAGGCTGGATTGTTGTGCACGAGAGCCGGAATTGCCCACCCCTGCTCCAAGCCATAACAACCAAAGGTAGTCTATAAGTAATAAGAGTGGAACTGGGAGGGGGAGAAAAGAAGAAAACAGAAATCAAGGTTTTACCTACTGAAGTTTGAAATGAAAATGGACCTGTCGTGTTTACCAAACTGGGTTGTAAGTAACTACAGTATTGATGTACATAATAGAATACCAACTTATATTTCAACTGCATGATTAATAAACAGTTTATACCTAAAAACATCCTTTAACGGCCCTGCAAGAATCTCTCTGAGCTCTTTCGATATCCTGGGATGTATCCCTTCCTGTCCCATGGCCTTGTCCACTTTCAGTTTTGCAAGCTGTTCTAACACATCATCTTCTGTGAATGGTGTGGTTTCTACTCTATTCCCATTTGTATATTTGTCATTCACAGGTGGCCCTTCTCCAGAATTTTTTTTAGTAAAAACAGAACGGAAGTATTTGTTTAGCATTTTCACTTTCTCAATGTCACTTTCCACAAATCTGTTCCCAGCAGTTTTGAGTCCTGCATTTCCACCTCTGATTTTCCTCCTCTCCCTAATAAACCTGAAAAAGGTTTTGTCGCCACACTTCCCATCTTTAGCCATCTTTTCTTCTGTCTTTGATTTTGCTATCCTTATTTCTCTTTTTGTCTCTTTTAGTTTGATCCTGTATTCTTTTCTGTGTTCCTCTGTTTGTGAACTTCTGAATTGTGTGAAAGCTGTGTTTTTTTGCCTTGGTTTGTGTAGCCACTTCTTTGGAGAACCAAATAAGCTTCCTTTTCATCTTTTTTTTATTTACTTTCCTTACATATATATCTGTTGCCCATTTTATTGCCTCTTTTAGTTTATCCCACTGTAATTCCACTTCCTTTATCCCCTCCCACGCTGCCAACACAGTGTTTTATGTGTAACAATATACTTTTTATAAAATGGTCTGCCCAATATGTGGCTGGATAATGGGATAAGATATGTTCTCTCTGATTGTCACTACTGTTGCTTACATCTTGCTTGTGTGCCTGATTATTTCTTGCTTGACAAGTGGGTGATGTCATCATGTGGCGTGTGAATAGAATAGCTCTCCCAGAGTTCAGAACTAGTATAAAATTTTGAGTATGTACGGCCTTCCCATGTGTAGGTAGCAGCCTTCGCAGTTCCTTTAGTTTTGTTTTTTTCCTTTTTTGCTGAATAGATGTAAAAATAAAGATCTTTCATATTTCTTGAAGTTTCCCTCCTATTTGGTCTTCCAACATTGTTTGTTTTCTTTCCATTCAGTTGTTTCAGTTTTTGTTTTGTTAGAGAATTTATTTTATCCTTCCAGACCTCTTATAGCAAAAATACTGCACAAATTTCAAAGAAGGACCTACGCAGTGATTTTCATAGCAGCATGCTGCCCTCATCACACCTGGTTTTCTCTCTTCAAAAGACTCTGTTCTCCCTCTCTGCAGACTCAAAACCTTTCAGCATTGATAACACAAAATGGGAATTCCTTCTGCATCCATCTCCAAAATCACTGACTAAAAGCATAAAAATAGAGCAGTGCTTCGTTGCTCCTTGGGGTCTAACGCCACCAATTCCCGATAACTCTGTGCCTGCAAAAAAGTTTAAATGGAAAAGGTTTTCAGTGTGGTGATTCATTAACAGACAAAACTCTGTTCAGTGTCCATCCCCCCCCCCCCCCTCCAAATCCTTACCGCCATATCTATATCAACCTTTTTGCCTAGGACTGCAAAAATCTTCTGTTCCATATTGTCCTGCTAGACCAGTTTAGACAAGTGGGTTGTGTTCCCATACCAGCAGATTGGTGGAGACAAAAAAAACAATGAAAAGCCCAGGTTTCAATGGCATTACTCCCATGTCTCTATTCGCCTGAGCCAGCAGAGGTCTCTTTGGTATTCTTTTGTCTCCAGCAGATGGTGGATGGATTTTCTCCACTCTGAGGAAAATCTGAATAATTGAGAGAGAAAAAACTGATTTAAATGCTTGTGAACAACCACCTTGAGGGTGACTCTTTCTTGAGTTTGACGTGGGAGGCTCCATTAGACTGCGGTCTTTTCAGTAGACATAGGAGCAAGGAAAATTGATTCAGCTCCATGCTCTTATCAGGATAACAGCCTGTTGAGCAGACAGAAAATTGGAAGGATTGGAAGAGTTCAGAAGCCTCATATGATCTCAGCACCCCCTTCCTCCTCCTCCTCCTCTGTCCCCCCTGTTCTCTCCCAAAGATCGCAGAAGGCTCTCAGAGGAATCTGCCTGCCAGCCACCTTAAAACACAGTGTCTGAAAAGCAAGAGAAACAGTTACAGGGGCATGAGATTTCTGCCTGGAGCTCTTAGGAGGTGAGTACCAAGACTTGACCATATCATTGTCCTTGTTGGGGAGCTCCCGATTCCATCCATCTGGGGTGCAATTTGGGGTGGTCCATTGGTGTGGTGTGAGGGTTTCCTGTCACTTTATGCACACATTACTAGCACTTTTTACTATTGTGTGCCTGGCAATTGTGTGGTTCTAGTGCACACTCTGCCTGAGGAACTCCAAGCTCATTCTTACCCAAGCGCCCATTTTGCACGTTGGTGTTCAAGCGCGGTTAACATGCACCTTACACCACCGCGACTATTATTGCATTTGACTTAACTGCTCTTTTTGCATGTCAGCCTCTGAATCGTTCCTGGATAGCCTGTTTTCCCCCCTTCAGCAGGGGGATTTAGTTGGTCTGGGCCTCAGGGCAGGGGGTGGCGGATGGTGCTGTGGGTAAAGATAACCAGCCAGCCGGAGTTCTGGCAACTGTGCTGTGGGCCACTCCTGGTCCTCTAGGGGATTGATGGCAGCTATGTCCTCTGGTGTAGGGGGATCATTTCCATGAGGAGGGCTTCCGGAGTCTGGATTGTCCTCGCCAGAATTCTGTTCCTTTCTGTGACAGGCCTGGTCATTCTGGCATGGAAATTCAGACCCTGTGGCCTCTGGGTTCCCTCCCGAGCGTAATCTTGTGAAGGGCAAGCTGAGAGTGGAAGCCCTGTTTGATTGCCTATGACTAAGCGTCCTCAGTGAAGGGTGCCCCTTGGAGATGTGGATCAGCTGGGATTTGTCAGAAATATGGACTATGACTTAGATCCAGAGGTCTCGGTTCTGGGCTCTAATGTGGATGATGAGGTATCTCACCTTTGGAAGATTATGAAAAGGCTGGTATGATCTGCCTGTTCCAGAAGGAGGAACTGATGGTATCAATTGTCAGGGTCTCATTCACCTTGAGCTTGATGGATGCTCCAGGTATAGGACAGGAGCCAAACGTGCATCCACTCCTGCAAGGGGTGCAAAAATCCACTTTGAATAACTGTGGTTCTACAAAAATTTAATTATTTCTTTTAGCGATTTATTCTTCAATTATTTTCCTCTGTGGGTCCATGGGTTTGAGTCTCTCAATAGTAAAAGAGAATATTTTAACATTGTTGTCCTTTGAGACAGCACCTTTATTAGGTACATTTCTCTACAATATGTCATTGATTTGGTCAAAAAGTCTTCTCTCACACACACACCTTTTTTTCCCCTTGCCCCCCCCCCCCTTCTTCACTGCTCGCTCTTTTCGGATTTGTGTATTTGACTAGGATGATTCATATCTCCCCAAAAAAATAAGTTTGGTACACATGGGTTAGTATCCGCATTAGCTTATCTGATATGTTTGTTGTTCTAGGCCTTTTATATCATAGCATAATTTTTTTTCACTTTTCCTCAGATTAATGCCTCCACAGCACAAACTGTCTTAATGTGATCGCTTTGCGCTTGGTTACAAGATCTGGTACAGCTTTGATCTGGTGCTTGCTTCACATTGTAGGCCATATTAAAATGTATGTTTCTGACAGTTTGATAAAATTGTGGGAGTCTTTGTCCTCTCCGATTGCCCATTATTTTTCTACAGTGCTTTATTTGCATACATGTAGCTCTTGCGGTTTTAGTTTCAGCTAGTTCACGCTAGAGTTGAATCTCCTTTTGGTTCATTTAGTTTTTAAATTAGATACAAACAAGCCATAACATTTACTTTGTTTAAACAACAGAGATGCATTTTTTGATATTCACCTTTGATCTCCCTTTTTGGTGCCTTTTCAGAGGCTTAAAAGGCTGTTTAAAGTAGTGCCATTCACATGGCCGGCATTGTGCCTGTTTGCAAGAAGCTGTGACGTTTCAATAAGGCAAGTCTCCCTCTTTATCTCGGGTTTCATTGGGCGTTATATTTGCAGCTACCTGTTTTTCAGAAAAGCCATGATTGTATATTTTCTCCTTCTGTTCAATTTAGGATCGGTGGTCTTTGCTTAGCATTTGTGATCGCATCAACCCAGTAAGGTTGATTAAACTGGTTCCTGCTCTCTTCATATTTTCGGATATAAGTAATGCAAGATTAGTTACACATCTCTTTTTCCTTTAGGGAACATTATGCAATAGATTTAAATGTCAGCACTCTAATTGTGCACACATAATATATAATTTAACCAAGGGGCTTACATGTGGTGGTCCTCGTCCCTCCTGTTCGCACCCTTTGGTGAGCTGTCTATGTGTTTTTATTCTGCCTATGTTTGGTCTCTTTTTATTGTTTAATATATATTAGTTTTTATCCTTTTATTGCACATCATATTACATATTTTTACAGTTTAGATTTATTTATTTATTGTTTTATGATGGACGTATTGTTTTTGATCTTTTATTATGTGTCTTAGCTTGGTTTAGGATGTTTTGTATATGTTTTTAATAGTATTTGAGGTATATCCCACTGAAGAAGGCATCAGCCGAAACGCATTGGAGTGTTTCAATAAAGACTGCTTAAACCTACCATTGTCGTGGCGCATCTGTTTTTGTTTGTTCCTGGAACACCTAGCGGCCAGGGATATAGTGTCTTGTCGATGATGACACAACGTTTGATTTGGCTCAGACACTGGGCAGTGGACATACCTTCCTAAGCCCGGTTGACCTGACTGGCCTTTGAAGGGAAGATTCTTTTAGGGCCGATTTGAAAAAGGTGGTTAAGGACTTGGGCGAGACAAAATCTTACCACCTTCTGAAGGACAGGTCTGGGGGAGGGGCCTGTGAAGCGGACAAGAGCCTCTTTTCCGTCAGCCTCTGCCCGCTCCTCAGATGCGCTGGTCAGACTCTCGGGGCTCTCTGGACTCCCGTCGCTACCGGCCTGGAAAGCTGCCTGACTCATTCTCAGTCCTTTCATGGAGCAGGAGGACTTTCCCGGGCTGTGCAATGAAAGTTTGGAACCGAGACTCCTCTTCAGGAATGGGTCTGGGTCACCAAGGATTGCTGGGTGCTAGACACCATTCAGTATGGCAATGTCCTGGAATGCAAAGTGCTGAACCCAGATACTCCCATCATCTCCCCTCATGGTTCTGTGAACAAAAGGCCACTGTGTGGATCACCTTGGACACGTTGTTACTTCTGAAGTCAGTGGTACCTGTTCCCCTGGTTGATTTCGGCAAGGCAGGTATTCCATCTGTTTCATGGTGTCAAAAAAGGATGGCTTATTACAGCCCATTCTGGACCTCAAATGTGTTAATGAGCACTTGCGCATCTTGCACTTCCGGATGGAAACTTTGCGATCCGTGTCTCAAGCGGTGCACCAAGGGTCATTACTGGCATCTCTGAATTTGACCGAGGCGTATTTTCATATCCTGATCCAGGAGGATCAGCAAGGTATCTGCATTTGCCGTGTTTGGCTCTCACTTTCAGTTCGCTGCTGCCCTCCCATTTGGACTCTCCACTGCCCCAAGGATGTTCTCCAAGGTTGCGGTGGCACCAAGGGATTTGTGTGCACCCATTTCTGGAGGACTGGCTCATCCAAGCCTGTTTTCTTTCAGAGGCATCTTGGGTAGCGACAGGCTTTGTGTCCTCTTTGGAAAGCCTTGGCTGTGTGATCAATCAGGGAAAGAGCCAGTTGATGCCTTCCCAGTCCCTGGAGTTCCTGGAAACACAATTCGATACTTGAGTGAACAGTGTCTTCCTGCCTGAGGAGATGGTTAAAAGGTTGTTGGATTGCCCGTCGCTGTTCTGTTCACAGCAGGCTCCCAGAGTCCGGGATCATCTTCAGCTCCTCAACTTGATGGCGGTAACAATCGAGATGGTGCCATGGGCATGTGCTAATATGTGGCCCCTCCAGTGGTCCTTGCTGACTCAGTGATCCCTGAGTACTGAGGTGTTCAAGCTCAGTTGCCCGCTCCCAATGATGGTGAAGGCTAGCCTACGATGGTGGCAGCAGCCCGGTCTTCTGAGGAAGGGCGTGTCACTCATGGATCCTCCCGATGATGGAAGCCAGTCTCTCATGTTGTGGAGCCCATTGCCAAGACCAAATGGCCCAGGGTTATTGGAACTACAGGGAGGCGGTATGGTCCACCAACTGCCTCAAGGCAAGGGCCATCAGGTTGGCTGTTCTGTGTTTCAGGCCCCTGGTCAAGGGCCAGGTGGTTTGAGTGTTTTCAGACAATGCCACAGTGATGGCTTATGTCAATTGGCAGGGCACAAGAGGAGTGCCGGGGTAGCCCTGGAGATGACTCTCTTGTTTGCCTGGGTGAAGAACCACCTCCTAGCTGTCTTGGCTCAGCACTTTGCTGGGGTGGGCAATGTGGAAGCAGACATCTCAGCTGGCACTTTCTGGATCTAGGAGAGTGGGAGTTGTGGCATTTCAGTTGATTCTGTGCTGCTGGTGTCACCCCAAGATGGATCTGATGGCGATCTGCTCCATTGCCAAGTGTGCCACTTCTTCAGTCACCGCACAGAGATGGGATCTGAGGGTGTCAACACCCTGTCCTCAGCCTTGGCCATGTCAGCGCCTGCTGTATGTGTTTCCTCCGTGGCCTCTGGTGCAGCATGTGATTCGGCGTAGGGCACACTTGGGAAAGATTATTCTGGTGGTGCCAGATTGGCCAAGGAGAGTGTGATTCAGAGGTCTGATGCATCTCCTGCAAGCGCCACCTCTTCTTTTGCCTTCATCTTGGGGTCTATTGCATCAGGGACTAATTGTCCTGGAGGATCCGGCTCCCTTCTCACTTATGGCTTGGCTCTTGAAGGGAGACAGCTAATGCATGAGGACTACCCTCTAATGGTGGTTCTGCTCTGCTCTGCTTAGAGCCTGGAGACGGTCTACCAACCTGGCATACGTGCGGGTCTGGTGCCTCTTTGAGTGATGGGGGTGGTGCACGGCTGCTGACTCCTGAGATGGACAAGGTGCCATTTCTGTTAGCCTTTCTGCAGGATGGTCTGGAGAAGGGCCTTTCTCTTAGCTCCCAGAAGGTTCATATGGTTGCTTTGCCCTGTTTCAGAGGTCTGATGGCTGGTAAGTCTCTACCCCTGCACCCAGAAGTTTCATGCTTTCTTCAGGGAAGTTCAGTATCTGCATCCTCCTCTCTAGTCTGGTGTTCAGAACCCTGATGTTGGAGCCCTTTGAACCACTAAATTTCTCTGAAGGATTTGATGCTCAAGACGGTGGTCTTGGTTGCAGTTTGTTCCACAAGGTGATTTTCCGAGCTGCAGGCTCTTGTCTTGCCAAGACCATTACCATTTGGTCTGTACCTTCCTTCTTACCTAAAATGATCTCTCCCTTTCATGTGAACCAGGTGGTTTGCCTGCCCCCCTCCTCTAAGGAGCAGTGTCGGGGGAAGGTTAAGGATCTGCACATAGTGGGTGTCTGGAGGGTGCTTCTCTGGTATTTGGAGGTTACGAATTCTTTTCGTAAGTCAGACCATCTTTTTGTGCTGTTTGCTGGCCTGCACAAGGTTGCATGGTGGCTAAGCCTATACTGGGGCGCAGGATTGAGGATGCCGTTGCCTCGGCATATCTGTTGTGGAACCAACTGGTTCCAGAGAGTTTGTGTGCCCATTCTAGCGGAGCGCAAGCATTTCGTGGGCAGAGCAGAGCTCGGTAGCCCCTACAAACATTTGTCAGGCGGCTACGTGAGCATCACCTTCCACCTTTGTCAAACATTACTGCTTGGATGTCCACAGGCGGGCAGACATTGCCTTTTCCTCTAAGGTTTTCCAAGCTACTTTGTTGTCTTCTCACCCGGTGGAGGCGCAGCTTTGGTACATCCCACTTGTCTGGACTGGTCTTGCAGGACGGTATGGAAGATGACATTTTTCTTACCAGAAAATGTCCTTTCCTAGAGTCCTGCTATACCAGTCCATGGCCTATCCCCTGGAAGTGTGTGTGTTGTGTTCTTCTATAACGGTGCCCTTGGATCCACTATGATTTACTGTGTATGCTTGGCTCTGCAGGTTCATCTTCGACTGACAGCCTTCTGTTTATGCTTTCCTGTACATGCTGTAGTTCTCTACTATTGATTACTCATTGTTGCCAACGTTGAAGTTGTGTGAGGCTTGCCATGTTCTCCCATATGCTTTCAGAGAGATATTGAAGAAACCTCTGGTGGCTGAGACAAATAGAGGTATGAGAGTTACTATTGATGAGTCGGTGTCAACTCCTGGCGACCCTTTGGATTACTGACCTAAACTTTGTTCAATCTTCAGCTAAGCGGCTCATTGTTGATAGAGTGGTATCCATAGCTGCTGTTATTGTATTGATCCATCTGATTGCTGGTCTTCCTCTTTTACGGTGACCTTCTACCTTCATAAGTATTGTCTTTCTCCAATGATCTCTCTCCTTGCATTATATGTCCAAAGTATGAAAGTCAAAGTCTTGTCAACAGAGCTTCTAAGGAATGTTTAGGTTTGATCTCCTCTAGTACCGACTGGTTTGTTCTTCGGGCAGTCCATGGTATACACAGTATTTGTCGTCAGCACCATAATTCAAAGGCATCAATTTTCTTCCTGTCTATTTTTTTTACTGTCCAACTTTCACATCCATATGATGATATTGAAAATACCATGGCCTAGACAAGTCAAATCTTTGTATGGAGAGAGACATCTCTGTTCTTGAGGATCTTGTCTAGGTCCTTCATAGTCATTCTATCAAGAGTAATATGTTGTCGGATTTCTTGACTGCTAGTCTTTTCTTTATTGATTGTTGATCCAAGTAAGATAAAGCTGTCAACTATTTCAATTTCTTCTCCATCAATGATGAACTTATTAATTTTGTCAGTTATCAGGATCCTTGTCTTCTTAACATTAAGGTGCAGACCCATTTTAAGGCTATATTCCTTGAACTTGAGAAGCAAATGTTTCAAATTGTCTTAAGTTTCAGCCAGTAATCTGGTATCATATAGCACAGCGAAGATTGTTAATGAGTCTTCCACCAATCTTCACACCTCTGTTGTCTTCATACAGTCCTGCTTCTCTGATGATTTGTTCTGCATATAAATCAGAGGTAGGGGGAAAGTATACAGCCTTGTCATACACCTTTGCTGATTTTAAGCCATTCTGTTTCTCCTTGTTCCATTCAAACTGTTGCTTCTTGATCAATGTAAAGGCTGTGCAAGAGAATGATCAGGTGTTCTGATTTACCCATGCTTCTTAATATTGCCCAGAGTTTCTCATGGTTTACACAGCCAAAAGCCTTGCTGTAGTCAAACACATATGGATATCCTTTTGGTATTCTTTTGTCTTTTAAAGGATTCATCCAGGTATTGTTGTAGTCTCTGCTGAATGATCTTGAGTAGAATCTTGCTGGCATGTGGGATCAGAGCAATTGTGCGATAATTTCCACAGTCATTCAGGTCACCTTTCTTCAGTATTGGTATAAACACAGATCTTTTCCAGTCAGTTGACTATGAATTTGTCTTCTAAATTTCCTGTCGGAGCCTTGTAAGTATGCTAACAGCTTCATCCGATTGCTGTAATACTTCACTGGGAATGCCATCAGTGCCCAGTGCTTTGTTCTTTGATAAGGTTTTGAATGCTGCTTCAACTTCTTCTTTCATCACCAATGGTTCCTGATCATAAGGTACAAGTTGAAACGGCTGTTGGTCCACTTGATCTTTATCGTATAATGACTCTGTAAAATTCTCTGTCACCCCTGCTGTTTGTAGGGCGTTTAATCCAAAGAGTACTCTCAGCTCTGGGATACGGATTTAGCCTGAAGGTAAAGCAAGACGGTAGCAACATCTCATTTATTATTTGTAGACTATCTGAAGCTCTAGAGTTCCAGCGACCAACAATTAGAACAACTCTGTGTGGTGAAAAGCTTTTCTGATGACATCAGAATGACCTTTGGCCTTAACAAATGTGCTAAAACAACTTTTTTTTTTTTGAGGAAAATTGAGCAGAACAGAAAACATCTCCCTTGTTGAGGGCTGTGACATTAAGGATCTTGAACAGGAAGGTGAATATAAGTATCTCGGAGTACAGGAAGGATCGACACTCAAGCAGAAATTACTGAGAGAAAAGATCAATAAAGAAAACTATAGGAGATTAAAATCATTATTGAAAAGTGCTATAACATCATGGAATAAGATATAGGCCATTAATCAGCTGGCAATTTCTGTACTCTCGTACAGCTTTGAGACTGTGGACTGGCCTCTCAAAGATCTTGAAAAACTGGATGTGTGAAGAAGAAAATTCCTCCATGCCCATGAATTAATTTTACAAGAATCGGCGAATGCCAAGACTATACATCCCTAGAGCTGAAGAAGGGCTAGGCCTCATAGAGATTGATTACACATACAACGTTACTATCATAGGCCTCCAGGCCTACCTAACTGCATCATTGGATCCAAATGCGCAAAAAGTGCTGAAATATGAAAGTAAATATCCAGAATCTATCTCCATTATCAGATTTGGACAAGTGTTCCGATGACTAGAAGGGATGAGTGAGAATCCACAGGCATACACAGTGAAGGAAAAACAGAATTTGCAAAACAATAGAAAAAAAAACTCTTCAAAGAATTAGATCAACAAACAAGGAAAAACAAGTGGCAAATGCAAAAATATACTGGGAAATAGTGTGTTTCACTAGGAACCCTTTGTCGATCAAGAATGGATACATGAATGGTTGAGGAGCTCGGTGACTTGAAACCATAGGATGAGAGGTTGATAATTGCAGCCCAGGACAGCGGAATACGGACAAGATGGTTTACAGCGAGAATTGAAAAAACTGGCAACACAGACATATGTTGATTCTGTAAGAAAGACGTGGAACGGTGACTCACCTCATAGCTGGCTGTGAAGTTCTGATGGCAAAAAATTTCTATAAAGAGACATAATGAAGTAGCATGCCTCATGCATTGGAAACCTGTAAGCACTATAAAATTACTGTGCCTGAAAAGCACTGGGATCATGATCCTAAGAGAATTTCAGAGAATGAGGAGGTTATGATCACTTGGCATACTCCAATTCTGACTGATAAAAAACTGGATGCGAGGAAGCCAGATATAGTGGTTAAGGAGACAAACACCAGAATGGCAATGATGATAGAGGTGTCAGTTCCAAGCGACTACTCTGTGAATCACATGGAGAGGCAGAAGATCCTGAAATACCAAGAAATGCAGTCAGAGACCAAGAAAATGTTGCAGCAAGATTATAGAAATAGTTCCCACTGCATTGGGAGCCAGATGCTTGATAAAGAAGAATTTTAAGCGCATCTTGACAAACTACCCATACATGTTACATCTTCCGAACTCCAGCAGGAAGCTCTCTTTGGCACAATGCAAGTACTGTGCCGAGCATTAGCAGTAAATTTGAGAGACTGAAATCATACTCCGCATATCCTGTCTGTAAACGGGGGCGCTGGGTGAGAATGTCCACAGTCTTGGCAAAGGCAAATACTATTATGACTTGCAAAGGATTGTGGGGAATGTAGTCCATTCATACCAGAATCAGCCGTTCACAAAATAATGAGTTGTGTTGCTCGAGTGTAAGCAAAGAAAATATATTTTATTTATGGGATTATTTCTCCCACACAGATTTACTTGGTAACACAAAAGGATACTTGCTTTCAGTATTGTACTTAGGAAAAACAAATCATGATATCAGCAACTGAACTTCTTAAGCAATCAATCAAACAATAAAGACCTTGATGGGAAACAGAAAGGTCTTTCTAAGGGCTCCTGCTAATACCTTTTAGCAGTGCTCCAAAAGCAAAAACAAAACCCAAAAAGTAACCAAAAAACTATTCTTTTTCAAGGATAACTTTCTTGTATTTTCATACACAAACAGTAGTTTCCTTTCAGAGCTCACGTGCAACTGTGCATAGCTTAATTACCAATAATTAGCCAGCTGCAAACCCCTTTGCTGGTTCACTTTCTATACCTGGCTCAAAATCCTACCCTAAAGCTTTCTTGTAAACTTTTCTGGGTAGATAAAAGAACAAGTTATATTTCTTTTTGATGGTTGTTGTATTTGTGAAAGTATTTTACCACAGCAGCTTATTCAGAGAGCAATCCATGTATTCATTCTGATCATTTAAAATATCTCCTTCTTCTTCAACTATCATAGAATCAATATCATGGTCTGGCTCAGAGGAATTCCTTAATGGAGCACTCTCAGGACAATACTTGTTTCCCTGCTGTCTTCCAAGTGAAGAGCTAGGGCATAGATCAGTGTGCATAGAGAGCTTCCTTTGTTGTTAGGTTTCCTCTCCAGATATCCTGGCCAATAAGTAGTCCAGCTTTTATGTCCAGCCGTCCAATCCAGATCCCTGGACACTGGGTCTCTCTTCACATAACTTCTTGCACTGGTCTTAGGGCCCCTTCCAAATGCAGCCGTCTCCCTCACAGGTGCCGTCTGGGGATTCCTGGCTCTGTAACCCCACTCCTCTGGCGTCCTCCAGTCCAATGGAGTATGCTTGCCTCTGGAATGACTCCCAACACACGTATTGCTATGGGCTCCTTCTTTAGACCTCCAAGATGTTTTTCTCTTCTTTCTTCCACATTGTGGCTGCTGCTGCTTCCTGATCCTCAACTCCTTCTGATTCTGTGTAGAATCTGTTTTACTTTTAACTTGTTTAGAGGGATACTCCACCCTAGCACAGCTCAGCTGTGCTGAATCAAGCCCTGCCCTTGGAGATGAGTGATTGGGGATTACCTCATAGCTCTCCTGATTGAACACACGTTTCCCCACTTCAGCTCTTCTAGTGGCTGTTTGAAACCTGGTGCATTCTGGGACTGGTAGTCTTTTATGAAAACATTCTGTTTTATTATTTCTACCAGCAAAGACAGGTTGCTTGTTCAGAGCCAATTCACCTCTATTATAGCTCCTTCCTGAACTATGATAAGCTTCCTTATCACATGTCTTAGAAGTGAGGTTCATGACTCATGGAATACACACACAAATAACCCATTTGGAGTAACTGCCCCAAGAATATCTATTGTATATTAACTGTGGTTATCCTGAAAACCTGACTGGCTATATGTGTCCCAAGGACTGGGGTGAAAACCCTTGCAGTAGACTGTATGTAGGCTCTTGCCAACTGTCTTAAGAGAACAGAATCCAGCAGAAAGTCTATGCAGTTGTTCATCTCCTTTGACCCCCAACAGGCTTAGTATTCCAGTAGCAAAGCAGACCCTAGCTAACTGGCTAGTGTCCTGTGTCTAGTTCTGTTATGAGCAGACTAGTATCCCTCTAGCCAGTAAAGTGAAACTTCATTAGATCAGAGCCAGTGCAGCTACTATAGCTCTTTTGAGATATCCTTCGCTAGAAACCATCTGCAGAGCAGTTATTTGGCCCTCCCTGCATACTGTCACGTCATACTACTACTTGGACCAGTCCAAATTAGAAACTGTGCAATTGACTGAGTAGTACTGACCAGCATATTTTTAATCTATGCAACTCTTTTGCCTTCATCTGGTTGGATTGCTCCTTACCGATGGAGAAGCTATGTATAAAACAGCGCAGCCCTGAGCTTGGAAGTCACCCACTTGTATGCCGGGTTACATCCTGTTAGACAATAGAGAACACCCATCACAGGTAAGCAACAGGCTTGATTAGGCATATAATCCCACAGACTTGATTAGGCATATAATCCCTCACACCTCCCTAAAACTGCAATCATTCTTGAACTATGGAACTAACTGAGGAGCTGTAGAGACCCCTGCATATGGGAGGGACAGTGCATACTAAGAAATCCACACTATTTTGAGCTCTGGGAGAGCTGTTTCATCTCAGCATGTCAGATGATGACACCCACCTGTGGTGAACTGTCTATGGAGAACACCTGATACAAATAAGCATTTTTGTTTTGTTTTGCTTTTAGTATTGCACTCCACCAGGCTAAGCGAAGTGTTCTCAGAGAAGGAATTGGGGGGGGGGGAGGAATTTGCATTTATTCATGACTTTTGAAAATATGAATGTGAGCAGGCAAGATAACCCAGAAAAATTGTGCACTCTAAAGAGCAAGGGTAAATGTACACATATAACTTCCCAGGGGCAATATGCGACCTTGAAGTACATGCATACTTTCAATTTGAAAATTGGTCAAAGCACACACAAGAAACACATGCATATATCTTTTGTATGTATGCATAGTTATAAAATTTCTCCCAGTGTGTGTCTTAAGTTCCATACGTGTAATTGTGTTTTCCAGGTTTGAGCAGGCTTTTATTAACAGCATGATCCACAGTATGGTGAAAAATGAGAAAGCATTCTTATGGACAGCTTTACAGGATCCATATAGAACAAGAGAATATATTTGGATAAGTAAAGAAGGGAATAATCACTCTGTATCCTTTACATACTGGAACAGACATCAACCAAGTGAGTAAGAAAATATTGGATTGGGGTTTCTATTCATTTTCTTTGACTGTCTTACATCTATATGTACAACGCTATACAAGCGATGAGTAGTAGTGGTTGTGTTCTTTCGCAATCTGCCTGGTACTGGAGAGGCTCTTAATGAGATGACACCGGAATCGGATATCTTTTTTTTCTTGTATGTTGGCTTCTATGGTTAAATGTCCTAGTTCTGTTCTGCACCTACTGCTGGAGAAGAAGTTTCCTTCGACACAAAATAGATGTACCGAAAGAAAAAGATCGAGCCATAGGAGTTTCTAATGCCAAAATAAAATTAATTCGGATTTATTTTGGTGTTAGAAACTGCTCCGTGGTTCTCTTTTTCTTGTCCCTTGGCTTGTGAGCATATTACATCTCCTTTGTTTTTTGCAGAATATATATTTACAGGTGTCAACAGTTTTTTAATCTTAGCGTGCCAGGCTAAATAACTAAATGGCTACAGTTTTTGCTGCATTTAATTATATAGCCTGGGAATATGTTGCTTTCCCTTTATTGGCAAAGCCACTGAATGAGAGCCTCTGCTCCTCCTTTGAGTATCCTGGGGGAGTCAGCTCATCCCTAACTTCTTTGATATATTGACTTCCTAGCTGACTAGTTTTTTTTTTTTAAATTAACCATAATGAATATGCAAACATGTCACCACCCTTTGCCGTTCTGCCCACACACACAAATGAAGCAAACTACACCCATTCTTTGAAGGTATTATATTAGCTATTTCAGGGTTCTAAGGATTTGCAGTCTAAGTTATATAGAGTTTTGTTCGATGAAGATTTTAGAAGACCTAGCTTTAGGAATAGATGGGAGGAGGATTTAAGACAAAGCTTCTCAAATAACCAGCAGAAAGGAAGAGGTATTAATGCTCCTGTACAAGTCATTGGTGAGACCTCACTTGGAGTACTGTGTTCAGTTTTGGAGACCGTATCTCATAAAGGATATAAAAAGACTTGGAATGGTTCAGAGGAAGGCGACCAAAATGATATGAACCCGCCCCAGAAGACGTATGAGAAGAGACTTGAAGACCTAAATATGTATACCCTAGAGGAAAGGAGGGATAAGGGAGATATGACACAGATGTTTAAATGCTTAAAGGGTATTAATGAACAAATGAGCCTTCTTCAAAGAAGGGGAAGCTGTAATACTACAGGGCATAAAATGAAGCTGCAAGGAGGTAAACTTAAAAGCAACATCAGGAAATATGTTTTCACTGAAAGGGTGGTAGATGCTTAGAATGCCCTCCTGCTGGAGGTGATGGGGGTAAATACAATGATGGAATTCAAAATGGCTTGGGGACAGACATAATGGATCCCTTTATAGCAAAAGGATAAAATCAAAATAAACTTAACTATTTCTTATACCTCAACAAATAGAGAGGGGTGACCTGCACGGAGCGGCGGGTACTCCTACTCTAGCCACCTTACTGGGCAGATTAGATTGACCGTACTGGTCTTTGTGTCATCATATACTGTGTTGTTATGTATGACTCCATTTTTTGGCTAAGAATTCATGTAACCCCAGATGATGATGGGTCCAACAAGGGGCACAACACCACGTGCAAAAGCTGTCCAACAAAGAAACGTGGATAGCAAAGGAGGACGTGTGAAAATCTTTATTGGTCAAATCAGCCAAAGGCCCGACACAGGCCGTGTTTCGGAATTCCCTTCTTCAGGGGCTAAATGGCTAAAGACAAATACACAAATTAAAATAAACAACAAAAATAGTTATTTAAAAACAATGAAATAAAATAAAACTGGCTAAAACCACGGACATCAATGAATGCATACTAAAACAGTTTTAAATGTAAAAATAATAACAAATTAAGACCATTTTTCTAATAACGGTTGTATCAATATAAATATATGAATATAAATATAAATGGTGGAACAAATAAGTACGGCTAACAGCAGAACGACACAAAAAAACAAAACAGTACAATTAAAATTAAATAAAAATATATAAATATAAATTTATAAATAAATAATAAATGTTTCAACAGACGATAAACATTTCATAAAAAAATTAATGTTGTATCTAAAAAACATATAAATTACACATACCTGAATCAACAGACTATATCAATTAACCAAAAGGAACTAAAACAATGTGTGTCTTCAAAAATGTACTATAACATATATGACACCTAAACAGTACAATTAGTAAAAACATATAAATATATAAAAAAATAGGATATATGAGTGTATAAATATAAATATGTAGATGGATAATAAATGTTTCAACAAACAATAAATATTTGATAATATA
Organism: Ichthyophis bannanicus; assembly: GCA_033557465.1. Taxonomy (NCBI): domain Eukaryota; kingdom Metazoa; phylum Chordata; class Amphibia; order Gymnophiona; family Ichthyophiidae; genus Ichthyophis; species Ichthyophis bannanicus. The sequence goes on from CM066036.1 coordinate 657,352,354, forward strand.
GCATAAAAATAATGTATTTAAAAAAACATATAAATTACACATACCTGAATCAACAGACTGTATAAATTAACCAAAAAGGACTAAAACAGTGTGTGTCTTCAAAATTGTGCTATAACAAAAAACAAGCATTTAAATTGAAAACTTATAAATAAATTACTCTTAAATAGAAAAAACAAACATCATGAAATCCATACATATATATAAAAAATATTAAAAATTAATTATAAAAAAGTTTTTAAAAAATAATTTCGAAAATTATAAATAGAAAACGGCCTGATTTAAAGAGAGATGAAGACAACCCATGTAAATTGATATTTAAAAAGAGTAATAAAATGAGAGAATGAAAATAAAAATAATACCTGACCAAGAAACTCTTCCTACGACCATAAATGTGCAATCTGTGAAACGTGAAGAATGTATAAATAATTAAATTGTTCTTAAAAGATAATAATTTGCCAAGATAATGATGTAAAAACAAAGGCTAAAATCTGACCAAAATTGACAACATATGATTTTAAAACCAAAGACCATTCGGAATCTCAAAACGGTATGAGTGGCGTCTGTAAAAACAATCAAATGAATTTATGAGAAATACAAAAAAAACATTAAAATGAGGGGGACTCTGCGGAACATAAATGCATGGAAGTAGTCACAGAGTATATTCAAAAGTGATGCATAATAGTCACAAACTACCCATTTCACCGGTTGTTATACTACCCAGGCCACTTCACTTAAAAAAAGGGGCTAAAAACATCAATTCTAAACAAATAAAATGTCGTCATTGACAAAAGCCTCTGACCACCTCAAACCATGTATCGATGATTTCAAGAGGGATGGAAAAACTGTTTATTTATGTGAACAATTAGAAAACATCGAAAGACTTTTAAACCCACTCAACCATTATCAAAAATTAAAAATTATCAATGATAGTGATATAACGGATACAATAAAAGTTTTTAATTCATTTATAAAAAAGTTTTAGGAATCGCATTATAAATTTAAGAGAGATGAAGACGACTATCAATTTGGGTATGTATACCCTTGGAGTAAAAAGATAGAGAAGGATCGTCTTTTTAAAAAACGTACCACGATTTTTGATCATAAGGATCATGAGAAAGAGGAAGAGCGAAACTCTGGAGGTGAACATAATAATAAAAAAAGAAGTAGGCAGGATTCAGTTGAAGCAGCCTTTTCCGCCCCCTCTACTTCCTTCCAAAGGGATGATGATGATGTTCCAAAAGAGGATAAAGAAAAAAGGAATAAGAAACCTTTTTTAAATATGGATCTTCTATGGAAGGGAGGGGGGCGAGGCCAATCATACATTCGCAACAATTGGAACGAAAGTCAATGGAATCACGGAAGAAATCAGGACGAATCTCATACATCGAACGAACAATACAGAGGCAGGGGCCGGGGTCGCGGTCGCGGGAGGGGTCGCCGAGGTTCAACGAGGTCAATAGAGAGGAGATATTGATGGCTCCGTTAGATAATGTTGTCAATATTTCACAATATACATTATTACCAGGAGAAATATCTTTACTTAACAAAGGTCTCTCCTTTGTCCCCACTCGCAATTATGATCCTTTTGAAAATCAGGTAGACCTCTTCAAATTTTTTCGTAAAATTCGCATAAAAAACTTTTTTCTAAATCAGATAGCTGTTGATACAGATCAATCTATCATTAAAAATAAATCCCGTTGGATCCCTCCCCCTGTCACAGATCCATTAATTGAGAGTTTTGAAAAAATGGTTCTGAAAGAGGTTCAATCCATTAGATATTCCACCAAAGTTCCATACCATAACCTAACCATCACTGAGAAACAAGCCATTAAGTCTTTACAAACTAATAATAGTATTATTATCAAACCTGCAGACAAGGGAGGTGCGGTTGTAGTTATGGACAAAACCTCATATATTACAGAAATTGAAAGACAACTCAGTGATAAAAAATTCTATTTACGTCTGGCTGATGATCCAACTATGTCTCTAAAACAATCTATTGACAATCTAATATTAAATGGTTTTGAGTTTGGATACCTTACAGTGAAAGAAAGGGATTTTCTTATTGTTGATTGCCCCATTATTCCCACTATCTATATACTTCCTAAAATACATAAATCCTTATCCCATCCTCCCGGTAGACCTATTGTAGCTGCGATTGGATCACTATTGGAACCAATATCACAGTTTTTAGATGTTCTTTTACGACCCTTTGTTGAATCTATGTGGCCTTACGTCCGTGATTCCTCACACGTGATTAACATTCTGGGAACTATCACTAATTTACATCCTGATACACTTTTAGTTACCCTTGATGTTGAATCATTGTACACTAATATCCCTCAGGCTGAAGCGTTACGGATTTTAGAACAGTTTTTATATTTAAGAAAAGAACACAGACGTATACCTACCGTTTTCCTTATTGATCTTGCCCGTTTTGCTATGTGTGAAAATTATTTTTGTTTCCGGGATTTATTTTATAAGCAGACAAAAGGGGTTTCTATGGGTTCCTCCATGGCCCCAGACGTGGCAAATCTATATGTGGCTAATTTTGAGGATAAATTCATAAAAGATAACCAATTTAAGACGCAATTGAAACTATGGATAAGGTATATAGACGACATCTTCATTCTTGGCAAGGTTCAATTGATATATTACAAGAATTCAATAATTGGATTAATGGTTGCGATAGCAATCTTCGATTTCAATTGACTTACGATCCTACACAGATTTCTTTTTTGGATTTACTGATTATCAAATCTGGTGATGGTTTGACCACCTCTTTATTTAGGAAGCCTACAGATCGGAACCAATTATTACACTATTCAAGTTTTCATAATGCTTCTTTGAGAAATAATTTGCCAATTGGACAATTTTTGCGTACTAAACGTGTCTGCACAACTGAATCCACTTTTGAGACACATGCCACTATAATGAAAGAGAGATTTAAAATGCGGGGATATCCACAGTCTCAAATTACCAAGGCATATTCTAGAGCCTGTAATGCTAAAAGATCTGATTTATTGACCTTACGTGAGAAAAATTCTAAAGTTGGCATGGTCTGTCCATTATTGTATTCACACCAATCTACAACTATTAGTAAATGTCTGAAGAAATATTGGCACTTAGTACAGGCTATTCCTGGTTTTGAAGAGACACCACTGACTATCGCACACAAACGTAGTATCAATCTTCGAAATCTTCTTGTGCCTTCTGCTTTTACTGAACGACGATTTTTATCAAAATATAAAGGACACTTCCCATGCGGACAATGTTCCGTATGTACTCATGTTATTTCTGTAAAAAATTGTTTTGTACATCCAACTACTAATCAGAAATTCTATTTGGATGATTTCTCAAACTGTATGACTAGTCACGTGATTTATGTAGTGAAATGTCCTTGTAATAAATTGTATGTAGGGAAAACTATACGTCCCATTAAAACTAGAATAATAGAACATAGAAGTAATGTTAAGAGGGTTGCAATGGACAAACCGCTTGTCATGCATTGGCATACGGCAGCACATAAGACATCTGATTTAAAATTTTTTGTTATTAAAAAGCTTAAATTTAATTGGCGCGGAGGTAATGCAGACAATACCCTTTTACGATTAGAACAACGCTATATTTTCAATTTACATAGCCTACATCCAGAGGGTCTTAATATGGAAAGTGATTTTTCTGTCTTTCTCTAATATTATTATTGACGCGATACCATTTCGACTTTTATACATTTATTTGTATATCATTTTATCTTGTGCTGCATATTCTCCTTGTTTTGTGGTCAATGAAGACCCTGTCTTCTTGTTTGACAATGGTTATTCATTTTTGCGGGCAATGAATATCTTGTCCCCTTGTATGACAATGACAATTCACTTTTGCCTTCAGCATTGGTTTCATTCGTTTGCTCCTCTTTTTATATGGAGTTTTTTTTGATATTTATTTTGTATAATTATTTATTTATTATTCATATTTTACCATTTATTTATATTTTTATTTTTATTTATTAACATTTTTTGGTTTTTTATTTTTGTCAACATTTAAAGATATACAATTTTTGAGTATTTACACTCCTGAGTCATTTCTTTATATACATCAGTTTTTATCCCGTGGAATAACTCAGGGTGAATTTTTTATATATATTGGATTGATACATTTTGATGTTTATTTTTATAACCTTGTACTCATTTTTATTAGGCAATAAGACTTGACAAATCCTTCATTTGTCTTTTCTGTGAAAGGTGTTACCTTTATGGTTTCTTTATTGAATTGCGTTTACATAATGTAGATGACGTGGTCAGCCTCGTTCTCTATTTTACCTCTGCACTGCGCAGATGCAGGCGTCTATTTTGCAAAAGAACCGCCGAGCTCTGGCGCGTTTGCTACAGGATACAATACGATTTTATGGTAGCAGTTTGTTTAAATCTCTGCCTTCTGGTTCGTTTTGATTTCAGTTTGTTTGGGTTCTTCTTTTCAATGATGTTTAAGTTTGGTTTGTAGCACTATTCTTTGTCAATATGTTTCTCTTAAAATTAGGTTCTAATCTCCTACCTCGAGTTAGCATGTTGCTATCATTGATTACTTTTGAGTGAATGCAAAGTCTTTTGATGTCTTTTTAGAAAATAACTATGTATCTGTGCTTTCTTGAAAATGGTGAGAAACGGTTTTAGGTCATTAAAATCTAATGTGTTTGTGTTAATTTAATTTGGTTTGCATAATGATGACCATGTTGCTAACATCAGCCTTTTATTTGGTTTGTATAATGATGACTATGTTGCCTACCTCGTTTCATTCCTGCCATGTGCAGATGCAGGGGGCTATATTTTGAAAAACCTGTCGGGTCTGGCGCGCTTACCGTATGACTTAAACATGGTTTTGTGATAGTTTACATAACGACGACTATGTTGCCATCCTTGTTTCATTCCTGCAATGCGCAGATGCAGGGGGTTACATTTTTTAAAAAAAGTTGCCGAATTTGGCGCGCTGACCGCATGACATCAATATGGTTTTATGTATGTTAGTCTGCAGCATCCTGTCGTTCTGATTTTATTTAATTTTTTATTTTATACTTTCCTCATCGATGCTGCTTAAACTTAGAGTATACGTAGCAGTTTATAATGCGATTCCTAAAACTTTTTTATAAATGAATTAAAAACTTTTATTGTATCCGTTATATCACTATCATTGATAATTTTTAATTTTTGATAATGGTTGAGTGGGTTTAAAAGTCTTTCGATGTTTTCTAATTGTTCACATAAATAAACAGTTTTTCCATCCCTCTTGAAATCATCGATACATGGTTTGAGGTGGTCAGAGGCTTTTGTCAATGACGACATTTTATTTGTTTAGAATTGATGTTTTTAGCCCCTTTTTTTAAGTGAAGTGGCCTGGGTAGTATAACAACCGGTGAAATGGGTAGTTTGTGACTATTATGCATCACTTTTGAATATACTCTGTGACTACTTCCATGCATTTATGTTCCGCTGTGTCCCCCAATTTTTAATTGTTTTTTTGTATTTCTCATAAATTCATTTGATTGTTTTTACAGACGCCACTCATACCGTTTTGAGATTCCGAATGGTCTTTGGTTTTAAAATCATATGTTGTCAATTTTGGTCAGTTTTTAGCCTTTGTTTTTACATCATTATCTTGGCAAATTATTATCTTTTAAGAACAATTTAATTATTTATACATTCTTCACGTTTCACAGATTGCACATTTATGGTCGTAGGAAGAGTTTCTTGGTCAGGTATTATTTTTATTTTCATTCTCTCATTTTATTACTCTTTTTAAATATCAATTTACATGGGTTGTCTTCATCTCTCTTTAAATCAGGCCGTTTTCTATTTATAATTTTCGAAATTATTTTTTAAAAACTTTTTTATAATTAATTTTTAATATTTTTTTATATATATGTATGGATTTCATGATGTTTGTTTTTTCTATTTAAGAGTAATTTATTTATAAGTTTTCAATTTAAATGCTTGTTTTTTGTTATAGCACAATTTTGAAGACACACACTGTTTTAGTCCTTTTTGGTTAATTTATACAGTCTGTTGATTCAGGTATGTGTAATTTATATGTTTTTTAAATACATTATTTTTATGCTATATTATCAAATATTTATTGTTTGTTGAAACATTTATTATCCATCTACATATTTATATTTATACACTCATATATCCTATTTTTTATATATTTATATGTTTTTACTAATTGTACTGTTTAGGTGTCATATTTGTTATAGTACATTTTTGAAGACACACATTGTTTTAGTTCCTTTTGGTTAATTGATATAGTCTGTTGATTCAGGTATGTGTAATTTATATGTTTTTTAGATACAACATTAATTTTTTTATGAAATGTTTATCGTCTGTTGAAACATTTATTATTTATTTATAAATTTATATTTATATATTTTTATTTAATTTTAATTGTACTGTTTTGTTTTTTTGTGTCGTTCTGCTGTTAGCCGTACTTATTTGTTCTACCATTTATATTTATATTCATATATTTATATTGATACAACCGTTTATTAGAAAAATGGTCTTAATTTGTTATTATTTTTACATTTAAAACTGTTTTAGTATGCATTCATTGATGTCCGTGGTTTTAGCCAGTTTTATTTTATTTCATTGTTTTTAAATAAACTATTTTTGTTGTTTATTTTAATTTGTGTATTTGTCTTTAGCCATTTAGCCCCTGAAGAAGGGAATTCCGAAACACGGCCTGTGTCGGGCCTTTGGCTGATTTGACCAATAAAGATTTTCACACGTCCTCCTTTGCTATCCACCTTTCTTTGTTGGACAACCCCAGATGATGATGAAAACAAAGCAGCAGATTTCAATTTCTATTCCTTATCCATTCCCCCCTCCACCCCCTTATTCAAAGTAAGAGGGCCGCAGCAAGCAGTGGTGGCAGCAGTCGGTGCAGGGACCGAGACTGTTTATGCTCTCAGACCCCAGTATTCTGTGTGAACCAGTCCAAACAGGAAGCCTACCTTAACCCCGGGGGAGACCGGGCCTGTGAAACTTCATTGGTTCACAGGCCCCACAATGACTGCCACTACTAGGCATAGGTCTCGGTGCAAGTCGTTAGTGGGATGGGAACAGCTGGGGGATGTAGAAAAACAGTGGGCAAAACTGAAGGGGGGTATTTTAAGGGCAACCAACCTTTTTGTTAAAATGGTAAATAAAGGCAAAAGGAAAAGGAGACCGCTATGGTTTTCGAAGGAAGTAGCTGAAAAAGTGAAGAAAAAGAGGGAGGCCTTCATGAAATACAAGAGATCACAGAGAGAGGAAGACAGGCATCTGTATTTGGAAAAACTTAGAGAAGCTAGCAAAGTAGTCAAGAAGGCAAAGATTCAAAAGGAGGAGGAAATAGCCAATGCAGTAAAATGGGGGGATAAGACATTTTTCAGATATATTAGTGAGAAGAGGAAGGGCAAAAGTGGTATTGTCAGACTCAAGGGTGCAGGGGGGGAATATGTAGAAGCTGATAAGGATAAAGCGGAATTGCTTAACAAATATTTTTGTTCTGTGTTCACAGATGAAGAACCAGGAGCAGGACCTCAGAAAACACCCACAAATAAGAACAGAAGCGAGGGACATCTTGAACAATTTTCAGAAGACTGTGTTCGTGAGAAACTAGCTCAACTTAAAGTAGACGAAGCGATGGGACCGGATGGGATACACTCTAGAATACTGAGGGAACTTGGGGACGTTCTAGCAACTCCACTGACTGACCGTTTCAATGCCTCGTTGGAGTCGGGAGTGGTGCCAAAGGACTGGAGAGAGGCTCATGTGGTGCCTTTACACAAAAGCGAAGTAAGGATGTGGTTGAAAACTACAGGCCGGTTAGTTTAACTTCGGTGGTGAGTAAATTATTGGAAACGCTGCTGAAAGAGAAAATAGTGAGGTTTCTGGAGTCCAGCGGATTACAGGATCCGAGGCAGCATGGATTCACCACAGGCAGGTCTTGTCAGACAAATCTGATTGATTTCTTTGACTGGGTGACCAGGGAGTTGGACCGAGGGAGAGCTCTAGATGTGGTGTATTTAAATTTCAGTAAAGCCTTTGACACTGTTCCTCACAGGCGACTTATAAACAAACTGAGCACCCTACGGATGGACCCTAAAGTTACTGCTTGGGTTAGAAATTGGTTGGGTGGGAGGCGACAAAGAGTACAAGTAAATGGAGCTCACTCTGAGGAGAAGGATGTTACCAGTGGTGTGCCTCAGGGATCTGTCCTTGGTCCGATTCTTTTTAACATCTTTGTTAGTGATATAGCGGAAGGGCTGTCGGGTAAGGTTTGCCTCTTTGCAGATGATACCAATATCTGCAATAGAGTAGACACCCAGGAAGGTGTAGATAACATGAGGAGGGATCTAGCTAAGCTTGAAGAATGGTCTAGAATTTGGCAGCTGGGATTTAATGTTAAAAAATGTAAGGTCATGCATTTGGGCTGCAGCAATCCAAGGGAGCAATACAGTATAGAAGGTGAAGTACTTTTGTCCACTAAAGAAGAGCGGGACCTAGGCGTGGTTGTGTCTGATGATCTTAAAGTAGCTAAACAGGTAGAAAAGGCGACGGCAAAAGCTAGAAGGATGCTTGGGTGCATACGGAGAGGAATGGCTAGCAGAAAAAAGGAGGTGATAATGCCTCTGTATAAGTCTTTGGTGCGACCTCATTTGGAGTATGGTGTGCAATTCTGGAGACCGCACCTTCAAAAGAATGTGAACAGGATGGAGTCGGTGCAGAGGGTGGCTACTAAAATGATTAGTGGGCTTCATTATAAAGCATATGAGGACAGACGTAAGGATCTTAATATTGTACACCTTAGAGGAAAGGCGGGATAGAGGTGATATGATTGAGATGTTTAAATACCTCCGTGGCATAAATGTTCAGGGAGAGAGCCTCTTTCAATTGAAAGCAAGTTCTGCTACGAGGGGACATGGGATGAGGGTGAAGGGAGATAGATTCAGGAGTGATATGCGGAAATATTTCTTTACAGAAAGAGTAGTGGATCCATGGAATAGTCTCTCAGTGGAGGTGGTAGAGATGAGGACAGTAACTGAATTCAAAAAAGCATGGGACCAACACAGAGGATCTCTAAAGGTAAAAAGTGGACTGTTGTAGTTGTTGTTATGGAAGGACAGACTAGATAGGCCATGTGGTCTTTTTCTGTCATCATGTTTCTATGTTTCTAAGTCCAGAAAGAAGAATAGCAGCCCTGTTTCTGACCCTATCCATTGATGATGTGACCACATTTGGCGTCCTGACCCACAGTTTAGGAACCACTGATTTAGGGGATGGGTGGAAGGAGAGTAAGCAGGAAGCGCTTTTTTGTGGCCATGGCCATATTGTCGTTGGCAATTGCCCTTTTGGAGAAGGATATAATATTTTGTGTACTATATGTACTACTATTAGCCAACTGGCTAGGATTTGGGGAGGGGGCAAGATGGAGGGGGATTTTTACCATGTGTGGTGGAGTTGTCCTAAGGTGCAGAAATACTAGGAGATATTAGTAAGTTTGTTGGGTAGGTAATGGATCAGAACCTGTGATTAGCGCCATCTTTTTTTCTGTTAAATGATGCGCCTGTGAGATTTGCTATGATGTGCATTCTGCCCGCAAGAATGGAGCTTGCACTTCACTGGAAGAATAGAAAGGTGCCAAGGAGAGCACTTCTGAACATTTATAGAATGAGTGAGATCATGGTGTATAGGCAGCAGTAGGTAACAAAGTTCTTGAATGTATGAATATCCTTTGATAATGGAAAGAGGTACATACATAAGAAATGCCATACTGGGTTAGACCAAGGTCCATCAAGCCCAGTAATCTGTTTCCATTACATATGTAATAGTGTTTTTATGAGGGGGGTTAAGAAGTGGTGTTTGAATTATTTATGGGTATTGAGCTGGATGGATGGATGGGCCGGGGAGGGGGCTTCTATTCTCGCTTGGAAACATTGGTCAGTAATGGAGGTAGGAGTATAAGAATAAGGGATAATGCTGTATCTACTACTATGGGAATTCAATTGTTATATAATGTTTCTAGGGTTGAGGGGGTAAAATGTAAAAATGCTTGTGAAATAAACAGTAACTTTAAAAAAAAAATACTTTGACCCACTAACTCCTTGCCTATCTCAAACTGTCCCCATTATGGAATTCCAAAAAAAGAAAAAAACACGCTTGTGTGTTGCTCTGCTTCCAATCCAGGGGAATAGACCAGTAAAGCAACACTGAGCTGTATTGTCCCCCTACTCATCGGGAGTGTAATTTTAGTTCTCCAGGAACAACAGGAAGTCAGCCCCCACATATGGGTGATGTCGACATCGACGGAGCCTTCGGGGAAGTATCCCTCCCAGCTTTCAAAGAAAGCCTTTGGGAGATGCCACCATGCATGTATGGTCCCCTTCCCACCCAAGAGTGCCATCTTGCTCGGTCTCCTTTTTTCCGCGGAGGCCTTCAGACACTCGTCTGACTTGTCCCCGAAAAAAGTTGATATTTCTCTTTGAGTTTCATACTCGCCTCCGTATCGCACAGGTACTCTTCCCGCCACCCGACTTCGCTGCCTCGGCGTCGAGTTTGGGTCTATTTTTGTAGTTTTTCATTCTTTAATTTTCTGGCATCTTCACAGCTTTTTTTTTCCAAACTGGCAGCCTGGCGAGTCTTGGACCTCGCAGGGGTACTTTTTTCCCCCATGGCTACCAATGGCTTTAAGAAGTGTGATCGGTGCTCAAAAATTATGTCTTTGACCGACACACATGACTGCTGTCTCCACTGCCTTGGGCCAGACCAGGACACGGCAGCATGAGGTCTTTATCAGAGGATATCCAGCAAGGCCCTCAAGAGCCACCAGAAGCAGCACGATAAGTTTTTCCCCGAGTGCTCGGTGCCTCCGAAGGCCAGGGCCTCGTCTGAAGCCTTGACACCACGGGCGGACCTTCCAAGCCCGAGCCCCACCGTGGGTCTTCAGAAAGGTGGTCTCCCTCGAGGGAACCCAGGAAGAAGAAGCCCTCGAAGGCGGGCGGTGTCCTTGGATGGATCAGACTGGCTGGGTACTCCCAGGCCAGGTCCCGCAGTCCGAGGCATCGGAGAAGGAGCGGCCTGCAAAGGTCCCCTGGAAGGATCCAACCTCGGCCCAGCCTCGGTCCCCACACTCCATCCTCATAGAGGATTCCCCTTCAGGAGAGCTGGCACCAGGCCGTGTCCCTTGGTGCCCTCACCGAAGGCTGCGGAGCCTTCTGGCCTGGAGTCCAAAATGGCGGTCCTGGAGCACAGTTTGTGTGCCTTCATGGACCAGCAGCGGCGCTGTTGTCTGGTATGACCGGTTCATCCGCCCTGACCACCGGGCCCTTGACATCAGAGACGTCTCCGGAGGCTGAGTCAATCCTTGAAGTCCTTCGGCCTCGAGTCTATCCTCAGTCGAGATCTTGATCTGATTCCCGCTCAACGAGACTGCGATCATCCCCGCCAAGTGTGCTGGGCACCGGCCACGGAGCATCGGGAGCCCCGAGGCCCACGGAGCAGCCCTCCTACGATGGACTACTCCGAGTGGGAGATGGGGGATGAGGAGTCCCCCAACACCCGTCACCACCGCACATGTCCCATCACACCCTCCCATCTTGGAGCCTCGACGGCGGTCCCCACCGGAGAATACGGGTTTCTTTGATTTTGTCGTAGACCCTGGTATTCCCTACAGAATCGGAGGAGGACCCTCGAGCGGATGAGTTGGAAATATTCCAATGCAAGGCTCCTCTGAGGGAATCGCTCATGGTGCCCATCCCTCTCATCTTAGAACGGCTGATATCCTGGATATGGGAAACACCGGCGTCGGTGCCGGAGATGAGCAAACAGCTCAATTCGATGCATCGAGTCCGCCGGAGCCCGGGATTCCAGAAATCACAGCTGCCGCATAACTCTGTGGTGGTGGACTTGGCCATGCGTCGGCTGAAAAGCCAGAATACGCACTCCTCGGTGCCCCCCCCCCCCCCCAGCAGGGAGGCCTGCACCTTGGATGCCCTCAGCAGAAAGTGTTACCAGGACTCGATGTTCATCGGCCACATGCAGGCCTACCAGCAGTACATGGACATGTACCTGAGAGACCTGGCGAAGGAACTCGCTGGGTTCTCAGCTGGTCTCTCCGAGGAACCCCTGCAGTGGTTCAGGAACCTGGCCAAGACAGTGTGAGTGCTCCAAGTTCATGTCTCGGGCGACCTATGATGGGTTCGAGTCGGCAGCTTGAGTAGTGGTGACTGGCATCGGTGCATGGCACCAAGCTTGGCTACAGTCGTCTGACCTCGAGCAGTGGGTTCAGGACAAACTTGTTAATGTCCCATGCCAAGGAGAAAACCTCTTTGGCAAACCCATGACCGACAAGGCTGCCAAGCTGGAGACCGATTTCATGACGAGGACTGGGCTCTCAAAAACGTCCACTGCCCCTCCTGACAGAAGGGCTTGGGTAAAAAGTCCTTCTACCAGAGGAAAGGGGCTGCTTACAGAAACTACCCACCTTTTCAGACCTCCCCAGCTTCCCAACAGGGTCAGCATGCCAAGGGACATGGGCATGGCCCTTGTAAGCAGAAGGCTCCAAAACCCCAGGCACCGGCTCCAGCCCAGCCCGGGGGGAGTTTTTTGACTCCTTGAGCATATCAGCTTCAACGTCTCCAACTTGTTCAAAATACAGCTGCTCGTCTTATCACTCATTCCTCCCCCTTCGCCTACATCACTCCCTGTCTTCTCTCTCTCCATTGGCTCCCCAACAAATTCAGATTCATTTAAAAGTTCCTCATTACTACGCACAAGGCTCTCCACACCGGTACCCCACAGTATCTGGCTGACCTCATCCATCTCCAGTCTGCTCCTCATTTGCTTTGCTCTGCCCATGGCTACCGTCTTTTTCTTCCCTCACCATCTCAAGCACACTTCGAACTCACACGTAACTCCGCGTTTTTCTTTCGAAGTCCCGCTCTGTGGAATTCACTCACACACTCTCTCCGTACTGAACTTTCATTTCCTTGCTTTACTGCCCTACTCAAAACCCATCTTTACTGCCGGGCTTCGACCTCCCTGCCCCTGAAATCGTAACATGATGGTCGCAGTGCTATGCATTACCCTTCCTTTCCCCTTTACCCTCCCACCCCACCCACAATCAGCTCTGCCTCTCCGTCCAGCTCTGTCCCTTTCCTATACTCTTCCTGCTGCCTCACTATTACTTTCCTATTACCCAATGGCGTTCTTTTTCCTCCTTTGTTTTTCCAGCAGTCTCTATGATTATTATTGTATACCGCCCTGACACTCCGGTATGGGTGGTATATCAAGCGCTGCAAATAAATAAATAAAATAAATAGCCTATCTACCCCAAGGAAATCAGCAGCCCACAGGGGGACTTCTGGCCCACTATGCCCAGAAGTGGTTGACCATCACCATCGACTCCTGGGCACTTCAGGTGGTCAGGGAGGTTACCTCCTCCACCTAACATAAACACCTCCCCCTTATTTTCCTGGAGAGCCCCTCAGGTCTCCCCTCCATCATGACCACCTACTGAAGGAGTTGGCAGGTCTTCTCGAGGACAAAGTGGTGGAACCACTGCCCCGCCATCTCAAAGGAAAGGGGTTCTACTCCTAGTACTTCCCCATGCCAGAAAGAATAGGGGCCTAAGGCCCATCCTCGACCTGCGCATCCTCAACAAATTCCTGGTGAGGGAGAAGTTCAAGAATGCTCTCCTTTGGAACATTGCTGCTCTACTTCTAGCAGGGAGATTGGCAATGCTCCTTAGACCTCAAGGATGCCTATACCCACATCCTCAATCACCCCAACCACAGGCAGTACCTGTGGTTCATAGTGGGGGGGCAGGCACTATCAGTATAGGGTGCTCCCTTTTGGCTTGGCTTCTGCTTCAAGGGTCTTCACAAAATGCCTGGCAGTCGTGGCCGCTTTCCTCCGCCTCCAGGGGATCTTTGTCTTCCCCTACCTGGACGACTGGCTCAAAAAGGGAAGCTCAGCCTCAGAGGTGCAGCAGGCCACTGCATGCACCATCCAGGTTCTACAGCACTTGGGTTTTGTCCTAAACTACCCCAAGTCTCACCTCCTCCCGACACAATGTCTGGAGTTCATCAGGGCAAAGCTGGACACTCTCCAGTCAAAGACCTTCTTGCCCAGCGACCGAGCTAATCATCTAAGGACTCTGGCATGCGACATACAGTACCTCCCCTCTGTGCCTGCTTGGCTTCTTCTGTGCCTTCTCAGGCACATGGCCTCCATGGTCCACGTCATCCCAGATGCTCGCCTCCACATTAGGGCAGCACAGTAGTGTCTCTGGGACCAGTGGACTCAAACCACGAGGCGCCTCTGAGACAGAGTCTCTGTAACCCGCTAACTGGCAGACTCTGGTCTGGTGGCAGTCTCTCCAGTATCTCGAGACAGGCATGCCTTTTCAGGCCCCGAGCCCCTTATGAGTCCTCACCATGGACGCCTCCCTGCTCCGCACCCAGGGCAGCTGGTCACCAGGCAAGAGCACCCAGCAGATCAATCTCCTGGAGCTGTGGGAGATATACTTTAGCCCTGTGAGTGTTTTGCCACCACCAGCGTCACCAGCCAGTGCTGGTCCAGACAACCAGGTGGCAATGTTCTGTGTGAACAAACAGGGGGGCACGGGGGTCTCGTGCCCTCTGTTGGGAGGCAGTGGTCCTCTGCTCGTATGCAATCCAACAGGATATTCTTCTGCCGGCAATATACCTAATAGGCCAGAACAACCTGCTGGCTGACAGGCTGAGCAGAGTCCTCCAACCACTCAAGTGGCAGCTGGACCCCTGGGTGGCCGACTGGCTCTTGCAGATCTGGGGGAAACCAGTGATGGACCTGTTCGCGAGCCCCGATAACTTCCAGTTGCCCTGCTTCTGTTCCTGGCAGGCCCACCCCTCAAGAGTGGCAGCAGACACATTCCTCATCTCATGGTCGGAAGGCCTCATGTACGCCTTCCCTCCCATGCTACTGATTGCCAAAACCTTGTTCAGGACCACCTGTAACAGGGCTTTGCTCATCCTGATAGCCACTTCTTCTTTGATTAACGGTGGAGACCCCCATCCCGTTGGGGACCTCTCCGGGACTCCTGTCTCAGGAAGGGGGCTCTCTTCTGCACCCCAATCTGGAGTCCTTGTCGCTGACAGCGTGGCTGATGAAAGGGTGACCCTAGCCCCTTTCAGCCTCTAGGGTGAGGTAGAGGAGATCCTGCTGGCCTCTCACAAGGCCTCTATTAGAAAAGCTTATGCCCTCAAATGGCACAGGTTTTCAGCCTGGTGTGCCAAGCACGGGGCTGACCCATTCTGCCTGGTGAGTTTAGTGTAACAGCACTTTCTCCACCTCTCGTAATCTGGGCTCAAGTCTAACTCTGTCCAGGTGCACCTTAGTGCCCTAGCAGCACACCACCGCCCTGTAGATGGCAAGCCCCTCTCGGTCCAGCCATTGGTGACCTGCTTCCTTAGGGGTCTGCTTATCGAAGCCCCTGGTTCACCCTCCGGCAACCAAATGGGACCTCAGCGCGGAGTTGGGGCAGCTCACTCGTCCACCCTTCGAGCCTCTGGCTACTTGCCAGCTACGCTACCTCTCTTGGAAGGTGGCGTTCCTGTTTGTACCCGCCTACGCTCGCAGTGTTAGTGAGCTTAAAGCCTTAGTGGCAGAGGCACCTTATACTAGGTTCTACAAGAACGGAATGGTGCTCTGCATGCACCCTGAATTCCTTCAGAAGGTAGTATCTCAACCATGAAGTAGTACTCCCCATCTTCTTTCCAAGACCTCACGCCAATTGGGCGGTGACAGTCCTTCACACATTGGACTGTAAGAGGGCTTTGTCCTTCTATATCCAACACACTCAGTCACCACAAAACTACTCAGCTTTTCATCTCCTACGTCCCCAGTAGGTTGGGGGAGGCGGTGACCAAGCGTACGCTGTCCACCTGGATTGCAGACTGTATCGCCCTTGCCTGTGAGTTGGCGGGGTTCTCGCTGGAAGGCCGTGTCATGGTGCACTGTCAGGGCCATGGCAACCTCTGTGGCAAACTTGCACTCTGTCCCGACGGTGGACATCTGCCGGGCCGCCACTTGTTCTTCAGTCCATACCTTCATAGCCCATTACTGCCTGGAAAGAGAGTCCCGACAGGACAGTGCCTTCGGCCAGGCTGTGCTCCGTAACCTTTTCAGTGTTTAGGCAACTCCTACCCTCTGACCCTTCTGTGTTCAGGCTACCGGAGTGCTGGTTTTCATCGGACACAGGGATCCTATTGTGATCTGTGGATACGGACTTAATTACTTCTACGTGCAGCTTCCTGTGAGGGAGACTGTGCTTTTTTGCTATGGGCTTTCGGTAGCCTGTAGCTGAGAAGTCCCATATGTGAGGACTGACTTCCTGCTTTTTTCTAGAGAAAGCATAGTTACTCACCTGTAACAGGTGTTCTCCGGGGACAGCAGGAATCAGTCCTCACAACCATCCCTCCTCCCCTTGGAGTTGCTTCTTTACTATCTTTTATTTTTGCCATCTTTTAGCTATGTCATCTGACTGAGCAAGATGGCACCCTTGGTTAGGAAGGGGGGCCACACATGCGTGCTGGTATCTCCCAAAGGCTTTCTTTGAAAGCTGGGGGGGATGCTTCCGTGAGGGCTCAGTCAGTGCCAAAGTCACCCATCTGTGAGGACTGATTCCAGCTGTCCCCGGAGAACACCCGCTACCGGTGAATAACTACACTAACTAGCTGCTTAACTTGTGCAGTAGGTATGCACATGAGTTAATCCATGGAAAGTACATACACACAGCTACATCTGCCACTAACCATACAAGCATGTCTTTCCCTTTTTTATGTGCATATTTCATAAAGTGTGCATGTTGACACTAACCCCTCTTTATCCTTAGCCCCAGGAACACTTTCATGTAGGTTGAATAAACTTAGGGGGTCATTTTAGAACATGAATAAGGGATGTTTATGTGCTGCGGGGATGTGTATATGCCGAAAACGTCCCAGACTGTATACCAAAACATTGCTTACATGCACGTCCATGGTGCTAGCAGGGGGAGCTAAGAACGTGGGCAGGAGAGGATAGAACAAGGGCGTGGTCAGCCTCAGAGACATAGAAAGTACTGTATATTCAAGAAAGGCGTGTGTTCCGGAAGCATCCATGTTATTCCTGCTGAAATGTGGTATAAGGCTAGGACTTAGAAATTATTCTGCTGTGCTCTGCAATGCATCCCATATAGAAGAATGGTTGTGCAAATTTGTTTTGAATTGGTGTCACAGCAGTCTGGAAAAATACAAGATGCAGTCTTAAGGTACAGGGAGCAGAAGTGAGGGAATGTTGTAAGGTAAAGAAATATTTCAAAACAACCTTGCAGAAATATTAAGAAGAGCAATAGTGTTTGTTCAGGCTACGCACCTATGTGCTGTTTGTGCCAAAGGAGACAATCTATGGGACCCTAACAAGTCCTATGTTCAGAAAAATGGGACTGTTGATGCAGGGATAGTATGGACATGAGCAGGGAAAGGATACTTTTTGAGGTGAGAAACGGAGATCATATTTGTAGCCCTGGTACCTCATGCGAGTATGTAATGCCACAGCTGTTATGTATCGGTGCAGGGCATTTTTTTGACAGAATCATGATGTCACAGAAAGTGAAAGAGAGAGAGTGTGTGTGTGTGTGGTCTGATGGGTGCACAGGGGGGATCTAGTGTGTCCATCTGCATTTCAGAGAGGACATGACACCTTGGCCAGTACCTGTACCATATGGATGACCATAATGTCACCAGGTGCCAGTGTGATTAAGCAGTTAAACTGAGAGAAGGTTCACCATAGACAAATGTCAAAACATATCCCCGTCAATAATAAGGGACCCTCAGAATAAGGGCACTCAATAGTGCAAGCAGCACTAATACATGCCCATGATGCACAGTTTGCTGTTGAGTATGTATTAGTGCTGTTTGCACAGCTGAATGCCCTTATTCTGAGGGACCCTATTAATGACGGTGATATGTTTTGACATGTAGCCATCGTTACCATGCAGATTCCATCTGAAGTATTTTACATAGGGTACTCTATGTACAGCAGATATTGTTGACAGAATAATAGGGCAGCCATACATCTGTGGTGTCCGACACTGGGAGACACGACTGATGTAGTGCCAAAATTCCCCGGATTGTCCCATGCGGCCCACATCCCTACCTAGGCCAGGATCAATGAGAGCTGTGAAAGTGGTGTGATATATCTGGCTCTGGATACTTAGTGAGATAGCACAGGGATCTCCCCTCTCATGTCCACACAGCCCTAACCAGGGACGCAGTGCCACAAAGCTGGCTGTGGGAAGGCAGACAGGGTCGCCCCACTGATAGCGGATGTATACAGATTGACATATGTCAAATAGGATAGGCATAGCTGCTGTAAAAAAAAAAAAAAGACAGTACCCAGATAGGTGGGTCTTAGATGCCATAGCAAGAAGGCCCCTAGACAGGTGTAAGCAGCGCTGCACAGACACATGTAACAGATGGTCCCTGCTCAGCAGCACCTACAATCTAGTTGGGATAGACAACACAGCAGCTGTGAACAGGATATGTCCAGGGGGAATGGACAGGAAACACAAGGAAGCTTACGCAGATCTGATCCAACAGCTGCACTGATGAGGTGGGTGCTCAGCCCAGATGTGAGAGGGACCAGGGACAAAGCATGACTTACCAACTTAGGTAGTTTGTTCCAGGAATATGGAGCAGCAATTTGAGAACAGCAATGTCCAAATATGCCAGTAGAAGTGAAGGACATAGATAGAGGCAATCTTGACAGAAGAGCAGTGTTCACAGGAAGGGGTTTAGGGAGAGATACGAGGGGAATGGTAGTACAGAGCAGCAGAATGAGTGCACATATAGGCCAGAGGCACAAAAAGAGCAGACATGTTGCTCAACAATAGTATGCATCCTTTGGGGACCCTGCATCCTCTGGAGTTTTTATGGACCTGTTGAGAATCCATCACTAGCTATTTAGCGTGTGTTTGTAGAGATGACCAGGGCAGGAATCACTGGGGCTGCTTCCTAATGCCACATACCATGTGATGCAAGATATGTCCTGACATACCATGTTCACATTTACATTCTAGTATACCTTACTAGAGTGCACTGGGCTTACCTAGTGCTTTTCAGGGCATGAGGGGGACTGATCTAGGTTGCAGCAGCTGTCAGTTTTCATTGTTATTTATGTCTACTGTGCATCAACACACCGCTGTCTGAGATGGGCAGCCTAGGAGATGCATGTTTTACCCAAGGGGCGTGGCGTCAGCGGGTATATCGTGGGAACGGGCAGAATCGGAAACGTGTAACGTTTCAGAATACAGTGGGCGCAGGAACGTCCAAAATGTTTTCCTACATCTGAGGCATGGGGGCAGCTGGTTAGCACCTGCACGCACCCCGCAAAACACATCTGTCTCCCAGATTCCGGCCCCATGGGCACATGCAGACCCGCGGAAGCGGAATGAGATGCAAAGAGAGCCCATTTCCGATTTAGACATATCCGCAGGCCGGGCATGTACATTATGCAATTGCATTCTATATGTGAAATTGGGAATTCATGTCCATACTATGGGCCTGCCCAAAACACTCCCTCTTACTGCCCTCACTACCCTTCCAGGGAATGTTAATGAGACATCCTGACAATGGTTAATGTTAATGGTAATCCTGACATCTAAGAAACTCCTAAGATGGCATTTGTATGCGTATGGAAATCTATATATGTACACGCTGCTTTATAGATGTGAGAATACTTCTAAAATATCCCCCAAAATCTATTGGTGAAGATGTTTGTTAAGATCCATATATGGCTATATAATAAAGAAATGGACAAAGAGGATGCACAGAGATCTAGGTTTGTTCCATAACCATGAAAGTCGCTAGTACCATCATTGTTCTTGATAAATGACTCCCCCAGGGTAGCTCATTGAATACATCAGCCAATGTCATGACATATGGAGTAGGTCAGCAAAAAGCTAAAGTAAAATTATTTGTCCCATAAACTAAGAGGCCCTAATGTTCTTTGTACTTCTAGATGAGATATTTTAGTATCTAATGCAAAAGCGTCCCCCAGAATTAAAGTTTCCAAGGCTACTATAGGAAAATCATTAAATATATTGAAGTCGATGTCCAGCGGTGGAAGTAAGCTTATTGTTTAAAATGCCAGCCATGATTTTTAAAGAAATATGCATAGATGGCACTGCTGGATATATGTCCAAAGCGTGACTGCTGCGAGCCAGATGTAAAGTGACAGTATTCTGCTACTATATGTATAGCCATGCAGTATAATTTCGGCTTACACAAGAAAATGCGTTCAAGTATAACTGGATGCTTACTTTATCTTCAAAAATTATAACAAAGAATATATCTGCTAATTTGAACTATTGAGGTCTCAGACTTATTGTAGCTCTGCCATAAGGACTAGTCGTCCGTTATCGTGGCAGCGAGCCCTTTTGCATCAACGACCTCGTGAGTGTGAGTGGGTAAACAAGCACAGCCCTACAGACCCAAATCAATTATTTAAAATTCCAAAACTCGTGTTCTTATCTGTGCTAAAAAACAGCCCACTCTCATGGATTTGAGTATTGATCCCGACGCCTCCCTTTGGTACCAGTCTAGCGTTTCACAACGCTAACTTTCATCAGGGGATCTGTCCACTACTCCGATCCAACTCTGCAGTTCCTTTTAAAACTCCATAGCTGCCCACGTTTCACCAAGAAAACCTCTGAATCAATGAAATGGTAACACGAAACGCCGCGCCATTTCATTGATTCGGAGGTTTTCTTGGTGAAACGTGGGCAGCTATGGAGTTTTAAAAGGAACTGCAGAGTTGGATCGGAGTAGTGGACAGATCCCCTGATGAAAGTTAGTGTTGTGAAACGCTAGACTGGTACCAAAGGGAGGCGTCGGGATCAATACTCAAATCCATGAGAGTGGGCTGTTTTTTAGCACAGATAAGAACACGAGTTTTGGAATTTTAAATAATTGATTTGGGTCTGTAGGGCTGTGCTTGTTTACCCACTCACACTCACGAGGTCGTTGATGCAAAAGGGCTCGCTGCCACGATAACGGACGACTAGTCCTTATGGCAGAGCTACAATAAGTCTGAGACCTCAATAGTTCAAATTAGCAGATATATTCTTTGTTATAATTTTTGAAGATAAAGTAAGCATCCAGTTATACTTGAACGCATTTTCTTGTGTAAGCCGTGATTAAGACGTTCAGTAATTCGACCAAAGAGGAAGTGTGACTACATGCAGTATAATTTAGCAAGATCTAATGCCACTCGAGCATTATCCAGATAGTGTCAATGTGGTTAGAAAGAATAGCAAGTTTAATATTTCTGTTGTATGTGTTTTTAAATCATTAATGGCCCCCTGTGCATAATCCATGCTGATCAGGATGAATGAGAGCTATGGATGCAAATAGCAAGCAAAGCCTGCTACAGCACATGCCTGACCAGACCCAACACCTTGGGCCCATGGAAATGCCAATGGCCAGAGGTATGGGAATGGATGCTGGACAAGGCACCACAACACCCACATACCTGTCCACTAGGTGTGATGTCCACCAACCATGATCAGAGTGTGATGCCGTCAATGTGGGTTATAGTTACCGGTAGCCATGCATATCACATAGTGGATGTGTAGCACACTGGAAAAGGCACTACCTGGGAACCTAACAAGTAGGGTTTCATGACCCACCATCACCCAGTGTGGCAATGTAACATCCACACCACCACACCATGCTGAATATGAGGCACACGTGTCTGTCCAGTGAAGTGCACCACATGCAGCAAACACACCATGCTGGTCATAACAATTCCAGGGAAACATCTGAACAGCACAGTCAAGGGCAAGCAAATGTGGCCAGGAGAGCCATTGGCCATCAAGCAAGACAGGAGTCACTGAATGGGTCACAGTGCCACCAGTGTACCAAAGCCTGTGGGAGCCCTAGGGTGCACACACCCTGAGCACTGGCACCAATCCCAGTACCCTTGCACGGATGTCTGTCTGGGCAGATGGGGGTCAGTCAAGGACTTGTGTAGGTTGCAGAGTCCAGTCACTCTGTGCAACCAACACCCTGGCAAGATCAGTTTTGGATGGATCTCCAGGGCAAGCGCCTATTTTTATGGTGGGGAATATGTGGCCAAACAGACCCAGATGGGAGGAGGGGGTGACATAGAAACATAGAAATATGACGACAGAAAAAGACCACATGGCCTATCTAGTCTGTCCTTCCATAACAACTACAACAGTTCCCTTTTTACCTTTAGAGATCCTCTGTGTTTGTCCCATGCTTTTTTGAATTCAGTTACTGTCCTCATCTCTACCACCTCCACTGGGAGACTATTCCACGGATCCACTACTTTTTCCGTAAAGAAATATTTCCGCATATCACTCCTGAATCTATCTCCCTTCACCCTCATCCCATGTCCCCTCGTAGCAGAACTTGCTTTCAATTGAAAGAGGCTCTCTCCCTGAACATTTATGCCACGGAGGTATTTAAACATCTCAATCATATCACCTCTATCCCACCTTTCCTCTAAGGTGTACATATTAAGATCCTTCAGTCTGTCCTCATATGCTTTATAATGAAGCCCACTAATCATTTTAGTAGCCACCCTCTGCACTGACTCCATCCTGTTCACATCCTTTTGAAGGTGCGGTCTCCAGAATTGCACACTATACTCCAAATGAGGTCGCACCAAAGACTTATACAGAGGCATTATCACCTCCTTTTTTCTGCTAGCCATTCCTCTCCGTATGCACCCAAGCATCCTTCTAGCTTTTGGCGTCACCTTTTCTACCTGTTTAGCTACTTTAAGATCATCAGACACAACCACGCCTAGGTCCCGCTCTACTTTAGTGGACAAAAGTACTTCACCCCCTATACTATATTGCTCCCTTGGATTGCTGCAGCCCAAATCCATGACCTTACATTTTTTAACATTAAATCCCAGCTGCCAAATTCTAGACCATTCTTCAAGCTTAGCTAGATCCCTCCTCATGTTATCTACCCCTTCCTGGGTATCTAGTCTATTGCAGATTTTGGTATCATCCGCAAAGAGGCAAACCTTACCTGAAAGCCCTTCCGCTATATCACTAACAAAGATGTTAAAAAGAATCGGACCAAGGACAGATACCTGGGGCACACCACTGATAACATCCTTCTCCTCAGAGTGAGCTCCATTTACTGACAAATGTAGCAGTGGTCCCAGCAGGGACAGGTACCCCAAGCTTGCAGTTATGATAGCAGATGCCCCCAGCAGTGACCACCAGAGGTGGCACAGAGAAGTAATGGCCAGCAGACCAATGCCACACACTGGCTGGATAGTGTGTGCCAGCCACAGACAAATCCATGTGCAAGTACCGCAGAATAGTGTGTCCCCTACACCCACCCAACACTAGACCTATGAGGGAGAGCTACCCTGTGTCCCACCCATTCCCAACCACCCATGCCCACTTACATGCCACAATGTCACACAGACCATCCTGGAATGTGACCGACACCCACCCCACACATCCCTGCCCAAACCCATACCGCCTGTGCACCCCCATGGGCCCAACTCCCACCCACCAATCATGCTCACCCATGACCCTGGTGCTACATGACCCCCCTGTGGCCCTTTCCCCATGCCTGCTCCCTGCCCCCCCTCCCCAAGGGCACCTGCACCTCTACCTCTGTCACCACAGTCACAGGTGTGCACTGTGGTGTGTCCTCAGACCTAGAGGTGTCACAGCTTGTGCTCACCTGACTCAATGATACCCTCATGGAATGGAGGGAACATCATCTGGGGGCTACTGCCTGGTGGAACTGTTCCAAGGAGAGAAAGTGGTTGTGTGGTTGCAGGGCCAATGGCAGCATGGGTACATGCAGAGACCCGCATTCTGACACCACTGGAGTCTGGGTGTGGAGGCACAGGTGCACATGCCACTGTGGGAGCTGCTACACCACGCCCATTCCCATGCCCAATCCCCATGGGAGGCACACTGGATTGTGCATGGTACAGAGTAGGGACAGGCCACCCAGGGACACAATGCAGCTCCAAGAGGATCTCCACCATGGTAGCCTATAGGCTGCTGGTAGCCACGGTCAGCTGCTCTGTGGCCACAACATGCCTCTCCTGCAATGTCATAGACTGGCACAGCCATGCCTGCTGGGCAGTGTTGTGAGCAAGCAGATGCTCAGCACAATGACACAGGTGTCACTATTCCCCCCCTGCAAGTGTGCCCCTCCAGGTCATCGCTGTCAACAGGCTGCTGTGGTGGAGGTAATGGAGAGGGGGGCCTGGAGCTCTAGATCATCCGGGCCAGGACCAGCAGATGGCTGCTGCAGTGCTGTGACACCAGTGGGGAACAGCAGTGGTGCATCAGGCTGGGCATCCTCCCTTTATCCTGTGGTATCCTCTCTGGACACTGTTGACAGAGCAGCTCCACTACCTGCAGTGGAGCAGAGGCACCTCTGAAGACACAGACGACATCGAGAGGTCAGACCACTTCAACCGCCACTGCAGACAACACTGGGGTGGCTGGGTGGCAGCCATGCAGATGGGTCAGTAGGCTGTACAGGCACAGAGGAGCTGCTGTCACAGTTGGGCATACACCCTGACACCAGTTGTGGTCCTAGATGGCCATAGAAGCATGTGCATGGACACCCACCCCAGTGCCGATGTATCAATGCCATTTATCACCGGAATGCGACATAAAGGATGTCAAGCAGATGTGACATCCATTGCGGTCCCACTACCACCAGCTGGCAGGCATGCTGCCAATGCCTCCGACACACAGGCCACAAATAGATCAGGTGCACGCAATGTGCATGCATCAGACAGAGGCAACACGGATGAGACATCATGTCAGCCAGTAGTGGTGGCAGCTGTGTGCACATGTATTCATGCACACTCCATTCATTAATTTTATAGGTGTCTAGCATATCTCCCCATCAGTCATCTCCTCCCCAAGCTGGAGCCCTAACCCACTAAGCCCTTCCTTGAAGGGGCAATCCTTCCATCCCCTTTATTATTTTCATTGCTCTTCTCTGTACCTTTTCCAATTCTGCCATATCCTTTCTAAAGATATGATGACCAGACTTGCGCACAATATCCTTGGTGTGGTTGCACCATGGAGCGACACAGTGGCACCATAATATCCTTCATTTTGTTCCCCATTCCTTTCTTTATGATTCCTAGCATTCTATTTGCTTTCCCGGCTGTCGCTGCACACCGGGCAGAGTGTTTCATCGCATCATCCATGACAATGTCCAGATCCCCTTTCTGGGCGGTGACTCACAATGTGTAACCTTGCATCATGTAACTGCTCTTCCCTAAATGTATAACCCTGCACTTCTCCACACTAAACTTCATTTTCCATCTGGATGCCCAGTCTCCCAATCTATCAAAGTCATGGACTGCTTCTTCCACCGGGATTTTGCTGAAGAGGGAGACCACATCAAAATGGACCATGATGTCCATGTTGCTAACAATTTCAATGAAGTGAATACAGTCTCTAGCATTTGAGGCAGTGTCATCTGTTGAAGCTCTCAGTTTCCGGGCCAGGTAACATGCCAGGGATTGGGTTGGGGAGTTACTTGGACTAATGATAGGTCATAGTGGGATGTGCAGTTTATCTTGGGTAGGCCATAGAACAGTGGCTCTCAACCCAGTCCTTGCCAAACAGGTGTGCCCCACGGCACCCAACCCCATCCCTGTTGCACCTACAGGGCCCAGACCACTAGCCAGCACTGGCATAGCTCATGCCATTTAGTGGCACAGCTGCCCCTGTTTACCTGACAGATGGTGGGGCTCCCTCAGTACGACTGGAAGGGGATGTGGGGCTGCAGGTGGACCTTCAGTAGCAATCGCAGGCCCCTGAACTAGCCCCTCAGGCCCTGCACCTCACCCCTGAGACCCCCCACATGGCGTGAAAGGTGAGACAGGGGCCTGCACATCCGGGCAGGGCCATGTGCAAGCACATACTCCAGGCGATCCATGGCTGACATATCTGACACGTCTTCAGGGACCCCACCTGCCTCTTGGACCACTCAGACCCCACATCATATATGGGTGGGGTTCGTGAACCACCCACATGGACATACCGCTCCCACATGTGCCCAGCCACAGGCACCTCTGCCACATCCCCACCCTCATCACTGTCGTGGCCAGGCACCGCCACAGCTTCCTGGCATCCCCAGCTTCCATAACCTTGGCCCCCTATTGCCTTTTCCCCATCTGCATTCCCCCTCCAGCCACACTGTAACTTGCGACCCCTCCCCTGCATTTGGAGCCCTTATCTACTCTGCACACCCACCCTCCTCCCACATGCCCCTCCTGCTTGCAGTCTGTCCCTTCACCCTCACTCCCACCCTCCAGCCACTCTTGACACTCACCCTCCCCATATGCTCCCCCTGCATGCACTCCATCCCCTCATCCTCTCTCCCATCCTCCAGCCACTCTCGACACGCATCCTCCCCTATGTGCTCACCAGCCACCCCCTCGCCGCTCCTGCTTGTCCCCTCACCCTGTGTCACTGTGACCTCCTCCACACTACTCCACGGGGCCTCCTCTCCCACCCTCCCTGGCATGCCACACTCCCCCTCAACACTGCCGTGCCACCAAGGGTTGGAGAATGAGTGTTCAGAGGTCGCCCCCTGTCTCTGCATCACCGCGCCTGCCACCAGTGGGCCCTAGCTCTTGCCCTGCTGCCCATTGTCTCCCATGTGTGGGACACGGGCTTCCCTGCCCGCTGCCATCAACCCTTCCCCATTTGGGGGAGGTGGAGGGGAAAATACGGCCTCCACTGCCTGGCCCTCCTTGTCCTCATCTTCTGCTGATAGTGTGGAGCTAGGCAAGAGGATGAGGCTTGGCAGTGCACTGCTGCTGCTGCTCCTCCTCCTGGAGATGATCATGCTGCTGCTCCCTCTGGGGCTGGGGGGCATGTCTTCCCCAGTGTCATCCTCAGTGTCGGGGATGGAGCCATCTAGTGACAGGGTGGGGTGTCATCCTCCTGCTGTGCTGCCTCTGTGGGGAATAGAGGTTATAGTTAGCTGTATGGCTGTGGTTTCTCTGCCGTGTGTCTGACAGGTCATCCATAGGTGGCAGGTTTCCTGGTGTGCCAGTGGCACAGGGTGCTGTCATTCAGGACCCATGCATGGGCCTCATTATGTATCTGGTTCCTGTGTCAACCTCCGAACAGTGCTCCTGTCACTGCCACTGTGGCAGTGCAGGCAGGCTTCTTTGTGTTGCTTTATCATGATCAGTAACCATTGTGCTGTGTGGGACATCATGGTGGCTGTGCCACATATGTCCCCGCCCTGCTCTATCTATCGCAGCCGGGGGCAGGGCCACATTCAGGTTGTTAGGCCCATCCCAGCTCTGCAGGGGGAGCTGGCAAGGCCAGGACTGTGTGTTGTGGTACCATGGGGGTGAGCATGATGTTTCTGTGGTGTCCATGTCATAACAGTGTGTGCTGTTACATGTGGTGCTCTCCTTCTGTGTTGGGGGGCCTGTTGGCATGCTGCTCAGACTGGGTATCTGCATGGCTACTCACCCTGCTCCTCCTGCACCTGCTGGTGGATGTACCTTATCAGCCATGGGCGCGTGCGGTGGATTGAGCAGAACCGCACACAGTATGCCTCTGTTTCACGCAAGATCCGAAAACGCCTGTGGAGAAGAGATACACTTTGTCATTCCTCCATGCCAGGGCATTGGCCTGCCTACTCACTGAGTGGGTGCTGCTGGCACTGTGTACATTCGCATCAAGTGCTCTGTCTCCATTTGCTATCAGTGGGGCCTCACCCTGCAATGCCTTGGGGGGAGGGTCACCTGCTGACCATTGCATTTGGTGTACATGCACAGGGTCCAATGCGCTCACTTCCTAGGGCCTGGGAGCCCTCTCAGCTGTGGCCTGATGGTTCTGTGCCAGGCCCCCGGTGCTCAGGGTGCTAGGTTTTCTTCCCACCGGGGGGCCTGTTCTACATTTTGCACCCGTACCATTCACACTGTGCCTCCCCTCTAACTTGCTGTGCTGTCACTTCCTAGGGCCTGGGAGCCTGATGGTTCTATGCTAGGCCCCCCCGTGCTCAAGTTGCTAGGTTTTCTTACCATCGAGGGGGCCTGTACTACTTCATTTTGCACCCATACCCTTCACACTATGCCTCCCCTCTGTCTTTCTCTGCTCTCACTTCCTAGGACCTCAGAGTCCTTTCAGCTGTGGACAGGTGGTTCTTTGCCTGGCCTCTGGTGCTCAGGGTGCTGTGTTCACTTCCTGCCTGGGGCCCCATAATACTTCATTTTTTTTTAGGCTCCTCAGAATGCATCCATGCAACCTGGGGCTGTGGTTGACATTCTGGGACTGCTCTCTGCTATGCGTGTCCCTTCTATCTGTCTCTGTGTCCCCCTGTGCCTTCACTGTGGGCCTGCTTGCATCCTGTTCTCTCTTGTTGCATGGGTCCCTGCTGTGGGGCTGCTCTGTCAGTTTTGTGCTTTGCTGTCGCTGTGCAACCTACATGCTTTCTGCCAGGGGCACGTCCTGGTTTTCCCTGCTCTTCCTCTCCACCTTTGTGCATGCCTGTCTCTGTGCCAGCTTGTCTGCTACTCCAGCCTGTCCACTTTTCTCTGCTTCCAGGTTTCTCTGTCTGTGTTGTAATGTACTTACTGGGCGAGTGTGGTCCTAATGTGTTCCCAGCCCCTGTGTGCTGCTATGTGGGCTGGCCACCTCTGCCATCTGAATCTGTTGATGAGGCAGTAGCTTCCTATAACGCTGCACTCTCCTCTGCTCTGGATGCTCTTGTTCCTCCCATGCCATGTCCTGTGAGGCATACTATACCCCAGCCCTGGCTGTCTTCCACTACCCGCTGCCTACATTTTTGTGCCCTTTCAGTTGAGCACGCTTGGCTCAAATCCCGCACTTTTGCAGACTTTCTGCACTTCAAATTCATGCTTGCCTCTTTCCATTTAGCCATAGCACTTGCCAAACAAGACTATTATGTCCATCTGACTAACTCTCTTGCTTCTGACCCTCGCCATCTCTTTACAACTCTCAACTCTCTCCTCAAGTTGCCTCCGCCTCTGACACCTCATTCTCTTATTTCCAAACCCTGGCTGACTATTTCCATGACAAAATCCACAAGATCACCCTCCAATTTCCAACAATGTCAGCTACTTCTCCTCCTTCCCTTCTTCACTCCCAACTTGAAATCTTTAAGAAGGAACCACACGCCACATTTATTTATTTATTTATGTATTTATCAGGTCTTTTATACCACCTCAACTTCTATTCAAGGCGGTTTACATCACAACAACAAGGTTACAATGAACAGGGACAATTAACTTGGAGAATTAAACATATAACATTTGAGAACTTGAGTATACCATTGTGCAATAATACTGTACAATGGGGTCAAGTTAGACCCTTAAGGGGTCATTCCGAGGCACGAATTGCAGGGAAGTTAGATAGGGGCGGGAAAAGGCGGATTGGGGGTGACATTAGGGCGGGTAGTGGGCGATCGTTGGCCCTGGGGCCGGTAGCTTGAACGGAGAACTTACTCCACCTCGGAGGTGGAATAAGTTCCCGGGGTTCTGAAAGGGCAGGAGAGGGCACAGGACATTCCCCATGGCCCAGCTTTGGCCTTGGGAGGCCAGATCGGGGGTCGGACTGCGGGGAAAGCACTTTTGGAGCCGGCAGCCAGGGATCACGGCTTTTCAATGGAACTGTGGTGCCATGGCAACTGGATGTCATGGCGCCGCAGCTCCTTTGAAAAGCCCTGACTGAGCTAGCCAGGCAAGGCCTGTATGTGCAGGCCGACCTGAATCGGGATCCCGGCCTGCACATACAGGCCTGGACGCGATTCTGATCCTGCGGAGCTGGACATGCCCCACGGGATCAGAATCCCAGCTAACTCTATGCATCCAGTTCTGAGCGGGTGCAGAGAGCCGGGACGTCTGGGTCTGAATCGGGTCCTTAGAATTTGCATTGTGAGAGGCACATACTAGAGTCTTAATAGGTGGCTAGGGAGCTCAGATAGGTGCGGAGGTGGGGACAGGTGAGAGTATAGTCAGACTAGAAGGTATTAGTCAGGTAATATTGGCATATTGTTCTTCCTCTGATATTACCACCCATCTCCTAAGTCCCATCTCCTCCACTGTTAGAGAAAGTTAGAGAAGGTTTCTCCTGTTGCTGATACTCCTAATCAATTTCTCTACCAGTTTGGGTTGCTCATTTCAATAATCCATGATACAAGGAACCTACTTGCTAACTTTTACATTGGCCATTTACCAATAGTGCCTTTACATCCCCCCCGAAGAAGGCATTTGCCGAAACGCGTAGGGGACTCAATAAAGGCACATGTGATCATCCACCTCTCTTGCCTCTTTGTGTTCCTATTGGACTGCTCTCCTTGTGCCTAACTCTCTTCTTATCTCTCCCATCACTCTTTCAGTGTTCGTTCTGGTGGATTCTCCTCTGCTGCTATCCCACACTCAGTTGGTGTACCCCAAGGATCTGTCTTGGGCCCACTCCTTTTCTCTTTCTATACCCAGTCCCTTGGTGTACTCATCTCTTCCCATGGCTTTCAGTACCATCTTTATGCTGTTGACTCCCAGATCTACCTCTCTACACCTGAAATCTCTCCGGCAATCCAGGCCCAGATCTCTGCCTGCCTTTGTGACATTGCTGCTTAGATGTTTCACCACCGCTTGAAATTGCACATGGTCAAAACTGAGCCTCTTATTTTTCTCCCTAAACTCTCCTCTCCCCTTCCTCCTTTCTCAGTCTCTGTGGATATCTCTCTACTCCCTGTCTCCTCTGCTCACAATCTCGGGGGTCGTCTTTGACTCCTCTCTCCTTCTCCACACACATCCATCTGATAGCTAAAATCTGCTATTTCTTTCTCTATAACATCAA
The DNA here is from genome assembly GCA_033557465.1 of Ichthyophis bannanicus. Lineage (NCBI taxonomy): Eukaryota > Metazoa > Chordata > Amphibia > Gymnophiona > Ichthyophiidae > Ichthyophis > Ichthyophis bannanicus. Next base: position 657,383,290 of record CM066036.1, read on the forward strand.
CAAAATCCGTCCATTGCTTTCTGAACACACTATTAAGACACTTATCCACTCTTTAGTCACCCCCTGTCTTGACTATTGTAACCTATTCTTTGCTGATCTCCCTAAGAACATAAGATATGCCATACTGGGTCAGACCAAGGTCCATCAAGCCCAGTATCCTGTTTCCAACAGTGGCCAATCTAGGTCATACGTACCTAGCAGTATCCCCAAAAGACACAGGTTCCACAATGCTTGTATTGGGTCAAGCATTGATATCCTGGGTCCCTTTTTAATAATGGTTTATGGACCTTTCCTCCAGGAACTTGTCCAAACCTTTTTTAATCATCTATCTCCCCTTCAAACTGTTCAACACTCTGCTGTGCGGCTAATCTTCCGCCAGTCTCGTCATGCTGATATTACCCCTCTTCTCAAGTCACTTCATTGACTCCCTATCCGTTTCCGCATCCAGTTCAAACTTCTCCTGTTGACCTATAAGTGTATTCACTCTGCAGCTCCTCACTACCTTTTCTCGCCTCTCTCTCCCTACACTCCTCCTCAAGAACTCCACTCTTCTGGCAAATTGCTTCTATCTGTGCCCTTCTCTTCTATTGTTAATTCCAGACTTTGCTCTTTTCACCTTGCTGCTCCTTATGCCTGGAACAAATTACCTGAGTCTATACGTCAGGCACCTTCTCAAGCCCTTTTTAAATTCATTCTGAAAACTCACCTCTTCGCTGCTGCTTTCAGATCTTTACTCGCCTGGTCTCCTTTGTGTTTCTTTACCATTCCCCCTAGATGTATCCCATGTCTACAGCTATTGTGTTGTCTGTCTTGACTAGATTGTAAGCTCTGAGCAGGGACTGGCTTTTACATGTGTCTGTGCAGCGCTGCGTACATCTTGTAGCGCTATACAACTGCCCAGCAGTATTAATAGCCATGCTTCAAGTATATTAGCAATTATGGATGTCGCACTTGCTATAAGTAGGGCCACAGTCCATCACTGAAACCACCTACAGGCAGGGCTGGAGAAAGGGTGCCTTCAGCCTTGTACACCCATCCCCCCATAGATTCTGATAATTAAACTCAACAATTATGATAATCCCGACACTACTGCTCCCACAACAATCCTGTAAAAATGCATAATTGGGCATTATAACTTTTAAATGTTAATCTTTGCTTTATATGTCTGTGTGCACACACTCTCCTTGCTGATGGTTCTTTGATCCTCTTTCTGTGTCTGTCTCCCTCTCCCTTTCCCTTGTATTCTCTTCCCCCTACCTGGCTGTGTCTGCCTCTACAGTTAATGTTAGTTTAAAAAAAATGACAACAATGCTCCAAGTCTTGGGATAAGTGTGTGATTTGAAGAGGAGCTGGGGGACGCCTTGCCAGGGCAGCCAGATAAGCTGGAGACTTCAGACAGTGTTTGGGGTGTTCTCACAGAGGTCATGCAGAAAATAGTTTTCATTAACAAATCAAGGTAGGCTTGATTATGAGATCCTAATTTCAGCGCATGTATAATCTTAGTCCCATAGCTTTAGACAGTCCTCTAAGCATCTTTTGTTGGACCTTTACTTTATAGAAACCAGCTAATATAAAGCTAGCTCTTTCAAGGTCTTTTTTATTTTATTTTAATAATTCTACTATTTTAAGTCCTTATACAAAGCAAACGCAATACTGAAAACTGACATGTTATGTTTCGAACTAGTCACAGTTCTACATCACGGTAAAGGCGTCTTCCATTAAAACATCCTTTTGAGATGGCCAATTCCAGTTGCTTACAAGGGCGATCCAGCTGTCTCTTGCTTAACTCCCAAAATGGCTGCAGTGTCTTTTTCAATACTGCCCACCCTTGAGACTTTCCAAAAAATTAAAAAGACTGAACCCCTTTTCCACTGTCAAAAATAATTAAATCAATGTATACCAGTCCACTTGCTGGTTCAAACCAGCTGGATGAATAGTCCCCAAACTGAATATCCAAAATTGTTCCTTGTAATTCATTTGGGCCTCACAATCACCTCTTCTCCAAAAAATTTGGAATGTGATCAATATTCGCCAGTGCAGCTGTGAAAAGAAACCATATACAATATTCTATTATCAGTGTCAAATGTGTTTTAATATTCAGCCAAGAATGGTGTTCTTGTAGTCTCGCTTTCACCATTCTTCGAGTCCATCCTATATACACCGTTTTACAAGGGCACTCCAGTTCACAGACCACATGTGTGGTCAAACATGTAGTTTGACCCAAACTCTTGATTTGCTTGCCAGTTGAAGGACATCTCCATTCTTCCCCTTCAAGTCCTTTCACAAAAATCACATTTGCTACATTCAAAGTGACCCGATAGTGTCTCAACTTGTGTACTTTCAACTTCCCACATTACAGATTTACTTACAAAATTGCCTATATTCTTACCTCTTTAGTAAGCAACTATAGGCTGTACAAAATATTGATGTAATTTCAAAATTTGTCAGTGTTTGTAAATGAAGGGTGCCATCATCAGGACTTCAACTGAGAAAGGTAATGCATAAACCTTTTTCCAATAGGGATTCCAACTTGTCCATCAATGATAACTCATGCTAGGCATATAAGCCTCTCAAAAATGCTTTCTTAACTACTGAAAATGGACATCCCTGTATCATGTATTTTTTAAAGAAGACCCTGTGCCTGGATCATGAAGAGACAGAGCAAGAGGCCATAGTCGTGGAAAATAGAGACGACTGTAACAGAGTTTGCATCCAGTTGGTGGGGGCCTCAAACATACTCGCAATCCAAGAAGCAGCAGTTATGAATTTAACTTTTTTCTCTGTCTGAGGGACAGGAATAGGTTCTGAATTTGGGGATGTCATTTGTCCTGACAGTATCATATAGAGCTTTGACTTGCAGACAGCCTTACATGGCTTTTTTCACAAATTGTAGATTGCATGCTAGGCTGAATGCAATACCTAGGAATGGTAAGGAGGCCAGAGTCCTCGGCACCCTCGGGTGAAAATGCTACCAGGGCTCGATGCTGGGGTGCCAGGTACGATATGAATTGTACATAGGCATGTACCTCAAAGCCCTGACCCAGGAGTTTTCTGGGTTTTCAGCAGGGCTTACTTGGGGAACCCCTTCAATGGTTTCAATCCCTGACCACCGGGATTAAGGACTGCTCCAAGATCTTCTCCCTTGTGGCCTATGATGGATTCGAGTCAGTGCCTCGAGTAACAGCAGCAGGCACCGGGGCTCGATGCCAGGCCTGGCTGCAAACCTCAGACCTGAAGCAATGGGTCCAGAAAAAGCTGCTCGACATCCCCTGCACTGGGGAGAACCTATTTGTCAAGCTCATGGCCAACAAGGCAGCCAATATAGAGGCTGATATGGTGACTCGGTAGAGGCTCTCCAAGAATACCTCATCCCTTCCCCAAAAGAAATCCTTGGAGTAAAATGCTCCTGTTCCCAAAGAAAAAGGGACCTTTCATCAGTCGCCATTACCAGCCCTTCTCTGGTCAGCAGCAGGGTTCCTACCCCAAAAGCCAGGGCCCTGGAGCCCGAAAGCCTAAGGTAAAGGTACATCCCCAGCTCCAGCTCCCGTCCAGCCCGGGGGGAGTTTATGACTCCCAGGGCAAGGCCTCTCCTCCCCCAGGAGACTCTCAATAGCCCACAGGGTGCTGCCTGGCACCCTTTGCCCACAGGTGAACCGGGATCACCTAAGACCAGTGGGTACTGCAGGTGCTAAAGGAGGGTTATGTCTTCCACCTACAACAGGTACCACCCAGGTTTTTTCCAGGATAGCTGCTGCAACCTCTCCTTCACCAGACCCTCCTGCTCTTAGAGCTCACAGATCTATCTAGGGACAATGCATTAGAGCTTGTTCCAAAACACCTATGGGGAAAGGGCTTCTACTCCAGATATTTCCTGGTCCCAAAAAGAACTGGGGGTCTCAGGCCCATATTAGACCTGCAAAACTTAAACAAGTTTCTGGTGAGAGAAAAGTTCAAGATGTTCTCCATTGGAACACTGATGCCTTACCTCCACCAGGGAGATTGGTTGTGCTCCTTGGACCTAAAAGATGTGTATACACACATCTTGATCCATCTCTCCCAAAAGGCAGTACCTATGGTTTGTAGTGGCAGGAGGGCACTACCAGTACAAGGTGCTACCCTTCGGCTTTGCCTCCTCCCCAGGGCTCTTCACCAAGTGCCTGGTGGTCATTGCCACCCACCTGCACCTACAAAGAGGCCTTAGTCTTCCCATACCTGGACGACTGGCTCATCAGAGGCAGCACAACCTCAGAAGCCAGCCAGGCCACAGACCGGGCAATCCTTCTGCAGCACCTGGGATTTGTCATCAACTGTCCCAAATCCCATCTCTCTCCAGCCCAAAGCCTGGAGTTCATAGGGGCCAATTGGATGCATTACAGGCCAAGGCTGCCCTCCCAACAGTCAGGGCAGAATGCCTCAGGCAACTAGCAGAAGAGGTGCAGCACTGTCGGTCAGTGCCAGCTTGCCGCTGCCTCCTCCATCTACTGGGCCACATGGCCTCGATGGTCCATGTCATGCCCTCAGCATGCTTACACATGCGGACAGTCCAGTGGTGCCTCTGCTCACAGTGGATGCAAACCATGGTTAGACTACAGTACAGAGTCAAAGTTACCCACCAATTGATGGAATCCCTCAGTTGGGTAGCAAAACCTATGCCACCTCCAGGTGGAGATGCCCTTCCAGACACCCATGCCACAGAGGACCCTGACCAGGAATGCCTCCTTCCTGGGTTGGGGGGGCGCATTGTGGAGGCCACCTCACACAGGGAAGCTGGTCTCAGCAGGAGTCCCTCCTTCACATCAATCTCCTGGAGCTCAGGGCAATCTTCCTGGCCCTGCGAGCGTTCCACCACTGACTGACACCGGCCTGTACTGATCCAGACCAACAACCAAGTCGCCATGTTCTATATCAACAAGCAGGGGGGCACAAGCTCATACTCACTCTGCCCGGAGGTGGTGACCCTCCTCTCCTTTGCAGCACGTAACCACATGCTGCTGTGAGTGGTATACTCCTGGGCCAGGACAACTGTCTAGCAGACAGACTAAGCAGAGTCCTTCACCCATACAAGTGGCACTTTAATCCCAGGATAGTGTTAACAACTCTTCCACCTCTGGGACAGCTCTGCGCTGGGCTGTTCGCCTCTCCGGAAAACATGCAGTTTCCTCACTTCTTCTCTCATCAACCGCACATGGAGAGAGTGGCGGTGGATGCCTTCCTCTGTGTGTTTCCACTGACCACCCCGCCCCAATTATCAAGACCCTTTTCAAGGTCCAGAGAGATGGGGCCTCAATGATACTGATCACCTTCAGGTGGCCCAGGCAACCTTGGTTCCCTCTGCTCCTCTCCATGTTGGGGGCACTGCCAGTCCCCCTGGACTGAGCCCTGGACCTCCTTTCCCAGGAGGAGGGCTCCCTCCTGCACCCCTATCTGGGGACACTAACACTAACAGGATGGCTACTGAAAGGATAGCCCTAGCCCCTTTCAATCTCCCAGTAGAAGTTGAGGAGATCTTCCTGGCCTCTTGGAAGCTCTTCACCAGATGGGCTTATGCCTTCAAGTGGAGAAGATTTTCAGTGTGGTGTGCTGAGAGGAAGAAGAACCCTTTCTCATGTCTGGTCCAGCTAGTGCTGCAGTACCTACTGTACCTGTCATGCTCCAGGCTGAAATATAACTCGGTGAGGGTACATCTGAGCGCCATAGCCTCTCACCACCATCCTATCGAGGGAAATCCCCTCTCAGGCCAGCCCAGATTACGCCTCGGCCTTCTTTTATCCAAGCCCCCTCACCATCCTCCGCCGGCGGAGTGGGACCTCAGTGTGGTGCTCTCTCAGCTCAATAGGCCACCATTCAATCTACTGACCACTTGGCACCTACGGTACCTGTCCTGCACAATGAATTTCCTGATGGCCCTCACGTTTGCTCGAAGAGTGAGCGAGCTCCAGGCCCTGGTGGCGATCCACCATATACACTGTTTTATAAAAACAGGGTAGTGCTCCCCACACACCCCAAATTCCTTCCGAAGATGTTGTCTCCTTTCTACCTCAACCAAGAGGTGCTCCTCCCCACCTTCTTCCCATAGCCTCACGCCGGAAGGGAGGAGCTGATTCTTCACACGCTGGATTGTAAGTGGGCCTTGTCCTTTTATTTACAGCGAATTTAGGCGCACCGAAAAGCTCCTCAGCTTTTCGTGTCTTATGTCCCCAGCAGACTGCGGTTCCCCATGACTAAGCGAACTCTGTCCACTTGGGTGGCAGACTGTATTGCCCTTGCCTATGAGCAAGCTGGACTCTCCCTTGAGCACCAGATCACAATGCATCACGTGAGGACGATGACCGCGTCAGTGGCCAACCTCCGCTCAGTGCCGGTGACGTGAATCTGCAAGGCCGCCACATGGTCTTCAATTCATACGTTCGCAGCTCACTACTGCCTGGAGAGCGAGTCCCACAGGGACAGTGCCTTTAGCCAGGCAGTACTCCGGAATATTCTCGGGGTATAAGCAACTCCTGCCCTCCAACTCTTCTGTGTTCAGGCTACTGGAGTGATAGTGTCACTGGATGCTAGGGTCTCACAGAATCTCTCAGTGGGGACTCATCTTCTGCAACTCACAGCTACCCGGTTGGTCACTACTGGTGCTGTCATGGTTCGGTCCTCGGCAGCCTGAGCTAGGGAGTCCTATATTTGAGGACTGACTTCCTGCTTGTTCCTGGAAAAAGCATAGTTACTCATCTGTAACAGGTGTTCTCCAGGGACAGCAGGAATCAGTCCTCACTATCCTCCCTCCTCCCCTACCTTGTTTTAATTTCTGTTGCCATCCTAGCTATGTCATCTGACCAAGCAAGATGGCACCCTTTGGTGGGAAGGGGACCATGCAAGCGTGGTAGTATGTCCCAAAGGCTTTCTTTGAAAGCTGGAGAAATGCTCTGCATGGGCTCAGTCGGTGCCAACTTCACCCATATTTATTTTATTTTTATTTATTTAACAGTTTTTTTATACTGCTTTATCATTTCAATCAAAGTGGTTTATATTGTAACTTCAACTTGGTAATGTACGTTAAACAGGGACATTGATAACTTGGATTTTTCTGAGGCAATGGAGGGATAAAGTGACTTGCCCAAGATCACAAGAAGTGCCAGTGGGAATTGAACCCTTGATCTTCTGGGTACTAGGCAGTTGCTCTAACCACTAGGCAGCTACTCCACTCCATATGGGAGGACTGATTCCTGCTCCACTCCATATGGGAGGACTGATTCACTATTAAAGCATAAATAGTTGTTAGACAAAGCCACATGTAACAATTGCATAACAGACGATTTGGGAATCCTGGGGATCAATTTCTGTTGCCAATCCAATTTTGCTATCACCTCCAATGCTTACTGTTGATATTTATTTGTATATAAAAATGTTATATCAAAAGTTACCAACCATATTTTCCCTTCCAAATCATGGATTGAGGCCAAAATATTCAAGAGGTGCATAAAGTCTCAAATAGGATTTGGCCCCTCTTGTTAACAGATTAAAAATCACATCTACAAATTGAGACAATGGTTCTAACATAGACGCAGCCCCAAAAACAATCGGGCATCCAGGGGGATCCATCAAAGATTTGTGTACTTTTGGAATGGTATAAAAAACCAGAATCAGTGGATGTTTATTAAAGCATAGTTATGCTTTAAAGCATAGTTATGCTTTAATAGTGAATTTTACCATAAACGGTTTGGGGTGGCAATTGTGCCACCCTTGCCCCCACCATGGCAACGTTATATATGGCAATGTTTGAAGAGGATTTCATATACAATTCACAATTGAAAAAGCATATGAAATTATGGAAACACTATTTGGATGATATCTTTTGTCGTTGGGAGGGGGACAGAGGAGTCGTCGTTGCAACACTTTGGGTAATGGCTGAATATGCAGAAAGAGAATTTGAAATTTCAATGTACCTCCAGCCTGAAGATATTCTTTTTTTTAGATATAAAAATTATAAAACCAGGATCTACACTTGTTACATCATTATATGAAAAACTGGTAAAACAGAATAATTTACTAATGTTTGGAAGCTATCACCCAAAGAAGCTGAAAGAAGGTTTGACTGTAAATCAGTTTCAGGTTTCTGTAAGCACCCAACTGCAGCTCCCTAGCAGCCATTGTAGTGCAGTGCCTGATATTTTTCAGGAGTCGCAGCCATTTTTTTATTTATTTAACAGTTTTTATATACTGCCTTATCAAATTGTCAAGGCGGTTTACTGTTGATGATTGGTCGCCTGTCTTCTGCGTGGTTACTCTGTTTGGAAGGCATGACTTCTGAGAAAGCGGTGTCCTCAAGGGGATGGGGGAGCACAGACCATGGGGTTAGATTCTCTCTTCCTTTCTCAGCCAGAGGTTTCTCTCAGCAGCTGCTGATAGAACTCTCAGTTGCATTCAACAGGATCTGGTCTTGCTCCAGGGGGTCGGTGGATCAGCGTAGCGCCCGCCGAGCTCTACAGCATCACGTGGCCTTGAAATACCACTTAGGTCCCAAGAAAACCAGCTTCCGGTTCTCCCCAGGTCTGCAATGTCGCACCTGTAAAGGGACTGTTAGTTCCATAATGACAGGTCCCACTATTTGGTAACCACAATCTGTACCATAGAGGCGTACATCCCTACTATCAAATTCTTCCATAGAAACCTGCTCTTTAATACAATCATGTTTTCATTCTAATGCTGCATTCAGTTGGGCTGCTTCCATAATTCTTCTGAAAATGAGGGATTGTAAGGCTCCACCCCCTCTCTTTAGCAGCATACAACACTCTACAATAGATTTGCAGTGTTGCCTTATTCCAAATAGCCTTATTCCAAATAAACTCGGAAGCTTTCACTTTTTTTTAAATGTTTGATACTTTAATTGAATGTGCCCATATAACATCATATGACTATCATTTAAATTCCTACTTTCCTCCCCACCCAAGAAATACTAAGTTTTATCTATTGTTCCATATCTCTCTTGCTTTTTATTGATAGAAATATGGTTGAAAGTGATGATTTATATTATATTAGGTATTGAAAATGTCTGTTTTAATTTGTTTTATTGAGCTTAATGCTTGTCATAATGTTTTATTATTTCTTATGTTTTATTGTAAAGCTGTGGAGCATGTACAAAATCTGCAGTATATAAGTAAATAAATAACTAAAATGGTCAAGGTTTCCCAGTGGAGCTCAAGAGGAGGTTTGGGAGCTGTTTCCCCATTTCTGTCCCAGATTTAGACTGACTAGAGAGGGAGGATGGGGGGGACTCTTCCATCTTTATGGTTATTGATTTTTGTTATACTGCTTTTCAGTGAGATTTACAATTTATCTATAGAACACTAATTCTGTGACAGGAAAAGAGTTGAGTAGTGCAGATTTCCCAGATACCAGCAGCTGCTCTCCCTCCATGGCCATCAATGGGTCCAGCCTTAAATGTTTTGTAAGAAAGTGCTAAGCGGAGATGAGGGGAAGCTCATTCCACTGGATGAGTGCCTTAAAGAAGAAAGCAGAGCATCTCGTGGACTTGAGCATTGCCTGAGAAACAGGAGGGACATATAAGTGGTTTGTATATATGAAGCACAGTACCCAGAATGGAGCATGTAAAGTAATCAAGGGGGATGGATATGTTGGGATCCCAGTGTGCAGAGCTTTGTAAGTCAAAGTTAATAATTTGAAATGAATATGGGAGAGGACTGGGAGCCAGTGTTTGTAGAAGCAGAAGGGTTACATGATCAGACTGTCATGCATGATATACAAACTGAACTGACTGTAGGCATTTTAATGCATTAGCATAGAGGCCTGTATATATAGAAATGCAGTAATCAATTTGTGACATGATGAGACTGAGGATGAGTGTGTGCTGCAATGAGGTGTCTAGAAAAGGGCATGTCACATGGAACTGTCATAGGGCTAGAACCTTGCCAGTAGGTGTTCACATCTGGTGGCCCTTTTGGTGACCCACATTGTGTGGGTTAGCAACATCCAGGGAGACTACCTCAGTCAACATTGGTTGGACCTGGGAGACTGAGAACTTGGGCCCCTAGTATTCAGCTTGATATAGTAGATTGCTGGGAGACTCCAGTTTGATGGCATCTCCTCAGAATGGCAAGGCAATTTGCTTCTTCAGTGGAAGAAGAGAACTTGGAGCACAAAACACTGACATTCTGTCCAGTTGGAGTCTCGGGTGAGCCTACTGTATGTTTTCCCCCATAGCTGTTCATCAACCTGATGCTTCACAGCATTACGTCATCCATCTCTGGTGATTCTGGTGACTCCACACCGGCCTTGGAGACTGTGTGGTACACTGATTAGTAAGACTTCTGGTCGGCAAACCACTTCTGTTGCCTTGGGGTCTGAGTTTGCTCCGGCAGGGTCCAGTCCTTATGGAGGACCTGGATCCATTTTGGCTTAGTCTGGCCCTTGACAGGCATAGGTTAGTTTTCAAGGGCTGCTAAGCTTCAGTGGTGCTATACTACTGAAGGTACATAGGGTATCTACTTTCTTGGTTTTCATCTGAGTTTGGTGTCTCTCTCAATCTTGGTTTGAGGGCTAGAGTTTATCAGTACAGCAGGTGAATACCCCCATGATTCTGGCATCCCTGTAGCGAAGGGTCTATCAATTCCTTGTGGATTCATGTTGTGGCTCTGTCCTGTTAGAGACCAAGTGGACAGTGTTCCCTTGCTGCACATCCAGATATTGCTCAGTTTTTGAAAGGATTGAAAGAGATATCCATACAAGGCACCCTGATTTAGGGATTTGCCTTTTGAGCCTTTGAGGCATTCCTCCATTAAATATTTGACCTTGAAAGAAGTTTTCCTGATGGCTAGCATGTTTCCAAGATGCAGGCCCTTTTCTGTAGGGATCCCTAGCTTTCATTTTCAGAGTAATCTGTCTCCTTGCATATGGATACATCGTTTTATCCCAAGATGATTTTGACATTTCATATCAATAAAGCAGTGTGTCTTCCGACCTTTTCAATATCCAGGGCATATCCTCCGAATATCCAGGGCATGAAGTGTGTGCTTCATTACTTGGCATTGATTAATTTATTTCATAAGTCTGATCATATCATATTCTATTCAGTGGTTCTTGCAAGGGGAATGTAGCATCTAAGTCCTCCTTGGCTCATTGGATCAAGGAAACTATTGAGTCTGCCTCTCTTCTGAACAGAAGGGGGATTCTGGCTGATCTTGAAGCCCACTCAACAAGGGAACAGGTGATGTCCTGGGCAGAGACCAGAGTGGTTTCTCTGGAGAATATATGTACGGCAGCTGTCTGATGATCTCTGAATTCTTTTATCGAGCACTACAGGTTGGACTTGCAGGTCAAGGAAGATATGGCCGTTGGACGAGTTGTTCTCATAGGACCTTGTCTTCCTCCTTCCCAAGTTGGTAAATCTTGGGTATGTCCCACTTATCTGGGTTGCCCTAGCAGGAAGATAGGGAAGGTGAAATTTGCTATTACCTGCTAAACCAGTCCTGGTCCCGCCCATAAGACTGGTCATCTCTTAACCTCCTCATTAGTTAAAGAGATTATCTGTTCTCTTATTTACAATAAGGTTGAGAATGGTTTCCTTCATCGCTCTCTTGTTGTTAGTTTCTTGGTTTCTTTTGTTGGGGTATTCCAAATTAGGTTCATCTTCAGCTTTGTCATGAGTATACCGGAAAGTTCCAGGTCTGCACCAATCCTTAGGGTAGTGATGACATCACTGAAACTCAGTGTTCTTTGCCTCCTTCTGTGGTTAGGGAGCACAATCCACTCATCTGAGCTAATCTACAGGGCTGGCACAACCATCATGAAAACTGGATGGTTGCCTAGAGCACCAGTGGTCAGAGGGCACCCCTCTGTACCATTGCAACCCCTGTCTGGGACATGCAATGGCAGAAATACTTTTAAAATGGCACCAATGCACCAGAGTTACCTCCTCCTCCGGTGCTGCGGTGCTATTTGTGTTTCACCCTGCTCTAATTCTACTTCCATTTGCAAACAGGAAGTAGAATTGAAGGGGGCAGAAGAACGAATGGCATCACAGCACCAGAAGAGCAAGTAATGGTTTTAAAAGTATTGCTGCTGCTGCACGTCCCAGAGAGGGGAGGGGCAGTGGTGGCAATAGGAGCGGTGCCTAGAGCAGGGACAGCACTGGCAATGAGGTTTGCCTAGGACACCTCACATCCTTGCACTGACCCTGCTGGTCTGGCAGGACTCAAGGAAAGAAATTAGCAGGTGTTGAAAATTTTACCTTCCCTTTCCATGATTACAGGTTTCCACAGGCCATGGTCTATCACTGCACTCATTGAACTAAAATAAGTTGGGCAGGAATACAAAATAGGTGGATAATCCCTAAGCAGTTGTAAATGAGGAATCATGAGACCATATCCCAGCCCAAACGGACAAGAGATTAAGAAAAAAAAACATGATTTGCGTCTTTTCATGAGACAAAAGTTCTTCCCTTATGTTTTTTCCTGGCAGTTTCCGTCTCCTTTTTTATATAATTCATTTTATGAAGTTCCCTCTCTAGGTCAGATGTAAAGAACGTTTTTCCATGGACACTGATTATGAGACACCTATGGTTTTTGCTTGTAGGCTGCTTAAACATTTTGATGCTATTAAACGTTTTTTGGGGTTTTTTGGTCATTATTCTATGAATATGTCCAGAAGCAACAAAACAGTAGGAAATAAAAAACAATCTGGACAGAATAATAGCAAACATTTTATATTTTATATCCCCACCATCCCTCTGGAGATTGAGTCTTATTAATACACATCAGTTTTACATATTGCCCATTATTAACTAAAACAGTACAAGAATCTGAAAACAGCTACAGTATTTGGTCCTAAATCAAACATTAGGTGGCTATATTTGCTGAAAACTGTGCCTCTTCTCCTGCAAAAAAACATAGGTTGACTTTTCTATCACATATATAGCCAAGGCTCTATTTAACTACTTTAAGCAGGTAGGGGTACACTGTCCTCTCATTATTTAGCTAGTGCACATTGAGTTGCTAATACTAAACAGTGCATGAGCTGCATTGTTCATTTTTAGGATTTATACCAGTTCCTTTCTGCCTCATACGAAGGTAACTTATAGCAGAAGGAAAACCACAATTATTACTTTAATCAACATCTGAATCTCTGCCTAGTAAAATTATATAATGGGGCAATTCCACCACATATGATCGAAATCCCCAAGCAAACCACATCACTTCCAGCAAAAGGAGGAGGCATTAGCATCAGCGAAATGAAGGCTTTGAAACTGTAAATCCAAATTTTAATCCCCAAAATCCCTCCCTTGTTCCCCTTGCATTTTCTATGATGGGATTTAATATCTGGATGTGAGTGCCATAATTCCATAATGCCTACATATAAACAATAAATAAGACATCGCACCTTAAACATTTTGAAAATACACACCAAAATTTAAGAGTCTTGTAGTACATCTGGCCCTGCTTATGCAGCTTCCTAACAGCTACAGAAAGAGTTGCTAGCGACCAGCAGCCAGCAAGATCTTGAAACCTGCCAACATAAGAGCAATGTTTTGGCCAGCCACTGGCAAAGGCTCGCTCTCCCCTGCTCTGTGGAACCTTCCTTGTAAATAAAGTATCCAGTTGCGGAGGCAGCGTTGGCTCACCCACTAGGAAAACTATGCAGCTGCCTAGGGTAGCGACTTCTGAAGGCAGCAAAGAGCAGGGTATTCAAAACTAAACAATAGATTTTGACAGCTAGGGGGTGAGGGTGAGTGTAAGGCTTTAGGTCTACCTAGGACGCCAACACCTTAAACCAATTCTAGGGCCGGCCCTGGTTGAAGGCTTTATCATGGTGGTGGTGGTGGCGGCGGCGGCAGTTGTATATGTGCTAGAAAATGAGTCTGCATGCATTCTGCTCCCAGGGCTTGCCTATTATTTGGTTCAGAAGCCAGAAAGGGGGTAGGATCCAAGAGCAGATTGTGTACCGATGGACTCTCCACCTGCATGCCTTTACAACATGCTGGGAAACAGTGGCATAGCCAGAAATGATGTTTTTTGGGCGACCCAAAGTTTACATGGGTAGGCACTAGGTATACAGGTCCGAGCCATATTAGTTACTCTCTTATTGACAAATAATGCTTTAGGCTGAATATGACACAGATTTCTAAGTAGTCTGCAACAGCTTTCATATATCATGGGTAGCACTTTAAATATTTTGAAAGTAATTATTTTATTTCAAGCACTTAATACTAAACTCCATACACACTTATGGAATCGTTCAATATATTAGGATATCTCGAGACAGTATCTATCCTATAGCTTAATTTCAAGGAACTACTATGAATATAACACATCTCAACAGACATTGTAATATCCTGCAAAGTGTTCTAAAACCCCACCTGATGTTATGGAAAAATGTATTTTTATTTAGCAAATTTTCTATACCACTTTATCTGCTAGCCAAAGTGGTGTGCAAGGAACATAATGCAGAACATTTACTTGTAATGTAAGTAACAGAGCAGTATTAACATTGGAACAGATTTAACAGGCCGATGCAGAAAACCGGCACTAGACATGTGCGGTACTGACGGTTTACATGTTCACGTAGCGCCCCGACAATGCACAACTCTTAGCACTCAATGCAGAAGAGAGACACTATGCAAATGAAGGGCATGTAAAACTGAACGTATGCAAATGAAAGATGTGTAAAACCTTGGGCGCAAAAGAAAAGTTGGTCATAAAACATGGACGTTAAAAAGTAAAGTAACGCATGCTCAAAAGAAAACGAGTGCAAAACGTGTGCGGTTGAGCATGCTTATGATGTCAGACGCCCACATAACCGTCGCATCTATATACTGCCCTATTTCTGAATAGGCGTGATCTGCGGGGCCTCATGATGATGATGGGTGCAGCATGTACCTCCTCATGCTCCCATCTTGGGTCTCTGTTGTTCTCCCTTCTTTGTCTGGCTCTTGGAAGCAGCAGAACAGCAAGAGGGTAAACAGCAAAAGATATCGCTTCTTTAAGTCTAATACTGAATACAATATACACGGACAAAGCAGGCAGACCCTGAATGCTGATATGTACACGAGAGCAGACAACAGATGTGACCATTGATATGTACACGACAATGAAGCAGTCCACCTCGCAGAGAGATATGTTAGAGTTTAACATTGCCTCCTGACCAGGCGTAAAAATGATGACACACTCTAAGCATCATTAGATTGGGTAATCTTTAATGTCATTTTCTGCATTGAGCATAGACTTCATGAACATGTTAAATGAATACACCCAGCTCATTTAAATAC
This sequence comes from Ichthyophis bannanicus, assembly GCA_033557465.1. Taxonomy (NCBI): domain Eukaryota; kingdom Metazoa; phylum Chordata; class Amphibia; order Gymnophiona; family Ichthyophiidae; genus Ichthyophis; species Ichthyophis bannanicus. The sequence goes on from CM066036.1 coordinate 657,398,561, forward strand.
ACGTAGCATTACATGTGCGCAGAGGTTTTACAGATTTTTTACGCGCACATCTATATTTTTTCTGCATTTGGCATATGGATTCGTAAGTGTTAAACTCACATTATAAGCACACATACAAGCTGGTGTTAGCTTTCTGCATCGACCTGTAACATTCAGAACATATAAAGGGAATAGGATTGGTGTGAGTTGGAAAAACAATGGAGAGAACTATTTACAATGGCAATAGTGTAACATATTGATTATGGCTGCTATGGATATGTGATGGGTTTACATGGTCAGTTATATAATCTTAAGTTGTAATTAATTAATTATCCTAAAATAATTAGCCAATTTTGCACTAATGCCATAACTATTTTATGACAAATGACTTATTAACCTGTATTAATAAAACGGCTAAATACCTCTGAAGTTGTCTTTTCTGTTTATATCTATTGCAGTTTATAAATACAGAAGAATATTATACAGAAAGCAGATAACACATTATAAAAACATCAAATCCAATCATATAATGTAAAATAATATATGGATATATGCATTTTGTCCCTTGTCCAGAACACTCAAGACGAAGAAAAAAAATGATTGTAATAGAGCCGCAATAATTCTGATAGTCATAAGAACACGAGAAGCGCATTGAGTGCATAGCAGAACTAGGTGCACCTTTAGTCCCCTTTTGTTTTTATTTAACTGCAATTAAAGTGGACTAACATGACAGCCACACTGCTTTATCCAGACTCGAACAACAACCACCCTACCCAAGAAAAGGCAGCATTGTAAAATTGCACTAGGCCCTAGTACATGAATGTACCTATTGGATAAAGAGCAAGCTAGATTATTACAGATCCCTACACAAAAGCTATATGCTAGCAGAATCCCTCATATGTAGAACACAGACTTTCACCTAATATGGAATAAGGGACTACGAATTACAAATAAAACCATACTTATAAAAGCTGAAATAGAAGGCCCAAGAAACTAGACAAAAGCATTGGAAATGCATACTGTCCTGTACTTAGCAAAATGCAAAGACAATAAGAAATGCACATTCCCAAGGCTGATCTATTCCATTCGCTAAAAGCTTGATATAAGCTAGCTTTTACAACTCCTTCCCCTTCTCTTTATTCTGCGGTCTTCAGTGTCTCTATTTTTACTTCTCACCTACCAAATAATTTTCTATTACATAATTTGAGTTCCTCAATTTCCCTTTATGATCTTTCACTACTTCCCCAGTTTAAGTTCCCCATTTCCAGTCACTATACTCACTTTCTCCCAGCTCACATATATATGCCTTTCATTTCCTCTTTGACTCCTTATATGTCACTCATCCCCTTCCTGTCTTCTGTCCCAATCCCCCTCCCCTTTCTCCATTTCTGCCTTCTCATCCTTTCAAAGTCCTGATCCTTTCTCTGTTTTTTTGATTTCTTCAAATTCCCTGTCTCTTTTTACTGGCTTCCAAGTCCTTAGCAGCCCCTCCAGGACTTTCACGCCATCTGCCCTACCTTTCTTCACCCTATGGCAGTTCCTGCCATGGGCCGGGTTTGCTGAACTGGGCCGAAAACAGCGTTCCAATGCCGACACTCCACTGGCGGGAATCCACCCTATCCGCCAGTGATCTGATGGCATCGGGGGACTGCAGCAGAGGGGGAAGCCCCCAATGCTGTCTAACCACTGGCAGGTAGGGGGGTTGGGCCACTGGGCCACCAGGAAGTTTCTGCTCTGCGGTGGCTGCCAGTGGGCTGAGCATGCAGTGCCGGCAACGCAAACACGTGCTGTGTTGCCATCCGCTTGGCTCCTTCAGTGGCAGGATCGATCCAAACCGGTTCCTGGTCGGATCGAATCCCGCCACTGCCCTGTGGTATATCCTAAAGCTGATCCAACACATCCCTGCTTATATCATTACCTATTTGCTTGGCCCCTTCTGAAATGCTTGGCATCCACCCTTCCACATCTTAATCCCCAGGTTTCTAGTTTCCCACCCTCCAAGATCCCAGTCTCCTCCAAATCCCCCTTTTAATTTCTGCATCGGATTTCTTCTGCTTTCCTTCAGTCCACCTCAATGTGAGCAGGGCTAGTGCTACCATTAGGTGAATTAGGCAGTCGCTTAGAGCACCAGACCTCTGGGGGCACCCACTGTTGCCCTTCTAGGGAGAGGCAGTGGCTTCAAACATCCCTGCGACGCTTACCTTTAAACTTCAGCATTACGGGTCTGCTTGCTGAGTCTGTCTGTTGCTGACTTCCGAGCTATAAACAGGAAGTCTACATCAGGCATCAGAGGGGGCAGAAGTAAACAGTCCTGCAGCACCAAAGTTTAAAGGTAAATGCCACAGGATTGTTTGTGGCTATTGCTGTGGCTGTAAGTCCCGGAGAGGGGTGGCAGTGGTGATAATGAGTGCCGGAGGGGGGTGCAAGGGATGAGGTTTGCCTCTGGTGCCTCATCTCCTTTTACCATCCCTGACTGTTGAGTGCCTGCTGAATCCTCAGATTTCTCCTATCCCTTTCTCTTGTTCCCCAGCATCATCCCTTGTACCTTTCTCACCCTTTTCCAGCATCTATTTACTCTGCTTCTCCCCAACATCCTGCCTCCTGTCTTTCATCCTGTTTTCTAGCACCCATTTCCTCTGCCTCACCTCTCTTCCCCCTGCTCCTGGTATTTGTGATCTGATTCCCCACTCCCTCTACCATTCAAAATTAAATCCTAGCTGGTAAAAATCCCTAAGCCCTATCAGTTGAAGAAATCGAGAGCTGAGCAGCAACTGTGACCCTGCCTTACGCACTGAAGGAGGAGCAGCTGAAGCCTGTACTGCTGGCATCATGAACATGTTCAGTACTGAGGGGCTAGTACTACCTGATACTGATCTTGCAAAATCACATTAGGAAATGCTCTCATGAGTTGTTCCATGTCTCCATCCTTTCTGTAGAATCCACCCCTCAGGGGAAACACTCCGTCTGTTTTTCAGGATATCCGTAGTGAATATACATGAGGTAGATTTATATACATTGGAGGCTGTACATACAAATGTATGTTTATTCATATTTGTTGTAGATATTCTACAGACATAGCTGGCTAGGTATGTCCTGAAAACAGAGCTGAGAGCCACTCCTGTAGAGAAAGGTTTCCTTGGACTACTCCCTGGAAAGTCTTCTCCTTTCAACCTCATTCCATTACTCCTTGTTCCAGAGCCACCTGTCCATCAGAAGAAGGATGCTTCCTGTGCCATGTCTCTATCTCCCATTTTCATTCTTTCCTCCAGGGTATACATGCTTAGAAATTTAAATCTGTCCCCAGTTTTTTTTATGACAAACCTTTGGTCATTTGAATAGGTGCCCTCTGCACCGATTTCATCCAAGTTGTATTCTCTTCAAAATAGTCTCCAGAATTGTTCACAGTATTCCAAATGAGATCACACTAGAAACTTATGTAGGGTTATCATCTCCTCATTTTCTTTTTGTCATTCCTCTCCCTATACACCCAAGAATTGTTCTAGCTTTTGTAATTACCTTGTCTACTTGTTGGGCACCCTTAAGATTAAATATTCAAGACGTCGCTCAGAGTAAGAAATCACCTCCTTCCTTATCGTCCTTACAGTCCATTCCAGACATGTGGGTTATCTCCCCATACCAGGAGCTGGAGACTGAGCATGCCATTTCTTGGTGATGTCAGTGGCATAAGGACACAATCTCTGCCCCCAGGTTCAGTATCTCAGTCTCCAGCAGTTGGTGAAGAGCTCCTATTGAGCTCTAGACTCCATTGAAGGGACAGTTACACATTTGAGTGACCATCACTTTAAAAAAAAAAAGTTCTGAGAGAATTTAAAGGGGAGAAGGCTCTTGTTGCAAACATTGCCCTCAAGACTCTGTCTGGCAGAAGTGGTGATGGATCCCAGCACAGCCCGAGTTCAGTCAGCTGGGTTCTGCCTGCAGGGATAATACTCAGGGTTCCAGATACCTTCCCCCCCCCCCTCACCTTCTCCTGACCTAGAGTTTAGTGTTGCGGTGGGGGAGACATTCAGTGGTACAGCTGAGTGAGCCAAGAGTTCCTGCCAAAATCAGAACTGCACAGCTTCAGTGGGGACTTTTCAGTCAGAGGCGGCTCTTGGCATTACCAATACGGTTCAGGCATCAGAATTCAAGCCGTGTGGCTGTGGAGTGAGCAAATTTTGTTTTGTTTGGGGCTCCAATCATTTTTGTTGGTTTCCCCCCACCCCCCTCTCATGTTTGGGCAATGTCAGAGAAGTGTTGGTGTGCGGCTTGTGGCAGCAAGCGGAGTTCAATTTCTTCATCGGGGCTCTGCCGGTCCTGCGAGCAGGAGAGTAAGACAGCTGAGGTCACATTGTAGCAAGCAGGTTCGGCACTGAGGCTCTGTGTTGCAGCCACATGCTCCCACGGTTTCCATGGGAATGGCAACCATTTTGCAGCCAGCTTCCATCTCGCTCAGCAGTACAGAGAGCAGTCAGAAGGCCATTTCAGCCCTCTCCCTTTCTCCTTCCATTCCTCATTTGCCCAATTGTCATCCCACAGTTGTGCCCTTTTCAGCAGATTTTGTGTTGCTCCTCCACCAGGCTTACTGCTTAAAGCAGGGCCTGGGGGAGGCTACCGCTCGAGGAGGCACATTGAGCGTGCTGAAGGATGTGGCACTGGAAATCTTTTCAGGGTCTGGAACACAGCAGGAGCAGCCCGTTCCAAAACTGCATAAGTTATACCCCTCAGTGTGGGAGGATACAGGCTCCATACATTCGAGGGAGTCTGAGGACCCTGGGAAAGGCCCATTTGATCTCTGGAGAGGTGCCTGATCTCGAGGAGGGGGAGATTCCCCCTGGAGAGGATCCAAACATGGTGAGAGTTTTTCGGCAGGAGTTGGCGGGACTTCTCTTACTAAACAAAGGAAGGGCAGAAGCAGAACACCAGAAACCAGGCCTGACACAGAAAAAATGTACAGGGAAACTTTATTAGTAGACCCAACTTAAAAAGTTTCGGCCTGAGGCCTTCTTCAGGGGTCTAAAACAGAACATAAAAATAAAATTAACATACATAATACAACCATACTTAAACAAAAACGTAAAACCATACAATTATGTACATACTAATAATGAAAGCTATGTTGGCACATATGTATAAAAGATCAATAAAAATACATATTTATATATGTGTGTATGTGTGTGAAATCACTTAACTTAAAAGAAAAATACATTACCACAAACAAAAAAACAAAGTGTAAAAGGGGGACAAGCCACTCTTCCCAATCTGCATAAAAGAAAGGAAAGCATAAAACCTCATTATTAGAAATGCTAAAACAAAGTTCCCAATGAAGGGTAAAAACTTGAGAGACAATACATAATTGACAGAATTACATAAAATCAACAAACAAAAAAATGATAGAGTGATTCAAAAACGTATGTATCAAATACATGTTAACATCTAAAAGACAACATTGCTTGCAATAAAATATATTCACACAAATGTGATGTACTTGTTTGTAAATAATTTAAGTTGTTTGTAAATAATTTAAAATCTGTTCCATGTAAAACCTGTTCTGGTTACACTTGTTATATGTAAACCGCCTTTGATCGCTGGAAGAGGCGGTATATAAGAAAGTTTTAAATAAATAAATGTACTTGGGGCTCTACAACTTGCTAAAAGCTCTACAGATTACTAAACCACTCAACTAAGAAAAATCACCATAGAAAAAGAGAAAACAAGAAGATAAACAAAAAGAATCCAACACAGAGACAAAGAGTCTAAAAGAACTATTTCCTGATATCACTAATGTCCAAATAGCTCAATATACAAGTGCATACTGCTTGAATTAGAATGTCACCAGAAGAGGCCATTAAAAAAATACTAGGTGTGAGTAAAAGCTTTTATTTGACTGAAGGAGAAACAGAGAATGAAACTGAACAAAGACAGCACAAAATTTGCAGGGTCTGTAAACATCAAAAACATACTGTGGCCAAAAAACACCAAGTAAGTACAAACATGGTTTGTATACAACATATAGAAGAAAAGACACAATGTATAAAAACATAATCTAAGCCAACATAGTAAGAGTATAAGCAGAAACAATGTCAACAGGCAAAGGAAAAATGCTGTGAATACTAGACTTATTGCAGTGTCTCCTAACAATTAGTGCGTATTTAAATGTAGGCAAACATGATTGTTACTATATTCCGCACGCATAAAATGATTTGGAAACGCCACCACTTAAGACAGTAAGAGCGTGTTTAATACTAGGCAAACACGATTGTTCTTATATGCCGCTCGCATCAAAAGACAATACCACTAAGAGCACGATGATCAGAGAAAGGCTATTAGTAGAATATCAATCACGCACAAATTAAAACTGCCAACTTTATGACTAAAAATGCGAATAGGTTAATCATTGCTGATACATTTAAGAAGAAATATGAAAGGGGCAGGCATTACCAGCGTTGCTGCTGTAGGTGGGAAAACGCCGCGCAAGAGCAGAAGGGAATTTATAAAGTGCATTGAAGTACCTCCCACTTGACGACATACATTGATGGACATGAAGTAAGGGAACGAAACCGAAAATCAAGACTCAAAAAAACACAAAAAAGGTAGATAACAAAAACGATGGAGGAAGGGGAGCGGGAAGGGGGGAAGAGGAGGGGAGAAGGTGAGAGAGAAGGAAAAGAATATGTTCTGGTAGACCAAACAGAGTTATGTACTTGTAATCATAACAAAAAAATGCAGATTAAATATAACAGCAATTACATATTGTTACAACATCAATAAAGAAGGAAAACTGATCCAGTATAAAAACAACAGAAATATGTACATCATGTGCACACATAAAGAGAATAAAATAAGTTATAATAAAATAGGTTACTAATATAAATAGAATAATAGCATAAACCCTAAAAGCCAGACACAAACGCAGGGAAGGAGGGGGGAGGGAGGTGTGGGGGGGGGGGAAGGGGAAAGAGGGGGAAGGGAAGGAAGCCCATATAAACAATACCAATTTTGTCCTAAGAACATGTTAGCCAAGACAAAAATTAACAAAAAATTATACAAAAAAATTTAAAACAAAAAGGAATTTTAAACCAAGATAAAATGAGAGCCCACCATTATGGTGATAGCACACTATACCTACATTGCAAATACAAAAAAGTAGCAAGCCAGGGTTCAGGAAAGGGCGAGGAACGAAAGACATCATTGCGGATGTGAGATGGATCCTTGAAAAGACTAAAGAATACCAAAAGGATATCTATTTGTGCTTTATCGACTATAGCAAGGCTTTTGACTGTGTATACCATGAGAAACTCTGGGCCACATTAAGAAGCATGGGTATACCAGAACACCTAATCGTACTCTTGCACAATCTGTACATTGATCAAGAAGCAGCAGTTCGAACAGAACAAGGAGAAACAAAATGGTTTAAAATAAGTAAAGGTGTAAGACAAGAATGCATACTTTCCCCCTACCTGTTTAATTTATATGCAGAACAAATCATCAGAGAAGCAGGATTGTATGAAGACAATAGAGGTGTGAAGATTGGTGGAAGACTCATCAACAACCTTCGCTATGCTGATGATACCACATTACTGGCTGAAAGTGAAGATGATCTGAAACATTTGCTTGTCACAATCAAAGAACATAGTCTCAAAATGGGCCTGAACCTTAATGTAAAGAAGACAAAGATTATGACAACTGGCATAATCAACAGGTTCATCATTGAAGGAGAAGAAATTGAAATTGTGAACAACTTTAACCTACTTGGATCAACTATCAATAAAGAAGCAACAAGCAGTCAAGAAATCAGGCGACGCATTGCTCTTGGCAGAATGGTTATGAAAGACCTAGATAAGATCCTCAAGAGCAGAGATGTCTCTCTCCATACAAAGATTCAACTTGTTCAAGCCATGATATTTTCAATAACATCATATGGATGTGAAAGCTGGACAGTGAAAAAGATAGACAGGAAGAAAATTGATGCCTTTGAATTATGGTGCTGGCGACGAATACTGTGTATACCATGGACAGCCCGAAGAACAAACCAGTCGGTACTAGAGGAGATCAAACCTAAGCTTTCTTTAGAAGCTCAGATGACAAGACTTCGACTTTCATACTTTGGACACATCATGCGAAGAGAGAGATCATTAGAGAAAGACATCATGCTTGGTCAGCGCAAAAGAGGAAGGCCAGCAATGAGATGGGTTGATACAATAACAGCAGCTACGGGTACCAGTCTGTCAAGTCTGTCTGACTCAAGACCGAACACAATTTAGGATAGCTATCCAGAGGGTCGCCATGAGTCAACTCCGACTCGATGGAACTTAACAACAACAACAACATATGGATGATAAAACCATGTGAACAGCAAAGGGTAGTTAAAAAGGGAAGTTAAAAAGAAGGCATAAACAATTTACAGAAAAACATGGTATTCAATCTCTTTATTTAACCCTTTTGGAACCACTGTATCAAATAAGAAAATGTACCTCTGTTCCTCTTGGACTAGCCTGCGGTCAAGGTCCCCACCCCGAGGGGGGGCGTTGACTTGTTTAACAACAAAAAACTTTATATCCTCAAGGGTATGTTGGAATGAGGACCAATGTTCCACCAAAGGAGCTGTAATAATTTTCCCTTTAATGCAGCTTTTCTGTTCTTGGATGTGTGTCTTAATTGGTTGGATGGTTTTACCAACATATAACAAGGGGCAAGGGCAAATAATAACATACACTGATTGTGTAGAGGTACAATCAGTCCTAGTGTGCAATTTGTATTGTACATGAGTGATGGGATGTAAAAAAAACAGACAGTGCAATAGCATGCTTGCAAACCGAGCATTTATTGCATCTGAAATGTCCTTTCTCTCTAGGAATAAAATTTGGATACGAGGGCAAATATGAGGAAACCAATTTGTCAGCTAAATTATGTCCTCTATTGTAAGCAATGGTGAGACGCTTGTTAGAGAAACAGGAGCTGGTTTGGAGAATGTGCCAATGGGCCTTCAAAATTTTTTGTATCTTCCATGACAGATGTGAGAACTTAAAGACACAGACAAACTTATCATCTAGGGATCTTTCTTTCAGTATTTATTTTTTATTATTTATTTATTACATTTGCTTATATACCGCACTATTCGCGTTCTGCCATATCACAAGATTTACTTTTAAATTCATCATCATCCATACATAGTCTGCGGAGACGTAAGAATTGTGAAGTAGGTAAATTTCTTTTAGTGTGGCTGTTGTGAAAGCTATCAAACCGAAGTAATTTGTTTTTATCAGTGGGTTTCCGAAAGATAGTAAATTTACCTACTTCACAATTCTTACATCTCCGCAGACTATGTACGGATGATGACGAATTTAAAAGTAAATCTTTTGTGATAGGCAGAGCATTTTGTTAATTTTTGTCTTGGCTAACGTTCTTAGGACAAAATTGGTATTGTTTATATGGGCTTCCTTCCCTTCCCCCTCTTTCCCCTCCCCCCCCCCCACCCACACCCCCTCCCCCCCCCCTTCCCTGCGTTTGTGTCTGGTTTTTAGGGTTTTATGCTATTATTCAATATATATTAGTAACCTATTTTGTTATAACTTATTTTATTCTCTTTATGTGTGCACATGATGTACATATTTCTGTTGTTTTTATATTGGATCAGTTTCCTTCTTTATTGATGTTGTAACAATATGCAATTGCTGTAATATTTAATCTGCATTTTTTTTGTTATGATTGCAAGTACATAACTCTGTTTGGTCTATCACAACATATTCTTTTCCTTCCCTCTCCCCTCCTCCCCCCCTTCCCCCCTCTCCTTTCCCCCTCCCTTCCTTACCAACCTCTTCCCCACCCCTTCCCACTCCCCTTCCTCCATTGTTTTTGTTATCTACCTTTTGTTTTGTGTTTTTTGAGTCTTGGTTTTTGGTTTTGTTCCCTTCATGTCCATCAATGTACATCGTCAAGTGGGAGGTACTTCAATGCACTTTATAAATTCCCTTCTGCTCTTGCGCGGCGTTTTCCTGCCTACAGCAGCAATGCTGGTAATGCCTGCCCCTTTGCCTGGTAATGCCTGCCTAGTATTAAACATGCTCTTACTGTCTTAAGTGGTGGCATTTCCAAATCATTTTATACATGCGGAATATAGTAACAATCATGTTTGCCTACATTTAAATACGCACTAATTGTTAGGAGACACTGCGATAAGTCTAGTATTCACAGCATTTTTCCTTTGCCTTTACATTGTTTCTGTTTATACTCTTACTATGTTGGCTTAGATTATGTGTTTATACATTGTGTCTTTTCTTCTATATGTTGTATACAAACCATGTTTGTACTTATGTGGTGTTTTTTGACCACAGTATGTTTTTGATGTTTACGGCCCCTGCAAATTTTGTGCTGTCTTTGTTCGGTTTCATTCTTTGTTTCTCCTTCAGTCAAATAAAAGCTTTTACTCACACCTAGTATTTTTTTAATGGCCTCTTCTGGTGACATTCTAATTCAAGCACTTGTATATTGTATATGCACTTGTATATTGAGCCATTTGGACATTAGTGATATCAGGAAATAGTTCTTTTAGACTCTTTGTATCTGCATTGAATTCTTTTTGTTTATCTTCTTGTTTTCTCTTTTTCTATGGCGATTTTTTGTTAGTTGAGTGGTTTAGTAATCTGTAGAGCTTTTAGCAAGTTGTAGAGCCCCAAGTACGTCACATTTGTGTGAATATATTTTATTGCAAGCAGTCGTCTTTTAGATGTGAACGTGTATTTGATACAGAGACAAAAAACAAAAGAGTGGCCGTTTTCACAAGCCACTCAGGGCTAAGCAGAGACAAAAAACGGCCACTCTTTTGTTTTTTGTCTCTGCTTAGCCCTGAGTGGCTTGTGCTGTTTCCTTGTTGGTTTCGTGTATTTGATACATACCTTTTTGAATCACTCTATCATTTTTTTGTTTGTTGGTTTTATGTAATTCTGTCAATTATGTATTATCTCTCATGTTTTTACCCTTCATTGGGAACTTTGTTTTAGCATTTCTAATAATGAGGTTTTATGCTTTCCTTTCTTTTATGCAGATTGGGAAGAGTGGCTTGTCCCCCTTTTACACTTTGTTTTTTCGTTTGTGGTAATGTATTTTTCTTTTAAGTTAAGTGATTTCACACACATGCACACATATATAAATATGTATTTTTATTGAGCTTTCATACATATGTGTCAACATAACTTTCATTATTAGTATGTACATAATTGTACAGTTTTACTTCTTTGTTTAAGTATGGTTGTATTTATGTTAATTTTATTTCTATGTTCTGTTTTAGACTCCTGAAGAAGGTCTCAGACCGAAACATTTTAAGTTGGGTCTACTAATATAGTTTTCCCCTACATTTTTTCTGTGTCAGGCCTGGTTTCTGGTGTTCCGCTTCTGCCCTTCCCGAGACTTCTCTTACTCCCTCTCAGCCCTGAACATTGTGCAGCTGTTAGAAACCCCGAAGGAGCCCTTAGAGGGTTCTTTGTTGCAGGGTTTCAAATCCTCTCAGACTGCCTTTCCTGCGGGTTTGAAAGGAGGGTGGACTGTAGCCTGTCTTTATCCCCTTCCCAAGGGAAAAGAAGCTTCTTTGGCTTCCGAAGGTGGATGCCTTGGTTTCCGTGGTCACTAAGAAGACTACGATTCCTGTGGAAGGCAGAGCAGCGCTGAAAGAGGTGCAGGAAAGAAAACTGGAAACTTTGCTTAGACAAACTTTTGAGACAAATGCTTTGGCACTGCAGGTCTCCATTTGTGGAGTTTATGTGAGCAGAGCCTACATCAATTGAGCGTAGGTGTTGCCAGTGGCCAGGTTGGAATTGGCCACTGCTTATTTGGCAGACGCAAGTTCTGATTTGATGAGCGCGTCTGCCAAGAGTATAGCTTCTGTAGTAGCAGCAAGGTGTTTTCTTTGGCTCCGGACTAGGTCAGAGAGTGTGTCTTCCAAGACTTGTCTCAGTAAGCTTCCCTTTAAAGGAGAACCTTTTGGTGAGGCATTGGATAAGGTTGTGAAGGATCTGGGAGAGTTCAAGGGGGGTCGGCTTCCGGAGAACAAACCCAAGACAGTTATGCCAATGGAATCGGGTCAGGGATCCGGCCAGGACTTCCACAGGTCCCACACTACCTGTTTTGCTCCATATCAACGTGGTCGATACCTTCTTGGTGGCTAATCCTTTTGGGGACAGAGAGACGCTAACAGAAGTTTCTATTCTAGTTCCTTGGCAGCTACCAAGAAATCACAGTGAAGCGAGGCTGGCCTGGTTGGAGTTCGTACCGATAGGCTTCAATGATTTTACTCTGACTGGGTCAATATAATGTCTGACCAGTGGGTCCTGGAGATTATCCAAGAGAGTTATGCTCTGGAGTCAGCTCAGCCCCTAGCAGACACTTTCATGCTCTCTTCTTCTGGTACCAGAGTCAAAAGGCAGGTGGTTCTGGACACTCTCCAGAGGCTCCTAAAATTAAAGGAGTTCAAAGAGTACCCCCCGACCAGCGCGGTTCCAGTCGGTACTCGATTTACTTTGTGGTACCAAAGAGAGGTCTATTTTCCCCATCCTAGATCTCAAGCATATAAACAGAGCCCTCCGGGTAGCACATTTTCGAATGGAAATGTTGCGCTCTGTGATCATGGTGGTTCAGAAGGGAGAGTTTCTCACAGCCCTTGATTTGACGGAGGCCTATCGCCACATACCGATACACCCGGACCATCAACTGTACCTGCAGTTCGCAGTTCCCCCAGGTCATTTACAATTTCAGGCATTACCTTTTGGTCTAGCCATGGCACCTCTGACCTTTACCATTGTCATGGTGGTGGTAGCAGTGGCCCTGCGCAAGGAGGGTGTGCTAGTGCATCCCATCTGGACGACTAGTTAATCAGAGCAAAGTGTGTCTCAGCTAGCTTGGAAGTCACTCAGTGCGTTGTAGACTTTCTCAGCCACCTCAGTTGTGTGGCGAATCTCACCAAGAGCCAGCTGAGGTCATTGCAGAATCTAGTCTACCTAGGGGCTCAGTTTGTTACCGCAAATGGAATGGTGTTCCTGCCCACTGATTGAGCTCATGGATCAGGTCCCCAGGTTTTTGAGGATGGGGCTGCCCACGGTATGGCATTATCTGCAGCTTCTGGGCTCCATGTTGGTGACTTTGGACCTGGTACCATGGGCCAGGGTGCGTATTTATTTATTTAACCAGTTTTGTATACCACCTTATCCTTCAATCAAAGTGGTTGACAAGACAACAAAGGCTTACATACTGAGGGTATGGGAAAACAAAAATGATACATTATAATATAAATACAAACAAAACAGTATGTTATAATATTATATCATAGTGAAATTAAATATACATAATGGTAAATTTAAGTTATTTCACTAAATGATTCTATAAATAAATAAGTATGCGTCCGTTGCAGCAAACACTCTTGTCACTGTGGTCGCCACAGAGGCATACCCTGTCAAAATGCCTTCCTTTCCCATTGGAAATGCGGGCCAGTCTCCAGTAATGGTTACAGGTAGAAAATATCCTAGTGGGGGTGTCTCTGGAGCCTCCGGACTGGATGCTGGTGACGACCGGATGCCAGTCAACAGGTTGGAGGGGTGCACTGCGAGGCCCAGATTACTCAAGGCCAGTGGACCAAGTTGGAAAGTTCCTGATCAGTCAACTGCCTGTAATTGAAAGTGGCGTTCCTAGCGCTCCAGTTTTTTCAACATCTGCTCCGGAACTAGGCAGTGAGAGTGTGTTCAGACAATGTGACCATGTTAGCTTATATAAATTGCCAGGGAGGCATTTACAGTGTGATCCTGGTGGAGGAGATTGCTCTTCTGCTGTTGTGGACAGAGCAGAATCTTCTGGCGATTTCAGTGGTGCATATCGCCATCAGGGACAGTGTGCAGGCCAACTTCCTCATTCGCCATCAGCTGGATCCAGGGAAGTGGGACCTGGACCCAGAGGTGTTTCACATCATTATATGCTGGTGGGGCTCCTGGTCATGGATCTAATGGCCTCAGTGGAAAACGCTAAGGTGGAGAGATTCTTCAGTCGAAGAAGAGAGCAAATGTCAGAAGGGCTGAATACCCTCGTGCAACCATAGCTGGAGGGAGATCTGCTATATGCCTTCCCACCATTGCTGCTGATCAGATGGCTCCTGCAAGAGGATAGGGACGTATTGGAGCTTGGTGATTCTGATAGCTCCCGATTGGCCCAGGAGACCCTGGTATGCAAATTTGATTTGCTTGTTGGCAACTGAACCATGGCTTCTACTGCAGCGAACCAACTTGATTGATCAGGGGCCCATTCTGATGCCCCAACTATATTGATTCTCACTTACAGCCTGACTCTTGAGAGGAAAAGGCTAAGGAAGAAGAGCTACTCGGCAGCTGTGATTCCCATGCTGCTGAGAGCTCGCAAGTGGTCAACATCTTTGGTGTATGTGCGAGTCTGGTGAATATTTAAGAACTGGGCCATGGGTAGGGATGGATAGGGGCGTTGATATCAGACATCTTGGCCTTGATATCAGACATCTTGGCCTTCTTGGACAAGGGGTTAGCCCTTAAACTCCTTGAAGGTGCAGATCGCAATGCTCGCTTGTTATAGGGGGTGAGTCTAGGGGGTTCCCTTGGCCACGTACCATGATGTCGTGCATTTCCTTAAGGCAGTTAAGCATTTGAGGCCACCAGTGTGTCTGCTGATCCCTCCATGGGATCGTGCTGTGGTGCTTGCTTGCCTGATGGACTACTCCTTTGAACCGTTGGCACAGGCTTCGCTGAAGGATCTCACACTCAAGGTGATTTTTTTGATGGCTATTTATTCCACCAGACAGATTTCAGAATTGCAGACATTGTCCTGTAGAGAGCCTTTTCTGGTCTTCTTGAGGGAGAAGATGGTTTTGCACCCCATGCCTTCCTTTTTGCCTAAGGTCATCTCTTCCTTTCATCTGAAACAAACTGTTTTGCTTCCAGTTTTTCCTTTGAGGGGAGAGACCCAGGAGAATCGCCATTTGCACTTGCTGGATTTTGCAAAGGTCATTGTGCGCTTACCTGAAGAGAACAGTATCATTTCAGAAATCGGACTGCTTATTTGTCCTGTTTGGAGGGCTGCGGAAAGGAGAGGCGGCTTCCAAAGCTTCAATTGCTCATTGGGTCAAGGAGGCTATTGCCACAGCATATCTGTTGAAGCATAAGCCTCTGCTAGTTGGATTATGGGCACATTTTACTTGTGCCCAGGTGATCTTGTGATCAGAGGCCAGTTTGGTGCCTCCTGTGGACATCTATAGGGTGGCGATTTGGCAACATCCCATACCTATGTGAAGCATTACTGCCTGGATGTTTTGTCGTGGGGTGATGCTGGTTTTGGGGCCGGACTGTTTCAGGCTGGGCTCGCGGGTCCCACCCGCTGTTGAATGCTGTTCTGGTATATCCCACACGACTGGACTGGACTGACTAATTTTCTTTCCTTTAGTCCAGTCCCGTCCAAGACCCACCCTTCTTCAGCTTGGTGTATATATTTTTTTCAGCCTAGCGAGCCCAGAGGATTGTCCTCCAGGGGCGAACCTTGATGGAGTGGTGAGGAGCAGTGCTGTGGAATCCTTCCTCATGATTCTGGTTTGTATATAGTTATTCAGCTGTTGTTTACAGCGGGGTTCAGAGTTGATTGAATCTTTACATAAAAACAAACAAAAAGGAAGACATTGTGTTTGCTTATCTGTTCTCTCGTGAGGGTCTGCTTTGTCAACAGGATACTGATCTGGGGGCGGAGAGTGCATTCTTATGCCACTGACATCACCAAGACTTGGCATGCTCAGTCTCCAGCTGCTGGTATGGGACGATAACCCACATGTCTGGACTGAACTGGACTGGACTAGGGCGACTCAAGGAAAGACAATTAGCAGATAAGACCCAATTTCAGCTTAGCGTAGCCATAGCCCAGAACAGTTTCCCTATTATCTACTGTAACATCAGCACGATTAATTGCTGTCCCCATGGTAGATATCTGTGTTTAAATCTAGAATGCTGACCAATGTCTTGTACAACTGGAATTGGTTAACCTGTTGATGTCTACATTCCTTCTACAATATACAACAAAATTAATTAAAAAAAGAAAACACTTCATGATACAAAAATAATTTTGAAACAAAAAAAATCTAAGATAAGAATGCCACCAATGAGGTAATACTGAAAGCACTTTCAAAAAATAAGAACTAATACAACCCACAAGTCTGCTAAGTCTATACTAAGGGCCCTTTGGTGAAAGCCCACCTGAACGCTCCCTCTTTATGCAGCAGCTAGGTCTCCATAAAGAAGAGATGGAAAATGGCTCAGTCTGCTTAGAAACGTCCTCCATTCTATTCATGAACCTTTCCAGAGTATCTATACTGTTGCTTCCTATTTAACTGGTTTCTATCCTAGTCCTTCATTTTGTAGCCCATATCTAGGATGCTTAATTTATTTATAAGTTGTTTATGTGGAATCGTGTTGAGGGCCTTACTGAAATTCAGGTAAAGGATATCCAGTACTCTTCCCTGATAGAACGTTATGGTACCCAGTCAAATTGATTCATTTGACAAGGCCTACCTCTGTGGGTCTGTGTTCTCCAGGACAGACAACATTATGTTGCTTATCAGTCAGGTCTTGAGTTGCTTGGATTTTGTATCCGATCTTAAAGTGAATGAGTTTTCTACCATGCTTTTTCTTCCATACTGCTTAGGCCTTTACAGCATGAGCAGTCCTGTAGATCAGTGTAGCTCTTATTGTTGCGCAACAATATAAGAAATTATCAGTGTGATTTCATTTTAGGACTAGATTTAAAGATTACTTAACAGTCTAATGGTAAAAATCATCTGCTCCCCAGCAACTCAACCTATTCATTTCCCCTGATGAGGAAGGAAGGAATAAAAAAAAATAGGGATTTGTAGTTACCACACAATGGTGATATGTAATGGCTGGATTTTAGGGCCCATGAATGTAGGGTTTCTGAAAAAGACCCATTTCATGGCCTGTGCTTAGATAAAGAAATTTGGGAGGAGATGTAAAATAAGGGAAAGCATCCCTGGTTAGTTATGAATGAAGTTTCATGGAGCCATATCTTAGCTTTGGTTACAAATGAGTTCAGAGCTGGCCCATCCATTGTGCAAGAATGTTGTTCGCACAGGGCCCCGTGCTTCAGGAGGCCCCGAGCCAACAACATTCCCCACATGCTGTTTGACTCCTGCCAATGCCAAGGCCCTGGCTCACCTCTGTATAGGCGCCGAAGTGAAGAGCGCCATTTTTCTTCACTTCGGTAGCTGGGTTCTAGTATAGGCTGCTGGCATACCAGAGGTCAAAGGACATTTTTGTTTCCCAGCACTTAGTGCGCCAGCAGCCTATACTAGAACATAGCTGCCGAAGTGAAGAAAAATGGCGCTCTTCACTTCGGCGGCTGTACAGAGGTAAGCTAGGGCCTCTCCAGTTCCCTCTAAAGCCATTCAGACAGGCATGGGGCTCTTCAGAGAGGGAGGGGGCTTGGACTGGAAATGGTCTGATTGGGTGGGCTTGGACTGGAAAGGGCTGATGGGGGGCTAGGAGTTGAAATGGGCTGATGGGACGCTAGGATAGGATTGCAAATGGGCTGATGGAGAGGTTAGGATAGGACTGGAAATGGGCCGATGGAGGCAGCTAGGATAGGACTGGAAATGGCTGATGAGGGGCTAGGAATGGGCTGATGGGGGGTTAGGCTGGAAATGGGCTGATACGGGGGATGAGAGAATGGTACTAGAAGGGGAGTGGATGCTGGGTGGGGCTGGAACTAGAACAGAGCTGATGTTGGAGGAGGACTAGAAGGGGATGGGGCTAGGGGAGTGAGGATGGAGATTGGAAAATATATTTTGTGTGGGAGGGAAGAAAAATCTATGATTGGCTGGGTATTGGGAGAGTAAGTGGGGATTGAGAATGGAAGAGGAATAAAGAAAGAAATGGAGGAAAGAGGAAAAAGAGGAAAGATCAGTATGTTAAAGCAGATGTAGAGAGAGAATGAAAAAAAACTAGAAGAGAGAAGAAAGGACAACTGGACTGCAGACAAGGGAAAGTTAGCAGAAGACACGAAGAAAGCAGAAGAAAATGACTGGAGCAATTGCAATGAAAAATAAATGCCCAAACAACAAAAAAATGGAAAAACACTTTTTTATTTTGAATTTATTAACTGGAATATGTCAACTCTTGGAAATGTACATCACTAACGTCTTTGCGTTTTGTTTAGTACAAGAGGAAATTATAGTTTTATTTCTCCAGTGGTGTTGTACATTCTAAGTTTGGCTTTTGGGGTACCCAGTTTAATTATTGTCTTTCTTTTTCTAAATTGTGATCCCTTGTTCTTTGTTTGGTGATAGTCTATGTTCTGCATGTCTAACCGAGCTGAGATATTCTGTTCATGTAGTTTCAATTTGACAGCCCCACAGTTCTCTTTCCCCAGTAGGAAATGTATTAGTACTCTCTGAGATGTATTGGTTTAATATTTGCATTGTTGCCTTTTGATAGGTAGGGTTTGGTGCTTTGTGAGTCCTGGTAGTACTTTTATGATATGACTGGTTTGCTATGGGTTCTAAATGAATAAATGCCAAAAAGTCACCCACTGCGTCCTTCAGAAAACTTATTTTTTTGTCAGGTGTTGCCGTGGGAGGGAAGAACTTGAATCACCTTCAACTGACTGCAACATCCATTTTAATCAAAAAGGTGCCGTTCTTAATTCAATATAATGTTCATAAATAATGTTTACTTATCTCAAATACGGAGCCTCAAAGTCCAATGATCAAGAAGCATGACGTGCACGTTTTGGAGAAAGCCTGTGTCAAGTGCTATAACTTATTCCAATCGCTCCGTCTTCAATGTGTGCTGCCATTACTCATGTTGGCTTTTCTAAAGGGCGACTATGATTCTCATAGGCTGAATCAACCCATTGCTCATTAAAAGAACCTCCAATGGGTGGAGGGAAAACCCCATTGAAACGGGGATACCCACCTCCCATAGGTAACACTAGAATAGACAACCATGGCCAATAGATCGCAGTTACGATGTTAAGAGGCGGGGTTAAAGATGTCAATCAAACCCTCACCAATGCATGAAAGGGAATACCCCCCCCCATCATCATTAGGATAGCCCTCTTCTCATTTGTCACTTGTTAAAGAATGCTGGGCCAATCAATCTTCTTTTTCAGACCAAAAGGTTGAACCATGTTCAGAGTGAAAATCCAACGTTCAAATTTTTGCAAATAAGAAATGCAATCACCCCCATGGGGACTCTGAGGAGCATAATCTATAACACTCCATTGAAAATCAGAAAAAAGATGGTCCTGCGTTAAACAATGTTCCACAATCGGAGCTGATGAAACTTTTAAACGAACACGAGAAGTGTGCTCCCCCAATCGAAATTTAATGGAACAAATCGTTCATCCCACATAAAGCATAGCACAGGGACATTGTAGCAAGTAAACTACAAAATTTGACGTTCAAGTAGTATGCTACTAACGTTTAAATGAATGGCCAGACCTCGGATCCGTCCAAACCTGGCCAGTCAAAGCCATTGAGCAATAATTACATCCACCACAAGAAAAATGACCCACCATTATAGCTGGTGGATAAGAAAGCCTGTCCATTGGCAAAGATGATTTAACCAATTTATCATGTAAGTTGGACCCACGTGTAAAAGCAATCATCAATGGTTTTAAAAAACAGGGATGTAATTGCAAAACTGACCAATGTTTTTTTAATAAGCCAACAATGGCTGTGGCATGATGCATGTATGGAACTACCCCTACAACCGCGTCCTGTGAGATTGACTTCTTAGAAGAATATTCGTCAGTGATAAGCCATTCCCAATGAACAAAACAAGCTCTACGGTAAGCTTTTTCTATAATACATTGGGGATATCCACGATGTGCAACATGTCAGTGGCATACTACTTGTACATCAAATTTTGTAGTTTACTTGCTACAATGTCCCTGTGCTATGCTTTATGTGAGACGAACGATTCGTTCCATTAAATTTCGATTGGGGGAACACGCTTCTCGTGTTTGTTTAAAAGTTTCATCAGCTCCGATTGTGGAGCATTGTTTAACACAGGGCCATCTTTTTTCTGATTTTCAATAGAGTGTTATAAATTATGCTCCTCAGAGTCCCTGTGGGGGTGATCGCATTTCTTATTTGCAAAAACTTGAACAACGTTGGATTTTCACTCTGAACACGGTTCAACCTTTTGGTCTGAATAAGGAGATCGATTGGCCCAGCATTCTTTAACAAGTGACCAATGAGAAGAGGGCTATCCTAATGATGATGGGGGGATTCCCTTTCATGCATTGGTGAGGGTTTGATTGACATCTTTAACCCCCGCCTCTTAACATCGTAACTGCGATCTATTGGCCATGGTTGTCTATTCTGGTGTTACCCATGGGAGGTGGGTATCCCCGTTTCAATGGGGTTTTCCCTCCACCCATTGGAGGTTCTTTTAATGAGCAATGGGTTGATTCAGCCTATCAGAATCATAGTCGCCCTTTAGAAAAGCCAACATGAGTAATGGCAGCACACATTGAAGACTGAGCGATTGGAATAAGTTATAGTACTTGACACAGGCGTTCTCCGAAACGTGCACGTCGTGCTTCGAAACGTGCACGTCATGCTTCTTGATCATTGGACTTTGAGGCTCCTTATTTGAGATAAGTAAACATTATTTATGAACATTAAATTGAATTAAGAAGAACGGCACCTTTTTGATTAAATTGGATATTGCAGTCAGGTGGGGTGATTCAAGTTCTTCCCTCCCATGGCAACACCCGACAAAAAAATAGGTTTTCTGAAGGACGCAGTGGGTGACGTTTTGGCATTTATTCATATGTTAGTCACCTCATTGGGGTTTTTCCTTTGATGGGTGCTAAATGGGCAGTGTTTGTAGTACTTCCTAATGTGCCTGGCGGTTGGCATTGGAGTTTAGTAATGTAGAAATCTGGTAGTCTGTCTTTTTTTTTATCCAGACACTCATTAAGAGGCATAAAGTTAGTGCACATTAGCATTATGCAAATGGGGCCTCTTATGCAAATGAGACCCCGCAATGAGTCTCTGCACATGGCCCTGCACCTCTCTTGGGCCGGCCCTGACTGAGTTGCAAGCCAAAGAAGCAGCAAGAAAAGTGCAGTTATATTAGGATTTGTGTGTTTTTGTTTTTTTTATAAATCTGACAATGTCTAGCAGAGCAAAGGACTCTCGTTAAAAAAAATACTTTTTCTGTTGAAACACTGTAAATACAAGTCTAAGGTGTATTTTCGTATTTATTATTGCTATTGTTTTCTACTTGTGTGAAGTACTTGTAGGCCTAATAACCATTTGCAAACACAACCTATATCTGTTTTCTCTTTAATTATATTTTAATCAGAAGCCTCTTTGAAGTAAATTATGGCATTGTCATGCTTTAAGAAGCTTTCCTTGAGGGCTAGCTCTCTTTTATTTAATTATATTTTATTAAATGTTATAAATATTCACATTTTTTAAATGAAAAATAACATCTTAAATAAATCCTAAGCATGTAAATTCATCAAACATTAGACATAACCAACTTTCCCTCCTTTTCCTGCTATCTATATTCCTATTTTCTCCCTTTCCCTATACAGCCTCACCATATACATTAAACCCATTTAAGGTAGCAGCATATACAGTTCTTTATCTTGATTCTAATGTTGTTAGAGTTAGGAAGTCCAAACTTTAATCATGAAATTCCACAAACTTCAATTAGCTATGGGCTTGATTCCATCCCGGACATCGATCCCCTCTGTATGTCTGGTCTGAACCAGACGTACAGAGGAGATTGCGATTCTGATCCCGCGGGGCACATCTAGCCCTGCAGGATCAGAATCATGAACAGTCCTGCATGTGCAGGCTGGGGCTGCAAGTCAGTCTGGCCTGCATGTGCAGGACTGTCCCTGGCTAACTCAATCAAGGCTCTTCAATGGAGCCACGGCGCCATGGCATCATGTTGACTTGGCACCACAGCTCCATTGAAGAGCCGCAATGCTGACCACTACAAAATAAAAGCATATTCCCTGCAGCCTGACCCCCGATCTGGCCTCCTAAGGCCAGGGTCGGGCTGTGGGCAATGTCCCCTGGCACCCCCCTACCCCATTCGTGCCCCAGGCACACACTTTAAAAACATCCAGGGAAGTTATTCCACCTCGGAGGTGGATTAACTAACTCGCAGATGTCGCCGGCTCTGAACGTACAGGGCTGACTTTAGAATTTGCCCTATACGTCCAGGGCCAGCGACCACCCAGACTCCGCCAACGAGCTACCCCTTCCCCACCCCTGTCTAACTTCCCCACACAACCGGCGGGGAAATTAGTCACGGCTGGGAGACGTTGAGATGTCCATCCCTGCTATTTATGACACAGAATAACCCCCTATGTAAATTCTTAGCTTTGATTCGGCAAGGTTGAGAAGCTAGAACTACTACTTTTGCTGTCCACTGCTCTATCATCGTTCTGTGGATCTAAGTCCTCCATAATCAACTCTTTGTCCTTCTTAAACAGCAGAATATGCAGGCGAGCATTCTTCTTCACCAGCATAACAGTGTGCAAGAATAATTGTGAACATGGATTAAACTGGCCCATTTCCCTGCATAGGTCGTGCTGGAGGCTGCGTCGCCCTGCGAGGTGGGAAACCTCTTGGGCGCTGGGAAGTGAAAGACTGTGCAAACTTCATGGCAATGTCACTGTGCAAGAAGGCAATACGATCCTCTGAAGAAACCCCACTTGGTGGTCCCAAAATCAAGACTCCTGAGCATTGCCCTCTTGGATGGGAATCAGAATCTCACCTTACAAGCTGCTACATGGTGAGCAAATACATATGCTACTGAGTACCGATACAAGATATTTTCTCTGTCATATTCTGTGCAATATATTTTATTTTAGAACAGTCTTGTCACTGAAAAGTGCATAATGTAATCCACAGAGATCTCTTCTTTTTGAATGTAATCTATGCACCCAGTTTTCATGTAATCTAAGTCATGACCTTAATGTTAGTTTGGACTCGTTGCGGGCAGATAACTTCCTGCTGATCACCATTAGCATGAAGATGCTTGGTTTGATCAGGCTGTCATCAGCTTACCAGATATCTGTTGACTTGGGGACCAGTGGCTGTAACTCTGTCATGTTTGGGGAAAAAAAAATCTAGGAATGGTTTTGGATCCTGGGTTGGACTGGAAGATCAGGATTTTCATCTGATTGAGACGTTTTTAAGTTAATGTGTGGATATGCTTCTGCCACTTCTGGACTACAGTTCTTTTTGAACAGTGGTACAGACTCTGGAATTGGCCCATTTTGACTACTTTAAAAGTCTACGCGCCTTCCTTTGAGGCTAATGTATAGGCATCAGGTAAGCCAAAATGCAGCAACCAAGGCGATTTGACATAAATTAGATGGACTCCAGCTTCCTTATTGTTATATTAGTTGCCAGTGAAATGGAGGGATCTGTTCAAGATCCTGATTTTGACCTTTTAAGGTATCGCGTGATAATCGTCCACGGTATCTGAGGGATAAGCTGTTGTGGGTACGAGCTTGGATCTCAGCTGTGGTAAAGCCAAAGAGCCATATTATCAACTCCTAGGGTTAAAGTTGTGAGGAGCTCATGAGTTAGAGCCAGAATGTTCTCAGTTCTGCTTCCCACATTATGGAGTAAATTGCTTGAGGGAATCCAGCAGGAGATAATTATTTAAGCTTTCACAGGAAGGTGAAGACCTGGCTATTGCCTTGATTAATTTGCTTTATTATGCTGCTTTTATATTCTTTGGGCCCAATATTTAGACTGGTTCCTTTTTTACAGGACCTGAAAACCGGATAAACCCCACTAAGCTCGATAATCAGCAACACTGTGCAAATAGTGCCGCTCAATATTCCTTCTTAACCACCAGGCAGTATACAGATAGTACTAGAGCAGCCCATGGATGGGGCAAGTGTAGTGCAAGCACTTAGCAGTGATTTTCAGTCCACTGACCAGATAAATGACTGCATAAAATCAGGCCTAACATTGTGGTCTGGCTGTCGAGACAGCAGCTGAATATCACCACTATCTGAACAGCCAGTGGCAGCCACACTGAAACCAGATATTCATCTACTACCTGGGCACTTCCACTGAATATTCAGTTTATCTTTTGCCTGCAGTGGCCCACATATAAAAGTCACTTACTGCCGTGGGTTGAACATTGCCCCATTTGCTATTAATTATGTTTCATTATTCATGTATTTTGGGCCCGATTATTCAGTTGTGACGGCTATGCGCCTCTAAAGTGCATAGCTGTCATCGTTTTAAAGTTAATGCCTGGGTCATATGCAGACCCAACATTGAATATCTGGGGTCGCCACACAGCTGCCACCGCAGAAGCAGCAGCAATATTGAGCCACCACCTGGTTAGTTCCCATGGGTAAAGATAGACAAGCTTTTTCTGCGCCTATCTTTACTCATGGGTCACTAACTGGGCAGCAGTGCAGTATCGCCACTGCCTGGTTAGCAACTGGTGCCACCTCTGTTCCGCCTCAGAATGCCCCCAATACACCCCAATGCCAAGTAGTTAGCATCGGGGAAAGTAGCGGCGTTAATCGGGGATGTTCAGCAGCACTAACCATGTATATATCCCGCTAAGTATTATCATTATTATTATTAGTATTAGTATTAAAGACTTATAAAGCGCCACAACATACGAAGCCATGTACAAACATAGAAGAGAGACAGTCCCTGCTCATCAGAGCTCACAATCTAATAAGACAGAAAACAAAATAAGTTACATAATACAAATAACAAAAATTTACAGGACAAAGTAAGCAAATGTTGATAGAAAGATCAAGATAGGGTAAGTAAGACAGGAATGGAAAGCAATAGTGAAGAGGTGGGATTTGAGTCTGGACTTGAAAATGGCCAGGGAGGACGCCTGGCACACAGAGATAGGAAGACTATTCCAAGCAAAGGGTGCTGCCAGTTGGAAGGAACGAAGTCTGGAATTGGCAGTACGAGTAAAGGGCACGGATAAATGAAGACTGTTAGAAGAGCGAAGCAACCGAGAGGGGGTGTAAGGAGAGATGAGAGATGAAAGGTACTGGAGGGCAGAAGAGTGAATGCATTTATAGGTCAGGAGGAGAAGTTTAAATTGGATATGGAGACGGATGGGAAGCCAATGAAGGGACATGAGGAGAGGAGTGATGTGGGAAAAACGAGACTGGCGGAAAATGAGTCGAGCAGCGGAGTGTTGAATTGACTGAAGAGGAAAGAGGTGGCTTGCAGGGAAGCCGGCAAGGAGAACGTTATAATAATCAAGACGGGAGGTAACAGAGTACCTGCAGACTGCAAAGGAACATAGGAGCAGATACCAAGACTGGCGATGTCATTTTTGCACATGTTTATTTATTTATCAACGTCAGTACGGCGCTTTTAGTAAATGGTCACATACAATAATACTTAGACAGTTTCCCCCCAAGAAAAAGTATAATTTTAGATTTTATTTGTTCACCAAGGCAGTACGTCGCTGTTTTAAAGCAGCTGCCTTGCAATACTAGCATCGTCTTTTTTGACAAATTGGACGTGAGCGTTCTACCTTTGGCGATAAATAATTTAACATGCAAGTCTTTAAATCCTAAGGTAAGAAAATTTGTTCTTCGGTTTACAGTAAGGAAAATAATTATTTTTCAACCATACCAAGATATAAATAAATATATTGGTTCATTCTTGGTTTTTTAACCTGTTTATAATTTCAGTTTCTTTACCCCCTTTATCCTTTGGTTTGTTTGTTTTTTTGTTTTTGTTTTGTTTTTTAAAAATAATTGCTTGTTTTGTTAAAATAACTGCATGTTTTATTTATTTATTTATTTAACTGTATTTATATCCCGCTTTTCACCGGGTCAAAGCGGTCAATTGGGGGATACATTTAACATGAGGGGATATGAGACACATACGCTAATACTTACAGGGAACATGGGCAATGGAGGGTTAAGTGGCTTGCCCAAGACCACAAGGAGTGCCTATAGGACTAGAAATCCCAGTCCCTCCGGCCTGAGATTGCTGCCCCCAGGTGGGACTTGAACCTCCGGCCCTCCGGCCTGAAGTACCTTGTCCTAACCACTAGACCACTCCTCCCTGTTCTACCCATGAGCTATCACAGCATTACCCTTTCATGTTTTTCACAATAATTGCCTTTTATACTCATGGGCTATTACCCTTATATAGATACTAAAGGGTTTTCTCTAATTGATTGGAATTTAGATTTATGGGAATCCTTGTGGAAGTACCCATGGATCAAATATAATATAATCATGTGATGTATACCACAATATTTTTCTTACACCCTCATTCTACCTAAGGCAAGTACTAAGTGCTCTCAAGCTACCAGATCTAGAGCCTTTGCCTTTTTTGCACCATCTTGCTGGAACGCACTCCCGGCGCCTATCAGAACCATCAGCGATCTCTCCCAATTCAAGAAGGAACTGAAGCATCACCTTTTTCTCCTTTACTACAATGCCGCAGCCCCCCCTCCACAGTCACCTACTTCCACACCTCATGGTAGCTCCTCAAGCCCATACATCATACACTCCTAGTCTGAATACCTGCAACCACACCTTAACCGCCTCCATAATAAACTTACTCTGAGAAGCTCGTGCTGTGCACGTAACCATGTAAATAGTTATTGTTCTCCCTGTTAAGAAACTTGTTCATTGTACATCCGAGTTATTTTTACCTGTTTATTGTAAGCACAAATCACTAAACTGAGATGTGTAGATTCAATGTTTTATTGTAAACCGCACTGATCTTAAATAGCGCGGTATAAAAGAAAATGTAATAAAAAAATAAAAATAAAAAATATTATTTTTTTCATCTTAGCACACAGTGGAGAATACTATAATCATGTTCACTATTTATTCATTTTCAGTGGCATTTGTCTTTTTAACTATTGACAAGATCTTTAGAAGAAGGTATTGGTACACATTTTAATCGTTTTTATGTATGTCCTCTGCATCTCTTTTTTTTATTCTTACTCTTGTTCTCATATATATATGTATATTTTATTGTTTTATCCAAGTTTTATAATATATCACAATAACGCTGATATATATGGATGTGATATAATAGTTTTATAGTTTTATAATGATTTCTCAATAATTTACACATATTCTATACACAATTTTATGTTATATTACATTAATATTTATGGTCATAATTATCACTATATTTATTATACATAAGTGGCTTCTCTTTAAGATGTTTTATTTATTTAATTTTTATGTTCTATATATGTCTTAATTACTTATAATTAATTCATTTTTAAAAATATTTTTTATGTTATATGATTGTTTGATATTTATGATTTTATTCTTTTGAGGTTTGCTCCCTCAAGTAATCCCCCTGAAGAAGGCCAGGTGGCCGAAACGTGTAGGGGTAATAAAAGGGGTTTCAAAACCTGAATCTGTTTCTCGCCAGTCTTGGTATCTGCTCCTTTGTTCCCTTCCCCTATGTCCCGCTAAGTGGCATTTACATGGTTTACAGGTCTGTAAACCATGTAAATGCTTTTGAATATAAGACCCTTTATGTTTTGCTATTCCTGCTGGAATTCTGCACACAGTAATTCAGAATTTCGCACTTTTTTTTGTATCGTATATTAAATTAAGTATTGCTAAAAGCAGCATGCTTTGTTATTTTGACAAAGCATGCAGAATTTTGCAAATTTAGACCTTTTGGCACAGAAGTTTGAATTTTGTTTGTTGAATTCCCACAGGACTATTTTGTATGCTGCCTTGGGCAGTCCTGAGCAGGGCTGGGAAGATGGGTTTATATATAAATATGTAATTTAAAAAAGTACTTGATTTTCTTGCTACTCCTTTGACCCTACCCCTGTCCCCACTGCCTGAGTCCAGTCTCCTTTCCTCCAGCTTGGGAATTTTCATTGCCCTGTTTATGTGGCAGGTCTTTCCCCATGAGAAGGTGCTGATGACCAGGACATGGGAGGACGCAGAGACACTCTGCCAGGACTTGGGAGCACATCTAGCAAGCTTTTCCCATGTCTATGAAGAAACGTTTCTTAGGAAGCTCCTAACCACAATGTTTCATCGGTGAGTTAGATGTGTTTTCGGGAGGGGGGAGAGTTAATTGATACTATGGGCTAGATTTACTAGTATGTTACAATGTTGGTGTGCTCTAATGCCATTAATGTGTGTTAGTAAGTAGACCCCATTGCATAAAATGGGACTTGTGGCAAATACCTTTTCTAGCCCTATATCAGCTATTGGATAAAGTGGCATCATTACTGTGTTAGTCCACTTGAATGCTTGGAAATAAAGGTTAACCAAAAAATTAATATACGGTGATTAACCTTTTTATTGGACTAACGTAATATATCTCTCAGGTAGCTTTGGAGATTTGAAACTCCTTCCTCAGAAGCAAAGTAAAATGAACAAAAGATACCATGTTGCCGGAAGATACAAGTATATCATAAAATGGAGGAGAAAGGGGAATGGAAGGATTCAAGACCGAACAAACTAGAAATGTGCCCTGTGCAACTCACAAAGCCAGTGCCCCTCCCCCTTCCCTCCCACTCATCTGCATGCAGGAACTTGCTCTTGTTGAGCTTCCTGGAGGCCCAGCGATTACATCAGTTCCCCTTCCGTAATTGTGCCCTGTGCGGCCACACTGCTCGTATGGCCCTGGAAGGATTGGTGTTTTAGAGCGGTGGTGCTCCACTAGTGTATTGCAAAGCCCCAGGATGACAGGTCCTGTAATATGTACTGACATTTTACAACAATATATACTGTGGTGGATATATCATGACCCCGTAGTTACCCATATGGGAAAGACATGCAGCACAAGGGCGTCTTATTCATGCTCCTCCTCTAATGTAGTAAATATTATTCAATGCAGTACACGTGAAGGAGGATACTACAATACCAAAACGGATCCGATTTTAAAGACAAGATTAAGGTCACCTAGACATAAGTTCATGTATTACAAAGCAGAAGAAGGTAGTGCCTCCATGGATGAGCACTTTTCAAGATAAGACCACCGCATCAATGACCTGATGATCAAGATACTTAGAGAAATTCAGGACAATCCAGAAACATAAGACATTTGACATTAAAATGGTCAAATACTTTGAAGCTTGCTTTTAATTCACTAGCAGCCAAAATTTTGCTCTTTTGCCAAGTCCAATTAAATCAACCCCGGTCCCTTTCCCCTTCCCCCTTCCCCTTAATTTTGCATTTCACTGGTATTTTTTGGCAATGTTGCCTTTTATTCATTTCTGGGCCGATATTCGGAACCCTTAGTTGGTTGGCCAGTGGGAGCTGGCTGTGATATTCGGCAGCACTATCTAGATAGCACCACTGAATATTCCCACACACCATCCAAATACTAGCCAGTTAGTGCAGGGGCAGAGCGAAGGTTGTGTCAACATTATCTCAGATAAGTGCCGAACTTATCTGCTTAACAGATTCTCGATCAACACCTATTCAGCCAGCTTAGGCCACAAGAATAGCTGGCCTAAATTGCAATCCAGATAAGTGCCTAAAAATCCGCTAAGTGGATAAGTGTCAGCATTTATCTAGATAGCACTGCTCAGCACTGATATTTAGCAGCAGCAGCTCCTATCCGGATACTCCTGTGGGGCATTTAAGCACCAAAGCTCACCACCACAGTACTGGACTCTCAGCCTTTTAAATATCAGCCCTTCATATTAAACCTGAAGAACAAAATATCAGCTTCTGAAAGATAGTCAAGAAGTGCATTGTTACTCCAATAAAAATGTATCACCTTATTCTTTAACCTTTATTTCTGTGTACTGGTTAAAAAGTGTAAATATATTTTCTTTTTCTTTGGGCAATAATGCAACAGATATACAATTTCTTTATCTTACATTTTCTCTCCACTATTTCAGACCAGCCCTGACATTTAAGGGGGTAATTTTATAAATAATTTCAGCATGTGGATCAATGTTTTATGCGCAGGGCCAGTGTACCTACTATGCAATCATGGACTTGCACAGGGCGAACAGCCTGGGAAGGTGGCATTGCATACTGAGTCAGCCTAATTCAGGTTTAATGGTGCAGCTGTAGGCAATCAGAACTTCAGAATTTGGCAGGAGAATTCAGCAAAAGCATAGGTCATTCAGGTGCTGAAGGTCTGACACATCTCTTCCCCCTCCGACCAAGGGACTGAGACATGTGGAATCTTCAGTCTGCAGGAACAAGCAGGAATGTAGTCTTCACATATGGGTATCGTCGGTACCAACGGAGCCTGCACGGGAACGCTCCCCAGCATCTAATACGAAAGCTTTTGGGAGCATCCCACAGTGCCTGCCTGCTGCCTTCTCGCCTTTCCCAACTGTCCCTCTCAAGTTCTTCGTTTTCCGCGGAGCCGACAAGTCGCACATCCTGTCACCGCAGAAAATAATTCCCTTCTATTCTTCTTTTTTGTGGTCGCGTCTGCCTTCCTTCGATGTTACACCGGTACCGCCGGTGGTTCTTTCTTTTTTCCAAAAAAAAAAAAAAACCCCTTTCTTCTGGAGTCTTTTCCAGTTATTTTCTCCTCAGGTACCACGCGCCATTTCGGGCACTAGGCCCAACTTTTTCCTTTAAAATGGAAAAACCCGCTTCAGGTTTTAAAAAGTGTTCGAAGTGTGGCGGTACCATCTCCGTCACCGGCACCCATGAGTGGTGCCTCAAATGTTTAGGTCCTGACCACTCTATTTCGGAGTGTGTTGCCTGTGGGATGATGTCGAAAAGGGGCCGGCAGAACCGAGCTGCTAAACTTAGCACCCTTTTTCCCTCCGATGCAGCCTCTGTGGCATCGACGTCTTCCAGGGCTTTGTCTTCCTCCCATGGATCTCAGGTAACTAAACATAAATCTAGCCGGTCCTCAAAGGCTAGATCTCCCTCTAAGCATCGAGATGCCTCTGGCCTTGCCCTTGAGGGACTTTCACCGGCAATATTGCCCCGGCAGGAGGCTTCGGCTTCCAAAGCACTAACGGGGCTCCAGGATGTTCTCGAGGCCTCAACCTCGGCAGAACTACTGGTGCCATGCTCTGGGGTACCGGCTGCTTCATCCGGTACTGATACCCAAGCATCGGCAGCGTCGATAGACCAGAGATTCTTGGCTATTGAACGCAGTCTGGCGGCTCTTCTCACGGCCTCGATGCCCCTGAAACAGCTTCAGACAACTCAACCGGTACCAGCATCGACATAGGCAGGTATTCTACCGGGACTGAGTCATGCTTATCCATCCGGTATCGACAAGTCGGTACCGGACCCCTCCAATGCCGACTTTGATCGGTACCGGTACCATGCCTTGCACGATCACCCTGTGGCCTGGTTCCCACAAACAGTTCCCCAAATATCACCAATTACCAATGAATTACTTAGACGGCAGTTGCTTTAGCTACAAAGACTTTTATTTAGAATAACAAAAGTGATTATAAAATAGTAAAACAGCAAATGCCTGTCTAGAGATGACGGACAGCACCTTCTCTCTGTAAGGGGAGAAAGTACTGCCCCCGATTCTTTAAAATGGCTGGTTTATATACTCATATTCCTCTTTGTCTCAAAATGCCTGCTTCAAATTAGTTTCAGTGAATTCATCATAAATTCTTAGGTGTTTGCAGGGCCTCTAGGCTTCCTGTAACACTTTTCCCCAGGGGAGGATCCCTTTTACGTTTATACATCTGGATCTGCTTATCAAGGTCTGCCTATCTATGCATGGCCTGTGACCTCTGCCCCTTCCTGTGTTTTTCCTTCTCCTGGCACTAATTGAAACCTTCAGGGCAAGAGAGAGTGCTTGTGCTCATTAGTTTGAATTCTTTGAATTCCTAGCTGGGCCTGTATTTTCTTGCTAGGCCCCAATATTCTGCATACTTCTATCCAGAATATGGTTACCCAATAGCAGGCCGCATCTATTATCTTATGGCAAGCATATACTCTCATATAGCTCATATGTATTGTCTTCTTGTCTTCTGTGCCATCCATATACTGTGTAGTTTCACCAGGCAAGGGTGCAGTCATATAAAGCCAACATATACAGCAGACCTAAGTCGAATTTAAGCCAAATTTCCCAACATTCTCCACTTTTTCTTTTCCTTTTTCTTTTTTTGTTTGGGGGGTAGCAAAAGTAATCCCACTAAGGGGCATGAATAACAACCATTTGAGACAAAGATAGATCATCCAAAGGCAATCGCTGGTACTGTTCCCTTGATACAATATACATGGTTTTAGTGCTTTGCGATATCATTCGTTTACAGCAGGCAAGTAAAATGGATAAGGCACAACAGGCAATGATTGCAAAACAAGCTATACCTAAAAGCGTAATAAGGAAGGCTTTAAGTCCTACACCTAAACTAGCAAACCATGAAGCAATACTACCCCATATATTATCAAGATGAAGCCCCCCCTTAAAATCATCAATATGCAACTCAGAGAGATGCTTTATCTTATTCATAGCATCAAGGACAAAAATGGTATGGTTAGCGATGACAGTACAGCAGTGTGTAGCATTAATGAAAGTGCATGTGCCGCCTTCAGCAGCCAAGAGTAAATCCAAAGCTTGCCTATTCTGCAGAGTCATTTGTGTATTTTGCTCAAGGGACTTAGCTAGGCGTGAGAGACTCGGTAACAGCTTTCATTTGAATATGCAACAAACATTGCAAACGGCATACAGCCATGCCAAGCTCAGCAGTAAGGGCGGGGGTGGCAAAGGGAATCCAGGCCGTTGCGCTAAGGGCATCCAAACGAGTTTTAGTCATGGGATAAGTGGAATTGATATACTCGAATGAGGCCTGAATGGCATCATCCTCGGTTATAGAGGAATCCCAGGGGCTAGCATAAGCTGAGGAGCTACGTTTTAATCTATGCAGGGTGGAGCGAGAAGCAGAACGATGGGTAACATTAAGAGGTATCAAGACAGAAAAAAGAAGAAACTTTGACCAAAGCACAGGGTAATAGGGAGAGGTTAACTACCTGATACAGAGTTTCCCCACACAAGCAATAATGACCCCCTACAGCAAAGAGGTTTGTGGCAGGTGTCCATATGCGACTCATATGATGCCCATCAAACCACTTAACAGAAGATTTTCCCGTGGTAGATGAAGTAAGATCCCTCCTGAAACTGGACATTGGGAGATAGCATGAAGTATATGGAGATTCATTCTGAGAACCCGTTGTCAGCACAGCTGAACCATCGTGGTAAATGGGACCAACCCCCACATACCAGCGGAAGTCAGATCCATTAAACACTACCGGGCTCCTTGTAATATTTCTCCAATCATATTTCATATTGGAGGGGTCCATATTACCGGATTGATTATACCACTTTATCATGACAGAATTACTAGCAAAATGAAAGGATCCATTAATCACATTATACGACAGGTTGCACCTGTCTGAAAAAGCAATGGATACATTTGTTATTAAACATAGATCAAATATCATATTCGGGTCAACATATACACTCAAAGGATCATGTATCATATTCATCGCATGCCACATCTGGGAACAATTAAAAGCTTCATAACTGGCAGAAAAATTATTATTATCTACACAAGCAAGCTGTCATGCATACTCATTTAAGGAAACCTTTGAAACATGTACTGGAGCATATGATACACCCTTTGGTAAAGAGGTACAAATAATGCAGTCTGCAATGTTCATCAGGGAAACAATGTGTAATACTGATTGCTTCCACAAGTTCATAGAGCCTCCAGGTAAAGCTCGGGGTACTCGAGATATCGTCTGGTTAGTCTGGTTCCATCCCTGGAGAAACAAAGCTAGCTGTCCATCTGGATGTAAACACTCAATAAGGAGCACGATTATGACAGAGATTCCCAAAAGGAGGCACAAGGACGCCCACGGAGTAGGCTTGACAGCGATCATCTTTGGTACTAATAACGTAGCACTGTGGTGAGAACACATGAGTTCTGTAGGGAAATAAAACTGATTAATCAGATGGGACAGCTGGAGACGCTTTTAGATGGCTGACATGCACCCAAGTATCAGTATCATTCAGTCTGGCAGCAAAAGGGGAAGCAACAGTGACAACGTGGGGTCCTGAAAAGGTTGGGCAGTCCCAGGATGCACAAACACAATTTCTTTTATAGACAGTGGACCCTACAGGGAAGCGAGGTAATAAGGATGGACTAGACACAGACTGTGTGACTGCTACACGGTCAGCAATTTCTTGGAGCGCAATCCGGAGTCCTGCAAGGTAAGCAGAGAGACTATCATGAATCGGAAACTGGGACTGTGATAAATTAGTCGTGCGCATACGCCAGCCAGTGGCCATTTCATGAGGTGTCAGATGTAATCGCTTGATCGGGCTATTACGCAGCTGAAACAAGCACATTGGTAATGCTTGTAGCCAGGTCATGTGACCAGAAGCGCAAATCTTTCT
Organism: Ichthyophis bannanicus; assembly: GCA_033557465.1. Classification (NCBI taxonomy): domain Eukaryota; kingdom Metazoa; phylum Chordata; class Amphibia; order Gymnophiona; family Ichthyophiidae; genus Ichthyophis; species Ichthyophis bannanicus. The sequence continues at coordinate 657,432,936 of CM066036.1, forward strand.
GAGTTGAGTTTTCAAAATGCCATTACATCGTTCAACAAGACCATTGGAAGTAGGTTTATACACAGAAACATACTTCCACTGAACAGGAAGATGCTGGGTGAGTGCAGTCACAAGAGCATTACGAAAATGGGAACCATTGTCAGAATATATGATTTTAGGAATGCCAAATCGGGGAATTATCTGTGTTTGCAGAGCTTCCACAACTTCTTCAGCAGTTTCTTTACTGCAGGGGAAATCCTCAATCCATTTAGACCAAGGGCAAACCCACACTAAAAGGTATCGCTTCTGAGCACATCTGTGAATCATGTCAGTGAAATCTACATACCAGGATTCAAAAGGACCACTTAGGACTGGGAGGTGACCTTTGACTATGGCCTTTCCCCCTGGCTGAGAGTTCAGAATACACACGGGACATTTAGCTACTAGTTCCTGAATGCGATTTTTCATGTGTGGACACCAAAAAGTGTCCTCTAGCATGCTGTAAACATTTGCAGCACTAGAATGATAGATATCATGAATGAGATCTGTGAGGCGTTTCAGTGCTACATAACAGATACAGAGTTTCCCAGATGGGTGCACCCACATTTTCTTAATTTGAGAACAGCCTAGTCTCTCCCAGTTCCCTATCTCATGAGAAACAGCATCTTTCTGATAATCAGCAAGGTCAGGTACTAAATAGGTCTGTGATCTGGTGACAGGTAAAGTCAGGGAAGCATTACTAGTTACTTCTTTGGCTAACTGATCTGCCAGGGCATTGCCCATCTGGTGGAAAGAGTCTCCCTGTGTGTGTCCAGGAACCCATTCACAGCACAGAAACAGATTGTTGATTCTGCGTTTCTCTAAACACTCATAAATTTGATGTATCTCATCAAGATGTGAGATTGAGCTGGCTGAAGAGGTAATAAAACCTCTTTGTGACCATTTCTGATGAAGCGCTGTCAGCACTTGTGCTGCATAATGGGAGTCAGTGAATATGATAATGTTCTGTTTCTCCTGATGCAGTAAGACTGCCAAAATTGCACAGAGTTCAGCACCTTGGGCGCTGTAAGTACTCGGCAACTGATATTGCAGAACATCCAGGATGTCACCAGAGGGAGATATCTGTACTGCACTGAAACCAGAACATAGTGACGTCTCAGAACCGTCAGTGAACCAGACTTCAGAATTAACAGGCATTTCGTGAAGAGACAAAATATTATCTGCGAAAGAAAAAGTGGGGACCTTGTCCCCTTCCTCACCAACAGTAACAGAAACTAAATTCTGTAGGTAGCCAAAAGGGTGACCTGCAGGGAATGGCTTAATGAGGATATGACTCCGTAGCAGGGCAGCACAGACTTGGTGCAGCCGGTGTGAAGTGAAATGCAGAGTGTTACTGCATAACAATGCTTCCACATCACCAGAGCAATATACAGTGAGTCGTAAGGGATGGAAAGTGTTATAGGTCTTTCGGACTGCCTCACTGATGGCCACTAAGCCCTTCTCAATGTCAGGCAGAATTATTTCTGTAACAGAAAAAGATCCTGACAAGTAGGAGACAATTTTACCATCATCCTGGTAAATCACAGCTGCCCATGTGTGATGTCCGTGAAAGCTAATGAAAAACATTTCCTTTGAATAGTCAGGGAGACAGAGACTTGGTGTGTGCGAGACATCAGACAAAAGAGACTGAAGCAAAATCTGGTCAGGGGCTGACAGGCTGATAGCAGTCGACCCCTTAACCCCCCCCTTTTAAATATTTGCGAAAGGGATGTGTGCGTTGACTGTGACCTGGGATCCAATTACAGCAGAAGTTTATCATGCCGAGCAGAGATCGTAATTGCTTTACAGTGGAGGGCATCTGTAATTGCAGGCAGTGTTGTTTAGTTTTCTCTGTCAGAGACAGCATTCCATCTCCTACTAGGAAACCCAGAAAAGTGACTTCAGTTTGGCAGATCTGTGCCTTGGCCATGTTAATCTGGTAACCACTTTCCAAAAGATAACAAACAAGTTTATCTGTGAGGGCCAGGTTTGTTGCAGCCTCAGCTGTGGAAAGCAGTAAGTCATCTACATACTGTAACAAAGACACATTGCTGGGCAGCTCTGCCCTGAATGATTGCAAATCAGCAACTAGTGCTTGAGAGAATATGGAGGGACTTTCCACGTACCCCTGGGGTAACCTGGTCCACTGATAATGCTGACCCTCAAAAATAAATGCCAGAAACTGCCTGGATGTGGGTTCGACCACTATCCCAAAAAAGGCATGGGAAAGGTCCAGAACAGTATGATACTTGTACAGGGTAGTCGTTGTCAGCAATGTGGCAGGGTTTGAGACTACTGGAAACTGTGGTTCAACAACTCTGTTAAGTGCACGTAAGTCATGCACTATTCGCCACTTCCCATTAGGCTTTTTCACAGGGAATAGTGGGGTGTTGTATGGGGAGTTACTGAGTTCAATGATTCCATGCTGTAACAGCTCCTGAATCTCCTGGCGAGATCCCTGCAGGGCCTCTGGTTGGAGAGGATATTGCTGAATCTTTGGTGATTTACAGCCAGGCTTAATATGAATGGTAACAGGCAGATGTGATTTAACTCGGCCATAAGGGCTGAGGAGCAGTGACCGCTCAGGACCTTTTTCTCCCAGCAGACCATAGGTGAATTCAACCTGTAATTTCACCAATAAGTCCCTACCCATCAAATTTACTGGGCAATGTGGGGCAAACAGAAAAGAATGAGAAATCTGCTGATCTCCTATTCTTAAACAAATAGGTGTAGTTAGGTAAGATGTAAGGGGTCTACCATCAAAACCAGTAGTAGTCATTTTCTTTCTACTAAGCTGGCATCTCTGTGGTAAAGCAGTTAATACAGAGGAAGTGGCTCCTGTATCAAGTAACATTTCTGTGGGCTCATCATTAAGATGTACTGTGATCAAAGGTTCCTGATATGTGAGCCTCGCCTGTAAGATATAGATTCCCAGTCATTGTTGGGGTGGGGGTCCAGAATCCCGGGGAGGAGTCCACAAGGGAAAACGCCTCCTGTCAAAGTTCTCATTTCTGCGCTGAGCACGGCATGAGCGCTGAAAATGACCATAACCACCACAGTTCCAACACTGTGGGGCAGGAGTACGGTTATTTTGTTGGTAAGAGGGACCTCAACGCTGTGGCTGAGGATAACGGGGTCGTTGGGCTCCGTTTATAGTAAATGTGCTCCTTATCTCTATCCCATATCTCATCACAGGGGTCTGGAACATCATCCTCATAAGGATCCAGACATTCCATGTCATCAGTTTTCTCCTGCTGTTCCCTAATTTTCTGTTTTAGTTGTCTGATAAGTTCATTATTAGATTTATCAAGATGTGATTTGGTGGTGGATTGGGGATCTTTAATTTCTTGTAACCCTTTAATTTGAAGGTGTAACAAGCGTGCTTGGGCCTGTTTCAAATCCTCCTCAGGTTTCAAAGTGTCCTCCTCTAAGGATCGAATATAATGCAAAATATGGGCCTGTTGTTTAGGCCATGGCTCGGACTCCAAGGCTACTATAGACTTTAATTTTGCATTCACGGGTGGGGGTAATGTATTACACAAGGTCTGGAAAAATACGGGTCTCATACAAACATCATCGTATGGTACCCCCATCTGTGCTTCCCATAAGTCTTGAAATCGTACGAGGTATGTACTGATATCCTCACCTATTTGGAATCTCATGGTAGTGAGAGGAGCCAAACTGCGCTGAGTAGGGTAATCTCCCTGAGGGCGTCCCAAATACGAGGACGATACTTGTTGAAGGAAGCACCATCATAAGTGTTAACTGTGACCTTCACCTGGTCTAAGTCGGCATTGGCGAACACTTGTTTTGTCGCACTGTTTCCCAGAATTTTGGCCAATAAAGCTTTGATATCTCCCAAAGCCAAATTATATCCAGCCATAATTCTTTCAAACTTTTGAATCCATGTCTCTCCCCCTCTACTGAGAGGAGGTAGACTACTAGCTATATTAGTCATATCAGTAAAACTCCATGGTATATATTTAGATTTTCCTTCATTTGTGTAGATTACTGGAAACAGAAGCTGTTTATTAGCATCCTGATTCTCATACTTCTCCCAAACCCTAAGACCTGCCTCCATATAGGCAGAATCCCAGTTAGGGTCTCCCACTCCTCCACGAATGCAGAGTCGGGCAGTGTTAAGGTGTACAGTTTCCAGTGATCCATTAGGGGGCCACTGTAACATCTGGGGCTGGTTGGCTTTTGTCCAACCGTACATGTTGGAGGACCATCGGTAAACATAATAACCATTTCCATCCTCCTGCTCTGTAATAAAAGTAAGGATACATGGTTGTGGAGCTCGAGGGATTTTACCACCTTGCACGACTCCACAAACCAGTGTAAGTTCACTTTTCTTCACTTCATCATCTACTTCCTCAGCTACCTTCTCCTCTTCTTCTTCTTCTATAATCTCCTTAAGACGTTTTTCCCTATCTGCTAGGTCTAACTCCCATCTTTTAAGATTCTCAGTAATTCTTTCCTCAGATTGTTTTAAAGCTTGAGCCTGACTTACTAAATCTTCATGTTCTGCTGTCAATTGTTGTTTCAACTCTTCTAATTTTGCCTGTGCCTCAGCATATGCATTGGGATCTGGGGCAGGGGTGTCTTTTAAGTTAACATGACCCTCAATCTTTGCCCAAGCCCCCTCAGTGTCCAGGAGTTTATGCAGGACCTGTTCTGGGGGTGGAGAGGCTGCTGGGTGAGAAGTCGGTTCTGACTTGGGCTGTAAGACAGGGTCGGAATAGCCTATGGCTGCCATAGCTTTACTTTCGGCTGCCCAATAAGAAGGTGGGGGTACAGGGGCAGATGGCAAAGGCTCTGGACCGGCCTGCATCCACAGGGAAATATGTTGCAAATGTTCCAATTGGGCTTTGCCACATTTGTTAAATAAAATATGATCCCTAATTTTGGTCAAAATTAGCAGATCAAATGACCCCCCTGCTGGCCAGGCAAGTGAGGGTGTTTTCTTTGTCCATTTTTCCCATTGTTTAGAACAATTTTTTATCGAGGCTTCCAATAGGGGGTTCTGTTTAACAAGGCTATCTATGGGGTTAGGACCGGGCTCAGTTCCTTTCTCATTATTTTCTTCCTGTTTGGATTTTCTTTTAAACATTTCCCTAGCTGTCCCTTCTCTATAGTCTATGTAGACCTGGTGTTTTCACTGTTCAGGGACAGGGGCAATTAACTTCGCCTTTTACCAATAGCAACTTGAACCTCTTTATTTACAGAGGCGCGCGTAATTTCGCTTTTAGGTGGCAATCCAAACCTCTTAATTTACAGAGGTGCGAAACTACGAATCCAGGACTCATACAAACATACAACTCTTGCACTTCGTCCAAACCCAGCCAATCCCCTCGCAGTGATGGGGGTATGAAAACGTGGATAAGGACACACACTCGCTTTGTATCAATGATACGTACAGTCTCAAGTGTACACCAATCAATCCTGGAAATACAAAGACCTAATGTTTGGGCAAAACTTTCAAACTTTCTTTCCCTAATATTACAACTAAATACAAAGACACTCTAACAATTTTCTACATAACAAAACATTAACATTAACATAACAAAACATTAACATTAAAATACATATGCATATGTGTAAATTTGGTACTCACCCACCAATTGAACCTGGGCAAATCTTCCGTCTTTGTTTGTAGACAGGAAAAACAAAACTCACCCGCTGGAGTCTTCCTAGGGTATCAAAATCTCTCTCGACGTCACTCAGGACGGTATTCCCATCTTCTGGACCAGCAGAAGGAATCCTCTTCTCCTAATGAGAAGGTATTCTCATCCCCTGTTTTTTTTTCTTTGGAAAACAGGAGGTAGTCCCTCTGACAAGTAAAACTGCAGTCAGAGGAGTCCTTGGGCAATTTAGAAAAGAAAATTTAGAAGTATGGGGTTCGACACCAATTGTGGCCTGGTTCCCACAAACAGTTCCCTAAATATCACCAATTACCAATGAATTACTTAGACGGCAGTTGCTTTAGCTACAAAGACTTTTATTTAGAATAACAAAAGTGATTATAAAATAGCAAAACAGCAAATGCCTGTCTAGAGATGACGGACAGCACCTTCTCTCTGTAAGGGGAGAAAGTACTGCCCCCGATTCTTTAAAATGGCTGGTTTATATACTCATATTCCTCTTTGTCTCAAAATGCCTGCTTCAAATTAGTTTCAGTGAATTCATCATAAATTCTTACGTGTTTGCAGGGCCTCTAGGCTTCCTGTAACACTTTTCCCCAGGGGAGGATCCCTTTTACGTTTATACATCTGGATCTACTTATCAAGGTCTGCCTATCTATGTATGGCCTGTGACCTCTGCCCCTTCCTGTGTTTTTCCTTCTCCTGGCACTAATTGAAACCTTCATGGCAAGAGAGAGTGCTTGTGCTCATTAGTTTGAATTCTTTGAATTCCTAGCTGGGCCTGTATTTTCTTGCTAGGCCCCAATATTCTGTATACTTCTATCCAGAATATGGTTACCCAATAGCAGGCCGCATCTATTATCTTATGGCAAGCATATACTCTCATATAGCTTATATGTATTGTCTTCTTGTCTTCTGTGCCATCCATATACTGTGTAGTTTTACCAGGCAAGGGTGCAGTCATATAAAGCCAACATATACAGCAGACCTAAGTCAAATTTAAGCCAAATTTCCCAACAACCCGGATCGGAGATACTTTGAATCCTCGGATGAGTCTGAAGACTATGAAAGCTCTGCCAATACCAGAGTACTTCTTCCTGAGGATGATTCTTCTCCTCAGCGTAGAATGTCTCCACCAGAGGATATGTCCTTTCAGGATTTTATCCAAGATGTGGCTCGAGGTCTTACCATCACAGTGGCTCCTGAAAAAAAGCCTAGGGCAAAGGAATTAGAAATCCTACAATACCCTAAAGCTCCCAAGGAGGCAGCTACCTTACCTATTCATGAGATCTTGCATGATCTCATGTTAGGGATGTGGGAAACACTTCTAACCACATCTCCTCACTCTCGAAGACTCGACACCATGTATCGAGTTCCTCCTTGTCCTGGGTTTCAGAAGACTCAACTACCACACCATTCCATGGTGGTGGAATCAGCTATGAGAAGGATCAAGAGTGCAAAAAGGCATGCATCTAATCCTCCAGGACGTGAGTGTAGGACTCTTGACGCCTTTGGATGTTGAACCTTCCAGGCTTCCATGCTTTCTGCTAGGATCAGTTCCTATATATTATATATGGGAATGTTCCTTAAGGAGGTCACAGGAGATTTAGAGCTTATGAGCCCTCTCCTTCCTGATGATAAGAGGCAGGATTACCTCACCCTTGTCAAACATGCTCAGGATGTTTCCAAGTTTGTGAATCGTGCAGCCTTTGACTGCTTTGAGTGCATAAGCAGAACCTCTGCTATTGCCATAGGTGCACGTAGGATTGCCTGGCTCCAGGCATCTGACTTGGAACTTTGGGTACAGGATAAACTAGGGAATATTCCTTGCACAGGAGAGAATCTCTTTGGCAAGAATTGGCAGGAAAAAGCTAATGAGATAGATGCTGACAATATCACTTTGGATAGATTGTCTAAATCTACAGCTGATCCTGCAAGGAAAAAATCCTACAAGAAACCATTGTTCAGTAAGAAGAAGAGGTTTTATCCCTCCTATACCCAGCAGGGGCATCGTTTAGGTCAGTCTGCCCAAAAGGGACAGCAGCAACAACCTAGGCAAAGAAAAAGAAAAGCTGCTAAGCCTCCACCGGCTCAGCAGACTCAGCCTCCACAGGGGCTTTGACTCCTATCTAGAGAACTTTGCCTTCCTGGCCCTGAACAGCCCAGAGCCTTTCCCCAGATGGGGGCAGATAACAGCAGAAAATTGGACTCTGTCTATTGTAAGATAGGGGGAGGGGTACAAGCTTCATTTCCTCAGCATGCCCCCTCCTACAATGGTAAGACAGTTCAATTCTCAGACCTCTCTCAATGACCAGTTAGGTCAAGAGGTCACTATGCTTCTTTCCCAAGGGGCAATAGAAGAGGTACCCATTCTCCAACAGGGTACAGGGTTCTACTCCCCCTAATTCCTTATTCCAAAGAAAACAGGAGGACACAGACCCATTTTAGACCCCAGAGAATTGAACAAATTCTTGTTCAAAGAGAAGTTCAAAATGATTTCTCTAGGAACTCTGCTGCCATACCTTCAGAGTCAGGATTGGCTTTGTTCTCTAGATCTCAAGGATGCGTACACTCATGTTCTCATCCATCCAGCTCATCGAATGTTCCTTCGCTTTCTATTTCAAGGGAAGTACTACCAATACAGGGTTCTTCCTTTTGGCCTGGCCTCGGCACCAAGGGTGTTCACAAAATGCATGGCTGTGGTGGCAGCATTTCTTCACACCCTAGGAATATTCGTCTTCCCTTACTTAGACGACTGGCTCATTCGAGCCCCTTCAGACCCAGAGGCCAGGGTTTCTCTCTCTCGCACAATGCGCATCCTTCAGTATTTGGGACTTGTCATAAATGTCCCAAAATCCAACCTTGCTCCCACTCAGTCCCTAGAGTTTATAGGAGCTCTGCTGGATACCAGACAGACAAGGGCCTACCTTCCACAGCCCCGCTGCCTTCGCATTGTGCAGTTAGCTTCCCAAGCAGTGCTAAAACCTCACCTCACTGCTCGGCAAATGTTACTATTGCTAGGCCACATGGCATCCACCATGCATGTGGTTCCTTATGCTCGGCTCCATATGAGGGCAGCCCAGTGGACTTTATTCACTCAGTGGACTCAGGCGTCAGGTTGCCTGTCAGACAAAATAGCAAACTCAGATCGCCTTATTTTGTCCCTCCAATGGTGGCAATCACCCCAAAACCTTTTGGTGGGGTCCCCTTTTCAACAACCTCCACCACAAGCCACTCTAACAACAGATGCCTCACAGGTGGGTTGGGGAGCCCACCTGCAGGGCCTCTCTACCCAGGGTACCTGGACTCCACAGGAGACCTATCTACATGTCAATCTCCTGGAACTCAGAGCAATCTTCCTTGCTCTTCGAGTATTCCACACCCAGCTCAACTACAAGACAGTCCTAGTTCAAACGGACAATCAAGTAGCCATGTTCTATGTGAACAAGCAGGGCGGGACAGGCTCTCTGTCGCTATGCAATGAAGCTTTGCGACTATGGGCCTTCGCCAGAGAGCATCTCCTTGCAGTGTATCTTCCAGGCATTCAAAACTCTTGGGCAGACAGACTCAGTCAAGTTCTGCTTCCACATGAATGGTCTCTCCATGCAGACCAGGTGGCCAAAATTTTCCAAATTTGGGGAACCCCGGACATAGACCTCTTCGCAAGTCCACTGAATGCCAAACTTCCCCGGTTCTGTTCCAGAATTCCGGCTCAGGGTTGTCAGGCCAGGGATGCTTTCCTCCTCCATTGGGGCCAGGACTTCCTGTATGCCTTTCCACCCATTCCCCTAATTCCCAAAACCCTGTTCAAGCTTCAGAGAGACAGAGGTCTTATGATTCTCATAGCTCCACATTGGCCATGGCAAATGTGGTACCCTCTGCTCCTACATCTCTCTCAAGCTCCGCCTCTGGAGTTAGGATCTGCTCCAGATCTCCTTTCTCAGGAGGACGGGATGCTGTGGCATCCCAATCCTCAGTCTCTGCATCTCAGAGCCTGGTTGCTGAAAGCCTAGAACTTCACGGTCTTAACCTTTCTCAGCAGGTAAAGGATATCCTTTATGCTTCCAGGAAGCCTTCCACAAGATGCTCTTATGCTTTCAAGTGGAAAAGGTTTACCATATGGTGCTCGCAGAAGGATCTTAACCCTCTTGCAATACCTCTGGAATCATTACTGCAGTATCTCCTTCATTTATCTAATTCAGGACTTAAGACCAATTCAGTGAGAGTTCATTTGAGTGCTATTGCAGCTTCTTTCAAGACTCTAAATGGGCAACCTATTTCCTCTCATCCTCTCATAGCGAGATTTATGAGAGGCCTTCTTTTGACTAAGCCTCCCATTAAGCCACCACCAGTGGCATGGGATTTAAATTTGGTTCTTGGGCAGCTTATTAAACCGCCTTTTGAACCATTAGCCACTACCTCCTTGAAATTCCTTTCCTGGAAGGTCATCTTTCTTATTGCAATCACATCAGCAGGTCGCATCAGTGAATTGCAAGCATTGATGGCTGATCCTCCTTATACAAGGTTCCATCATGATAAGGTAGTCCTTAGGACTCATCTACACTTTATGCCAAAGGTGGTGTCACCTTTTCATTTAAACCAAGTGGTTTACCTTCCTGTATTCTTCCCAAGGCCTCATGCCTCAAATGCAGAAAGGAATCTTCATACTTTGGATTGTAAAAGGGCTCTGGCCTTTTATTTACAAAGGACACAGCAATATAGGAAGTCCTCTCAACTTTTTGTTGCTTTTGATCCTAGTCATTTGGGACTTCCAGTCTCCAAAAGAACACTGTCCAACTGGATTGCACAGTGTATATCTTTTGCCTATGAGAGTAAAAACCTTCCTCTGGAAGGCCATGTCACAGCTCACAATGTGAGAGCCATGGCAGCCTCTATGGCTCATCTTCACTCTGTGTCTATTGACGACATCTGCCGAGCAGCTACTTGGACTTCGGTTCATACCTTCACAGCCCATTACTGCTTATACAAGGACTCCCGCCGGGATGCCTTGTTTAGTCAGGCTGTTCTTCAACACCTGTTCCATACTTAATCAACTCCTACCCACCATCCCTGATAGGATGCCAGAGATCCATGGGGGAAGTGGAGCCCTTTCAAAAGGGCACACAACTTCTGGGGTTTCTCCCTGGCATCTGCAGCTAGGGAGTCCCCATATGTGAAGACTACATTCCTGCTTGTTCCTGGAGATAGCATAGTTACTCACCTGTAACAGGTGATCTCCGGGAACAGCAGGGATTTAGTCTTCACAACCCACCCACCTCCCCTAGAAGTTGTATCTCTCTATCTGTCTCTTTCCCTCTCTCTTTTGTCTCAGCTTTAAACTCAACTGGAGAGGGACAGTTGAGAAAGTCAGGAAGGCAGCACGCAGGCGCTGTGAGATGCTCCCAAAAGCTTTCCTATTAGACGCTGGGGAGCTTTCCCGCGCAGGCAGCGACGATACCCATATGTGAAGACTAAATTCCTGCTGTTCCCGGAGATCACCTGTTACAGGTGAGTAACTATGCTGCACATGAAGGGCCCAAAAAATCCTGTTCCCTTTTTTTAGGGTTGCTGGCGATGGCAATGGCAGTGGTAAGGGGGAAAGAAAGACAGGACAGATGATGACTACTGGGGGAGGGGGGCGCAAAAAGTTGCTTCACTATGGAGAGAAGAAGAGAGAGAAGGGAAATGCTGCACTAGGGGGAGGTAAAGGTGAAGAGAAGGGAAACAGCGAGATTCTGGACCATAAAGGTGGAGGGGAAGAGAGAGGAGATGGGGAGTTACTGGACTACAGGAAAAGAAAGAAGAGGCAGTGGAGATGCTGAACTGCAGAGAGAAAGGAGAGAGAAGGGACAGGGAGATGTTGGATGAGGGGGTGGAGTGGAAGGGGGTGAAAGAGAGCGAAGATGTTGGACTTGGGGGGACGGCCAGGGCTGGCCCGTCCACTAGGTGATCGCCTAGGGCAGCAGACTCTGGTGAGAAGCATGACAATCCCTTCTCCTTTAAAACACGGCACAGCCGCCACTTCAGAGCTGCAGAGGGCCTTAAAGTAGTGGCACATGTTTGTGTAATCATAGCCAGAGCTGGCCCATCCACTAGACGGTCACCTAGGGCAGCAGACCCTGGTGGGCAGCATAACTAACCTCTCCTCACCCCTGGGAAGCAGCAACTGAACTTCTGCTTCAGCATGCTGGTGGGCTTTAAAACACCCACACATATGTGCACAGTTAAGGACCACTCAATTCCCCCCCACACTTATCACTCTCAACTGCACTACCACAACTCCCCAATCCCCCCTTCCCAAAGCTCCTGCCCCTGAATCCCCAATCCCTTACCTCTAGCCTAAAGATTTCTCTGGTGGCCAAGTGACAGGGAAGGAATTGGGCTATCTGGGGCCTACTTTGGACCTTCACGAATTTTGGGTCATCTGAGGTAAAGTGTGTGAGACTTCACCTCAGATGACCTTTTTGCTCCTGACTGCATCTTTGTGTAGACCCTGAGCTGACATAAAGGTTCAATGTAAAGGAACAAATTAGGAGCAAGTTTGTACCGTACCTCCATCTTCACTGATCTCCTAAATCCATTACCTACATTCCTGTTCCCGCTCTGTTAAGCACCTATGGCTAAAATCTCATTCCCAGTCTGACTTCATAGATTTTGAATTCTTGCTAACCTCCTACCAATCTGCTATAGCACTTGGCAAGCAAGAATACTTTGTCCATCTGACAAACTCTTACCTCTGACCCTTGCTGTTTCTTTGCCATGTTCAACTCCGTCCTCAAAGTGCCTCCACCTCGGACTCTCTCCTTCAGTTTCTGCCAAGACTTTGGCTGACTAGTTCCATAACAAGTTTTGCAAGATTAGTTTGGAGTTCCTACAGGATCAACTCTGTCTCCCCTTCCCCTTCTTCAGGCTCAATCTTCCTTCAACCCTTGCAACTCTTTCTTCCTTTTCTGACGAGGAACTGCACATCTTCTCACTTCCAACAAACTCACTGTCAGCCCCTCTGATCCAGTTCCCAAACGTCTACCAAGCTCTGTCTCCTCTGCTGTCATCCTTTCCATCTATCATATCCTCAACTTATCATTTTCCACTGCAATTGTTCCTGCTGCCTGCAGACATGCTCTGACTACATCACTTCTCAAAAAGCCTTCACTGGATCATACCTGCCCTTCATATTATCGGCCTATCTCCCTCCTTGCTTTTGCAATCAGAGTATGTGAACATTTATTTATTAGCTAATTTTATATGCCGCTCTTTTTTGCAGTCATTAAAACAGTAAGGTAATGTACATATAACAGGAATGCTAACTTAGATAACTTAACAAGGTTGAACTATAATACTTCGCATGAAGATTTCTTATGGTGGGGGCATGGAACGAAAGAGTTAACAGTGAAGCTGCAATGAACAGTGCAACTGTTCACAGTGAAGGGTTAACAGTGAACATGCTGTATACTGCCACTGTCTTGAGTTTTTTCCCCCTCAAACCATTCTGGATCCCCTGCAATCTGGCTTTTGTCCTCTGCATTCTACAGAAACATCCCTTGCCAAAATCTCCAGCAGATCACTTTCTGGCCAAATTCAAGGGCCGCCTTTTTTTTTTTTGTGCCGTCAAGTCAATGCTGACTCCTGGCAACCGAGCTGCCTCTGGGTTTTCTTGGCAATGTATCACTGGAAGTAGATTGCCAGGCCTTTTCTTCCGAGGCAATGGAGGGTAAATTAACTTGCCTAAGGTCACAAGGAGTGCCAGTGGGAATCAAACCTTTGATCTTCTGGATACTAGGCAGTTGCTCTAAGCACCAAGCTACTCTTCCATAAGAACCTTTACCAAATCCCTATTCTTCTTGGTCCATCTGCTGCTTTTGATACTGTTGATCATCACCACCACCACCACCTTGACACCCTGTTCTCGCTTGGATTTTGGGGTTCTGTTCTGTCTTGGACTTGGGAAATACACGGCTTCACCCTGTAATAAACAGCATGGAATCTGTCTACCTTTTGGGAACCTAACAGGTACTTGTGACCTGGATTGACCACTGTTGGAAATAGGATACTGGGCTTGATGGACCTCTTGGACTGTCCTAGTATGGCAAATCTTATGTTCTCTGACAGTGCAGGTCAGGATAACCACTGGTTTGGCTTTCTTTGCTACTGGTAGTTTCCAGCACATAATTGGGGTCAGCACAGGCATCTCCCAGTCTGCCATCTCTCATTGTATTGGGGCCTTCATACGAGCCCTGCTGAGAAAGATGCATGACTTTCTTGCCCTTCCAGACTTTTCCTCTGTGTTGGGGGATACAAACTGTACAAATGTGGCTCTGAGACCATCTGAGTAGGAAGAAAGAATACAGGAACCGCTCGAACTACCACTCTTGAATATGCAAGTGGTTTGTAATGCTCAACGTATCACAACTGTTTGAACAAGATATCCCAAATCTTGCCATGATGTATATATGCTCTCGCAATCTAGGCTTGGATAAGCCGATGCCAATGGACAGCTGGGAGATGCCTGGCTGCTAGGTATGCCATACCATTTAACATCATTAAGTTACAGCTCTCTGAGATGTCATTCCCTCCAAGGTGCTGCACCAGAAGATGAATACACTAATGTCACTCATCCAACGTAGAACTGCAAGTGTGTAACCCCATCCCCTTCCCTCTACTCTGAGCCATGGAAATGCATGGGGGGTACCAGCACAGCACCTAGACAGGTGTCTGTATGCACTGCCTATGGTCCTCAGTACAGTCTGTCTGCATTGCCTATGCCATACTGGATGAGGCTGTTGACCATGCATTATGCAGTGGTGTGTGTCATCTGCACCAAAATGATCAGGGCTATCCGGTAAGGTCTTGTCTCCTAACACCTGTAAGGCAGCCACAGACACACCAAGGAAGAAAGGTACGATAGGACGCCCACCAGAAAACCAGATCCTTCATAGTGTGTACCTTCAGTGTCATCAAGAATAAATTCAGTTGCCTAGACATGAGCAGAGCAGAACTGTTGTACAGCCCTGCGAAAGTGTGTGACATCTTTACAACATGTTGCAGACTGCACAACATTACCGTTCAAAGGCATAGATCTCCTAGAGGGAGACATAAATGAAGACCCAGACAGAGGGTTCGACTCTGCAGAGGATGTGGCACCAAGCAAGATACAGCCATCCACTGCAGCAATGTGACTATAAGGAACAGATTCATGCAACAGACATTTTAGGTGAGAAAAAAAGTGCATGCATTTACAAATGAGAAAGTGGCAGTCTGCATATACAGGAGAGGATTATTGTACCATCTTATACCCACAGCCACTCCTCCCACCCAAGTGCAAGCATTTTTCCACTTGCGCACTCTTACGTAATGGTGCTATGTTAGAGGTGGTCCTCTCCTCATCAGCCCCCCCACACACACACACACTCAGAAGGTGTGCCAACAACCCTTGTTGAGCATCAGCTAGTTAAGGCCAGTGCTCAGGGCTGCATTTACCTATGGGCAAGAGGAGCAGCTGCCCCGGGTCCCTGCATAAAGGGGGCCCAGCTCGCCTGCTATTGCCACCACTGCTGCCCCTCTCCGGGACATGTAGCGGTGGCAACACATAAAAAGGCACTGCAGCAAGTTCCATTCTTTTCTAGCACCGCAGTGCATTCGTGCTTCCACTTCCGCCCCCTCTAATGAATCGGGGGAGGGGGGTGCGGTGGAATCACAAACGGCATTGTGGCACTGGAAAAGAATGTAATTCTGGCACCGCTGCAGGGTATTTGTGTTCTGCCGCTGCAGGTCCCGGAGAGTGGCAACAGCAAAGGAGAGAGGGGGCGTGTGGATGAAGGGGGGACATGGACGAAAGGGACCCCCGCTGGAAAGGTTTGCACTGGACCTCATAGGGATTGAAGCGGCCCTGTCAATGCTAGCCACAGTTCTAGTTGTCAGATACTGTGAGATGTCCTGAAGAGAGGCAGCAGTGCTGGTCTAATGAACCCTAGTTTCCTCTGCAGTCAGATCTGCTTAGTTCCCTCTCCTTTTTTGACTTCTGTGCTAATTCTTCCCACAATGCGCCCATCTCATCACCTATCTGGCGGGTGTGGGTGACCATCTCGGCCTGCTCCTTCAGTAGCTTATGTCCTTTTTCTTCTCCTCTGCCTTCTGTGTAGGGAGTGTAGGAAATGGCATGTGGTGGGACTGAGGTCTAAGCTGCTGTGGCCGCTTAGGTAGGAGCGGTTGCTCCTATGTGTCCTGTGGTGGTTTCTTCTACTGTTATCCCCCCAACCCCCCCCCCCCCCCCAAGGTCAGCTTCTGTCTGCCCATTAAGGTAGCTAGAGTGGTTGTACCTGCTGCTCCGTGCAGGTCAGCCATCTCTATTTATTGAAGCATAAACAATATTTAAGTTTGCTTTGACTTCATCCTCTTGCTGTAAAGGGATCCACTGTCTGTCCCATGCCATTTTGAATTCTGTCACTGTATTTGTCCACA
The DNA here is from genome assembly GCA_033557465.1 of Ichthyophis bannanicus. Classification (NCBI taxonomy): domain Eukaryota; kingdom Metazoa; phylum Chordata; class Amphibia; order Gymnophiona; family Ichthyophiidae; genus Ichthyophis; species Ichthyophis bannanicus. The sequence goes on from CM066036.1 coordinate 657,449,057, forward strand.
TCACCTCCATCAGGAGGGCATTCCAAGCATTCACCATCCTGTTTTTACCGCCCTGCAGCTTCATCCTATGCCCTCTAGTTTTGCAGCTCGCCCTTTGAAAAAGGTTTGTTTGTTCATTGATATCCTTTAAGTATTTAAAGGTCTGTATCATATCTCCCCTGACCCTCCTCACCTCTAAGGTCTTCAAGTCTCTTCTAATACGTCTTCTGGCACAGGCTCCAAATCATTTTGGTTGCCTTCCTCTGAACCATTTCAAGTCTTTTTATATCCTCTGTGAGATATGATCACTAAAACTGAACACAATACTTCAAGTGAGGCCTTCCCAATGACTTGTACAGGGGCATTAATAACTCATCCTTTCTGCTGGTTATTCATCTCTGTATGCCGCCCAGCATTCTTCTGGCTTTGGCTACTGCATTGTCGCATGGTTTCACAACCTTGAGATCCTCTGACACTAGCACTTCGAGGTCCCTCTCCTGGGACATGCACACCAACCTCTCCCCTCCTATCGCATACAATTTCTTTGGATTTCTGCATCCCAAGTGCATGACTCTGCACTTCTTCTCATTAAATCTTAACTGCCAAGCATTAGACCATTCTTCCAGTGTTTTTAGATCTTTCCTCATGTTGTTCACTCCTTCAGAAGTGTCCACTCTGTTGCAAATTTTCATCTCATGTGCGAAAAGGCAGACTCTTCCATTCTGTCCTTCTGCAATATCACTCACAGATACATTAAACAGTATCGGTACCACTATGCACTTTCATTTCTTCTAAATGAGTTCTGTTTACCACTACCTTCTGTCATCTGTCAGTCAACCAATTTCTAATCCAGTTCACCATATTGGGACCTATCCCCAGACTGTGCAGCTTGATAGGCCTCCTGTGAAGAACAGTATCAAAGACTTTGCTGAAATCTAGGCACTGTATCTCACATCCATCGCATGCCCTTGATCTAGTTCTCTGGTCACCCAGTCAAAGAACTCGGTCAAATATGTTTGGCATGATCTTTCCTTGATAAAACCAGTTGCCTCGGATCATGCAATCATTGGTTTCCAGAAAGTCCACTATTCTTTCTTTCAACAGCGCATCATTGTTTTTCCCATCACAGAAAAGGTAAGGCTTACTGGCCTATAGTTTGTCACCTCTTCCCTAGTACCACCTTTGTGAAAATATATCACATCCAGCCCTTCTCCAGTCCTGCGGAATCTCTCTAATCTCCAAGGATTTATTGAAAACATCCTTTAAAGGCCTGCAAGAACCTCTCTGAGCTCCTTTTAGTATCCTGGGATATATCCCATCCAGTCTCAAGGCCTTGCCCACTTTCAGTTTTGCAAGCTATTCAAAAATCTCTTCTTGAATGGTGTGGTGTCTATTCCATTTCCATTTGTATATTTGTCAATCATACAGTTGTGCTCAGCATTATTAGCAACCTTACAGTTTAGGTATATTGTGTACAATATGTTGAGAAATAATTGAAAATATTCCAATGGTATGTCATCATAATATTTTAATAGTATGTTCAAAGGTATACAAAAAAATGTCTGCAACTTAGATGTAGTAATTTTTGAGAAAAAAATATGACCTGGACAGAATTAATGGCACCTTTCATTTATTTAAATGGTTGCACAACCCTTAGCAGTGACGGCAGCCTCCAAATGTTTCTTGTAACCATCTATAAGTTTCGTATATCTGTCTGCTAGTAGTTTCTCCCAATTCCAGCTCATGAATGTTTCCAGGACCCAAATATAATTCAGCCCTGCATCTATCTGTATCTTTCTATGACGTATATGTACATCTTTAAGCTATATAAGCTAATGTATACCCTGAATAAAACTGAGCAGCTTATATCATACATATATGTTATTTGCTGTTCCCAAGCGCTTGTACTGAGAAGCAAGATCCAGAGAGACGAAACCAAATTCATAGCATAAGCATCAGTTGTGGTAACTGAGAGAAAATAATATCAATTGGGGTAAGTGATATAGAAGCTCAGTTGTGGTAACTGAGATATACATAAGAAATAGTATCAGTTGGGGTAACTGATACATAGAATAAAGAACCCAATCTGTTCTGATAGCAACAGTCCCCTCTTAGTGTCCCCTTTACCCCTCTATCATCTAATGGTCCAACTGACTCTCTCACGGGGTTTTTGCTACGAATGTACTTGAAAAAGTCTTTATTACACGTTTTTGCTTCCACAGCAAGCTGCTTCTTAAATTCTCTCTTTGCCTGCCTTATCAGTGCCTTGCATCTAACTTAAGAGTGCTTGTGCTGTTTCCAGTTCTCGTCATTTGGCTCTTTTTTCCATTTCCTGAAAGATGCTTTTTTGGCAACAACGGCCTTCCCTGACCTCACCTTTAAACCATGCTGGCAATTTTTTGGACTTCCTTCCACTTTTCTTAAAACGTGGAATACAGCTGATTTGGGCTTCCAAGATAGTATTTTTAAACAACACCCAAGCTTGATTTAAGTCTTTAACCTTTGCAACTGCTCCTTTTAGTTTTTTCTTAACTGTTTTCCTCATTTTATCATAGTCTCCCTTTCAAAAGTTAAAAGGTAATACTGTGGATTTCCTTACCACCCTCCTCCATTAATTAAATCAAACGCAATCATGCTATGATCACTATTGCCAAGTGGCCCCAACACCCTTATCTCTTGCACCAGAACTGGTGTTCCACTAAGAACTAGATCCAAAATGGATTCCCCTCTGGTCAGTTCGTGAACCAGCTCCTCCAAGAAGCAGTCATTTATTTCATCCAGAAACTTTATCTCCCTAGCATGTCCTGCCATGACACTGACCCAGTCAGTACCGGGGTAATTGAAATCACCCATTATTACCACCGTTCTGTAACTTTGTTAGCTTCCCTGACTTCTTTGAGCATTTCATCATCCATTTGTTCATTCTGGCCAGGCCGTCGATAGTACACCCCCACTGCCATCACCTTCCCCTTTTTACATGGAATTTCAATCCATAGAGATTCTACAGCAAATTTTGTTTTCTGCATAACTTTAATCCTTTGTCACTCAATGCCCTCTCTAACATAGAGTGCAACCCCTCCACCAATTTGATCAGCTCTATCATTATGATATAGTTTGTACCCAGGTATCACAGTGTCCCACTGGTTGTCCTCCTTCCATCATGTCTCTGAGATACCATTTATCTACCCTGTCATTTAGTGCTATATAGTCTAACTCTCCCATCTTATTTTTTAGACTTCTAGCATTTGCATACAAGCATTTTAGAGACTGTTTTTTATTCATATTAATCTGGCTGTCGGTAGGCAGGGGTAAGTTTGAATCTTTAAGCTCTGTCTTCTGTGCTGGACTACTGGCTGTAACTGTTGCTGCTGCACCAGGAGCCGTCTCCTCTCCCTCCTCCTCTGCAGCAAACATCTTCTGTATTCGCTGTGTACATAATGCCACCATATATGTGACAAGGAATGCAGCAAATACAGCAATGGCAAGGGTCAGATCCCAACTGTGAGATGTGCTTGAAACTGCCGAGAATATCCCTGGATATTCAGAGTGCAACAAGCTAAACCACTCAAAAAATTGTCCTAATTATAGCCATATAGGCATCAAGAACTGGCTGTGGTGGCGACACTGAATATTGATGTGATCTGTATAAGCTTGGCCACACCGCTGCTGTTATCCAGATCTCTACTGGTGGTCACCATTGATATTCATAGAGCCGCCAGCAGCGGAATATCATGCATAGCTGGACATTTATTTATTTATTTAAACAGATTTGTATACCACTTTATCCTACAATCAAAGTGGATATGGTGCATTTATCTGGATGTAGGCGCCATTTATCTGGCTCTGGCTATCTGCTAAGTATTTGAATATTGACTCGTATGTTTTTTGTAGGCTGTGATGCTGTACATTGGACCAATATAAAAATAATCTAATTATATTGTAATATAGGAACTTACAAAACCACACGGTTCCCTTCTTCAACTGTCATATTAGAAGACGGGAACCTATGTGGTCTCAAAAGCTGGTCTAGTTTCATATAAGTGGATAATACATATTGTGGTCCAGTCATAGGTATCGCAGCCAACAAAGAATCTAGTTTTTTTCCAAGACCCATGAGGCTGTTAGAACTTTGCACCATAATTTGATATAATAAATACACAGGAATTCACACCTTAACATCTTTTTTCGTTGTAGAGATGAAATAAGGCGCTTTTGGATCGGATTTAACAGAAGAAACCCTCAGTCTTTTGGGTCATGGGAGTGGTCAGATGGAACACCAGTAAGCCCTGTTTTCTGTTCCTTCAAGTACTGTAATTAGATTAAAATTTTTGAAGATTGGGAAGGGCAGTCAACGAAAGAAGATTACTTTCAAGATATTATAAGTCTGAATATAGTATTTTTCATACAATTGAATATAGAAAATGGTTTCAGACACTTCTAAAATTCCAAAATAAACAGCTACAGACAGAACGTATTTGCAACTGCTCTTACTGTAAGTGCATCGTAGAGGAAATGAAATGCAGGTTATTTTTTTTCTGTTCTTAAATATAGCAAAAGTTTCTATTTTATAAGGAAGAAGTGATGTCGCCAGCCAAGCCTGGAGGCCTAAGAGTGGTGCTCCTGCTTGAACCAGATAGCAATTCAGAGGCATTTGATGGTTTGTGCATCTTCTGCCATAAAATAAGCTTTCCTACACCATAGTGATTTTGATGATGACCAAGACAAAGGGTTAACATATTAACATACATAGTAACATAGTATCTCCAGGAACAAGCAGGAATGTAGTCTTCACATATGAGTATCGTCGGTACCGACGGAGCCTGCGTGGGAACGCTCCCCAGCGTCCAATTAGAAAGCTTTTGGGAGCATCCCACAGCGCCTGCATGCTGCCTTCCTGCCTTTCCCAACTGCCTCTCTCCAGTTCTTCGTTTTCCGCGGAGCCAGCAGGTCGTCGTTCCTGTCACCGCAGAAAATTTTCCTTATTGCCCTTCTTTTTTGTGGTCGCGTCTGCCTTTCTCGACGCTCTACCGGTACTGCCGGTTCTTCTTTCTTCTTTTCTTTCTTTTCTTCTTTACTTTTTTTTCCCATTTTTCCAGGTGAATGCGCCATTTTGGGCCTTAGGCCCAAAATTTTTTCCACAATGGAAAAACCCGCTTCGGGTTTCAAAAAGTGCACCAAATGTGGCAGTACCATCTCCCGTCACCGACACCCATGAGTGGTGTCTTAAATGTTTAGGTCCTGACCACTCCATCACAGAATGTATGGCCTGTGCCATGATGTCCAAGAGAGGTCGACAGAACCGAGCTGCCAAGCTCAGTACCCTGTTTCCCTCTGATGCAGCCTCGGTGGCATCGACGTTTTCCAGGGCTTCATCTTCCTCGCGTGGATCTCAGGTAACTAAACATAAGTCCAGCCGGTCCTCAAAGGGTAGATCTCCTTCTAAGCATCAAGATGCCTCTGGCATTGCCCTTGAGGATTCTGCACCGGCAAAATTGCTCCAACGGAAGGCTGGGGCTCCAGGACGTTCTCGAGGCCTCGACCTCGGCAGAACTACTGGTGCCATGCTCTGGGGTACCAGCTGTTTTCTCTGGTACCGACACCCAGGCATCGGCTGTGTTGATAGACCAGAGGTTCCTGGCTATTGAACGCAGTCTGGCGGCTCTCTTTGCGGCATCGATACCCTCGGAACCACGTCAGACAATTCAACCGGCACCGACTCCGGCACCGGTATCAGTACCAGTACCAACAGCATTGGCATCGACATCGGTGTCTGCATTGCCGGTACCCAGTCATGCGATGCCTTCTGGTACCGATACACCGGTACCGATCTCTCCCCCCCCCCCCGGTACCGACTTCGGTCGGTACGGGTAAAGGGCTCTTCAAGAGCATCCGGACAGAAGGTACTTCGAGTCCTCAGAGGAGTCTGAGGATTCTGACAGTTCTGTCGATGCAGGAATACTTCTCCCAGAGGAGCCTTCCTCCCCTAAACGCAGGATGTCTCCTCCAGAGGATATTTCCTTCCAGGACTTTATCAGGGAGGTAGCTCGAGGTATGTCCATTACTGTGGCTCCTGAAACAGAGCCTAGAGCAAAGGAGTTGGAGATTTTACAATATCCCAAAGCTCCTAAAGAGGCAGCTACTTTGCCCGTCCATGAGATCTTGCATGATCTCATGCTATGAATGTGGGAGATGCCTCTTACCGCCTCTCCTCACTCTCATAGACTGGATACTATGTATCGAGTCCCGCCTTGTCCTGGTTTCCAGAAAACTCAGCTGCCTCACCACTCTATTGTAGTGGAATCAGCTATGAGAAGGATCAGGAGTGCAAAGAGACATGCCTCTAATCCTCCAGGACGTGAGTGCAGAACTTTGGATGCTTTTGGACATCGTACTTTCCAAGCTTCCATGCTTTCTGCCAGGATCAGTTCCTATATTTTATTTATGGGAATGTTCCTGAAGGAAGTCACAGGAGATTTAGAGGTTTTAAGCCCTCTTCTTCCTGAGGATAGAAGGCAGGATTTTCTCACATTGGTCAAGCCATTGCCATAGCTGCACGTAGAATTGCCTGGCTCCAGGCATCTGATTTGGAGCTCTGGGTACAAGACAAACTGGGCAATATTCCTTGTACTGGTGAGAACCTGTTTGGCAAAGATTGGCAAGAAAAGGCCAATGAGTTGGATGCTGACAACTCCACCTTGGATAGACTATCCAAGGCCACAGCTGATCCTGCAAGAAAGAAATCTTTCAAAAAACCATTCTTTTCCAAAAAGAAAAGGTTTTATCCTGCTTATTCCCAGCAGGGACGTTCTGTAGGTCAACCTGTCCGGAAAGGTCAGCAACCACCCAAACAAAGGAAAGCAAAGACTGCTAAGCCTCAACCGTCTCAGCAGTCTCAGCAGTCTCAGCCTCCACAAGGCCTTTGACTTTCAAATAGAGAACCTAGCCTTCCTGGCTCTCAAGGGACCAGAGCCTTCCACCATTCCAGAAAGGTTGTGTCACTTTGCCCCCAGATGGGGGCAGATAACAGCAGAGCATTGGACACTCTCCATCATAAAAGAAAGGTACAAGCTTCATTTTTTGAGCATGCCCCCTCCCACAATGATAAGACAGTTCAATTTTCAGACCTCTCTCACCAACCTGTTAGATCAAGAGGTCACCATACTTCTTGCCCAAGGGGCAATAGAAGAAGTACCCATCCCTCAACAGGATACAGGGTTTTACTCCCCCTATTTCCTTATCCCAAAGAAAACAGGAGGACACAGACCCATTTTAGACCTCAGAGAATTGAACAAGTTCCTATTCAAGGAGAAATTCAAGATGGTTTCTCTAGGAACTCTGCTGCCATACTTTCAGAGTCAGGATTGGCTATGTTCTCTAGATCTCAAGGATGCGTACACTCATGTTCTCATCCATCCATCTCACAGAAAGCTCCTTCAGTTTCTTTTTCAGGGGAAGCACTACCAATACAGGGTGCTTCTGTTTGGCCTGGCCTCAGCACCAACGGTGTTCACGAAATGCATGGCTGTGGTAGCAGCATTTCTCCGCACTCTAGGAATATTCGTCTTCCCCTACTTAGACGATTGGCTCATTCGAGCCCCATCAGAGTCAGAGGCCAGGATTTCTCTATCTTGCACAATGCGTATCCTTCAGTATTTGGGTCTAGTATCAACATCCCAAAATCCAGCCTAACTCCCACTCAGTCTCTAGAGTTCATAGGAGCTTTGTTGGATACCAAAAAGGCAAGGGCCTATCTTCCTCAGAACCGTTGCCTTTTCATGGTGCAGTTACCTTCTCAAGCAGTGCCAAAGTCCCATCTCACTGCTCGAGAAATGTTACAACTACTAGGCCACATGGCATCTACCATGCATGTGGTTCCTTATGCTCGCCTCCATATGAGAGCAGCCCAGTGGACTTTATCCACTCAGTGGACCCAGGCATCAGGGTGCCTATCAGACAAAATAGCAAACACAAATCGCCTTATTTTGTCCCTTCAATGTTGGCAGTCCACTCAAAACCTGTTGCTGGGGTCCCCGTTTCAACAAACTTTACCCCACGCAACTCTCACAACAGATGCTTCTCCAATGGGTTGGGGAGCTCATCTACAAGACCTCTCCACCCAAGGCACTTGGACTCCACAGGAGACTCATCTACATATCAATCTCTTAAAGCTCAGAGCAATCTTCCTTGCTCTTCGAGTGTTCCACACCCTACTCAGCTGCAAGACAGTCCTTATTCACATGGACAACCAAGTAGCCATGTTCTATGTGAACAAGCAGGAAGGAACAGGCTCTCTGTCGCTTTGCAACAAAGCTTTGCGACTATGGGCCTTCGCCAGAGAGCATCAGATTCAACTCATGGCAGTCTATCTTCCAGGCATAGAAAACTCTTGGGCAGACAGACTCAGTCGAGTTCTGCTTCCACACGAATGGTCTCTACATGTAGACCAGGTGGCCAAGATTTTTCAAATTTGGGGAACCCCAGACATAGACCTCTTTGCAAGTCCATTTAATGCCAAACTTCCCCTGTTCTTTTCCAGAATCCCGGTTCAGGGCTCTCAGGCCAAGGATGCCTTCCTCCTTCACTGGGGCCAAGACTTCCTTTATTCCTTTCCACCCATTCCCCTAATTCCCAAGACCCTATTCAAGCTTCAAAGACACAGAGGCCGTATGATCCTCATAGCTCCACATTGGCCTCGGCAAGTATGGTACCCTCTGCTTCTACATCTCTCTCAAGCTCCCTCCCTGGAGTTAGGGTCTGCTCCATATCTCCTTTCTCAGGAGGACGGAATGTTATGGCATCCCAATCCCCAGTCTCTGCATCTCAGGGCTAGGTTGCTGAAGGCCTAGATCTCCATGATCTTAACCTCCCTCAGCAAGTAAAGGATATCCTTTTTGCTTCCAGGAAGCCTTCCACAAGACGCTCTTATGCTTTCAAGTGGAAAAGGTTTACCATATGGTGTTCACAGAAGGGTCTTAACCCGCTTGCGGTACCTCTGGAATCATTACTGGAGTGTGTCCTTCATTTATCCAATGCAGGACTTAAGACTAACTAAGTGAGGGTCCATTTGAGTGCTATTGCAGCTTCCTTCAAGCCCCTAAATGGACAACCTATTTCCTCCCATCCTCTTATAGCAAGAATTATGAGAGGCCTTCTGCTAACTAAGCCTCCCATTAGGCCACCACCTGTGGCATGGGACTTAAACTTGGTTCTTGGTCAGCTCATGAAGCCACCTTTCGAACCTTAGCACTACCTCCTTGAAATTCCTTTCTTGGAAGGTTATCTTTCTCATTGCAATCACATCAGCACGTCGCATCAGTGAGTGAGTTGCTGATCCACCGTATACAAGGTTCCATCATGACAAGGTAGTCCTTAGGACTCATCCACACTTTATGCCAAAGGTGGTCTCGCCTTTTCATCTAAACCAAGCGGTCTACCTACCTGTGTTCTTTCCAAGGCCTCATGCATCAAATGCAGAAAGAAATCTTCATACTTTGGACTGTAAAAGAGTTGTAGCCTTTTACTTACAAAGAACACAGCAACATAAAAAGTCCTCTCAACTCTTTGTTGCTTTTGATCCTTCTCATTTGGGACTTCCACTCTCCAAGAGAACACTGTCTAACTGGATTGCTCAGTGTATTTCCTTTGCCTATCAGAGTAAGAATCTTCCTCTGGAGGGCCATGTCACAGCTCACAATGTGAGAGTCATGGCAGCTTCAATGGCTCATCTGCACTCTGTGTCTATCGACGACATCTGTCGAGCAGCCACCTGGGCCTCGGTTCATACCTTTACAGCCCATTACTGCTTGGACAAGGACTCCCGCCGGGATGCCTTCTTTGGTCAGGCTGTTCTCCAACACCTGTTCCATACCTAATCAACTCCTACCCACCATCCCTGGGTGGATGCCAGAGATACATGGGGGGAAGTGGAGCCCTTTCACAAGGGCACACAACTTCTGGGGTCTCTCCCTGGCATCTAAAGCTAGGGAGTCCCCATATGTGAAGACTACATTCCTGCTTGTTCCTGGAGATAGCATAGTTACTCACCTGTAACAGGTGATCTCCAGGAACAGCAGGAATTTAGTCTTCACAACCCACCCACCTCCCCTAGGAGTTGTATCTCTCTATCTCTTTCTCTTTCCCTCTTTCTCTGTATTTGTCTCAGCTTTAAAACTCAACTGGAGAGAGGCAGTTGGGAAAGGCGGGAAGGCAGCATGCAGGCGCTGTGGGATGCTCCCAAAAGCTTTCTAATTGGATGCTGGGGAGTGTTCTCGCACTGGCTCCATCGGTACCAACGATACCCATATGTGAAGACTAAATTCCTGCTGTTCCCGGAGATCACCTGTTACAGGTGAGTAACTATGCTATATGACGGCAGATAAAGACCAGTATGGTCCATCTAGTCTGCCCAACAAGGTGGAGGTGCACCTGCCACTCTGTGCAGATCTCCCCTCTCCAGGCCTTTGTTTGGGGGTGTACCCACCACTCCGTGTAGGTCACCCCTATTTGTTGAGATACAAGAGATAGTTATGTTTATTTTGATTTTATCCTATTGTTATAAAGGGATCCACTGTGTTTGTCACATGCCATTTTTGAATTCTGTCACTGTATTTACCCCCACCACTTCTATTGGGAGGGCATTCTAAGCATCCACCACCCTTTCAGTGAAAAAGTATTTCCTGACATTGCCTTTCAGTTTACCCCTTTGCAGCTTCATCTTATGCCCTCTAGTTTTACAGCTTCCCCATATTTGGAAGTTTTGTTTGTTCATTAATACTCTAAGTATTTAAAGGTCTGACTCATATCTCCCTGTCCCTCCTCTCCTCCAGAGTCTTCAAGTCTCATCTCATAAGTCTTCTGATGCAGGCTCCAAATCATTTTGGTCGCCTTCCTCTGAACCACTTCTAGCCTTTTTATATCCTTTGCGAGTTATGGTCTCCAAAACTGAACACAATATTCCAAGTGAGGCCTCAACAGGTGACTTGTACAGTGGCATTAGTACCTCTTCCTTTCTGCTGGTAATTCCTCTCTGTATGCAACCCAGCATCCTTCTGGCTTTTGCTACCGCCTTGTCACACTGTTTTCGCCACCTTGAGATCCTCAAAAGCAATCACTCTGAGGTCCTTCTCTTGGTCTGTGCACACCAACCTTTCGCCCCCTTTTGCATACAATTTCCTTGGATTTCTGCTTCCCAAGTGCATGACACTGCACTTCTTGACATTAAATCTTAACTGTCAAGCATTAGACCATTCTTCCAGCTTTTGTAGATCTTTCTTCAAGACTAAAAGACCAGTGAAGAATCCAGTGGGCTGTACCACCTCTCTGTAAGATGGTGGATAGCTGTGGGCTGAGGAAGGATGGACATGCGATAGCTGCAAGCAAGGAACCAGTTACGAAAGAGGACCTACATTTGTGGATGTAAGAGGCTAAAAGGAGATATACATATGGTAAAGGCTGAGCTGTTCAGCGACTTCCAAACAGAACTTGGTAAAACTGGGCAACCAGGTAGAAGCATTGTAGCACTTGATCAACGTGCATAGTGAGGATATCACGGTGATTCAGCAAACTTTAAATATAGAGGAAACTGAGAGAATTACTAATGTATAAACCTGATGACCTTAAAAGAAATTTAGGAAGAAGTAAACGATGTATCCTTAGTATTGAGGAACATGAAGGCTGACCCAAATAATTTTGTAAGAGGTTTTAGGCCGCAAAACCCTAAGTAAACCAAGAGTAGGCAGACTTAGATGACAATTGTGGATCTGCTTCAATCTACAGATTGTGGATCTGCTTCAATCTACAATCTATCGTCAACATAAATGCCATTTATGTTGACGATAGCTAGCATGTGGGGAGGAGGGAGATAAGATTTAGGCTGTTGTGGATTGAGGAATGCATCTTCTCTGTTGCCTCTGAGGTTGGTATGGTTTCACTCTTAGAAACTTCCTTCAAGAGAGCTGGATTCATGCAATGTCATGCTTAGAGGAAGGCTTCCCTTCAGAGATGGTTTGTGTTAGAGTCTGGAAGCAACCCATCTCAAAGGAGACAGTAGTCATATACTAGACTGTTGCTTATCTTGCCGTATGTTCTAAAAGTGTACAGTACCTTGTTCTGGGCTTGAAAAACTTTAGGCCCAAGACTGATTCTTCAACACATTAGGAAGTTTGAATTCAGTATGCATGCCTGAATGAGGTGTCTCAAGAGCAGATTGGGAGAAATCAAGGTATAATCTTGTGGGGGGGGGGTGTTGACGGAGGGGTGGGATTTTTGGATGAATGGTTGGAGGTCAAGAGCATAGGAACACTTACAAGTATAGTTAACTGAGATTCTGGATTATTTGTATGTCAAGGTGGACAGCTGGCCAGCATCCTTGCTAACCTAAATGCCCACAGTGGTGGACATACAAAGGAGGGCAGGAATGCAGGCAAGTACTTGACATAGAGACTCTTCTACAGCTGAGCTGACCCCGTGTCGGGGCGAGCCTGTCATATAAAAGATTGTGTGTTCTCTTTTTTTTGTTATACAGTGGGTAAAGGTGATTGGGGGACTTGGACTTTTGTTCTGGGCTGGGAGGAACATTCTGGAGTCTCTACTCTTAGAGCAAGAGGTAATTGGAGGATAGAATTGCATGTCAGTCACCTATTTTGAAGGGAAATATAAAGGGACACTTAATATACTTCCTGATGCAGCCCATCTATGAAATGCTGACAGTGTTGGAGTGCAGCATGAGAAGATAAGAACTGATTTTTAACTCCATAGATTAGAAGGAAGATATACATTTTGATTAACGGTTGCTTTTCTTGAGAGAGGTGTTTTCTGACTCATGATGGAAGTCGTTGATGCCAAACTATGTTATGGCAAACATTGACATTAAGGCCATTTTCCTTCCATTATCTTTGTACTATCGTTGGTGTTTGACAATTGTTACTGTGCAGTTATAGAAGATTGAGTGAAGGCTTCAACATTTGGATATTGGTATGTTTACAAAAATTGTGCCCAAAGAAAATGAAGTCTCTGCAAAAGGTGAAAAAGCAAAAGAGGATGACAGAAGAAACTCTGAAAATTGTTCAGAAATGCAGAGAAAGCTACATTTTAAGTATATACCTCGTATATGATAAAATATTGTGTTACCAAGCTGCTTTTGAGTGAAATCTTCTATCTGAGGATATAAGATCTTTGGTCGATTATGTTTCTTTTCATCATCCTTTTAAAACATTTTATGTTAATGATTAATTTAAATTGAATTGTTTGTATTTACCATTTGTTTTGGAATTATTATTTTCAATGTTGATGTAATCTGCTCTGAACTATATGTAATTGAGGGAAAACCAAAAACTTAAATTAAAACCAGAGGCGTCCAAGAGATAATCACGGAACTTAACAGAAATTCCCAACGTGCAGGAAGATGAGACAAAGAAGTACTACATTGATGCATGCAAGGAAATGGAATCAGAAACTATTAGAGGAAGAACAAGGTTGACTTTCCTAAAGCTATGAAGATTAGAGAAAAATCCAGCTTTGATCTGGAATGCTAAAAGATGCTCAAGGATCCACATTGGATGGTGCTGAGATCAAAAAAAGATGAAAAAAATAAACAATCATTTTATCATAAAGATCAAGTGGATCAATAGGTGTTTTAACCTGTAGCTTATGCTCAGAAGAGAATACAATGCACCCAACCCAGTGGCATCATGCCTAGGTAGGTTAAGTTACCAGGCAGTGTTTATGAAGAAAACCCAATTCATACATAAAATACTGGAACTTATCTTGCTGAAAAACACCACATGAATTCAAAAGGCTGACTTGCACAATGGCAATTACTCATTGGGTGCCCAACTTGACATTAGGTTTCACTTCTTTGTCAGGGATTGGCATTAAAACGTTGTTGATTGCGATTCCAAGTCAGTAATAATATATACAGCACTTTCTCACTGTCGAGCTGGCAGAATTGATCTCATTATTATAATGGGAACCTTTGTGCACATACAGGTACGCGTGTCAACTGGAGCACATGCATTTTTATGCAAACTACATGTAGATGTTCCCAGAGGCAGCTATCGGGAGGAGCTGCAAGGCATGTGCATAATTTATAAAATACATGTGTACAAACAGGAAGTCGCTCTTGCCTCTATCCTAGAGGCCTGTTTTATAAAGCATATATATATATTGCCTTTTTAAAACAGGTGCTTTCTATGTTTTTTAATAGTTGCCCTGTTATAAAATTATATCCCACAAAGTCTAGATGCTTAGTTTTACTAGACTTTGGCCACTCAAATTGTCGATGTTGCTGGGGCCTGGAGAGGAACTTATCCCAGCTCTCCGTTTGCATAGCTAGCCAGCTATGTTTTGGCAATCCAGGTTTAGATGAATTTTCAGCTATAACATAGCTGGCTAGATTACACAGATTTTCAGCTGAAAACTTATCAGGTCCAGCAATAGTCAACTGATTGCCAATTACTTTTTGGAAACTGGCCCCTAAGGTCTATATTCATATAGACTGATGAACATGTGAAGCGTTAGATGCATCAGAAAGAATTCCATAATTAATGTTTGAAATATTTGAAAGGTGCCTTTCATTTTGAGGGAAGCTATCTTGACTATACTAAGTTTTTAAAAAAAATTTTTTTACAAATATGTACAAAGTTTTCCCAAAGTTAAATTCCCAGTTGAATTCTCCTGTTATATGTAAACTCATCACAGTTTGTTGCTTGCAATGAGTATTTCTGTTTAATGTAAACCGCGCTGATGAAAAAGAGTGCGGTATAAAAGAACACTAAATAAATAAAATAAATAAATAAATACTATTAAATGGCAGTGGAATGTCTAGGTATATTGGTCTCTTGTTAATGCTGAGTAGAGCTTTCAGATATGATTGGGACTGATGAGGACCTTGCTCTTACTGCAGGTTGTAGCTGCCTTTTTACAAGACACATATGTTGATGACAATGTCAGAAACTGTGCAGCATATACAACTGAGAAAGCAGTTGTACCATTGCAGTGTGGTGCCAAGCTTGAGTGGATTTGCAAAATACCAAAAGGTAAAAGAAAGATCTTGTGTTGTTTCACCTTTCAGTTGAGTATTGATAATGAGAAAGAGACCTAAAGGTAAATTCATATTTATACTGTTGAGTTCGCCCTGTACTTCTTGAGCCCATAGGGCAGGGAAGGGCTCTAGACCAAGTAGCATCATGTGTGGTGGGTTGCTCTTTGAAAATGTGTGTGTGTGTGTCTCCCCAGGGACTGTGGGGAGGAACCTTCTTTAGAGATATTGACTTTTTTTGTTGCTTTCTCTCTTAAATTTCACTGTGATTGATGGGTTCCTGCTAAGTCCAGATGACTGCCTGCCTGACTATCGAATGCAGAGCTCGGTCCCAGTTAGTTGACTGGCAGTGCCTTGTCAGACAGAGAGCCATCCAGATAAAGCACATGTCTCGAGCATGGCTCGCTCTTGGTGTCATACCTGCTTATAGACACAGATAATAAAGCTCAGTAATCACATCCCCTCATCAGCTTGTCTCCAGCCATCTGGTCTCCAATTATTTTCATGAGACTGTGAGAACATTGTGGGAGTTCCAGCACCACATAGCTCAAACACACTGGAAACTGTGCAGTGCTGGAAAGCAATAGTTGTTCCAGGGTTGAAGGGAACGGCTAAAGAGATCTGGAGCACTAGTAAACAAAAGCAGGTCTTGGGCCCCATGTGTCGGTGCCTAGTGATATCCCTAACTGGTATACTGAGAGAAGTCACTCATGTTTTATGAATATGAGAAGTGTGAAGCAAAGTTGGCATTGGAAAGGGCACGTAAGATGGCCGTTAGGAACTCAGTAATACTGTAGATAACATGAATACTCATTGGCCATCCATTCTGCTCAAATTATTCCGATAAGTCTACCCTTAGATGTGCATCCAAATAGCCCTATTTAATTCAGCATATAACTATCTCTGCCCCAGTCCTACCCCCCACCAACCATCTTAGTTCCAGGCTATGTAATAATCTAAACAGCCACCAAACTAATGACTATTGCCCAAACTACTGGCTTCAAGCAAATTGGTTTCTGGTGAGTTGTAACCTGCTGGTTCCAACCTGTCTATTATTGCTAGGTTGTGCTTTTTATCTGCCTTTTGCTTTCTCCTGATCATAGCTGGCCACCATCGATCTGCAGGCATAAACTCAGTCACTTTCTAGGTATTTATGAAGTGGAGGAGTAGCCTAATGGTTCAAGCACTGGCTTGGGAACCAAAAGACCACGGTCCAGTTCCAACTAGCACTCCTTGTGGCTTTGGGCAAGTCACTTAACCCTCCATTGCCTCAGAAAAAATCCAAGTTATCAATGTCCCTATTTAATGTACATTGCCAAGTTCAAGTTACAGTGTAAACTGCTTTGACTGAGATGATATAGCGGTATAAAAAAACCTGTTAGGCTATAAATGTATTTATTATTTTATTTATATTTGTCTATTCCAATCCAGCTACCCTGTGACTGTAATGTCCCTGATCGGCTCCTTGTGTCACATCACTGAAGAAATTTTCTTCATTCACATATATTCCAGCACATCACTAATATATTGTAGGAAACAAATATTGAAAAACACATGCAGAACTATTGTATTTTACTCTCTACAGTAGGGATGCACAAGTTCAGTCCTTCAGGGCCACAAACTGGTCAGGTTTCAGGAGATCTTCGTGCATATTACCTGTAAGGACTGACCTTGTGCACCCTTGCTGTACAGTATGAGGGTAATTTAATATAAAATAGGGGTATAAGTGGTCAGAGATGTGCAATAAGCTAGGTGCGAGCACTAAGCCTGCCCTATGACAGGTGTAAATACACACACCTAGATTGTTCAAAAACATGTGTAGGTTATAGTATTTTATTACTTATGCATGTAAATGTGTGCTCCGCCCACAATCTGCCCAAATTTCACACTGTACATACCCACAGAAAGTAAGTGCTATTGCTCTGACAAGCATACTTGCACATGTAATAAAGTTGATCATTTATATGTGGAAAACACTAAAATACTGTGCTATCTCCAGGAACAAGCAGGAATGAGTCCTCACATATGGGTACGTCGGAACCGACGGAGCCTGCGCGGGAAAGCTCCCCAGCTTCCCAGAAAGGAAAGCTTTTGGGGCCTCCCACAGCGCATGCGCGCTGCCTTCCCGCCTTCCTGACCAACTCTCCTCAGTTCTTCTTTTTCCGCGGAGCCAGCAGGTCGTGTTCCTGTCACCGCTGAAGAAGTTGTTATTTTAATTTGTTTCTTTGGCCGCGTGTCTGCCTTCCCCGATTCCGGACCGGTACCGCTGGTCTTTTTTCTTTATTTCTTAAAAAAAAATAATAATAATAATATCTTATTTTTCCCCACTTGGTGTGTTTGTTCTGTGAGGCCTCTAGGCCTTCACAGAATTCTCCCTCATGGAGAAACAAGCCTCTGGTTTTAAAAAATGCACCAAGTGTAGCAGTACTATCTCAGTCACAGACACCCATGAATGGTGTCTTAAATGTTTGGGGCCTGACCACTCCATTCCGGATTGTCCATCCTGCTCTCTGATGTCCAAGCGTGGCTTACAGAACCGAGCAGCCAAGTTTCATATGCTGTTTTCTACAGATACTCCAGCATCAGCATCCTCCAGGTCTTCCTCTCCTGATGGATCTCAGGTAACCAAACATTCTTCCGGCAGGTCCTCAAAGGGCAAATCTCCCTCTAAGCATCGAGAGGCCCTTGGGCTTGACCCTGAGGACCCTGCCCCAGCCAAACAACCCCGGCGGGAAGCTCCGGCTTCCAAAGCTCCTCCTATGGGGTTACAGGTTGACATCGATGGCACGGCCTCGACCGATCACCTGTTAGACTGCTCTGGGGTACCGGCCCATACCGGTACCGATATCCAGGCAGTCGTGGCATCTATGGATAATACCGTTCAATCCATGCAGCAGGCCATAATGGCTTTTATTAAAGCTGCAACGCCCTCAGTACCGCACCACGCGGTTCCACTTCTGGTTCCGGTACCACAACCGATACCGGTACCCACAGCATCCACTTCCACCAGGATACAGATTCCAGTTCCCGGTTCCGGGGTTTATCCCGATACCGATCCGGTTCCGGGTACGCCCGATGTGGATACCGGTCGATACGCGTATCGATCTTTGGAAGCTAATAGACGATACTTCGAGTCTTCTGATGATTCCGATACCTCAGATGACTCTGCTGAAGTATCTCTTACTCTTCCTGAGGAGCCCTCTTCTCCAAAGAGGAGAATGTGTCCTCCAGAGGATTTGTCCTTTCAAGACTTCATTCTTAAAGTAGCCAAAGGACTCTCAGTTTCAGTAACCTCTGAAAAAGAACCTAGAGCAAAAAAATTAGATATTTTAGGATACTCTAAGGTTCCCAAAGAGGCAGTCACCTTGCCCATCCATGAAATTCTTCAAGAACACATGATGGATTAATGGGAGACTCCTCTCACCTTATCTCCACATTCTCGTCGTTTGGACACCATGTATCGTGTCCCTCCTTCTGCTGGTTTTCAAAAAACTCAGCTTCCTCACCACTCTATTGTGGTACAGTCAGCTATGAAAAGGATAAAGAGTACCAAAAGACACTCTTCCACTCCCCCAGGAAGAGAATGTAGGACTTTGGATGCTTTTGGTAGGAAAATCTTCCAAGCCAGTATGCTTATTGCCAGAATCAATTCATTATACAGCCTCTATATGGGCATGTTTCTGAAGGAGATTGCACTGAAGATGCGCCATTTCCTCCCCTTTATCCCAGAGGATAGGAAGGAGGAATTCCTTCTTTTGTTAAAGCATACCCAAGATGTTTCAAAGTTCTCCAACAGAGCTGCCTTTGACTCCTTTGAGGGTGCTAGCAGAGCCTCAGGCATTGCCATAGCTGCTCGCAGAATTGCTTGGCTCCAGGCCTCTGACCTAGAACCCTGGGTCCAAGATGGGTTGGGCAATCTGCCCTGTACAGGTGAAAATCTGTTTGGCAAGGAGTGGCAAATCAAAGCCACTCAAATGGATGCAGAGAATGCTGCTTTAGATAGACTTTCTAAGTCTACCTCTACCCCTGCCAAGAAAAAATCTTTTAAGAAGCCTTTCTACAAAAAGACCAGATTTTCCACAAATACTGGCCAACAATCTTCCCAAGTTCACTTTGCTCCTAAGCGTCAGCAATCTAAACAGGCCAGGGCAAAACCTGCAGGGACTGCTACAGTCCAGCAGTCCCAACCCCCTCAGGGTTTTTGACTTACTTCTAGAGAACTTAACTTTTCTGGCTCTACAACAGCCAGAGCCTCTCACCATTCCAGGAAGATTAACTCATTTTGCTCCCAGATGGGAACAAATCACATCAGAACAGTGGACCCTCTCTATCATCAGAGAGGGCTACAAACTGCATTTCTCCAGCCTTCCTCCCCATACCATGGTGAGACCTTTCAATTCTCCCCCATCTCTCCTGCACCTGTTGGATCAGGAGGTGACCACCCTTCTTGCCCAAAGGGCAATAGAAGAGGTTCCTCTTCTTCAACAGGGGGTCAGGGTTTTACTCCCCTTATTTTCTCATTCCCAAGAAAACAGGGGGATACAGACCCATTCTGGATCTGAGAGAATTGAACAAATTTCTATGCAAGGAGAAATTCAAGATGCTCTCTCTAGGTACTCTCCTTCCATACCTGCAGAGTCAGGATTGGCTTTGTTCTCTAGATCTAAAGGATGCGTACACACATATACTCATCCATCCATCCCACAGAAAATTCCTGCGGTTTCTGTTCCAAGGAAAACATTTCCATTACAGAGTACTCCCCTTCGGTCTAGCCTCTGCTCCAAGAGTGTTCACCAAATGCATGTCAATAGTGGCTGCATTTCTACGCACCCTGGGAATTTTTGTCTTCCCATACCTGGACGACTGGCTCATCCGAGCTCCATCTCAGTCCGAGGCTCAGACTTCCCTGGACCACACCAGACGCATACTGCAGTATCTGGGACTTGTCATCAATCTGCCAAAGTCTCAAATCACCCCTGCTCAGTCCCTAGAATTCATAGGGGCCTGGCTAGATACCACCACGGCAACGGCCTATCTTCCTCAAGCCCGTTGCCACCGTCTAGTGCACTTGGCCTCTCAAGCTCAGTCCAGAAGCCACTTGATTGCCAGGGAGATGTTACAACTGCTAGGCCACATGGCATCCACAGTTCATGTGGTGCCTTATGCTCGCCTGCATATGAGAGCAGCTCAATGGACTTTGTCCACCCAGTGGACACAAGCGTCAGGAGCTCTCTCGGACCAAATAGCAACCTCAAAACGTCTCTTTTGGTCTCTCCAATGGTGGATGTCCACCCAAAATCTGTTGTTGGGGGCCCCCTTCCAACCTTCATTACCCCAAGCAACCCTCACAACAGATGCCTCCCAGACAGGTTGGGGAGCTCATCTCCAAGACCTTTCCACTCAGGGTACTTGGTCTCCACAGGAGACCACCCTTCATATCAACCTTTTGGAACTGCGAGCAATTTTCCTCGCTCTCAAGGTCTTTCATACCCTCCTCAACAACATGACAGTACTTGTTCATACCGACAATCAAGTAGCCATGTTCTACATAAACAAACAAGGAGGGACTGGCTCTCTGTTGCTTTGCAATGAAGCTCTAAGATTGTGGGCCTTCGCCAGAGAGCATCAAATCCATCTCCTGGCAGTATACCTCCCAGGAATCCAAAACTCTTGGGCAGACAGACTCAGTCGAGTTCTGCTTCCACACGAATGGTCCCTGCACATGGATCAGGTATTCAGAATCTTCAAGAAATGGGGAACCCCGGACATAGACCTCTTTGCAAGTCCGTGGAATGCCAAACTTCCCCGGTTCTGTTCCAGAATTCCGTGTCAGGGAGTTCAGGCCAAGGATGCCTTCCTCCTTCATTGGGGTCGGGGCTTCCTGTATGCCTTTCCACCCATTCCTTTGATTCCCAAGACTCTGTTCAAACTTTAAAGGGATCAAGGGTCCATGATCCTCATAGCTCCACGCTGGCCACGCCAAGTGTGGTACCCTCTACTTCTGCATCTCTCCCAAGCCCCCTCCCTGGACTTGGGAGCGGCTCCAGACCTTCTGTCTCAGGAGGAGGGGACTTTGTGGCACCCAAACCCCAAGTCCCTTCACCTCAGAGCTTGGTTACTGAAGACCTAGACCTTCAAGACTTAAATCTTTCGCAGCAGGTGAAGGATATCCTCCATGCCTCTAGGAAACCTTCCACTAGGCGTTCTTACGCTTTTAAATGGAAAAGATTTTCCATTTGGTGTGCTCAGAAGGGTCTTGATCCTTTAGCACTACCTTTGAATTCTTTACTGGAATATCTCCTGCATCTCTCCAATGCAGGCCTTAAAATGAATTCAGTAAGGGTCCATTTGAGCGCTATTGCAGCATCCCTTAAACCTCTCAATGGACAACCTGTTTCCTCTCATCCTCTTATTGCAAGATTCATGAGAGGCCTAACTTTAACTAAGCCTCCCATTCGCCCTCCTCCGGTAGCATGGGACTTAAACGTGGTTCTTGGTCAGCTCATGAAGCCACCCTTTGAACCCTTAGCCACTACCTCCTTAAAATTTCTTTCCTGGAAGGTTATTTTCCTCATTGCAGTCACCTCAGCTCGCCGTATCAGTGAACTGCAAGCCCTAGTGGCTAATCCCCCTTATACAAGGTTTCATCATGATAAGGTGGTCCTTAGGACTAATCCCCACTTTATGCCTAAAGTGGTCTCCCCCTTGTCATCTTAATCAAGAGGTATATCTACCTGTCTTTTTTCCGGCTCCTCATGCATCCAGTGCAGAGAGGAACCTTCATACTCTGGATTGTAAAAGAGCTCTTGCCTTTTACCTCCACAGGACACAGCAACATCGAAAGTCTTCTCAGCTTTTTCTTGCTTTTGATTCTTCTCATTTAGGACTTCCAGTCTCTAAAAGAACACTGTCCAATTGGATTGCTCAGTGTATCACTTTTGCTTACCAAAGTAAGAACCTTTCTCTGGAGGGCCATGTCACAGCTCACAATGTGAGAGCCATGGCTACCTCTATGGCACATCTTCACTCTGTATCCATCGATCAGATCTGTCGAGCAGCCACCTGGGCCTCGGTTCATACCTTTACAGCCCATTACTGTTTGGACAAGGACTCCTGCCGGGATGCCTTGTTTGGTCAGGCTGTCCTCAGACACCTGTTCCATTCTTAAACAACTCCTGCCCACCTTCCCTGAATGGATGCCTGAGATCCATAGGAAGATGAGGAACCCTTCAGGGTCTCATACCCTTGGGGGGGGATCTCCCCGGCATCTTAGCTAGGGAGTCCCCATATGTGAGGACTCATTCCTGCTTGTTCCTGGAGATAGCACAGTTACTTACCTGTAACAGGTGATCTCTGGGAACAGCAGGAATTAGTCCTCACAACCCACCCACCTCCCCTAGGAGTTGTATCTCTCTCTCTCTTTCCTTTCCTCTCTCTATTGTCTCAGCTTTAAACTCGAACTGAGGAGAGTTGGTCAGGAAGGCGGGAAGGCAGCACGCATGCGCTGTGGGAGGCCCCAAAAGCTTTCCTTTCTGGGAAGCTGGGGAGCTTTCCCGCGCAGGCTCCGTCGGTTCCGACGTACCCATATGTGAGGACTAATTCCTGCTGTTCCCAGAGATCACCTGTTACAGGTAAGTAACTGTGCTTTCTGAGCCTGAATGCATATGCAAAACTGGGAAACTTTTATAAAATTACCCTCTATGAGGCTGATTCTATAGTGTGCAGAAAGGTACACGCTTCAAACATGCATAAGTCCCTATTCTGAAGGCTTTAGGTGCACGAATGGTATTCACTATTCGGTAAGCATTCGCACAAGTCCCATTGCATGTATGTTCCATTGGGGTGTGCTTGGGGGTAGAGCCTGCATGGGGCATAGTTGGGACCTAAAACTACATACCTAAGTCATAGAATACTATGACTTCTGTGTGTCACTATGCTGATCTAGGCATGGACAATTCTACCTGCTCCAGAGCAGGCAGAACTGTTGTGATTTGACTCAAGTGCATCTGTACACCCCCTATTCTATAAAGTAAAGCCTACATGTGCTTTGCTTTATAGAATAGACCACAACAGTGTTCTCCCCAGGACCTTTGGAATGGGTGCATCAACCGGCTGATTTTATTGACCTCCTGACTAACTTAACCTGATGAATCGACATGGCAAAATAATGAGCAGGAATGGAAAAATGATTTAAGTGATTTCATAATTAATATTTTAAAAATGTAACACTGTATATAAATATACAGTCAAACCTCGGTTTTCGTATGCCCTAGTTTTCGTACGATTTGGTTTTCGTTTACTTTTTTCGTCGAGATTTTGTCCCAGTTTTCGTACATTCTCTCAGTTTTCGTACAATTGAAAATGGAGCACCATCTTGTGGCCAGAAGTGGGTTATTCTTTATTTTGATTCTCTTGCTGATTGACTGTCTTCCATATGCCAACAAGAGTCTTCAATAAAGGTAAAAGTGATGTTAAATGTTCATTTATCCATTTCATTAGTCATTTATATTTATTTCTCATTGTTTTCTGTATGTAAAAATATAGTTATTCTCTATAAAATGTATTTTTTGTTAATATTTTTGGGTGTCTGGAACAGATTAATTGGATTTACATTATTTCTTATGGGAAATATTGCTTCAGTTTTCATACATTTGGTTTTAGTCAGACTTTTTTGAACGGATTAATCACGATAACCGAGGTTCCACTGTAATAGGAATAAATTAGACGAATGAATTTGAAACCATGATAAATAGACGCATCATACATGGAGCTTCCTGAAAGATGACTAATTACTTCAGCTGCTGCTAGTTGGATTATAGTGCCGCCCACCCAGCTGGCAAAGATTTCTTGGGAGAACACTGCACAAATATGCACACAGCAACACACTTTGCCTGCATGTGAGATCATAGAATTACCCTCCACATGTCTGTTACTAACGTATGCTTGCAATGCAATAGAAATATTAACATGACGGCAAAAAAAAGACCACATGGCCTATCTAGTCTGCCCTTTCATATCAACTACTACAATAGTCCCCTCGAGTGTGTGTCTTCAAGTCAATGCTAACTTCTGGTGACCCAGCAACTCCTGGGTTTTCTTGGCAGTGTGACTGGGCGTAGATTACCAGGCCTTTCTTCGGAGGCAATGGAGGGTTAAGTGACTTGCCCAAGACCACAAGAAGTGCCAGGGGGAATCAAATGCTGGTCTGTTGGTTACCAAGCCAGTGCTCTAACCACTAGGCGGCTACTACATGCCACAGATCTTACTAAAGATAAAAGCACCAGAAGAGCAAGCTGAAGCAGGAAAATGACTAACTGACTGCTTGCTGGCTTCAGTGAAATCTTGAATGAAAATTAGAAGTTTCCCACACTAATTTATTGTGTGAGGGCCATTTAGTTCCAATCTCATTAGGAAGAGTGCTTTCTTGTGAGCAGTAGAATATTTACCGAAAAACACTACTATACATGTTGACAACAGTGCATCTCTTCCTTTTTCATTACATTGCAGAAAGAAAAGATAGTAAAAAGGACAAACGCTGAAAGCCATTTACATGAGTAGAGTGATATACATCTGTATTCCATTCTACATGTATAACTGTTTCCATTTACAGGAGGAGATGCTTCTGAAATAAACTCCACTGTGTGTTCTGTTTTGTAAAATTTATCAGTCACATGGAATAGGCAAATATCTGTAGGTATTTTTTTTCCTTTCCCTTCTCCTCATACAAACTGAAATATCTTTTCAGGCTTACTCAGAAGCTGTTCAACTCTGTTCCAGAGATATTTAGTAGATACATTTATAACAAGTCACCTAAAGTTACAGGCCATTCATGTACGCAAATCATGTATTTTCCAT
Organism: Ichthyophis bannanicus; assembly: GCA_033557465.1. Lineage (NCBI taxonomy): Eukaryota > Metazoa > Chordata > Amphibia > Gymnophiona > Ichthyophiidae > Ichthyophis > Ichthyophis bannanicus. Next base: position 657,473,928 of record CM066036.1, read on the forward strand.
GACTTAGGTGTGCAGCTACTATTTTATAAGTGCACGCAGCAGGCTGATGGTGTGTACTTTTGGAGTGGATTAAAGCATGGCCAGAGCTTAAACTTACGTACATAAGTTATAAAATACTATAACCTATGTGTTTTCTTTATAAGTATGGGCATGCAAGTCTAGGACTAGCATAGGTGCTTGCAGCTACGTTTGGCGCACCCGCTTTTCTTTATAAAATAAGTGTGATTTGTGCACATTTCAACGTGTGCACAGCTAGGTGACCCTTATAAAATTACCTGAGGATACAATTTTGCGCAATGACAAATTTTGCAAAATAAAAACGTTTGTGACTCTGTTAGAACATGCTCTGCGTAAATGAACTGTCTTGTCTTGTATCAAATTCTTAACTTTAATGTTTTTAATAAATAATTTTGTTTTGTTTTGCAGGAGTTAAACCAAAACTCCCCAAATGGCTTGTGAACGGTAGGAAAAAATATCAGATGTTAATTTGCATATACACTGCTTTTTTTTTTCTTAAAAAAAAAAAAAAGTGAGGGTACTTGGATATGAGGCTCTTCTTAAGAGGGGGCGCAGTAGAATTGAAATGACTGCTCAAGGCCCTGCCCTTGCAGCCAACCATAGAGCCTGTGGAAAGGCAACATTACAGATATTACACTGACCCCTTGAAAAATAGACTGGACTGCCAGGGATCCCTACACAGAAACCGTGTGCTGGCAGAAACCCTGAACTGATACAGACACCTCACCTAATACAGGATAATAGACCACAAATTAGAAACTGAGACATACAAACAAAAATTAAAATAGAAGCTCTAAGAAGCTAGATATTGGACAAAGAGAAACAAAATAAATATCCTTCTATACTTTGCAAAATACAAAAATAGAAGAAATACATGTTTATGTTCTTATATTCCAGTTTCTGAAAACAGAAAATAAAGGGCCTGGTATTCAAAGGATTTATGATCTAACTTTGAGTATGTTTACTAAACAGCGGTAGCAGCTTCTGTGTGATATCGGCGCCGCGGCCCCATTGAATTCAATGGGGCCGCGGCTCTAATATCACACAGAAGCTGCTACCGCTGTTTAGTAAACATACCCCTAAGAGCTATGCCCCTAAATTGGCCTCTCTGAAAATTTATTGGCCTCAGTACCTAAATTTTACTCAAAATGTCACTAAACTCCTAAATTTGGGAGTATAAAAAGTGGGTAGCAAAAAAGGGTAGGGTGGGGGAAATTAGGAGTTTAGCACTGATTTTCAGTCCTATTTTATTTTTCCAAAAATCTGTTTATTGAGTCAACGCCATATAACAAAAACAATAAAATAACCATTGTTTGTCTCTTTTTTCACACAGACAACACCCCGGGCAGGGCTGTTTTTTGTCCACCACCCTGGGGCAATACAACAACGCAAATAGCAATAAATGCCCAATATACAATAGGCAAAGGCACAAATACCCTCCCAAACCCCCCTCCCACCCTTCCCTCTCCCACCCCTAGCCACAACCAGGATACCTATCCTCCAAGAAGCAACCGTCCCCCCAAGATCACAACGTAACTCACCCTATATCCTCCATGGGCCCCCTTACACAGTAACACCACAGCCTAGCCCACATTCAACACCTCACTTCTAGACTTAGGTCCCAAGTTTCGAATATAAGGCATCCAAATCAGAAGAAAGAAGCCCCATCGCTGAACATGCCCTCTCGCCGTCCTTCTCTCTAGGAGCATAAGCTGATGCAGACTCTTACGCCACTCCCAGAAGGAAGGAGCGGCCGAGTCCCTCCACCGGTGGAGTATAGGGCCCTTCCCCACCAGGCAGGTCTTCCGCACTAAGATTCTCTCCCATTTCCCTTTCGGATGGAGTGGTCCCAGTTGATCCAACACAACCAATGGGCCCGTCCAGCAGACCGGCTGGCGCAACAAACCGCTCAAATAGGCCTCAATACGCCTCCAATAGCGGCGAATATGCACTCACCCCCACCACATATGACCCAAATCCGCCAAAGCACAAGAACACTTGGGACACCCCCCACAATCCGTAAGGTGACTTCGCAGCGCTCGTCTCGGAGAGAAATGAGCTCGAAGAATACATTTCAACTGTACCTCCCTCCATCTAGCCCCTTCCACCAAGCGCACAATCCGGCTCAGTGCACCACTCACCGACCCCGGGGTCAACGCACAACCCAACTCCCTCGCCCACAAAGTTTCCTCTGCCGAGTAATCCGGGGAGGGCCACAAAGATCCAGTCGCCTCTTCAGCTCAGCTATAGTCGGTGGTGCCTCCTGCCCCAAGGCGAAAAATTCCAGGATCCGCCCAGAATGTTCCACTTTCAACTCTTGCCGCGATAAGGCCTCAATATAATGAGAGATCTGCAGATACGCAAAAGAAGACGTTCCAGGGACCAAATCATACTCCCTACATAGCACGTCAAAAGCCTTACAACCCCCTTCCAGGTTAACTATGTGTCCCAGGCTCCGTATCCCCTGTCGTTCCCATTGCTGGAAGGAAGCTGAATCTGATCCCAGGGTAAAGCAGACATTCCCCTGGAGGGGCAGCCAGCTCGAAACCGCAGGAGAGCTACCCCAATATTTATTCAATTGCTGCCATGTACGTCGCATTGGGAGTACCAAAACGCTACTCACCGTGCGGCTGGGCAAAGAAGTTCGGTCCAGGTGCAGGACCGCAGCTAAAGCATGCGGTGCAACAAAGGCCTCCTCAAAGGCCCTAGGGGTATAAACATCCGTTCCTCCTAGCCAATCCCCAATGTGCCTGGATTGACAGGCCAAGGCATATTTCCCGAAATCCGGGAGTCCAATCCCTCTCGATTTCCACCCCCGTCTGAGCCGTTTAAGCGGTATACGCGCTTTCGCCTCTCGCCAAAGAAACCTTCGAATCTCCTGCTCTATACGCAGCAAATCACCGCGCAGTAACCAAACTGGCAAGGTCTGCATCCAATAGAGCAAGCGCGGGAAGATAACCATCCCTAAAGTCGCCACTCTACCCAAGAGAGACAGTGGGAGGGGACCCCAAGCCTGCAGTTGCACCCGGAGTTTAGAGAAGAGACGATCCAAATTTTTCCTATACAACGCCGCTGGCTCCCTAGTCAGCAAGATACCTAAATAGACAAAAGAGTCACCCGCCCAGCGAAGCGGAAAAACTCCCTTGCCAGCTCCCCTGAAGTGTACCTGCCACATCCATAGCCTCGGACTTATCCATGTTAATACGTAGTCCTACAAAGCTACCAAACAAAGTCAGTTCATCCAGCAGGCGAGGCAAGGACTGCCGGGGAGACAGCAAATGTACCAACAAATCATCCGCGAAAGCTGCTATCTTAAACCCACATGACCCAAGACGCACTCCACAGATACTTGTAGAAGCCTCCACTCTCCGAAGCAAAGGGTCTAAAGTTAACACAAAAAGAAAGGGGGACAGTGGGCAGCCCTGACGTGTACCTCTTTCTAAGTTAAAGGTGTCCAACAGCACTCCATTGCAGAGTATTCCAGCCGTGGGGCTCGCATAAAGGAGCTCCACCATCTTACAAAAAGAGTCCCCAATACCATAGTGAGGCAAAAGAAATTTCAAATAGTCCCAATTAACCCGATCAAATGCTTTTTCTGCGTCAAAGCTAATTAGAAAGGACTGCAGACCCCGCTCCCGAACCCACTCAAGCGATGCCAAGATTCGTCACAAATTCCGCACCGCATACCGCCCTCGCACAAAACCCACCTGCGATTCATGAACCAGATCCCCCAACAGTAACGCCAAACGATCCGACAAAACTTTGGCCAATACCTTCAAATCAAAGTTTAAAAGAGAGGTGGGCCTATAAGAGGCAGCCCACATGGGATCCTTCCCTGACTTAGGTATCAGAGTGATGTGTGCGTGATTCATCCCCCATGCAAAACGTCCCTGTCTTATTCGTTGATGGTACATCGCTACTAAGGCAGGGGGCACCTGGTCCCCTAGCAGTTTATAAAATTCTGCACCAAACCCGTCTGGGCCAGGTGCTCGACAACAGCTGGCCTTTTGAACAACCCTATAACCTCCTCAACCATAACCGGCTCATCCAGCTGTGCCTGTTGGGCCGCCGTCAACTTAGGCAGTCGCGTCTCACGAAGATAGTTCACCATGGCCGCCCAGGACCCTTCCTGCCCCGCATACAACTTTTGGAAGTAGGCTCGAAAAACCTGGGCTATCGCTGAGCTATCCTTATGCAGCTGCCCTTGATCGTCCCGCAACGCCGCAATCGACCTAGCCCACCTACTACCCTGGAGGCAGCACGCTAAGAGCCTCCCAGATTTATCCCCAAAGCGAAATAGGTGATACCGGTAATACATGAAAGATTTTTTGGCTCTCTGGTGAAGCAATTCATTGAGAGACGACTGGGTCTCCCATAACCGCCTCCTATTGGCCGCAGTAGGATCACGCGCACACCGCCGCCTATCTTTCACTGTTTGCTTTTCCAACTGGACAATCCGTGCCGCCACCAATTTTCGCTTCCTCGCTACATAGGCAAAAATATCCCCACGCAAAACCACTTTCGCCGTTTCCCATAGCAATTCCGGATCTTCTTTATGCCGCTTGTGATGAATCATAAAATCCTTGCCAGCAATTTTTAAGATAGATATGAAAGTCAACATCCCTGTATAGCCCCATGGGGAATCGCCAAATTTTGGCCTGGGTGGCCGAGGCACCCCAGGTCAAATTTACCCAAACCGGTGCATGGTCAGATATCTCCATAGGGCCAATTTGCGCATCCCCCACGAGAGCAAAAAGCCTTTCCGAGACTAGAATATAATCAAGTCTAGCACTAGAGCCATGCGCCCTTGATTGATGGGTAAAGTCCCTCTCCAGAGGGTGCAGCAGACGCCAGGGATCTACCGTTCCTAACCTGTTCCGTAGTGCCTGCAATGCCTTAGTAGTCGGAGCCCGAACTCTCTCCCCTCCGCTTCCCATAGTATCCATTTCAGTGTCGAGTACCTCATTAAAATCCCCAGCTAGTATCAAAGGAACATCAGGCCATTGCTCAATCCGAGAGGCAAGCCGGGCATATAACGCTCTGTCCAAGACATTCGGACTATACAAATTACCTAGGACAATGGGTCTCCCCTCCAGCCTTCCAAACAACAATATGTATCTACCATCCGGGTCCACATAATTGTTCTCTGGATCAAACCGAATCCGCTTGTTGATCAAGATGACCACTCCACCCTTTTTTCCTTTAGCAGGGGCACCCCACCTGCCCCACCCACTCCCTTTTCAATTTAGCATGTTCTTCCGCTGACTGGTGAGTTTCTTGCAACAAAGCAATATCACAATTTAGACAGGCCAATGCTTGCAACACTTTATATCTCTTGATGGGGTTACCCACTCCACAGACATTCCAAGATATAATCTTCAGGGTAGAAGGTATAAATCCACATCAAACCATAAGATCATCCAATTCAGATAAGGGTCGATCCCCCCAGCCTGAGATCCACCCTGGAATTCTAAGGTGCTTCCCCTCTCCACACCCCCTGTCCAATTGTGGCTATTCCTTAATCCCCTCCCCCCTCCTAGCCTCCTTCCCTCCCCCCCTCTCTCAAGACCCCAAACCTTAACCTTATACCAGCTAACCCGGACCATATTTGATCTTCCCCCCTCCCCCTTAAACCCACAAATCTCCTACCCCTTGTCTTCTCCCCCCCCCCAACGCAGCCAACCCCTCCCCCTCCCCATTCCATCTATCTAGGATCTTAACCTCTGCAACATTTCCTAGTAAGACCCATCTGAGACCCACTTGATGCGACCAGTGCCCCCACCTATCGGCAGGTCCACTCCCTCCAAGGAAATTCAGCTACCCCCCGCCCAATCAACCACCCATACAACATTATTGACACAAACAAAAACATCCCAAAGAGGCCAAACACCACAACCGCAAAAGCTGCAGGACACCCCCCCCCCCACACACACACTTATGGGGGAAGCGTGTCCAGCCATGGTTCACCCAGCCAAGCGAACCTGGGAGCCCTCCCCTCCCCAGAGCAACTCCCCAACCCCTTCGTTTCCCACGGCCAATCGGGGAGGATAGTCCGCCCCCCCCCCCCTTCATTCGGGCGAAGGAGGGAGCCGTCCAACAGAAACCCCCAGGGAGTGCCTAACTACGGCCAGGAGCGGTGAACCAAGCTCCGCCAGTCCCCCCTATCTAAGGACCAGTGCCATCCATCGTAAAGCTCCCTCCCCCGCCCGAATACCAGGCAATATATCCGGCCAGCCCCCCACCTCTACCGAGAGGTTAAACTCTCCTCCAATCAGGGAGGTTCATGTCAGCATCCAGAAAATACACCAAAATCAGTGCAAAAGTAATATAGTCAGCGGGTTGTAGAGGGTGAGGGTGGGGCAGCCGTCTCCCGTCCAACAAGCTTTGTAATATGGGGACCGGCCTCCTCCGCAGACTCAAATGTTCGATGGGTGCCCTCGTGCAGCACGTGGAGCCGGGCTGGATACTGAACAGAGAACTTGATCTAGCACTTATCAGTTGCTCACAGAGGGGGGCATACGCTCTGCGCTTCTGACTCAGCGCTATAGAATAGTCTTGGGCAAAGCGAATCTTGCTGTTATCATGCACAATGTCCCCCTTCTTCCGGGCTGCCCGTAGAATCGCCTCCTTCTGGGGAAATTGCAAAAATTTACTAGCACTACTCTCGGGCGGCGATCTCGGGCCTGCTTGGGGCCCACGCGATGTGCGCGTTCAATGAAGAGTTTGCCCCCCAGCTCTGTATTCTCCAGCAGTTGAGGTATCAGAGACTCCAGATGCTCTTTCAAATCTCTGTCTCCTATCGCCTCTGAAATGCCCATGATCCGCAGATTATTCCTGCGTGAACGGTTCTGGAGGTCATCAATTTTTGTGGCTTGCATAAGTATTTGCGATTTCAAGCCTGCTACCGCTCCAATCAGTGCCTCCACGCTGTCCTCCGCACGTCCAAGACGGTCTTCCGCTTCTTGGAGCCTGCTCCCCAGGCCCCCAAGTGAGGGCTGTAGCCCGTCAATCTTTTCATGCAGCCCTGCAAACTGCGAAGACAGGGCTGTGGCTACTGCCGCAGAGACTTCCTCAATAAATGCAGGAGAAGGTCGGCGAGCCCGGCGATCCGGCAGTCTCTGCCATCTTGCTGCCGGTTCCCACATGCTCTTTGTCTCGGCAGGCCGTTCGCGGCGCCGATGCCATGCCATCCGCCACCTTCCGCTACCTCCCGCTGCTCCAAAAAATGCTCTATGTCAGGCAGGGAGAGCAGATAGTCAAGGCACGGAGTTTAAACGGCTCTATTTCGCCGGCTTTTGATGGGGACACCGGAGCACACGCAGGATGCGACCGCTGCCCTCACCGCATCACATGGTCTCTTCTCAGTCCTATATTTATAAATTAGGCTCATAAATCCAGGCAAATGAATGGCAGACCTAAACCTAAAGCAGAATTTTTAAGCTCCTACATTAAGATGAATTTTCTGCTGAAAATTTAGATTGACTGAATTTTTTTTTATTGAAGTTTCCATTATATATGCTACATGATATAACAGTGCCTAAATATTTTCTTAAAATTTCCTTTAACTTCTATATTTAAGAGCATAAAAGTGGGTGGCAACAGGGGTGGATTTAGGGCGGGGAAAACAGTTAAGAGCTTAGCACTGATTTTCAGCACTGGTCATCTAAATTAGGCATGCAAATCTAGACAAATGAATGGCAAGCCTAAATTTAGGAACATAAATTTTAAGCTCCTAAATTAGGGTGAATTTTCAGCTGATAACTGAGGCTTATGGCTGAAAATAGAGCCCAAATTTAGGAGCTCAGCTTGTTTTGAATATCTGGTCCAAAATGTTTACTTTTCTCCCTTTGCTGTCTGGACAGTCAACTTGGTCCCAGTCTCTGCCTTCCACTCTCCTCTTGCTGCTGTTCGAAGGTGTCTCCTAGGGTCTCCCCGCCATTTCTCCTGTCTCCTGTTGACATTGATCTTCATTTTCCTGGTTTTTTTCCCCCATTTCCTGTCTTCACAGTCTATCCACTCATAGCTAGATTTCACTTCTCATCCACCTACTAGCTTTCCATCTTCTGTTCTTATTCCTTCCCCAGCCCTCCAATTCCCTCTCTGAGTCCTTTCCCAGCCTCTTATTACCCTTTTCATCCAGTCCCTAGCACCCCCACCACCATTTCTATCCTCATGACTCACTCGCCCAGCCGCCTTTTGCCTTTCATGCCCTCACCTCCCTAACTCCTTCCCTTTCACTTATCCCCTCTATATCCATTATTTTCATTCTCCTTTCCCTTACTGTGCTTCCCATTTCCTTTAGTTTACCTCTGTCATAGCTCCATTTCAACTCTGTCATTCACAGATCTGTCTCTTTACAGTGCCTCAGTTCCTTCCCATCTTCTATTGGCCTTCACTCAATCATTTCATATCCCCATATCTGTCGGCATCCAGTATAACCTCCCCACCCCCCCTTTACTCAAACCCAATTACTAAGTCGCTGCTGTGCCACATCCCTGAATCCCAACCTAATTCCCAGTCGCCTAGTCCAATTTCATTTACTAGTGCCCCTCTTTTCTGTTTTAGTTCTCTCTTCCTTCATTGTGTCTCTCTTCTTCAGAATAGATGTTGTAATATTTTTCTGTTCCTTCTCTTTCTATTCTCTTCTCCCTTGTTTCTTCCTCTTGTTCTTCCAGGCTCCTCTTCCTCTTTCTCTTCCAGGCTCCTCTTCCATTTGTTCTTCCAGGCTCCTCTTCCTCTTTCTCTTCCAGGCTCCTCTTCCATTTGTTCTTCCAGGCTCCTCTTCCTCTTTCTCTTCCAGGCTCCTCTTCCATTTGTTCTTCCAGGCTCCTCTTCCTCTTTCTCTTCCAGGCTCCTCTTCCATTTGTTCTTCCAGGCTCCTCTTCCTCTTTCTCTTCCAGGCTCCTCTTCCATTTGTTCTTCCAGGCTCCTCTTCCATTTGTTCTTCCAGGCTCCTCTTCCTCTTTCTCTTCCAGGCTCCTCTTCTTTTTGTTCTTCCAGGCTCCTCTTCCTTTTTCTCCTCCAGGTTCCTCTTCCTCTTTCTCTGTCATCCCCTTCCACTACCCATCAGTCTTGGGGTTCCAGCTCTCACTCCCATCCCCGATCCCACTATTCGGATGCTCTACCTCTATTTCTAATCTACTCTCTCTTTCCTTTTCCCCCATCACTGGCTACTGCATTACATCTAGGTTAGAGTTGTTCTTGACTGGTGGGGAGTGTAGCAGAAAAGATGTTGGTAGTAAGTGCCAATGCATACCACCATAAAAATAGGCCCCAGGTATATAATAATGTTTCAAGTGCATCATCTAGCAACATAAATTGTTTATATACCTACAAGGTCAATAGACAAAAATAAATTAGAATATACGATACGCATAATTTAATATCAGCACTGATTTCTTACATTAATTATACGGTCACTGTAGCATGCACAGATGCAAAGTTAGAGCGGTACAAGCAATTACACGCACAGATTGTAAAACTTCTTAATTTACGCACGTAGGGTCATGTTTATTAAAGGGTAAGCCGTTAGCATGTGTTCAAGCTGCAAAAGGAGAAGAGGCTGCACTTTGGGGGGCATGGGGGCCTGTCCTCCTGCCATTAACGTGTTGGTACTGCACTGCACTAACCCACACACAGGTGCACTTACTGCGAGGTGGCATCAGTTGCGCTTATGCTAACTACAGCATTTCGTGTATGCCCAAAACACCCGTGCTAAGCATGATATACTATCAACACCAACATTCTGCCTCTAAACCTCCCCGTCCAGTCTTGTGCTCACCAGTTAGCGTGGGATTCTTAGCACGGGCTGCATGTTAACTGACAGTGTGTTAGCACAGGATTTGCCATGTACTAACAGCATGGTTTAATTGCCCATAATTGTAAAAGGTAGGCGCAGTCATTCACTCCAGTTCTAGGGTGGTATAAGTGATCATGTCTTAACATACGGGGATGTACTTTTGCACTTATGCTTTATTTCATAAAGTCAAATATGCATGTACTTGACTTTACAAAATAGGCGTAAAATATATGGATGACAATGTGCATTCACTAAGTGCCAGTTTATAAAATTACCCACTAAGTCCTTATTAAAATGCAGTCTCCCAATATTGCATATACAACTATTTTTAAAAAACTCATCTAGACCAATATTATTATTATTATTATTATTATTAATAAACCTTTTTAAGTGCTACAAGGTGTACACAGTGCTGTAAAAAGACAGTCCCTGCTCGTAATCTAAATGTGAGGTTAGCTCATCACAATTTGAGGATGCTCTATGCTAGCTACCTTTGTGAAACCAGACAGCATGCGTAACAACTCTTAACATGAGTATTTGATATCTGAGGCACCTAAGGAGGTAGAAGTGGAATAGAACAAAGCCTTATTTTCTAATACCTTAGAAGCAAACATATCAAATTTTTTGATGTTTACTTAAGAAATGCTGTAGACATTGCAAGGCCAAGAGCTGCCCAGTGTTCTCGGTGCTTCAGCACACTTAACTGCAGCACGCGCTGGTAGTCTCTCTTCTAAGTGCCTATGCTACCCTTTATAAAATAGGCAACGTTTTGGACTTTAAGAATATAAAATATGTCATACGGGAACAGACCAGAGATTCATCAAGCCCAGTATCCTGTTTCCAACAGTGGCCAATCCAGGTCACAAATTCCTGTCGCGTTTCCAAAAGTAGACAGATTCCATGCTGCTTTTCAGGGGTAAGCAATGAATGTCCCAAGTCCACCTCAATAATACTTTATGGACATTTTCACCAGGAATTTGTCTAAACCGCTCTTAAACCCAGCTACACTAACAGCTTTTACTGCATCCTCCGACAGCAAATTCCAGAGTTTGACTACACATTGAGTGAAAGAATATTTTCTCTGATTAGTCTTAAATGAGCTACTTTATAGCTTCATTGTGTATCCCCTAGTTTTTCTATAGTGTTTAGCTCACATCTTTCCAGTAGCAGTTTAAGGCGAGTTATAGTCTGGTACAGTAAATATTTCCCTGTCCCTTGAAGGCTTACAATCTAAACTTGTACCTGAGGATATGGAGGGTTAAATGACTTGCCCAAGGCCCCAAGGAGTACCAGTGGGATTTGAACCCTGGTCTCGGTCGCAGACCGCTGCTCCAACCACTAGGCTAATCCTCTACTCCTTTCTACTTTTTCAAGGAGTAAACAACCGATCTACATGTAACCATTTCACTCCAGTCATCATTTTATAGACCTCTATCACATCTCCCCTCAGCCGTCTTTCTTCCAAGCTGAAGTGTCCTAACAAGTTTTTTCTCATAGGGGTATCTTTCCATCTCCCTTTATCATTTTGGTCGCTCTTCTCTCTACTTTTTCTAATTCCACTATATCCTTTTATAGATAAAGCAATCACAACTGCACATGATATTCAAGGTGCAGTCGCACCATGGAACGATACAGAGACATTATAATATTCTTGGGTTTATTCTTCATACCTTTCCTTATGATTCATAGCATTCTACTGCTTTCTTGGCCACTCTTGATGTCCTCTTATAAAATTACAAGGCATGAGCTAAATACAAACAAATAAAAAGAAATAGACTAAGGTCACACATTTTCCTGCTTGCTCTGAATATTTTTGTGCTGTGACAAATACTTATTTTTGTGAATCTTATGTTCCAAAAGCTGTAATCATGCTGACACTTGCCCCTCCACAGGTGAAATGCCTAGTGAGTGACTTGCCAAAGTATTATGTAATTCTAGAGTTGCTTTCACAATGATACAGGAGTAGAATATACACACACAAATCAGGTATTGACTTCATGATATTTTACACTTGAAAAATGAAACTCAATCTAAAAGATCTGGTGGCATATTAAAGACTTTCAAATACATACATTTGTTCCCTAGATATACCCAGGTATTTCTATCAAGGAACTGAATACTTTCTCTATGAAGCTGATGCCAATTGGGCTGCATTTGAGTTTGTCTGTGGTTGGATGAGGAGTAAACATATTACCATACATTCCTCAAGTGAGCAAGAATTCATTCATGGAATAATCAAAAAGGTAAGGTCAGAGATCATTAAACAAGATACTGTGGTTCACAGTTTCCAATTGGCAATGAATAAAAATGAAAAGTAAATAAAATATATGGGAGTTTTGATGTAATTTGATGTTGAGAAAGAGCTCAGGACTATTTGAAAATTATTTTTTTATGTATTTTATTTTGTAGTAGTGTTAGCAGAGTTGCCAAGTTATCTAGTTCCAGAAGTGAGGGTTTTTGCCACTTCTGGTTTTAAATTTGCATTACAATGCAATATGGGATTTCTAGTTCCTGATTTCACTCATTGGAATCAGTGCTGCAGGTCCCATAAAGCATCAGAATAAGATTGTCAGAAATCCAGGACTGGCTTAAAATTTCACTCCTGGAACTGGATAACATGGCAACTCCTTGATACCTGACCCAGTCACCCCGGCATCGGTGTCGCAGGGCACCCCTCCCAAGTGGGAGGCCCGAATGCTGGCCTTGGAAAGCAACATTTCTGCATTCCTCGCTACTCAGCTGGCACTAGTGGCACGCACCTTGAGACCGCAGGGACCTCGACCTCAAGGACTCCCTGGGCCACCATAGTGACCCCCGAGAACCAGATGCCTCATGAGGATCCTCACCGCGGGTCTCAAACTCCGTCCTGTTCCTCAGGCGCGAGATCTTCTCGGGCGAGCGCCTCTGGCTCCGGGCAAGTTTTGGCCTCAGAGATCCAGCATGGGTCACCGACCCATCTCAAGCCTCCCGACCTCGAGTCCTCCATGGACTACTCAGAGTGAGAGTCCAACGGGAAGACCACCCTGAAGACCCCTCCCCACCAAGACCTCCCCTCCTCCCGAAGACACCTCCTTTCTGGAGTTCATCCGAGACATGGTGTGGGCTCTGGTGTGCGCCACCAAGTCGGAGGAGGAGCCCCGCACTGAGAAGCTTGATATTGTGCAATATGAAGCTCACATTCTCTCATTCTGAACCGTCTCCTCCTCTGCATGTGGGAGACCCCGGCCTCTGTCCCAATTGTAAGCAAGTGCCTGGATGCTATGTATAGGGTTCAGTGTTGCCTGGGGTTTCGGAAAGCCCAGCTTCCCCACACCTCAATGGTGGTCATATTGGCCATGCGGAAGCTAAAGAGCCTGAAGACTCATTTGTCGGTCCCATCAGACAGAGTGTCTCATACCCTCGATGCTCTCAGGTGCAAGGCTTATCAGGGCTCCATGCTGTCATGCTGCATCCAAGTTTACCAATTATACATTGGGATGTTCCTCCGAGATCTCGCTATAGAGCTCAGAGGCTTTGTGTCAGGCCTTTATGGAGACCATCTCCAGCTTTCTCAGGCCCTCTCAATGTCTGTCGGAGAATGCTTGAAGTACCTCTCGCGAGCAGCATACGATGGCTTCAAGTCTTCCGCCCGGGTGGTGGCGGCTGGCATCAGAGCCCGCTGGCAGACTTGGCCCCAGTCTTTGGACCTGGAACGGTGGATCCAGGAGAAGCTGCTGGACGTCCCTTGCCTTGGGGAGCAGCTATTTGGCAAGCCCATGGAGGATAAGGCAGCAGAGATTGAGACGGAGTATGTGACTCGTACTTGCCTCTCCCGCAAAATGTCCTCCCTCCCCAGGAAGAAGCAGCAAAGCAAGAAGCCTTTCTTCCATCAGAAAGGGCTCCCGTACAGGGGCTACCCGGCCTATCTGCCTGCATCAACCCCCGGTCAGGGCAAGAACACAGTCCACGGCCCTTGTAAGCCAAAGGGTCCCAACCCCCGGTACCCGCTCAGTCACCCTTGGGGTTTTGATGCCATCGGCATAGCCTCTCATTCTCTGGCGATGTGGCTGTCCATTGGGGGGCATCTGGTCTTTTTCTCCCAAAGGTTGGAGTTCATCTCCACCAATGCCTGGGTCCTCCAGGTCATTCTGGAAGGCTATCTTTTCCATCTGGACCAGGCCCTTCCTCTGTACTTCCCCGGGGAGCCACGTCTGCTTCCCTAGGAACAGGCCCTCGTGAGTCAGGAGCTCACAGGCTTCCTCGAGGACAGCCCAGTAGAACCAGTCCCACCGCACTTCCGAGGTTGGCGGTTTTACTCCCAATACTTCCTCATCCCAAAGCGGACAGGGATCCTTCAGCCCATCTTCGACCTGCGGAATCTCAACAAGTTCCTGGTGTGGGAGAAGTTCAAGATGCTCTCCCTTGGAACACTACTGCCCTACCTCCAGCCGGGCGATTGGCTATGCTCCTTGGACTTAAAGGATGCTTACGCTCACATCCTCATCCACCCCAGACATAGAAAGTACCTCTGCTTCATGGTTCAGGGAAATCATTACCAGTACAGGGTACTTCCCTTCAGCCTCGTGTCCGCCCCGCGGGTCTTCAAGAAGTGCTTGGCCATGGCTGCGGCCCACCTATGACTGCAGGGCACCTTCGTCTGTCTATATCTAGATGACTGGCTGGTAACAGGGGGCACAGTCTCTGAAGCCAGACAGGCCAAGGACCGCACAATTTGCCTCCTGGAGCATCTGGGGTTCGTGATCAATTACCCAACGTCCAGGCTACCGGTACCGTGGCCATCCATGGACCCGGGATCTTCGAGATGCTTTTGGCTTTCACTGGCAACTGCTCACGGCGCTGCTGTGCTTTTTCCTACAGGTCCTCGGTAGCCTGTAGTTATGGAGTCCCATATGTGAGGACTGACTTCATGCTTGTTCCTGGAGAAAGCATAGTTACTCACCTGTAACAGGTGTTCTCTAGGGATAGCAGGAATCATTCCTCACAATCCTCCCTCTTCCCCTTAGAGTTGCTGTATATTTTTGCCATCTTCTTGGAGGGGCTATAGCTATGGCACCTGACTGAGTAAGATGGCATCTTTGGGCTGGAAGGGGACCACGCATGCATGGTGACATTCCCAAAGGCTTTCTTTGAAAGCTGGGGAAATGTTCTACGCAGCCTCTGTCGGTGCTGACACCACCCATATATGAGGACTGATTCCTGCTGTCCCTGGAGAACATCTGTTACAGGTGAGTAACTACACTTTTCCCACAGGAAAGACCCAAGTCATGACAGACACTGTTGAAAAAAAAACCCCAAGATTTCAAACAGCTGTAACACGTGTTCTCCATAGACAACCAGATTGTGTGACTATATTATCCTGTTGTCTATGGGGGAACCCTCACAAGGGGTAAGCAACCTCACTTTATGAAGAATATTTCTTCAGTCTTTTAAATGGTCATTGAAAGGGTCATTTTATAGTCAGTTTAATGTGTAAGTGGCCATGTATGTGCCTAATTGCCTGTTGTTAAATTCCAACTCACATAAAAGTACGCACATTGATATGATGATGCGAACTTTGTCAGTAATCACAGCAGGGAGTGTGGTCTATGCAGTGTGCAGAAGAAATTTGCAAGTATGTGCTGTCATGCAGCGAGGGCTGATGAAAGCCAAGATGAAAAAAAAGAAGCTGTTTATCAGAAAGGAAAAGATGTGCACAGAGTGCAATGTTCACAGGGACCAGCTAGAGGGAGCAGGAGTACATTCAGAGAGACTGAAGGGCCACACCCAGCTGGTCAAGAGCACCTGGCAAACAATTCACATTCCTCAAAGGCAGGAGTCCTTTATAAGGAAAGGGAGGAAGACTGGAAAGAGGGACCACTAGGAGCTAAAGAGGAACCAGCTCAAGCTAGAGGAGAACCAGCTCAAGCTAGGAGAGGACCACCTTGAGCTAGAGGAGGACCGGGTCAAGCTGGAGAGAAAGGGGTTAAAAGAGCACTAAAAGGCGACAAGGCGATAGCGGAGAGACTGAATGAATTCTTTGCTTCGGTCTTTACTGAGGAAGATGTAGGGATGTTACCCATGACTGAAGTGGTATTTAAAGGTGTGGAAGAATTGAAGGAAATATCGAAGATGTCTTACAACTATTAGATAAACTGAAGAGTAGCAAATCACCTGGGCCGGATGGTATACATCCAAGGGTGTTGAAAGAACTGAAATATGAGATTGCAGAACTGCTATCAGTAATCTGTGAACTATCATTAAAATCATCTCTAATACCTGAAGATTGGAGGATCGCCAATGTAACACCAATTTTTAAAAAGGGTTCCAGGGGTGATCCGGGAAACTACAGACCGGTGAGCCTGACGTCAGTACCGGGAAAAATGGTAGAAACCATCATAAAGAATAAAATTACTCAGCATGTAGATAGTCACGACCTAATGGGAGACAGCCAACATGGCTTTAGACAAGGAAGATCTTGTCTTACTAATCTGTTATGTTTTTTGAAGGAGTGAATAAACAGGTGGACAAAGGTGAGTTGGTTGATATTGTGTATCTGGACTTACAGAAAGCCTTTGACAAGGTCCCTCATGAGAGACTTTTGGCAAAACTAAAGAGTCATGGGATAGGAGGCAGTGTACTATTGTGGATCAGGAACTGGTTAAAAGATAGAAAGCAGAGGGTAGGGCTAAATGGCCAATTTTCCCAATGGAGAAAGGTGAATAGTGGTGTACCCCAGGGATCTGTGCTGGGTCCGCTGCTTTTTGACATATTCATAAATGACCTGGAAAGTGGAATAACTAGTGAGGTTATCAAATTTGCAGATGACACAAAACTATTTAAAGTTGTTAAAACCCAAGAGGATTGTGAAAAATTGCAAGAGGATCTTGATAAATTGGAAGACTGGGCATCAAAATGGCAGATGAAATTTAATGTGTACAAGTGCAAGGTTATGCACCTAGGGAAGAACAACCCAAACTATGGTTACACGATGCAAGGTTCCACATTAGGAACCACCACCCAGGAAAAAGATTTAGGCGTCATTGTGGATACCATGTTAAAACCCTCGGCCCAGTGTGCAGCAGCGGCCAAGAGAGCAAATAGAATGCTAGGTATGATAAGGAAAGGAATGGAAAATAAAACAAAAGATATTATAATGCCTCTATATCGTTCCATGGTGAGACCGCACCTTGAATATTGTGTGCAATTCTGGTCGCCGTATCTTAAAAAGATAACCTTCTCTCTAGTCCTATTAGTGAACCACTTTGCAACATCCAAACGAATTTTATATTACTGTATATATCATTAAGTTATTCTGTACATAGTTTCCCCGGTTGTCCTATTGTTGAAGTTCCCTGTTCAATGTAAAACTCAATGTTACTTGTATACATTGTAGTATGTTCTTGTTCAATGTACACCGCACTGATTGTAATAGCGCGGTATAAAAGAAGTGTTAAATAAATAAATAAAATAAATAAATGTAGCGATTTTAGAAAAGGTACAGAGAAGAGCCACCAAAATGGTAAAGGGGATGGAAGGATACTCCTATGAAGAAAGGCTAAAAAGGTTAGGGCTCTTTAACCTGGAAAAGAGACGGCTGAGGGGAGATATGATAGAAGTCTATAAATTAATGAACGGAGTGGAACGGGTAAACGTAGATCGATTGTTTACCTTATCAGAATATAGAAAGACTAGGGGACATGCAATGAAGCTACATGGTAAACTATTTAAGACTAATAAAAGAATATATTTTTTTCACTCAACGTGTAATCAAACTCTGGAATTTGTTACCGGAGGATGTAGTAAAGACTGTTAGTGTAGCTGGGTTTAAAAAAGGTTTGGATAAGTTCCTGGAGGAAAGGTCCATAAACCATTATTAAGAAGTGACCGAAGACATCAATGCTTGACCCAGTACAAGCATTGTGGAACTTGTGTCTCTTGGGGAAACTGCTAGGTACATATGACCTAGATTGGCCACTGTTGGAAACAGAATACTGGGCTTGATGGACCTTGGTCTGACCCAGTATGGCATATCTTATGTTCTTATGAAAGCTGTTTGCTGGCAGAGGCGAAAGCAATGCACTAATTGCAAGCAGGAACCAAAGGACAATCAGCTGGGAAAGCAGAGCCAGGCGGAGCAGGGAAGCCAGGAACTGGGCTTATGCAGAGGCAGGCGCTTACCAGGGGAGCTGATTCCAAGGCTGAAAGGTAAACCAAACTTTCAAAGAAAAGATTGGCACCAAGCTTCTGAGTGGGGGAAGCAAGCAAAAGGAGAAAACCTCTCGTCTTCATGCTGCTGCAATACAAGGTATGCTAACTACATTCCTAGGAGGAAAGCTGTACCTTTTAAAAATTCTTGTGAAGGTGGTGTAAAACCTTTGAGAAGAGAAAGCACAGCCAATCCTAATATAGCACGTGGCCAACGCCCCAGGCTGGGCCCAAGACACTGGCAAGTGCTTCAGGAGATATATAAACCTCCAGAACATATTATCCAAGAAAGTGATGACAGAGAGGTAGACATATCTTCTCCAGAGCCGATGCAAGTGGAACTGATTGAACAGTTATCAGAGGAAGAGATGGATTGCTCTCTCTGTGTTTCCAGTAGCATAGAGTCTTTGCTAGACTTATGAACTGCCTGTATTGTCTTCAATGTGTCTTTAATTTGCTAAGCAGAAGAATAATGAAAATGTGGTTCAAGCTGGAAGCTGTTTTTGAGCACTACTAACACTGTGAAGTTTAACAGTTTTTCCTTAAACACTGAGTTTCTTTCATTCCTGAATTTAAGGACATTTGCTTTGAGTTGTAACCCAATTTTGAACCCATGCGTAAAGGGAATAAATGCCTTTTTCTTCCCACCACTCTGCTTTCATGGATTTCTTTAAAGATGGGAGCTAAAAACCACTAAGACCAAGTTCCCCTTGGTTCTTAAAGGACTCTCCTATCATAACAATAATATTTTATGTCTCACCTGCCCTTGCGACCACTGGCCACCAGTGGGGGGCGCGACAGTGTGTAGGTTATAAAGTTTTTTCGCATTTGCATGCAGATATTTACATCTGCTCTGCAGCAGGAATAAATGTCTGTGCTAGCTTTCAAGGCAGAAAGAAAGGGAAAGAAAGGAAAGGAAAGGAAAGAAAAGAAAGGAGCTTTCAAGGCGCCATCTTTGCCACTTACATTAATATTTTATAAAGACAAATGGGCACTTGCTTACCCTTGTATCCTAGGTGCCTTGTTATAAAATTACCTTCAAAATGTTGCTTTAAGATCACTGAAAAGCCTGAAGAAACATTTTGCATTTCTGATATTTTCCCCAAATAGCAAGAGGAATACACTGAGCAATTCAGTTCTCTTTTTATCTGCTCTAAATCAGCATCCTTCCTTTTCTAGGATCTTCTAGAATAGGTCTACATCTTATTCATTGCTACTGTTCCTGCTTGACAATGAAGTATTAATGTGTCTTAATGTTCCTGCTTGACAATGAAATATTAATTGAATTGATTGCAATCACTAGGAAACAAAACTTATTAATGTTTCATTTGATAACCATGATGCAGGTCCCTAACTGGATCAGCTCCTAGACAACTGTAATTCTGATCTGACTGGCCAACAGGGAGCTATGAAAATCATAGTTCTTTGGTCTCTTCTGAATTTTTGTACAGTCCTGTAATTATAAAGTGAAGCCAATATTAGGACATTTTAATGTGGAACTCCCACTTCAGTCCTTCAGCTCTACTGTTTTTGTCATTCCGTCTGTTGTGGGTAAAGATCTCCATTGCACAGCCTACAAACTCTTGCCAGTTGCCAGAAAGACACCTGCCTGCATCTGAGTCATAATACACTAGTGCTGTGGTGCCTAGTTCTTTACCATGTATATGCACTTCTTAAAGAAAGGGCCATCGTATAAAAACTTACCATGGGTATACTCTGACCATTAGTACACATTTGCAGAATTTCTAGTCATCATCCCTTATTTTCCTAACTTTTGAACCTAATTGAAATTACTTATCTGAAGTGAGCAGTGTGTCATTCAGCACTGCATCAGGGAACTTAAGAACTGGCATTGGTAAGTCTGGCTACAACATGTATTTATTCAGACCGATTACACGATGCCATCCATTGTCCAGGAGAGTGGCGGAAATAACTGAGCAATGCTAAAAATCATTTCCAAAAGTGCTCATCCCCTCCCAGTTAGTCCTGTCCCCATTGCTCAGGAATATATCCCTGCTGCCAACTATCCAGGACAATTTTTCTTGTCTTCCTTCTTTCTATACCACCAACCTGAGCAGATGAGATCTCCTGTTTTATTAAACACTAATAATTGGGTATTCAAGCTTGATCTCGCCATTTCTCTAAAATGCCCGCTGTTACCATATAACATAGCTTTGCATCAGCTGAATGTGTTCACTTGATCTTAGATGTAATCACTTTGTGCTACTAATGTTTGCAAATGTTTTGCAGGTATCAAATGGTGAACTTAACTGGTGGATTGGATTAATTGCAGAAAGCCCTAATGATGAATTTCAGTAAGAGTTGTACCTATTCGTTCCAAGAAAATATCTTATGCCAACATGTTCAAAGTGCCCTTATATTGCATGCACATGTTGTAGCTGTCTTTATTGTCATAATATTTTTTTATTGAGGAAGATGCCAAGTATATCACATATCATTTTCCCACAGACCAAACATCAATATGATAAATAACTACTTAAGAAGTCACATGAATATTTCCCAAAGAGGGTTTTGAATATATTGAAAACTTTCCAAGTCTTATGCATCCTCAAAATCTTTATTGCCCTCCTTCCCCCAGCTACTGTCCTCCCTCACCCGAAAACTCTTCCCTTCCAATGATCACATCTCTTGCGTCCTGTGGTCAGTAATCCTGAAGATAGTCATCAGCTTCTATACATAAATCAGATTCAGCTAATTTATTTATTTATTTATTTAACAGCTTTTATATACCGCACTTTTATCATCAGCGCGGTTTACATTATAACAACATTATACTTAAACATAAAACATATGTCAAGTTTACAGGTAACAGGTTAAATAAATAAATCAGATTCAGCTGAAAAATAAATCAGATTCAGCTGAAAAGCAAAATACATACCACACTCTGAAGATGAGGATTTACCACTCATTCACAAAATCAATTCCTCCACTGATGCAGGAAGTGCAACTAACTCACACCATCCTTTGAACATATTCAGACCCAGCATTTTCCAATTTCTAAGAATTTCTCTGTGATACCAATAAGGTCCCATCCAGCAACACAGGTTCCCTCCACACAAACAGCTATTTTCAGGATCAGTATTCCAAAGATGCCAGCTTGCCTCCTTTATTTTTATCCTGTCAAGTTGTATAGGCGATCAGTATAATCTGTGGAAAAACTTATATGCAGTTACTTAGGTATCTGAGTTCCTCGGATGTCCATTTGAAAGGAAGCCCGGACTATCATGTGTCTTCACCAGCAAACCTGGATATTCCGGATATTCTTCACCAGATGCCGGATAAGTTCCAGTGCGGAATATCTGTGTAATTAAAACAGCGGTGGTAGGCACTTTAAATAGCCTAGCTACCACTGCTGAGTATCCCCCCCCTCTCTCTCTATATATATATATTGTATGGGTCTGGAAATGGGCTGTATTTATTTATTTATATAGTCTGATATGATTTATAGCCCAAACAACATAAGATCAGACTGATAGAGTGAAAAACGTCTTTTTGTCGGATCTTTCATAAGGGGAGTAAAAGAAAAACCCTCTCAATGAAACTGCCTTTTAATCGATGAAATTAAAATAAGCAATAAGCACATAGCTTTTTGAAGAGTGTAACTTCAGAAATAAAAGTTAGTCCAAACCGCTAACACAGTTTCTTCATTAACAACTTTCTAAATTCTGATTGCATCCTATCCAAAAGATCAAATTCAGAGATAAAAAATTGGAATTCATCTGCAACAGAAGTCTCAATGAAGCATCATCTAGTTTTTCTCCTTTCAATAAAGGAGTCAGTACCGCCCGACCCAGTCCTTGAGGAAAAGATTCTTCTACTAAGGATTGATTTACAAACCCAGTTATCCAAAGCTGTAGTGAGACTGGGATGTTGTTCCATAATCTACCTGGACAAAAGTCCACTAGAGAATTTCTCTTTGCAAACCTACCAATTAAAGATTTAATTGCCTTAGGAGGGACAAGTTGAAATTCCCCCCATCATTCCTACATTTTCCTTCCAATACACTACTTCTTCCTCCTGACTATTTAAACCTATCTAACTATTTTGTCGAAAATCAACCTTCTGTCTGAAATATTGGGCAAAATCCTCTGCCTTTTAAATCCATTCCTAATTCTCTCCCTGATAATTTCAATAATTTCCTCACTACCTAATATTCGCTAACACTATTTTGATTCTCAGTGATAATTTTAGAATAGTATTTGTCTCTTTTCCTGGGCGCTTTTTTTTAACTTATAAATCTTAATCTGTATTTCCAAACCACTTTATTTTCTTCACTCCCTGTTTCTCTCCATATTCTCTTCAGTCTTCTACATTTCTGCTTTTCCTCCAGTAACTGGTTAGTAAACCATGGAGAGGTTTTTGATAATGGAAGATATAAAAGCCTGACTTGGGGCCACCTTATTCAATTATTTATATGTCCCTGCATTCCAGTGTCTCTGATATTGGTTAAACAAGGTAAATTTACCTGAACCTCCTTCTAGAACAAAACTGGATCTGTTTTATTGGGAAGGTCTCTTTATCCCCCGTGATATGGAAATTTCTTTGGAAAAAAAAACCTGTTTAGGCTCTGTTTGTCAATTTCTAAAGAATGGCAACGAGAGCAAATCTCTGGTAACAGCTTTCTAGATGTTTAATTTTTTTCTGAGAAAGTTAGCACCTCTTTAGCTTTAATTATAGATGAAATTTGGAAGCTCAGCTGCCCTCTAATAACCACCTTAATGATGACTCACCACTTATTGAGAACAATCTCTTTTATGATTTTCAAAAAAATAATTTCCTAACTCTTCTCTTTTTTTTAATGCCTTCTCCTTGATTCAGGGATCAAATAGGAGCCCTTCCAAATGGTGGTGCACAGTAATGCCAGCCTAACAAAACCCTGTTTTTATTTTAATTTCTTTCCTGAGGTCCACACAGACTTAATTGTATTAGATCAGATCTCTTAAGTGATGCAGTCTGTTCCGCATTTGACCTGAAATTACTACTTTGGCTTTTTTTTCCTTTCCATTTATTTGCAGGCAGTTAATACAGTCTGCACTTTTGAGAGCTAAACACATTTTTCACATTTCAGCTGGAGAGATGGTTCACCCCTAATATACCAGAACTGGAATAATGGAAGAGAGAGAACCGAATCTATCCAAAGTGCCAGATGCGCCTACATTTCCTCTCAAACAGGTCAGTTTTTATGCCAAGCCACTAAACCTGCCCTACCACCTACATGCAAGCAAAAAAAAGTTAACTTTTAATAATTTTGGTTTCTTGTGGGCATTAGATGCTTTTAAGGATAGTAGTGCTGCAGAGGCAAAATATTGATGGTAGTAATATGAAATTATTTGAATCTGCCGATACTGAGATGAAAAGCTGTGATCCTGATGACAAGCTCTTATCAGGTTTTGGTTCTTTACTCTTTGGAGAATTTAGGAATTTTCTGACTCCTTCACTCTTGAATGCCAGGTTCATTTTTCAGATAGTGGCAAGTGTGAAGCGGCCAAAACAAGGTTAATCTGAATTAGATGCCAGTTAGAAGTTGGAGCAGAGTAAGGCTGGTTTAAGAAGTGAGCCAGTAAAGCAGTGGCTTGGGGTGCACAAGAACAAGGGCTTAGGAAACCTGCCTCACTGGCTAAAGCCAAGCCAGCCACCTCCCTCCTCTCCTTGTTCCGTATCACTGCGACCATATTGTTACTTAACAGTGCCACGGGAAGCGCTTATTTCTGCTTTGCTAGATATGCCACAGGCTGGGCTAATTTGGTACAGCACAGCTGCAGGAGCAAACCAAAATCCTCCCGTGGCTATGTTAAGCATTAGTATGGCCATGGCGACACGGAACAAGGAAAGGAAGAGAAAGAGGTAACTGGCTTGGAGTGATGTGATGGGGAGGAGGTAGTTGTTGGACAGATGCCGAGAGTGGATGGAGGGTACTAGGACTGGAAATGTGATGATACTGGGGCTGTGGGACACTGGTAATGGAAATGGGCTGATACTGGGGTCTGGGGAGAAATGGGTCTGGAAATGGGCTGATATTGGGGATGGGATGGGACTGGGACTTGAAATGGCCTGATACTAGGGCTGGGAATGGGCTTATGCTGGAGGGTGGATGGAACTGGAAGGGGACTAGCACTCGGAGGCTGGGATTGAGACTGGTGCTAGAAGGGTGCTAATATTTGGCTGGTGGGCCTGGTACTGAAAGGGAACAGATGCTGCCAAATGCTAGGTTCAGAGTGGGGAAAAAGAGGGAGGTGCTAGGGGAGTGAGAAGGGAGAGGAGGACTGATCTTGTGGAGGGATGGGAAGAAGCAAATTCATAACCAGGGGAAGGTTGAGAGGAAAAGGTATAAGAACGAATGCTAGGGTAAGGAGGAGGAAAAAAATGATTAATGAGATTGGAGGAGGAGATAAATGGGTGGGCACTAGAAACATGGGGATGTGGGAAAGCAGGGACTCAGGTGAAGAATCTAGATGGGGTGAGAAAACAGAAGAAAAGCTCTTAAGTTAGGCAGTGTATTGGGAGTATAAGTGAGGACTCGGGGCTTGGGTGGGATTGCACCACATCCACGGCCAGACCTAGAGTAGGTCCAAAGTGTTAGTGCCCTAGGCGAACCTCAAGTTTTACACACCCTCTGGCTGTCAAAATCTATTATTTAGCTTTGAATGCCCTACTTTTTCTGCCCTCCTGAAGTTGCTGCCCTAGGTGACCACCTAGTTTGCCTAGTGGTTGGGCTGACCCTGACGGCATCCTGTATGCCAGTAATGACTGGATCTAAAGTAGTTTCCCTTTGGCTGGTATCGGGACAAATTGCTCCATGAAACTGTCATTTATGTCATCTAGAAACTTTACTTCCATAGCATGGCCCAATGAGAAATGTATCCAATCAGTACTGGATCAGTTGAAATTTTCCTTAAGAACATAAGACATGCCATAATGGGTCAGACCAAAGGTCCATCAAACCCAGTATCCTATTTCCAACAGTGGCCATTTCAGGTCACATGTATCTGTCAGGTTCTCCAAAAGTAGACAGATCCCATGATGCTTATTCCAGAGGTAAGCAGTGGCTTTCCCCAGCTCCCTTTAATTATGGTTTATGGACTTTTCCTCCAGGAACTTGCCAATCTCTTTTAAACCCAGCTATACTAACAGCTTTAACTACATCCTCCTGCAATGAATTCCGGAATTTGTGTGCGCGTTGAGTGAAAAAAATATTTTCTCTGATTAATCTTAAATGAAGTGGAGTGGAGGAGTGGCCTAGTGGTTGGGGCAAGGTACTTCAGGCCAGAAGGTCAGGGGTTCAAATCCCACTAGAGGACAGCAACCTTGGGCCGGAAGGACTGTGTTTTCTAGTCCCACAGGTGCTCCTTGTGGTTGGGGCAAGGTACTTAACCCTCCATAGCCCATGTTCCCTGTAAAATAGTTATCTCCAAGTATAATGCCCTGTTCAATGTAATTTCAGTTTGTTCAATGTAAACCGCACTGATGCAGAATAGAGCAGTATATAAGAGAATGTCAATAAATAAAATAAATAAATAAATAAAATGTGCTACATTGTAGCTTCATTGCTTGTCCCCTAGTCCTTCCTTCTGATTTTTGAAGGAGTAAGCAACTGATCTACATTTAGCCGTTCCACTCCATTCATTATTATATAAACCACTATTATATATCCCCTCAGCTGTGTCTTTTCCAAATGAAGAACCCTAACCTTTTAACTTATCTTTTTCCTCATGACACTGGTACAGTTGGCGTTTACTGAAAATTAAATTTCATCTGCCATTTGGACACCTAGTCTCCCAATTTTCCAAGGTCCTCTTGCAATTTTTCACAAGCCTCTTGTGTTTTAATAACCTTGAATACTTTTGTGTCATCTGCAAATTTGATCACCTCGCTCATTATTCCCATTTTCAGGTTATTTATGAATATGTTAAGCAGTGGGCTCAGCACAGATCCCTGGGGTACTCCATTGAGAAAATTGACCATTTAGCCCTACTTCTAGCTCTTCTGCTTTCTATCTTTTAACCAGTTCCTGATCCACAATAATACATCACCTCCTATCCTATGACTTTTTAATTTCCTCAAGAGTATATGGGACCTTATCAAAGGCTTTCTGGAAATCAAGATACATTGTATCAAATTTCTTAGCCTTCCTAATTTACTGTTAGCATTCCAGTCTCCATGTTTAAGTGGATGGTAATATAACCCCACATTTGTGGCCTTGGGCAAGTCACTTAACCCTCCATTGCCTCGGAAGAAAGGCCTGGCAATCTACTTCCGGTGACACTGCCAAGAAAACCCAGGAGCTTCTGGGTCGCCAGGAGTCAGGACTGACTCGAAGGCACACATTGCATTTTTGGATGCACCTCCACATCGTACATGCAATTTCTATCCATACAAATTCCATATTCATTATATTTTCTGCATAACTTTATCCTGTTTGACTCATGCCATCTTTAACACATAGCTCTACCCCTCCACCAATTTGATCCACCCTATCATTCTTATATAATTTTTACCTTGGTATCTCCAGGTCTCTGAGATTTCTATTATGTTTAACTCTTCATTGACTGCCATGCATTCTAACTTGTCCATCTTTTAGAGTTCTGGCATTTGTATACAGATAATTTAAAGTATGTTTTTTATTGTGTTTACAGTTTTCATAGAAATTGATAGGGAATTTGAAATCATGTGTCTCTCTCTGCTCTTTAGAGACTGCTGAGCTACTTCAGTTTTTATCATAGCTTCTCTATTTGAATTTTCTAACATCTGCATTTTGCCATCATCTCTTGATGATGCTGTACTCCAAACCATGTGCTCCTGAGTGGGCTGTCAGCTTTCCCCGAGTCCTAGATCAAAAGCTGCTCTATATCCTTTTTAGTTTAGCACCCACAGCCTAGTTCCATCCTAGTTAAGACTGAGCCCATCCTTTTGTAATAGACTCCTCCTTTACCAGAACGTCCCCTTTTCCTAACCATTGTCTCATCCACACAATGAGACTCTGCCTTTTGGGTCCTGTGGATGGAGCATGAAGCATTTCAGAGATTGCCACTCTGGAGGTTCTGAAATTTAACCTTCTACCTAAAAGCCTAAATTTCAGTAATAGAAGCCTGCCTTATGCACTTTCCTATGCTTTGGTACCTATATGTACCAAGATGGCTGGCTTCTCTCTAGCACTGTCTAAAGGCATCTAGATGGTGCTTGAGGTCCATCACCTAGTTACCAAACAATCTTTGTGCCTACCACCAAGCCACCCAGCTATCTACATGTCTATTTTTTAATTTTATTTTTATAAAGTTATCACTTCTTCCACATAGTTTATTGCCTCCTTAGTAGTATTTTTTATCTGTATTCCCCTAGAGCTAACGCCATTGTTCGTCTCCAGAAAGTTTTTACACACATTCACATAATTTTGTTTCCCCCTTCTTAGTAAGATGTAAGAGGGCTTTCTGCTGAGTTATTGACATCACTATCATGCTGCTGAAGACAGCGCACCTCATGTGAGTCAGGTCCTGTAAAATTAGTTTTTCAAATGCCTCCTGTCCCTGTTTTATTCGATGGGTAGTGTGGTCCTATATATCTTTAATAGGCCAATGTATTTGTTTATGATTTTTTTTGTTATATTTTAGGATGTATTTGTGATTTATTTAACTTAGTATGATTTACTATTTCATTTTACTTATAAGACATAACACTGTCCTCTTTTTTAGCTATTTTAGCCTCATGATTTTGACCTTTATCTATATGTTTGCTTTTAATGGCCATTTCATGTATATTTCTTTATGATGTCTCCAAACACGGATATTATCTATCATTTATTAATGTATTCATTTTTTATGTGCTAAATATTTATTCCACAGATCCATTTAATTGTTTCATTGTATACTTCGTTTTTATTTATCATGCTCATTTGTTTCTGCTTTCTCGTTATTCAATTTAATTTTCCTCAGTTGCCTCACGCCAGCAGGGGGGAACTAGTGCTTCATACACTGGATTGCAAACGGGCCCTGTCCTTCTTACAGCAGACTCAGGCCCATTGCAAAGCTCCTCAGCTTTTCATATCTTATGACCCCAGTAGACTGGGGCTCCCTGTGACTAAGCAAACTCTGTCCATTTGGGTGGCAGACTGTATTACCCTCGCCTAAGAGTGAGCTGGCTTCTACCTTGAGCACCAAATCAGAGCACATCGTGTGAGAGTGATTTCCATGTCGGTAGTCAACCTCCGCTCAGTGCCAGTGACTGAGATCTGCAAAGCCACCACATGGTCTTCAATTCATACATTCACAGCTCACTACTGCCTGGAGAGCGAGTTCTGCAGGGACAGTGCCTTTGGCCAGGCAGTACTCCATAATATTCTTGGGGTGTAGACAACTCCTGCCCTCCGACCCTTCTGTCTTCAAGCTACCAGAGTGATAGTGTCACTGGACACTAGGGTCATGTAGAGTCTCTAAGTGGGGACTCACCTTCTACAACTCAAGGCTAACCGATTGATCGCTGTTGGTGCTGTCGTGGTTCAGTCCTCGGCAGCCTGGAGCTAGGGTGTCCCATATGTGAGGACTTGACTTCCTGCTTGTTCCTGGAGAAAGTGTAGTTACTCACCTGCAACAGATGTTCTCCAGGGACAGCAGGAATCAGTCCTCATGACCCTCCCTTCTCCCCTGGGAGTTGCCTCCCTACCTTGTTTTATTTTACTGCCGCCCTAGCTATGTCATCTGACTGAGCAAGATGGCACCCTTTGGTGGGAAGGGGATAACACATGTGTGGTAGCATGTCCCAAAGACTTTCTTTGAAAGCTGGGGAAATGCTCCACGTAGGCTCCGTACCCGTATTTGAGGACTGATTCCTGTTGTCACTGGAGAACACCTGTTATAGGTGAGTAATTACACTTTAGCGTGGGGAGAGCTCAACCGTTACAAAGTGGTGTTGGGCAGTGAATATGACCCTAACCCCTATCAACATTCTTTTTTCCCAGATCTCATTGCCCAGCTAGTGGATCAATTGGATTACCAAGTAGTGCTGGGGGCGATTTTAATATGGTGGCGGATGCCTCCATCGACAGCCAGCCACCTAGACCAGTGCTGAAAGGGTCAGAACACCGGGGAATAAATCTCCTTTGTGCGGAGTTGGTGCTAATAGCTGGCGAGCTCTGCATCCCATAGATCAGGAATACACTCATTATTCAGGGCCTCACAAGGTATATCGACTAACAGACTGTTTTTTCTCACAGAGCACCTCTTTTCTCGACCAGGAAAAGCTGAAGTTCAGCCACAAGTGGTCTCCAGTCATGCGACAGTGCAGGTGCACTTATGTTTCGTGGATAAGGGTGGGGACTGGGTTTGATGGTTAAACCCCATCTGGATTCAGAACCGGGATTTCCAACAATATCTTTGCCGGACTTGGGTAGAGTATGAAACTGAGAACCAAGTAGAGGATGTGGGTCCCATTATCTATTGGGAAGTGGCTAAAACCATTCTTTGGTGACACAGTTGGTTATATTGTGGCCCAGCAGTGTAAACGTAATCAGGAGCTGCAGTAGGGCCTTCACGACTTTTGGGTCCTTTGCAATGCCTACATGTGGGGAAAAACAGAAGTAGCTAGGTAGAAACTGCAAGAAGGGAAAAATAAGGTGAAGGCCCTCCTACAGCAGGGGGTGATGTGCAACAGTAGAATCTATAAATATAAATTATACAAATTGGGGGACAAAACAGGGAAGATGTTGGCCAATCTAGTTAGACCGGCCAAAGTCAAAACTTCGATCAAACATCTTCGTGCAAATGACGGTTCAGTTTTGGCCAATGATGCAGATATTGGGCGTCGCTTCACAGAGTTTTTCCAGGCCTTCTACCAGGCCAAGCCTTGTGCAGAGAATGCCCAAGAGCAGTTTTTGAGGGGCCCCCCTTGCCTACACTTAGCATGGAGCAAAGGAGCAATGTTAAGCCAACCTCTACAATCAGAGGAACTTCAGATCGCCATTAAACAGTTGGCGCTTGCTAAGGCCCCGGGGCCTGATGGGCTTGGTCCCGAGTTTTATAAACTTTTGGGAGACCTAGTCACCCGACCTCTTGCAGCTATGGGAGAGGCAGCGGTGGCAGCTGGTTTGCTGAGAGCATATGCAACCTGAGTGACTGTCATTTTGCTTCCCAAAGCAGGACGAGATCCAGGCCTAGTTGATTTGTATCGGCCTATCTCACTTTTAAACCAGGACCTTAAGAGCTTAACCACGGGTACTGGCTAGGTGCTTGAGTGAGATCCTGCCAGACCTTATTCACCCAGATCAAGTGGGTTTTGTTTAGAACCAGAGCTCGATGGAGCATCTTTTGAGGGCTTTGACCATGTTTAGACAGCAGAGTCCGGGTGGGGTGTCTGCGCTGGTGATGAGCCTGGATGCTGAAAAATCATTTGAGCGGATGTCTTGAGAATACCTGTTCTGGCTCTTACCGCTTTTTGGTATTGATGGATACTTTGTGTAATGGATTCAGACTCTCTATAAAACCCCACAAGTGCAAATCTTAGTGAATGGCAAACTTGCGGAACCCTTCGGGCTGGTGCGGGAGACAAGGCAGGACTGTCCGTTGTCCCTGTTGTTGTTCATCTTGTCTCTAGAAACTTTCTTGCAAAATGTGAGGGCATCTACTTATCTCCAAGAACTGCATGTGGGTTCCCAGGAATACAAAATCGGCCTATTCATGGATGACATGTTAATCAGTATGCAACGCTGCCAGGAGTGTTGGGTGGAATTGGTCTGCTTACTACGACAGTTTGGCCGATTCTAGGACCTCCGGATCAGGATAAATCAGAGGCACGTCTCATGGGGGAGGGACCGGAACCCAGGGGGCAGTGTGTGGCTTTTTGCTGGTCCATGGGGCCTTTGAAGTTCCTGGGTATCTATCTGTTCAGTAATCTATGGACAGTGTACTAATTGAACATTCAAGACAAGCTCAGGCAAATGAAACACCTCTGTGATGGGTGGGCAGGCCTCCCCCTGTCACTTTATGGCTGTGCAGCTTTAGTAGGTATGGTAATCCTCCCAAACATTTTATACCAGCTACAAATGCGCCCCTATGGATTCGTAGAGGGGATGAATAATATTATCAGGGAGTTATGTGACGTTTTTTGTAGAGGGGTAAACGTGTGCGTATCGGTTACGCAAAATTAATTTTGGCTGAGGATAAGAGGGGAGGGGTCTGCCAGACCATCAGATCTATAATGTGGTGGTGCTAATGCGCTGGATACATGAGGCCTATACTGGTCATCCACAATATGTACCCAATGACCTTCTGGCCGCCTGGCGTCATCCCTATGGCCTGATGAGTCTTTTGCATTACCCAAGAGCAGAGTATCTGCCCGGAGTTTGGGGCACTGCTGGACCCTTTGAACCGAGCTTGGCGTAGTGGGCCAATGGACATCATCAGAATTAAGGGTTACTCCCTTTTTGCAGGTGATGGGTAACCCTGGGTTTGAGCTGGAGTGGAGAAAACGTCTGTTCCACAGTTGGAACAAGGAACGTACTGTGGACCTGGAGTGGGGAGGGGGGGACCTGCCTACTTTTGAGTGCCTCCAAAAGAAAATAGGGCTATCAAAGAACCACATTTTTTTTTTTTTTGTGCAGCTCTGCCATTACTGGCAGGCCCTTGACTGGCAAGACCCTGGGGGAAGGGGAAATTAGGGAAAGTGACTAAGACTTCCATAATTTAATACCCTATTGGAATTAGTTGGGTAATTGCTACTGCATGCTTCGCGAGGCTCTGTCCACCCCTCATCTGGCCCAGTTGGGTAGGCAATGGGAAGAGGAAATGGGGAAGAGTATAGAGGCAGATCACATGGAACGTTATTTTCATCAAATTCCTGAGACATATGCCTCTGCTCGATATCAAGAAATGCAATTTCAGATCTTGCACCTGGGATATTTAATGGGGGAACGGGGGGCCCAACTTGGTATCTAGACTCAAAACAGCTGCAAAAAGTGCCACCTCTAGGTGGACACCTTTTGACATGCTTTTTTGGAGTGCCCCAAGCTCACAGAGGTGTGGGGGAAGGCCTTAGAATGCCTGGAACACATACTTAAGAAATCCATTGATTGAACTTATAGCATGCTCCTCTTTGGGGATGAGGGACCGTTGCAGGTGCAGAAAATACGGAAAGCGATGGGCAGTTCCTCATGAGAGAGAGAGGCTGCATTAAAAATTTGATTATACAGCAGTGAGTGAGGGACACCCTCCTTCCAGCAGTGGGTTAATGTGATGCATAGTTTGGCTCTAGCAGAGCTGTATGTGTTTGCTCCATGCACTGCTCCCTGCTCAGTGCGTTGCTGTTGTCTGTGGGCCCAATTTCAATCTCACTACCCAAGGAAATGAGGGGGGGATGGGGAGAGGGATTTCTTCTAAGGTACTTTATTGGAAGGGCAGGGGAAGGGTTAGAAGATTCAAGGTTGGTATTACGATTTCTACTCGATTTGAGACAGTTGCCTCATAAGGGGCTTGGATGGGGACAGCGTTGTTGTATGGCTGCTGTTGATACATGTTGTCTGTTCCCTGTATATGTTTTTGTATTGTTTGTGTGGGGTTTGTTTGTAGGGGTGATTTAAAACCCAATAAAGCTGCCCATGCTTGATGTAAATCTTTAACCTTTACAGCTCCTCCGTTTCGTTTTTTCTTAACTATTTTCCTCATTTTATCATAGTCTCCCTTTTGAAAGTTAAAGGGTAGTACTGTGGATTTCCTTGCCATCCTCCTTCCATTTATTAAATCAAATGTGATCATGCTAGGATCACTATTGCCAAGTGACCCCAACACCTTTATCTCTTGCACTAGATTCTGTGTTCCACTAAGAGCTAGGTCCAAAATAGCTTCCCCTCTTGTCTGTTCATGAACCAGCTGCTTCAAGAAGCAGTCGTTTATTTCATCTAAAAATTTTATCTCCCTAGCATGTCCTGCTGTGACATCGATCCAGTCAATACCAGGGTACATTGAAGTCGTCCATTATTACTGTGTTGTAACTTTTTTTAGCTTCCCTGATTTCTTTAAGCATTTCATCACCCATCTGTTCATTCTGGCCAGGCGGACGGTAATACACTCTCACTGCCATTGCCTTCCCCTTTTTACATATAATTTCTATCCATAGAGATTGTACAATGTATTTTGTTTCCTGCAAAACTTTTGCCCTGTGTGACTCAATGCCCTCTCTAACATAGAGCACAACGCCTCCACCAATTTGATCTACCCTTTCATTGCAATATAGTTTGTACAAAGGTATCACGGTATCCCATTGGTTGTCCTCCTTCCACCAGGTCTCTGGGATGCCAATTTCTGTATCAGGATGCCCTAACTTCCCTCTTTTGCTAGAATCTTTCAAGGATACATCCTTCCGAACCATGCACTCTTGGGCGACTGTTGGCTTTGCCCTTTTATCTAGTTTAAAAACTGTTGTTCTCCTGGGGGGTCACGTGATGCGTGAGTGAGCGTGGACGCCTTCTCGCTCGCTCCGGGGCAGCCTCAGGCAATAAACTGCGTTAAAATCTGCAATTTGCCTCCCCAATCCTCCCTGACACGGGAAATCGGTACCTGAAGCTGCCTGCTCCAGCACCCGGCACTTGCTTTTTGCCATTATGCCTCCGGTGCCGAAACGGGAGCGAGAGAAACTCTCTAAAGCCGGGCCTTCCACGTCGGCGACGGCACAGCCTGCCTCTCCCGGGGGTGAGAGCATAGACTCAGCCCCCGCGGAACTCGCTAAGGAAGTGGTCAAACTTTTAGAGCCGAAGTTCGATCTGCTTTTGAAGAAGCTTGACAGTGTGGAGGATTCCTTGGCGGATTTTGGAAAGCGGGTGGATGAGCTGGAGTACAGAGTCACCAGCCTCGAGAGCGACGATGGGTGCCGCGAACGTGAGCTGCTTAAACAGGCACGGCTCTTGCAGGAGATGCAGCAGAAACTGGACGACCTTGAAAATCGTTCAAGGCGTAATAACCTGCGCCTCTTGGGGATCGGAGAGGAAAAGGCAGAACGGGAGCTGCTCCCTTTTCTGGAAACCTGGCTGCCGGAGGCACTAGGCCTTGCAGAGCTGCGTGGCCGTTTTAGGATCGAGCGAGCACACCGCATGGGGCCCCGGCGGGAAGATGGCGGCCGACCACGTGTGGTTATCCTAAGAGTGCTCAACTTTCAACATAAGGCACAAAATTTTGCAAGCCTATCGGAGACTTCCTGAATGCTGTTGGATAATAAGAAAATCTTGATGTTTCAGGATTACTCTGCAGTGGTAGCGGCACAGCGGCGGGAATTTGCTCCACTTTGTTCCGAGTTGTTCCGGAGGAAGATGCGTTTCACTTTGGCCTTCCCAGCCACGTTGCGGATCACTTTTCAGGGGAAGGCGCATGCCTTTACGCAAGCTGAGAAGGCGAAGCACTTTATGGTGGAATACCCGATCCCTCACCGGAGAAGTAAATGCTGGGCTCATTTCCCTACTGCGGGGAAAGCAGTGATACGCTGA
Organism: Ichthyophis bannanicus; assembly: GCA_033557465.1. NCBI lineage: Eukaryota > Metazoa > Chordata > Amphibia > Gymnophiona > Ichthyophiidae > Ichthyophis > Ichthyophis bannanicus. The sequence continues at coordinate 657,508,406 of CM066036.1, forward strand.
GAGGGCCGGTCCTCGGCACGCTGCGAGGACCGATTGTGACCACGGGTGCCCCGCAGCTATGGAAAATCCTGTGGTAGGATCCTGGAGGGAGTTGTGACTCTGTGGCTAAATGGCAGAACACCTAGCTTCGCATGTACCTTCTGTATTGCATGTCTTTTGTCCCTTTCTTCCTTCATGTGAATGTATAATTATGTTTTGGTATATTACTGCTTTCCTTATGCTCTTTAGCGCCTGACGGTGATGCGCCCCATTACATCTGGGATTGGGGGGTGGGGTGGGGAAAGCAACTGAGGCTGCCTGCAGCATCGCTCTGACTGAGACCTCAGTTGAGGATACGAGGGCATGGTGAATGAGGGTTGGTTGGGGGGCGGAGGGGGGGAGGAGGGGGATGGAGGGAAGAGGGGGGGCGGTTGGGAGGGACAAGTTGGGGAAGGGGTAAGGGCTATAACGGGGGGAGGGGTATTCTGGGGGGGATGCTTTATTCTTGGGATTCTACCCCAAGCTGGGCTCTTGCTCTGGCCTGTCTGGGAACTCCATAGCCTGAGAGTACCATCAATGGGAGAGGGGGTGGAGGCTGGGCTGCCCCGTGCTTCCGAACAAAATGTTTCGTCTTCAGTTTGTCTATATCGCACGCAGATATCATCCCCATGAGTTGAACGTGTAACTTGGAATGTTGGGGGAATCACCACTCCTGTGAAACGTACAAAAATTCTCCAAGCTTTAAAACGCCACAAGGCCCACGTGGCTTTACTACAGGAGACGCATCTGACAACCGCAGAACATTCCAAGTTGAAACGAGACTGGGTGGGGACAGTTTTATCCGCTCCCTCAGATACGAGGAAAAAGGGGGTTGCAATTCTGCTTCATAAGAACTTGGCATGTGAAGTCTTAAAGATAGAATTGGATCCTAAGGGCCGCTTTCTGTTCGCCCATCTTAAGCTTCAGGGTGAAGAGTTACTGCTGGGAAACGTGTATGCCCCCAATAATTATGATCATGGTTTTTTCAAAAATATTCTGCACAAGGTCTTGGGCGCCCCAAAAATCCCGGTAATCTTAGCTGGGGACTATAACTGCCCTCACGATCCCCAACTGGATCGCTCTCGCTCGTCTCAGGGGGGGGGCTGGAACAATAAGGGTGTCCGAATCTCTGTGACTTGGGGGGGCTGGTGGATGCCTGGAGAGTGCTGCATCCAAATAGCAGAGATTACACACATCTGTCACGTGCGCACCAGACGTGGTCTCGCATTGATTACATTCTGGTCTCTCAACATTGGTTCGGGAAAGTACGTCACGCGGAGATAGGGCCGGTCTTGTGTCGGACCTCGCTATGGTCTCTCTGTCCTGGAGATGTGAACGGCTGGGAGCCTCCCATTGGTCGTTCCCAAGTCATCTCGCAAACCGACCGGAGTTTCGCGAATTTGTGGACAGGCATTGGGCGGAATATGTTAAATTTAATGAGGGAACGGTCGGCTCCTTGGCGCTGTTTTGGGAGGCGGGTAAGGCGGTCCTTCGGGGACATATTATTGCCTATGTGGGTGCGGAACGTAAGCGAATCGATGCGGAGGTGCTTCGCCTGACTGGGGAGCTACATGCAGCGAAACAGACGGCCCTTACGCACTCCCAAGGTGTGGCAGGGTATTTGGAGATTCAGAAGCAGCTGAATGATCTGCTACAGGACAGAGCCATCCAATCACAGCAGTACTATCGCCATCAATTTTTTCGTTATGGCATAGGTCAGGAAAACTGTTAGCCGATTGGTGAGAGATCAGGCTGGACCCCGTGGGATTCTGGTTATCCGCGATGGGGAGGGAAAGCGGCACACTCGACCAACGGATGTGGCGCGGTCTTCCGATCCTTCTATGAGAAGTTGTATGCAGTGGAGGAGGGAGACGAGGACTCCATGGCCTCCTTCCTGGAGCGGGTCTCGCTTCCCCAGCTTCATCCAGACCAACTTGCTATGCTCAATCGTGAGATTACGGCGCGGAATTACAGAAAGCGATTAGAAATGGGAAGTCGCACAAGGCTCCTGGCCCAGATGGCTTCACTTATGAGGCGTACAAAATGCTGGAGGATCCGATTATCCCCACCTTAGCAGCACTCTACGCTGAGGTAGTGCAGACTGGGAGTTCCCCAGGGACATGCGTACGGCCCGTATTACGTTGATACCAAAACAGGGGAAGGATTTGGAGGATCCGCTTCATATCGACCTATCTCCTTGATCAATGTTGACCAGAAGCTGTTTGCTTCTATACTTGCAGAGAGGCTTCAGGGGTGCTTACCGGGTCTAGTGGGCTCCCACCAAGCTGGCTTTGTCCGAGGCAGAGAAGCCTCGATAAATATTAGCACAGTGTTGCTGGGTATGGAGCAGGCTATACTTGCCCAAGACCCGCTGATTCTTGCTAGCTTGGACTCAGAAAAGGCCTTTGACAGGGTATCGTGGCGTTATATGTTTGCGGCCCTCCAGAGATTTGGTTTCCAAGGGGCTTTCTGCAGGGGTTTACAAGCATTGTATGCAGCCCCCCGAGCGGTGGTTGATGTGGGGGGGCTTTGTTCCTCACCCTTCTTCTGTATTGCGGTACGCGTCAGGGCTGTCCGCTGTCACCTCTCCTTTATGTGTTACAGCTAGAACCTCTTCTCCTCTCCTTACTTGCATCTCCACGGGTGTCGGGCATTGCCTGGCGTGGCGGGTATTAAGGTTAGCGCGTTTGCCGATGACCTTCTGTTGTGTCTGACGAAGCCGTTGGAGTCTCTACCGGAAGCATTAGGAATGATGAGCGTTTTGGTTCGTTCTCCGGACTTCGCATTAATCAGACGAAGTCGCTGGTATTAGATGTAGATCACCAAACGTGGGGCCAGTGGCGAGGGGATTTCCCGCTCAGCTGGGCGACCGGCTCTATTAGATATCTGGGTGTTCTCCTTCCTGCCCGCTTGCGATCATTATATGAAATCAATATTCGCCCCCTTCTTCATTCTACCACAGCGCGGCTACTGAAGTGGAAGGATTCTTCCCTGTCTCTGTTCGGGCGGGTGGCATTGGTACGGATGATAGAGTGGCCGCGCTGGCTGTATTTGCTGCGGAATCTCCCCCTCTGGGTGACGGGGCAGGATCTCCGTGATTTGCACAAGCAGCTCAATCGTTTTCTGTGGCGTTCCCGGAGACCACGAATTGCTTTAGAAACACTTATGGGGCCGGCTGGGGAGGGGGGCCTTGGATTGACTCCGCTGCGGTTTTATAATCTCCGCTATTTTATACGGCGTCTGAGTGATATGGTGATGGGGAATGCTGACAGGCTGCCGATCACTCTGCTTGATCAATTCTCAGGGAGATGGCATAGGGCTTCCCTGCTCCACTGTGGGGGCATGGCACTTCCCTGGCGTGGCGGATGTCTCCCTATCTCCGTACACTTCGAGTGGTCTGGAAGTTCTTTTGCAGCTTGCGCGGTCGGTCGTGGAGGCTCACAGATTGTTTGCCCCTGAGCGGTAACAGGAATTTCTCGCCGGGCGCGGCTAGTGGGGGAGGCCAGCTCTGGTTGCGGGCTGGTATTGACTATCTTGGGCAGTTACGGATGGATAATACGGATCAGCTCGACTCTTTTCAGAATCTGTCGCAAAGATATGCCCTGCAGAAGGAAACCTTCTATTACTATTTGCAGGTCCGGCATTATGTTAACAGCCTGCCGGGTGGCCTGGCAATCCTCTCTCGGGTACATAGCCTCTGGTCTGTGCTGGAACAATGCCAGGACCAACTTACTGCGAAGCAGATAAGGGAACTTTTGGCTCCCCCTGGTAGATTGGCAAAACTTCTCTCCTTGGCAGATCGTTGGCAGCGCGACGGAGTGGAGGGCTTCACGGTGGAGTTAGTGGAGCTCGCTTTTCATAAAATCCAAGCAGTTTCCGAAGCGATTCGTTATCGCGAATTGCAATTTAAGCTTGTGTGGCGCGCGTATATTTCTGAGACGGGAGCGACGAGAATGGGACTACTGACCTCTGATGTGTGTGGTCTCTGTAAGAGGCATCCGGGCACCCTATCGCACCGATTCTGGTTCTGTCCTTTAATTCAGGCCTTTTGGGAAAGAGTGCGGAGTAAAGTGGCCATCTGGGTGGGGGGAGACGTGGCCCTGGACCCCCTATGGTGTCTCTTTAATGTGGGTACTGTGGGGACTCAGGGTCCGCTTGCACGGTCAAAGCTCTGCGAAAAGGGTTTTCTGGTAGCTAAGCATTGCATTTTACGTAACTGGCTATCGGCAGGTGGTCCTGGGATAGTGGAATGGGAGCGCTTGTTGGGGGAGCTCAGAGATATGGAGGGTAGAACGGCATGGGTTTTGGGGCCTAAAGCCTGGACTCGCTTTCAGTCCATATGGGCACCGCTGCTCTCGGCCCGGGTCCCTGACCCTATTTGGGACCGGGAGGAGACTCCGGGGTAGTTGATCCCTCTGGGGAGAGCCGTCTTTCTGGGGAGTTTCAGCTGCTGAATGTAGGAAGTATATCGGGGATTGGGGTTCTTTCTTTAGGGATGGGGGGGGTACTTAGGGGGTAAGGGGGGGGGTTCAATCAATCTGAGGAGGGCCCTGTTTGTTGCCCCTGGGGGAGTTCTTATGTTGATGTTCGAGCATGGCCGCTTGGACCTTTCTTAGAGTGGCGCATTGTTATAAGCCCTAACTCATTCTGTTCTCTTGGGTGGCGTCGAGAGATGCTTTTGAGCCTCATCGTTGCTGCTGTTTGTTGGTCTGTTGGTCTGTACTTTGGGGCCCTGAGCTCAGCTATTCTCCCATATGTATATATATGTCTCTATGATGACACTTGTCTTTTACTGTTGAGCTCTTGGAGCATCTGGGCCAGACCCTTTGACTCCCCATTGCCTGTAATGTGATCTTTGTATGTTTTAAATGGAAATAATAAAAATGACTTTACAAAAAAAAAAAAACTGTTGTTCTCCTTTTTAAGGGTTAATGCCAGCATCTTGGTTCCACCCCATTTAAGTTGGAACCCATTCTTTTGGAAAAGCCCTTCCCCAGAGTGTTGCCTAGTTTCTTTCAAATCCTCTTCCTTGTACCATCGTCTGATCCATACATTAAGACTATGGAGCTCTGCCATGCCTTTTAAGTTTCTGCAAGTATTTCTGAGAATGCTACTCTGGAAGTTCTGGATTTCATCTTCCTATCTAAAAGCCTAAATTTGATGTGAGAGGAACAGGAAAAACTGTTTGCTTTAGAGATCTGACCATTTGACATCTTGTTCGCTTATTGTACCTTATGTTGGGCTTGATCTTTGGAATCACTGTTTGATACCAATAAACAGATGTAAATGTAAAAGCCTAAATTTGGCCTCCAGAACCTCCCTCCCATATGTTCCTATGTCATTGGTACCAACATTTACCAGGACAGCAGGCTCCTCCCCAACACTATCTAAAACATTGTATAGGTGGTGTATGAGGTCTGCTACCTTCACACTAGGCAGGCATGTTACCAGGCAATCCTTATGTCCACCAGCCACCCAGCTATCTACAGTCAAACCTCGGTTTTCGTATGCCCTAGTTTTCGTACGATTCGGTTTTCGTTGACTTTTTTCGTCAAGATTTTGTCCCAGTTTTCGTACATTGTCTCGGTTTTTGTACAGTTGAAAATGGAGCACCATCTTGTGGCCAGAAGTGGGATTTTCTTTATTTTGATTCTCTTGCTGATTGACTGTCTTCCATATGCCAACAAGAGTCTTCAGTAAAGGTAAAAATGATGTTAAATGTTCATTTATCCATTTCATTAGTCATTTATATTTATTTCTCATTGTTTTCTGTATGTAAAAATATAGTTATCTATAAACAAAGTTATCAAAGAACAAAGCACCAGGCATTGATAGCATTCCCATAGAAGTATTACAGCAATCTGATGCAGCTGTTACCGTACTTACAAGGCTCTGCCAAGAAATATGGAAGACAACATCATGGCCAACTGACTGGAAAAGATCTGTGTTTATACCAATACTAAAGAAAGGTGACCCAACTGACTGTGGAAATTATCACACAATCGCTCTGATCCCACATGCCAGCAAGATTCTACTGAAGATTATTCAAAAGAGACTACAACCATACCTGGAACAAGAACTACCTGAAGTGCAAGCAGGGTTCAGGAAAGGGCGAGGAACGAGAGACATCATTGCGGATGTGAGATGGATCCTTGAAAAGACTAAAGAATACCAAAAGGATATCTATTTGTGCTTTATCGACTATAGCAAGGCTTTTGACTGTGTAAACCATGAGAAACTCTGGGCCACATTAAGAAGCATGGGTATACCAGAACACTTGATCGCACTCTTGCACAATCTGTACATTGATCAAGAAGCCCAACAAAAAAACGTGGATAGCAGGGAAGGTAACGTATAATAAACCTTTATTGAACCAACATCAGCCACTGGCCCAACACAGGCCGTGTTTCGGAAATCCCTTCTTCAGGGGCTTAAATGGCTGAGTCACTAAACTGTATGACTTAATCAAACAGGAGTGTAAAAATTTGTATCCTCAAAAGAGAGCTGAGCATAAGCCTGTATCTAGAAGGAGTTTCAAAGACAGGAGCCAGGAGCAGTTTTTACGGGATTTTACTCCAGCGTCTGTAGCAGCCAGAGATAATGCTTTGGGCAGCCCTATCAAATAACCCCACTGTGGGTTTGAACCCATGACTTCTGGCTTCACAGGCAGTGAAGTAACCATTGGGATACCCTGGAGTAAAATCCTGTAAAAACTTCTCCTGGCTCCTGTCTTTGAAACTCCTTCTCCTTCCCTGCTATCCACGTTTTTTTGTTGGACTGTTTTCGCACGTGGTGTTGTGCCTCTAGTTGGACTACATTGATCAAGAAGCAACAGTTTGAACAGAACAAGGAGAAACAGAATGGTTTAAAATAAGCAAAGGTGTAAGACAAGGCTGTATACTTTCCCCTACCTGTTTAATTTATATGCAGAACAAATCATCAGAGAAGCAGGATTGTGTGAAGATTGGTGGAAGACTCATCAACAACCTTCGCTATGCTGATGATACCACATTACTGGCTGAAAGTGAAGATGATCTGAAACATTTGCTTCTCACAATCAAAGAACATAGTCTCAAAATGGGCCTGCACCTTAATGTAAAGAAGACAAAGATCATGACAACTGGCATAATCAACAGGTTCATCATTGAAGGAGAAGAAATTGAAATCGTGAACAACTTTAACCTACTTGGATCAACTATCAATAAAGAAGCAACAAGCAGTCAAGAAATCAGACGATTCATTGCTCTTGGCAGAATGGCTATGAAAGACTTAGATAAGATTCTCAAGAGCAGAGATGTCTCTCTCCATACAAAGATTCAACTTGTTCAAGCCATGGTATTTTCAATAACATCATATGAATGTGAAAGCTGGACAGTGAAAAAGATAGACAGGAAGAAAATTGATGCCTTTGAATTATGGTGCTGGCGGCGAATACTGTGTATACCATGGACTGCCCGAAGAACAAACCAGTCGGTACTAGGAGGTCAAACCTAAGCTTTCTTTAGAAGCTCAGATGACAAGACTTCGCCTTTCATACTTTGGACACATCATGCGAAGAGAGAGATCATTAGAGAAAGACATCATGCTTGGCAAGATAGAAGGTCAATGCAAAAGAGGAAGGCCAGCAATGAGATGGATTGAGACAATAACAGCAGCTACGGGTACCAGTCTGTCAACAATGAGCCGCCTGACTCAAGACCGAACACAATTTAGGATAGCTATCCAGAGGGTCGCCATGAGTCGACTCCGACTCGACGGCACTTAACAACAACAACAACAACATAAAATGTATTTTTTGTTAATATTTTTGGGTGTCTGGAACAGATTAATTGGATTTACATTATTTCTTATGCGAAATATTGCTTCAGTTTTCATACATTCGATTTTAGACTTTTTTGAATGGATTAATCACGAAAACCGAGGTTCCACTGCACATGCTTAATGATGAAATCACCAACTATAATGGCCATCTTAAACGTTTCCTTGTGGGCACATGAACCTGGAGAAAACCACCTTGGTGCAAGAAGGTTTTACATTACCTGGAAGACAGATCCTAGCTACAGGATGACTTTCTGCCACACCAAGGTGATGCTCTCCTTTCACATGATCTCTCTCCTTCATGGCAACAGAGAGGCTGCCAGACTGGAGGTGGGACATCAGTTCTATGTCCCAGTAGGTCTCGTCTATATACCTCTCCTACTATTAGTACTAATTATTTGTATAGCGCTACAAGGTGTATGCAGTGCGGTACTCTGTCTTCCTTAGCTCCTCCAAGTCTGCTACTCTAGTCTTCAGAGATTGGACTTATTCCATGAGAGCAAAGAGCTCCTTGCACCTAGTGCACATGTAAGACATCTCACCAACTGGGAGAAAATTGTATATGTGACACTCAATGCAAAAGACTGGACTACTGTCTACATCTTAGTTTTAAATATTTGTTTAGATATTTAAGTTGTTTACTTACTTAAAGTTGCTAGGGGTACTTGTACCAATAGAACTATACCTAATAAGTTTAGGGAACTTTGTTCACCTCAAGAGTAATTAATTTCATGGCTTTAATTAATCTATTCCTGGTGAGGATAAACAGCTAAACTTAAAAGTGAATTTGACCACCTCGTTCCTTTAATAGGTTTAAGAGCCTATAAATCTAAGATTATGCATTGGGTGGATGGGAGTCAGGGTGGGTGGGAGGGAAAGAAATATTTAGTAAAAGCTGACTTGCTCCATAGTGTCCTGATCTGTGCTTCTAAGGTAATCTCTTAACAATATCTTGGGTGATTCACGCAGCCCTAGGTTTGGTAGAGAGAACCTTTCAAATTGCCCCTTTGATTTGTCACTTAGCTTGAACACCTATTTAAAACAATTTCACAGGTCTCTTGCTTCCTAACTGGAAGGCCTCTTTGTTAAATGTCTCTAGAAACAATTTCTATCTCCAGGAACAAGCAGGAATGTAGTATTCACATATGGTTATTGTCGATACCGGCGGAGCCTGCGCGGAAACTCTCCCCAGCGTCCAATTAGAAAGCTTTTGGGAGCATCCCACAGTGCCTGCGTGCTGCCTTCGCGCCTTTCCCAACTGCCTCTCCAGTTCTTCGTTTTCCGCGGAGCCAGCAGGTCGTTTTTCCTGTCACCGCAGAAATCATCCAATATTTTCATCTTTTTTTCTGATAGTGTCTGCCTTCCTCGACGCTATACCGGTACCGCCGGTTCTTTCTTCTTTCTTCTCTAAAAAAATAAAAATAATAATAATAATATATATTTTTCCTTCTATATTTTCCTCTAGGGCGCCACGTGCTATTTTGGGCACTAGGCCCAAAATTTTCCTCAGTATGGAAAAACCCGCTTCGGGTTTCAAGACGTGTTCAAAGTGTGGCGGTACCATCTCTGTCACCGACACTTATGAGTGGCGCCTTAAATGTTTAGGTCCTGACCACTCCATCTCCGAGTGTGTTGCCTGTGGGATGATGTCCAAGAGGGGCCGGCAGAACCGAGCTGCTAAGCTTAGCACCCTTTTTCCCTCCGATGCAGCATCCGTGGCATCGACGTCTTCCAGGGCTTCCACTACCTCTCATGGATCTCAGGTAACTAAACATAAATCTGGCCGGTCCTCAAAGGGTAGATCTCCTTCCAAGTATTGAGATGCCTCTGGCATTGCCCTTGAGGAACTTGTACCGGCAAAATTGCCCCAGTGGGAGGCTTCGGCTTCCAAAGCACTATCGGGGCTCCAGGATGTTCTCGAGGCCTCAACCTCAGCAGAACTACTGGTGCCATGCTCTGGGGTACCGGCTGCTTCGTCCGGTACCGACACTCAGGCATCGGCAGCATCAAATTGACCAGAGATTCCTGGCCATTGAACGCAGTCTGGTGGCTCTCCTAGCGGCATCGGTGCCTTCGGGACTGCTTAAGACGGTACAACCGGTATCGACACCGGTTCTGGCACCGATATCGGTACCGGTACCGACAGCATCAACATCGGCAATGGTGTTACCGGCACCGAGTCATGCTGTTTCCTCAGGTATCGACAAGTCGATACCAGACCCCTCCGGTACCGAATTCGATCTGTACCGGTATCGTGCTTTACAAGAGCACCCGGACAGAACATATTTTGAATCCTCAGATGACTCTGACAGCTCTGTCGATGCCGGAGTACTTCTCGCTGAGGAGCCTTCTTCCCCTAAAGTAGGATGTCTCCTCCAGAGGATATATCTTTTCAAGATTTCATCAGAGAAGTGGCTAGAGGTCTTTCTATCACAGTGGCTCCTGAAACAGAGCCCAGGGCAAAGGAGTTGGAGATTTTGCAATATCCTAAGGCTCCTAAGGAAGCTGCTACTCTGCCTATTCATGAGATCTTGCATGATCTCGTGTTAAGAATGTGGGAAACACCTCTTACCACCTCTCCTCATTTCCGTAGGCTAGATACCATGTATCGAGTGCCTCCTTGTCCTGGATTTCAGAAAACCCAGTTGCCACACCACAGTGGTGGAGTCAGCCATGAGCAGGATCAAAAGTGCAAAGAGACATGCATCTAATCCTCCAGGATGTGAATGTAGGACTCTTGATGCCTTTGGGGGTCGAACTTTCCAGGCTTCTATGCTTTCTGCCAGGATTAGTTCCTACATCCTATATATGGGAATGTTCCTTAAGGAGGTCACAGGAGATCTAGAGCTTATGAGCCCTCTCCTTCCTGATGATAAGAGGCAGGATTACCTTACGCTCAGGAAGGTTGTGTCACTTTGCCCCCAGATGGGGACAAATAACAGCAGAAGAATGGACTCTTTCCATTGTAAGAGAAGGGTACAAATTTCATTTCTTCAGCATGCCCCCTCCTACAGTGGTAAGACAGTTCAATTCTCAACCCTCCCTCAACACACAGTTGAGTCAAGAGGTCAATTTACTTCTTCCCCAGGGGGCAATAGAGCACATGCCCATGTCCCAACAGGGCACAGGTTTTACTCCCCTTATTTTCTTATTCCAAAGAAAACAGGGGGACACAGACCCATTTTAGACCTCAGAGAACTGAACAAATTTCTGTTCAAGGAGAAATTCAAAATGATTTCTCTAGGAACTCTACTGCCATACCTTCAGAGTCAGGATTGGCTTTGTTCTGTAGATCTCAAGGATGCGTACACTCATGTTCTCATCCATCCAACTCACCGAAGGTTCCTTCAGTTTCTTTTTCAAGGAAAGCACTACCAATACAGGGTGCTTCCTTTTGGCCTGGCCTCAGCACCAAGGGTGTTCACGAAATGCATGGCTGTAGTGGCAGCATTTCTCCGCACTCTAAGAATATTCATCTTCCCCTACTTGGACGACTGGCTCATTCGAGCCCCATCAGAATCAGAGGCCAGAATTTCTCTAGCATGCACAATGCGTATCCTCCAGTATTTGGGCCTAGTCCTAAATATCCCAAAATCCAGCCTAACTCCCACTCAATCTCTAGAGTTTACAGGAGCTCTGTTGGATACAAGGAAGGCAAGGGCCTATCTTCCACAGGCTCGCTGCCTTCGCATTGTGCAGCTAGCCTCCCAAGCAGTGTTAAAAACTCATCTCACTGCTCGGGAAATGTTACAACTAGTAGGCCACATGATTTCTACGGTGCACGTAGTTCCCTACGCTCACCTTCATATGAGAGCAGCCCAATGGACTCTATCCTCCCAGTGGACTCAAGCATCAGGCTGCCTATCAGACAGAATAGCAAACACAAGTCTCCTTATTTTGTCCCTACAATGGTGGAGATCAACCCAAAACCTGTTGTGGGGTCTCCTTTCCAGCAACCCCTACCACAGGTCACTCTAACAACAGACGCCTCACAGATGGGTTGGGGAGCTCATCTCCAAGATCTCTCTACCCAAGGCACCTGGTTTCCACAGGAGACCCACTACCCAAGGCACCTGGTCTCCACAGGAGACCTAGAACTCAGAGCAATCTACCTTGCTTTTCGAGCGTTCCATACCCAGCTCAGCTACAAGACGGTCCTAATTCAGACGGACAATCAAGTAGCTATGTTCTATCTGAACAAGCAAGGAGGAACAGGCTCTCTGTCGCTTTGCAACGAAGCTTTGAGACTATGGGCCCTCGCCAGAGAGCATCAGATTAATCTCCTTGCAGTGTATCTGCCAGGCATTCAAAACTCTTGGGCAGACAGACTCAGTGGAGTTCTGCTTCCACACGAATGGTCTCTCCATCCAGGCCAGGTAGCAAAAAAATTTCAAATTTGGGGAACTCCGGACATAGACCTCTCTGCAAGTCCATTGAATGCCAAACCTCCCCGGTTCTGTTCCAGAATTCCAGCTCAGGGATCCCAGGCCAGGGATGCTTTCCTCCTCCATTGGGGTCAGGACTTCCTATATGCCTTTCCACCCATTCCTCTAATTCCCAAGACCCTATTCAAGTTTCAGAGAGACAAGGGCCACATGATTCTCATAGCTCCACATTCGCCACGGCAGGTGTGGTACCCTCTGCTTCTACATCTCTCTCAAGCCCCATCTCTGGAGTTAGGATCTGCTCCAGATCTCCTGTCTCAGGAGGACGGGATGTTGTGGCATCCCAATCCCCACTCCCTGCATCTCAAGACCTGGTTGCTGAGAGCATAGACCTTCATGGTCTTAACCTTTCTCAACAAGTAAGGGATATTCTTTGTGCTTCCAGGAAACCTTTCACAAAACGTTCTTATGCATTCAAGTGGAAAATGTTTTCCATATGGTGTTCGCAAAAGGGTCTTCAGCCCTCTGCAATACCTCTGGAATCACTACTGGAATATCTCCTTCATTTATCTAATGCAGGGCTTAAGACTAACTCAGTAAGAGTCCAGTTAAGTGCTATTTCAGCTTCTTTAAAGCCTCTAAATGGTCAGCTTATTTCCTCTCATCCTTTCATAGCGAGATTTATGAGAGGCCTTCTTCTAACTAAACCTCCCATTACGCCACCTCCAGTGGCATGGGACCTGAATTTGGTTCTGGGGCAGCTCATGAAGCCGCCCTTTGAACCTTTAGCTACTACCTCCTTGAAACTCCTTTCCTGGAAAGTTATCTTTCTCATTGCAATCACATCAGCACGTCGCATCAGTGAATTGCAAGCATTAGTGGCTGATCCTCCTTACACGAGGTTTCACCATGATAAGGTAGTCCTTAGGACTCATCCACGCTTTATGCCAAAGGTGGTCTCACCTTTTCATTTAAACCAGGCGGTTTACCTGCTTGTATTTTTTCCAAGGCCTCATGCTTCAAATGCAGAAAGGAATCTTCATACTTTGGACTGTAAAAGAGCTCTGGTTTTTTATTTACAAAGGACACAGCAACATAGAAAGTCCTCTCAACTCTTTGTTGCTTTTGATCCTTCTCATATGGGACTTCCAGTCTCCAAGAGAACATTATCCAACTGGATTGCACAGTGTATTTCTTTTACCTATCAGAGTAAAAACCTTTCTCTGGAGGGTCATGTCACAGCTCACAATGTGAGAGCCATGGCAGCCTCAATGGCTCATTTACACTCTGTGTCTATTGACGACATCTGTCGAGCAGCTATTTGGGCCTCGGTTCATACCTTCACAGCACATTACTGCTTAGACAAGGACTCCCGCTGGGATGCCTTGTTTGGTCAGGCTGTTCTACAACACCTTTTCCATACTTAATCAACTCCTACCCACCTTTCGCGGTAGGATGCCAGAGATCCTTGGGCCCTTCACATGGGCACACAACTTCTAGGGTTCTCCCTGGCATCTGTAGCTAGGGAGTCCCTATATGTGAATACTACATTCCTGCTTGTTCCTGGAGATAGCATAGTTACTCACCTGTAACAGGTGATCTCCGGGAACAGCAGGAATTTAGTCTTCACAACCCATCCACCTCCCCTAGGAGTTGTATCTCTCTTTTCTTTCCTTTCCCTCTCTCTCTCTCTCTTTGTCTCAGCTTTAAAACTCAACTGGAGAGAGGCAGTTGGGAAAGGCGGGAAGGCAGCACGTAGGCCCTGTGGGATGCTCCCAAAAGCTTTCTAATTGGACGCTGGGGAGCGTTCTCGCCCAGGCTCCGTCGGTACCGTTGATACCCATATGTGAAGACTAAATTCCTGCTGTTCCCGGAGATCAACTGTTACAGGTGAGTAACTATGCTTTCTTTCCACTCAAAGAATATTTACCCTATTCTACCTTCTATGCTAAACTATACTCTCTCTGATACTGGTGGTACTAAGCCCCGACTGACAACAAAAACACTGAATTCTAAAATACACAGTTTTTATCAACTTTAACCCCAAAAATTCTCTTTTCGCCATGATTTAGAGGATTTCCCTGTAGGTAAATACTTAAAAGTGCAGATTCCATCCTAGCAGTAGCAGTCTCTCTTGGTAGTCCTTCAGTTTTGTGTTTTGTTTTTACCAAAGAAAACCATGGAAGCCAGGTCACAACATGTTTGGGTCTTTTTACTCAGTGCTATTACACTGAGTACGGACTGGAATAAAACAGACACATCAGGAATTAAATTGTTCCATTTCTGAGCTATTTTTCAGCCTTTTTAAAGAGCCAGTACATTGACTTTACTTATCTTTTGCCTTTATGAAAACATATTTTAAGTGTTACCGTTGAAACTTGCACAAAATACATAGAATAATTATGCTACTAGTAAGAACATAAGAAATGCCATGGCATAATGGGTTAGATCAAAGGTACACTAAGCCCAGTATCCTATTTCCAACAGTGTCAATTCAGGTGACAAGTACCTGGCAGGTTTCCAAAAGGTACATATATTCCACATTGCTTATCCTGGGGTAAGCAGTGGATTTTCCTGGTTCTCTAATGGCTTATGGCCTTTTCGTCCAGGAATTTGTTCAAACTTTTTTTAAGCCCAGCTACATTAATGGTCTTTATCATATCCTCAGGTAACGAATTCCAGAGTTTGATTATACATTGAGTGGCAAATATGTTTTCTCTGATTAGTCTTAAATGTGCTACATTGTAGCTTCATTTCATTTCCCCTGATCTTTCTACTTTTTGAAGGAGTAAACAACTGATCTACGTTTACCCTTTCTACTCCATTCATTATTTTATAGACCTCTTATCATACTGTATCTCCCCTCAGCCGTCTTTTCCAAGTTGAAGAGCCCTAACCTTTTAAGTCTCTCCTCATAGGGGTATCCTTCCATCCCCTTTACCATTTTGGTGGCTCTTCTATGTACCTTTTCTAATTCTGCTATATCCTTTTTAAGATACGGAGACCAGAATTGCACACACTATTCAAGGTGTGGTCGCACCATGGAACGATACAGAGGCATTATATTATCTTTGGTTGTATTCTCCATTCCTTTCCTTATGATTCCTAGCATTCTGTTTGCTTTCTTGGCCACCGCTGCACCCTGGGAAGAGGGTTTCAACATATCTACAATGATGCCCAGATTCTTTTCCTGCGTGGTGATTCCTAATGTGGAACCTTGCATTATGTAACCGTGGTTTGGGTTATTCTTCCCGAAGTTCATAACTTTGCGCTTGTCCACATTAAATTTCATCTGCCATTTAGATGCCCAGTCTCCCAATTTTTGAAGGACCTCGTGCAATTTTCACAATCTTCTTGTGTTTTAACAACTGAATAATTTTGTGTTATCTGCAGATTTGATCACCTCACTTGCTGTTCCCATTTCCAGGTCATTTATTAAAAAGCAATAGGCCCAGCACAAATCCCTGGGATACTCCACTATTCACCTTTCTTCACTGAGATAATTGCCCATTTATTTATTTAACATTTCTTATATATCGCCTTTCTTGATATCAAGGCGGTTTACATTGAACAAACTGAAATTACATTGAACAGGGCATTATAACTTGGAGATAACCCTCCATTGCCCATGTTCCCTGTAAAATAGTTAAGTGGCTTGCCCAAGACCACAAGGAGCACCTGTGGGACTAGAAACCCCAGTCCTTCTGGCCCAAGGTTGCTGTCCTCTAGTGGGATTTGAACCCCTGACTTTCTGGCCTGAGGTAACTTGCCCCAACCACTAGGCCACTCCTCCCTCCCTCCATTTAGCCCTACTCTTTCTTTTCTATCCTTTAACCAGTTCCCAAATCATAATAGTACATTTCCTCCTGTCCCAAGACTATTTAATTTCCCCAAGAGTCTCTCACGAGGATCTTTGTCAAAGTGTGCTTGTTAAAGCTCTTGAAAAAATAGTCTTTGCTGCAGTAGACAATCTGCATTTCTGACTTTGAGCAATATCATACAGCAAATTTTATAGATAAAACACTTTTTACCAGCATGAATTGCTTTAAAAATACCTCAAGATTAATGAGGATTGTATGGGGGAAGAAGCAGATAGCACTGTATCTCATGTCTTCCTCTGGAAGTGGTTGTCTTCTCAGTGTAGGACAGCAGAAAAAGCATAGTTAATCACCTGTAACAGGTGTTCTCTGGGGATAGCAGGAATCTGTCCTCACATATGGGTGACGTTGGCGCCAACGGAGGCCACATGGTAGCTTCTTCCCAGCTTTCAAAGAAAGCCTTTGGGAGATGCACCATGCATGCGTGGCCCCCTTTCCACCCAAGAGTGCCATCTTGCCTCAGTATGATGACATAGCTCAAAGAAAAAAATGACATAAAAAACAACTCCATGGGGAGGAGGGAGGGTTGTGAGGACTGATTCCTGCTGTTCCCAGAGAACACCTGATACTGGTGAGTAACTGTTTTCTCCAGGAACAAGCAGGAAATCAGTTCTCACATATGGGACTCCTAGCTACTGGCTACTGAAAGACCTGCAAAAGCCACAGGTGACCAGAAAAGGGTGAGCCGTGAGCAGCAGCAATGAGTCCTGAGAAGACAGACTTCCGAGCGGCCCAAGTGTCCAGCAAGAAACCAGCACTCCGGTAGTCTGAACACAGAAGGGTCGGAGGGCAGGAGTTGCCTACACCCTGAATAGATGGAGTATTGCCTGGCCAAAGGCACTGTCCCTATGGGACTCCCTCTAAAGGGAGTAATGAGCTGCGAAGGTATGGACTGAGGATCAGGTGGTGACACAACAGATTTTCAACAGAGGAACGGAATGCAGGTTTGCTATGGATGCAACCATGGCTCTGACGCTGTGCGCCATGACCGGGTGCTCCAGCGAGAGCCCATCCTGCTCGTAGGCAAGGGCAATGCCATCTGCAACCCAAGTGGACAGAGTATACTTGGTCACAACTGCCCCCAGCTGACTGAGGTCATAGGAGACAAAAGGTTGGGAGGTTTTGCAGTGGTCCTAGGTACGTTGGAGGTAGGACAGGACCCTCTTACAGTGCAGAGTATGAAGGATGGTCTCCGCCCTGCTGGCATGAGGCCACGGAAAGAAGGTGGGGCGCACCACCTCCTGATTGAGGTGGAAAGGGGACATCGCTTTGGGAAGAAACTTGAGGTGCATGCGGAGTACGACCATGTTTTTATAGAACCACGTGTAAGGTGGATCAGCCACCAATACCTGGAATTCACTGTCCGTGCGAGCCAACGTGAGTGCCACCAAGAACACAACCTTCCAGAGAAGGTACCGTAGGTGGCAGGTGACTAGGGACTGTGAGCCAGTGAGCTGCGATAGCACCACGTTGAGGCCCCGCTCCGCTGCCAGTGGGCGGACAGGAGGCTTGGACAATGAGAGACCCTGCAGGAAGCTAGTCACAAGGGGATGTTCGGAGAGGGACTTGCCCTCGATAAGGTGGTGGTGCGCCGCAAGTACACTGAGGTGGACCCTGACAGAGTTGGACTTCAGTCCTGTCTGAGACAGGTGAAGCAAATATTGCAGCACCAGCTGCACAGAGCATGAGAACAAGTTGACCCATCGCATATTCTCAGTGTGGTGCAACCGTCACTCCAGGCACCACACTGAGAATGCGCCATTTGAAGGCATAAGCCCATCTTGTGGAGGTCCTACAGCAGGAGGCCAGGAGGACCTCCTCCACTTCCCCTGAGAAGTTGAAAGTGATCAAGGCTACCCTTTCAGCAGCTAGGCCATTAGCGTCAGAGACCCCAAGTTGGGGTGTAGGAGGGAGAACTTCTTTGACAGCAGCTCTGGGGCACTCCCCAGAGGGACCTAGAGCACCGTGGATAAGTTGAAGGAGCAGTGGGAACCACAGTTGCCTGGGCCACCGAGGGGCTACAGGTATCAGCGATGCCCTGTCGTGTTAAACCTTGTACAAGATCTAGGCATTCAGCGGTGTGAGCTTTAAGGCACAGAGAAGGCCCTTCATCCACAGGATGAGGAATGCATCTACCACCACCCGGGATGGGTATGGCCACCTGGAGCAGAAGCAGGGCAACTGGGTGTTGGCCGGACTGGCAAAAAGGTCCATCCGTGGAGTCCCCCAGAGTTGGAAGAGGCCACTCTGGGGTCTAACCACCACTCATGCAGCTGGAGGACCCTGCTTAGCCTGCCTGCCAGGCTGTTGTCCTTGCCCGGCAGATACACCGCCCGCAGGAGCATCCTGTGGCAGTTCACATATGAGCAGAGGTACTGCCTCTTGGCAGAGAGTGTACAATCTCATGCCCCCCTGCTTGTTGATGTAGAACATCGCCACTTGATTATCCGTCTGGACCAGCACTGATTGGTGTTGCAGGTGGTGACAGAAGGCTCGGAGTGCAAGGAATATGGCCCGAAGCTCCAAGAGATTGATCTGCTACAGACTGTCCATCTGCAACCAAATGCCCTGAGTGCAGAGGTCACCGCAATGGGCTCCCCAGCCTAACAGGGAAGCATCTGTGGTGAGGTCCCTCTGGAGGGCTGGGGCCTGGAAGGACATCCGGTCCGAAGGCGCTGGGGGGCTTGCCACCATGCAAGGAAGTCAGCCAGTTACCGGGTCACCACCATCCTGTCCTGCAGGCAGCCTGTGGCCTGGGTCCACTGGGAGCGGAGGCCCCATTGAGCCATCCTCATGTGAAGGTGGGTAATGTGAACTGTGGATGCCATGTGACCCAATAAGTAGAGCAGAAGGTGGGGGTATACAGAGTGTCAGCCTGAGGTGATCAACCACATCCTGAGGGAGGAAAGCTCTGGCCTGAATGGTGTCCAGCCTTGCCCCTATTAACTCCAGACAGTGTATCGGGAGGAGATGGAACTTTGGTGTTTATCACGAACCCCAAGTGCTGCAGGTGTTGTACCTCGGAGGCTGCACGCCTTCTTAGGAGCCATTCATCCAGGTAGGAGAAAACAAAGGCCCCCTGGAGATGGAGGTAGGCTGCGACTACTGTCAGGCACTTGGTGAATACCCTCAGTGCGGAGGCCAGTCCGAAGGGTAACACCCTATACTGGTAGTGGCCGCCTCCCACCACGAACCTGAGGCTGAGATGGATGATGATGTGTGTATGTATTCTTTAGATCCAAGGAGCATAGCCAGTCTTCTGGCTGGAGGAATGGCAGCAGTGTTCCAAGGGAGATCATTTTGAACTTCTCCTTCACCAGGAACCTGTTTAGATCTCGCAGGTCCAGAATGGGCCAGAAACATCTGGTCCTCTTGGGTATGAGGAAGAACTGGGAATAGAACCCTTTGCCCCTGAGGTGTGCGGGCACAGGTTCCACCGCCCTGTTCTTGAGAAGGCTGCGAGCTCCTGCAGTAGCAAGGTCTGGTGGAGGGGGGTTCTGGAGGGCTCTCCTGTAAAGAATGGAGGGGGTGTCTGTGCCAGGTGGAGGAGATAAATCTCCCTCACCACCTGCAGTGCCCAGGCATCTGTGATGATGGATGGCCACTGGTGGGCATAGAGAACCAGACGCCTCCCTGTGGGCTGCTGTGCTGGGCCTCAAGGGGAAAGAGAGGCTATGCCCAAGGAGTCAAAATTCTCACCAGGCTGGGCTGGAACTGGTGCCTGGAGTTTGGAAGCCTTAGACTTATGAGGGCCATGCCCTTGGCCTGCTTCCCCTGTTGGGGATCTGGGAAGGCCTGGTGGTAGTTTTCGTAAGCTGCCTTCTTCATCAGGTAGAAGGAATTTTTACCCGAAGGCTTCTGTTGCAAAAGGTCCCATGGTTTTCTTGGAGAGCCTGGTCATCAGGAACCTCAGACTCCAACTCTGCAACTTTATCAGTCATGGGTTTGCCAAAGAGATTCTCTCCCCGGCAAGGGCCATTGACCAGCTTGTCCTGAACCCACTGCTCCAAGTCAGAGGACTGTAGCCAAGTATCTACCCGCCGACTCGAAGCAGTTATAGGCTGCCCGAGTCATAAACTTGGAGCACTCTCTGACACCCAAGCCCAGGATCAGGAACCATTGGAGGGGTTCCTTGGAGAGACCAGCCAAGAACCTGGCAAGTTCTTTCGCCAGGTCCCTCAGGTACATGCCCATGTACAGCTGGTATGCCTGGATTTGGCCAATGAGCATCGAGCCCTGGTAAGCACTTCCTGCTCAGGGCATCAAAGGCACGGACCTCCGTACCCTGGGGTACTGAGGAGTGCATCTTTCGGCTCTTTAGCCAACACATGGCCGAATCCACCACCATCAAGTTATATAGCAGCTGTGCTTTTTGGAAGCCAGAGCTCCGGCAGACCCAGTACATTGAGTCCAGCCATCTGCTCACTATAGGCACTGACATGGGGATCTTCTACATGCAGAGGAGCAAGCATTCCAGGATCAGGGGAGCAAGCATTGTGAGTGCCTCCTTTGGAGGGGCCTCATACTGGAGGATCTCGTTCCTCTATCCGAGGGGGGGTTCTCTCACTCTGTGTCAAAAGCTAGTACCTTGGCCATGTCCTGCATGAAGTCGAGGAAAGCCATATCCTTGGACGGGGACCAGTTCCGGGTCTTGGGGGAAGACAGGTCATAAGGCGCATCCCAGTGAATACGGGTGTCTGGGGATTCCTCGTCCTCGGTCTCCCATCTGACTCATAGTCTGTGGAGGTGTCGAGGGTGGTCAGGGCTCGTCAGGCCCCGAGCCCAACAGACCCTGTCCCCCAGAGGCCCTGCAGTCGAAGCCGTGAGCACTCACTGGGGAGAACCTCGGCCTTGAGGACTGGGATCGGGACCGATGTCGAACATCTCGAGGCTGGTGGCACTCGAGGATTGGTTTGATGTCTGGGCAAGTCTTCGAGGACAAGGGTCCAGTAGTTGGGAGTGATGACCCAGAAGAACCAGGCATCAGAGCCCGCTGCTGGGCCATGAAGGCAGACAAACTGTGCTTAAAGCTGCCATCCTGGTCTCGAAGTCAGATGGCTTCACAGCCTTCGGCGCAGGCACAGGGACTCTGATCCAGTGCCCGCTCCAACGAGGGGGAATCCTCAACCAGGTTGGCCTTGAGGGTCTGAGGCTGGTCATCAGAATGCTGATGTCTCCCTTCGGGGATTTTGGTCGTCCACTCCCGCTCTGTCCCCTCGGACTTGCGACAGGGCTGTGGGTCCAGGGCCCATGGGACTTGCCCACTTTCCCAGACTCGTTAGCTGATGTGGTTTTCAAGGGTTTCTGGCTCTTCATGGGCTCTTCCTCCATGGTGTTCTGGCTGGAGGACTCACGGCCTTGGGGCTCTAAGACAGCACAGTCTTCCTGGGGTTCCGGGGTTCCAGAGGGGACCCTGGAGTGCAGTGTCACAGAGACTCCGGTGCAGAAGTCAGTCTTATGAAAGAAGGATTCCCGCTGCTGCTGACTGCTCTTTATGGTCTTGGTGGTTATCTTCTTGCAGAGACTACAGTCCAAGGGGTCATGGTCCAGCCCGAGGCAGTGGAGTCAGCCGTCATGTGGATCGGTGCGCGACATGGTATGGGTGCACTGGTCACACTGTTTAAAACTACTGGCAGAAGCCATAGTGGGAAAGGCAGCCCCCACAAAGTCAAAAGCCTCAGGCCCAGCCAGGAAAAAAGGCACAAAGCGTACCGTCGAGAAAAACTCGAAAAAGGACAAAACAAACTCGAGGCGTGATGCCGAGGCAAGCGAGCTCAGGGGTGAGAAAGGGAACCAGTACACGACAGGAAAAAGAGAAAAATTCAAGAGAAAAAAAGAACCACTTTTTCTGGGGTAAACAGACACACGTCCAATGGGCTCTGTGGAAAAAAGAAGACTGAAGCAAGATGGCACCCTTGGGCAGGAAGGGGATCACGCATGCTTGGGTGCATCTCCCAAAGACTTACTTTGAAAGCTGGGGAGAAACTACCATGCGGTCTCTGTCGGCGCTGACGTCTAATATAACATTCTAAATTCACTTTCTTCATTAAGAAGCATTTTTCTTCACTGAACAGTTTTTGTTTATTTGGCTGTGTGTTCTGTATTCCGATTGTTTTGGGTGTAAGATTTTGGATAAAACAAACATATCCAACAGTTGGCCATGACTACTCTCTCTGTGATTTTAGCCGAGAGATAGATTAAAGATAGTCCTATAGTTATTTGGCACTGAGGGATCCAATCCAGTTTTGTTTTTGTGGGGGTTTTTTGCTGCCTTTCCTCTCTCCTCCTCAGGAACTCTGCTCTTCTGGCAGATCCCTTTTATCTGTGCCCTTCTCTGCCACTGCCAACCCCAGACTTCACTCATTTAGATTTCAGTAAAGCCTTTAACACCGTTCTGTAGAGGCGGCTTATAAACATTTCTCCTTCCATAATTGTGGGACAAAACCCCTGGATAAAATTAGGTTAACCATAGCATGTATGTACGGTGGTAGGTTAGGCCAAATATTTCCTAGCAAATGGTATCTGGATAGAGTCTGATTGTGTGGTACAATTATGTTTGTTTATTTAAAATTTTGATATACCATTTGCTTGGTATAGGCAAAGTGGTTTACAGACAAGTAAAAACAATATTTGGAAAGGACCTCCATTTTTAGATTAAAAGTAATAGAACAAGAAGAAAAAAAGAACAAAAAAGACGACCAAGACAAAACACAGGGAAAAAAAACCCAGAACAAAAAAGCCAAGGACATTAGCAGAGACCAGTACCACCGTCACACCGATGTGTTTCAGGCCCCAAAAGCCTGATAGTTGGGATATGAAGGAGGCATAAGAGGAATCGAAATGGAGATCATATGGCAGTGCATTCCATAAAATGGGGACACAGGAAAAAAAAGACTGATTTTCTGGTTGACTCCAAGCGTGCCCCCGAAGGTGGGGGTATATATGAATGGTTATCGTGAAGGGAACATAGTGCTCGTGGTAGAGTATGAAATGTCCAAAAAGAGGCAAGATAGGCTAGTGTGAGGGGCCTTGTGTGCTAGTGTCATGAGTTTATACTGAATACAGAAGGCAATGGGCAACCAGTGATGGGTTTTCAATAGGGGAGTGATATAATCAGTTCTGTTTGCATATGTTAAAACACAAATGGCTATGTTCTGAACCGACTGCAAGCTTTTAAGTTTCGAATGGGAAAGATCAGCATAAATAACACTGAAGTAATCCAATCTTGCCATGACTTATTAGAGAAGAAGAGAGGTAAGAGATTATTGATCTAGATAGGGATGAAGAGAACGACATTGGCGGAGAGCAAAGAAAGACTTTTTCACTATAGCATTAATGAGAGGGAAGGATAGTTCTGTATCTAGGAGTATTCCTAGGTATCTCAAAGTTGTGGTCAATTGTACTGGCATCTGTGATCCAGATTGCAGCAGTCTTAGTATGATTCAGTTAAAGGTAGTTTGCTTGAAACCATTTTGAAATGGCTGTCAGAGTTTGGTTTAGGAGAGAGAAATCCGGTTTGGTTGGGTCCAAATGGACTAACAGCAGGATATCATCAGCATAAAAGTAAGCACTGATTTTATTTATTTATTTAACAGGTTTTATATACCGCTTTATCATTTCTATCAAAGCAGTTTACATTGAAACTTAAACTTGGTAATGTACATTAAACAGGGACATTGATAACTTGGATTTTTCTGAGGCAATGGAGGGTTAAGTGACTTGCCCAAGGCCACAAGGAGTGCTAGTGGGAATCAAACCCTGGTCTCTGGGTTCCCAAGCCAGTGTTCTTAACCATTAGGCTACTCCTGTTGCAAGAGGGCTGATGTAAAGATTGAAAAGAAGGGGAGAAAGAACAGAACCCTGGGGCACGCCACAGGGGATAGGGAAGATTGCAAAAATAGAGGTACCAGTGCAAATCTGATATGAATGGTCTGTGAGGAAGAAATGGAACCAGTTGTATGCCTGTCTAGTGATGCCAATGCCAGTTAACCGAGAGAGGAGTTATTTAATGACTGAGAAATATGTTCAATCTCCTTAATAAAAGGGGATCAAATTTCACAATTTGGCTTCCATTCATGAGGTCAAAGCTCTTCCCCAAGGGGCATCTGTAATGTCATTGATCTGATAGGATCAATTAGAAGATAGTGAAATCATACCTTTTTGGATGGTTACAGTCTTCTGTACAATGGTCTGCTAAGGGCTCTACATTCAGTAGAAGGGAGAGAATAATTTTGAGATCACAGCTGTACAGGGAGAAGCTAATTTGAATAGCTGATGAGTTGTGTTACCTGTTAAGCCAGTACCAAGTCACTTATAAAATTATGCCAGAGTACGCCAAGATCATTTCCTTCTGCAAGTCCTGCATTTTGTTAAGATGAAAGTTAAGTTATATTGCCCTGCACAGCAGCATCTCAAACTCATAATCATTACAGAATATATTCATCTGATTAAAGGTTAAAAATGAGGCCATGGAGAATAGCAAAAACTGGATTCTATCATCTAACGTCTTTACCCAAAGTCCCTATCAAAAGTTGATCTTAAACACTAATGCAGTCCGTAAACTGCCTGTTTGTGCCAGCTGGCAGATTCGTAGAATCATTTATGCCACATAACTTACAGTAAGTTCAACCGAAGATAATCCCAAGATGTACTGACTAGCAGAGTCTGCAACAATCCGTTCTGAAAAGGTCCATTTTATTCTATAAAGCATCAAAACGCATCTTCTAATATTTTGAATAGTCTTGCCAGCTTCATTTAGCACAGCAGCATGGAAAACCATCTGTCAACTGTGTCAATCTGACACAATGTCATGTTTCTTCGGCACGCAGCTTTGGGGTCATCTTTGACTCTTCTCTAGCTAAAACTTGTCATTTCTTCCTCGTCTCGTAACATCAGTAAAATTCATCCCTTCCTTTCTGCACATACTACTAAGACCCTTATCCACTCTCTAGTCACCTCCCGTCTAGACTATTGTAACCTGTTCCTCACTGGTCTCCCTCTGAACCACCTCTCTCCCCTTCAATCTGTTCAAAACTCAGCTGCATGGCTTATCTTCCACCAGTGTCGCTATGCTCATGTAACCCCCTCGTCTCAAGTCACTTCACTAACTCCCTATCCATTTCCGCAGCCAGTTCAAACTTCTCCTACTGCTGTATAAGTGCATTTATTCTGCAGCTCCTCACTGCCTTTCCTCTCTTATTTCACTCTACACCCCTTCTCAGGAACTCTGCTCTTCTAGTAGATCCCTTTTATCTGTGCCACTGCCAACTCTAGACTTCACTCATTTAGATTTCAGTAAAGCCTTTTGTTGAGTGGGAGGCAACAAAGGGTACAGGTAAATGGAGCTCACTCTGAGGAGAAGGAGATTACCAGTGGTGTGCGCCAGGGATCTGTCCTTGGTCTGATTCTTTTTAACATCTTTGTTAGTGATATTGCAGAAGGGCTGTCAGATAAGGTTTGCCTCTTTGCGGATGAATAGGAAGATGTAGATAACATGAGAAGGGATCTAGCTAAGCTTGAAGAATGGTCTAGAATTTGGCAGCTGAGATTTAATGTTAAAAAATGCAAGGTCATGCATTTGGGCTGCAGCAATCCAAGGGAGCAATATAGTATAGGGGGTGAAGTACTTTTGTCCACTAAACAAGAGCAGGTCCTAGGCGTGATTATGTCTGATGATCTTAAAGTAGCTAAACAGGTAGAAAAGGCGACAGCAAAAGCTAGAGGGATGCTTGGGTGCATAGGGAGAGGAATGTCCAGCAGAAGAAAGGAGGTGATAGTGCCTCTGTATACGTTTTTGGTGCGACCTCATTTGGAGTATTGTATGCAATTCTGGAGACTGCACCTTCAAAAGGATATAAACATGTTGGAGTCGGTACAGAGGGTGGCTACTAAAATTGTTAGTGGTCTTTGTTATAAAGCATATGAGGACAGACTTAAGGATCTTAATATGTATACTTTAGAGGAAACGTGGGATAGAGGTGATATGATTGAGATGTTTAAATACCTTCATGGCATAAATGCACAGAGCCTCTTTCGATTGAAAGCAAGTTCTGCTACGAGGGGACATAGAATGAGAGTGAAAGGGGATAGGAGTAATATGCGGAAATATTTCTTTACGGAAAGAGTGGTGGATCCGTGGAATATTTTCCCAGTGGAGGTGGTAGAGATGATGACAGTATCTGAATTCAAAAAAGCATGGGACAAACACAGAGGATCTCTAAAGGCAAAAATGGGACTGTTGTAGTGGTTGATATGGAAGGACATACTAGATAGGCCTTGTGGTCTTTTTCTGCCGTCATGTTTCTATGTTTCTGTTCCATATGCTTGGAATAAACTACCCAAGGTAGTACGCCATGCTCCTTCTCTGTCTCTTCATATCCAGGCTAAAAACCCACCTCTTTGAGGCTGCGTTTGGACCCTGCTCCCCTTATTCTCCTGCTTATCACCTATCTGTGTCTTGGCACTCCCCTTTATGTACCCTAGTCCACAGTTGCTCTGTGGTCTGTCTTGATTAGATTGTAAGCTCTGATGAGCAGGGACTGTCTCTTGTACGTTTACAGCACCGCATACGCCTTGTAGCGCTATACAAATCATAAGTAATAGTAGTTTCGAACTGGCTAAAAAAACACTCGGTTCTGCATCAGGTTCCATTGGGTTTCCAGTTTAGCGTTGGTCTACATATTTCTTATTTAAACTGTGATCCCTTGTTCTGTATTTGGTGACTATATGTCTGTGTTTTGCGTATGTGACCAAGCTGCAGTATTCTGTTTATGTAGTTTCTGTGTAGCAATCCCACTTATTATCTTTTCCCAGTAGGAGATGCATTGGTATTCTATGAGATCTATTGGTTTATATTTGCAATGCTGCCTTTTGATAGATAGGGTTTGGTGCTATGTGAGTCCTAGTAGTGCTGTTACATTGTGGGTTTGCTATGGGTTCTAAATGAGCAGGGATTTGTAGTATTTCCTAATGTACCCGGCAGCTGGCACTGGAGGATGATGATGTAAAATATGGCAGCCTTTTGTTATCCTCACTGTCCATGCAAATGGTATTCAAACAGTCATTAAGAGGCATGTTTATGAAACGTTAACATGAATTCAGAAATGTTAACATGTGCTAAGCGAAGCAGCACCCATTTATTTCTTTGGGTGCAGTGGCACTTAATACATATTAATGTTTAGTAAATATGTCCCTAATTTATTGCTAGGACAAAAAATAAGCTTGTGAAGGGCTTCTTTGGAAGCCACCTAAAATTTTAGATGGGCAGCATATAAATTTTAAAATAAATTAACTATGCAAATGAGGTCCCTCATTGAGTCTCCGTACAAGGTCCCACATCATCTTTGGGACGCCCCTGCACTCAGCAGCACTTTCATCCTCAAGACATGATTATTTTTGTTCACCTGTATTTTTGTGGTGAGGACATTTTAAATGTGAATGTTTCTAAGTCACTAGTGAATCAACTGCCACTGTCTGTTCATAAACTACTCAGATGCCTATATTTCAGCAAGAACGTTTCTGTCATTCTTTGCCTGTGACTGAAATTCTTACATGTGTTGCAGGACTCTGGGGGGAGGAAGATTGCCTTGCTGCTTTTCCTGCTATTTGTAAATCCAAAAATATATTCAAACTGGAAAAAAAAATACCTCAGGAAAAGCTCCAGCATGGAGTCTGTCCCGAGGAATGGCTCTACTTTGGATACAAGGTAAATTCTGATCAGCATTATAGAGAACTAGCCTCTTTTCAGATTTTTCCTCAAGATCCTTTACTATTGACCTATCCCGTCAGGTGATTATACATTTTTATTTTAAAAAAAATGGCAATAAAGTTGCATTCTCTCTCTCAGAAATGAAGAAATTGCTTTATGCTTAAGAATCAAGCCAAATGTATCTCTTTATTTCAAAGTTAGGTAAGAAAGGTGATCTACAGGCTTGTCAGCGCCTTCTGTCAAAACATAAGTGATCCTTAGTCTTTATACTAAAACAAAAACCCTGATTCTTTTGTTTTAATTTCTGGTATTTGCTTATATTATACAAGCTGTTGCCAAGACGTTTTGACTATTAGGGGACCCACAGAAACAGCACGAAAAACTCTACTCTTTGGCAACCTTACAAAGAGTTATTTAGCTGCCCATGCAACAACTCTTCTTAACAGTCAGAGGAAGCATTCCCCACCTGATTGAGCAGCTTCTCGGCATCCCCTCTGCTCAACCTCCTCCTAGGGCTTCCTTGGTCACTTTCGGCCTGATCAGCACATCAGAATTTCTTCACATGGCATAATGTACCCGTAAGTATATGCAAACACAAAATCACAGGGCCAAATTTTAAGATGTCTCTATTCCACAGAAACGTAGAAAATGACAAAGATAAGGACCACAGAGCCCATGCGTGCTGCCCATTGCTGTATAATACCAGAGAGCCTATCCATTCTTGGACTTAACCCATTTCTTCTCATATCCAGGGATCCTCTTTGTTCGTCCCATGCTTTCTTGAATTCTTTGAGAGGATAGGCCTCTGTTTTCTCCACAGAGAGGTGTGAATGTCAGCATAAGCATTTGTGTTGATTCTGAGAGCCTGTTTTATAAAGAGACACAGGCAACAAAATTGCTCTTATAAAATACGCTTAAAATAGATACCTTTTGGACTTCTGTTATAAACTCGGGCCCATAGAGTACACACACACATTTGCACCTTTTTTGAAGAAGATATAATTTTGTATGAGGGTTTGTGTACTGCTGGAGCTGGTTCTGGGTGCTTGTTTTCTAAAGGCACTTAGGCATCTATCTTTTAATGAAATAATAACCAATAATATAATTAAGCCCAGTATTGTATATTTGTATGTAGGACTGTGACTGATCTTAAGAATTCAAACTCTGTTCCTGAGAATATAATCTTTCTATGGTCCATGTAATCTAAACTGCAATCTTCCAACTTTTATCCTGTATCTATATGGGTTGCTTCTCCAAATCTGTGGGGTTTTTTTTTACTTTTTATTCATAAGTATTCCAAAATAAAGATAAGGCAATATCCACAAGAATAAAAAGACACCGAAGAAAATCAATAAAAGAAGTTCAACATATCATTGCCACTTCGTCCACAATAAGCAGGGCAAGAGGAGTAAATAAGGAAATATACAACAATCAAAGTAGAGATTGAGGAGTAACCCACCATTAGCAGAATGCACACTATGGTTCCCCATCCTCAACCCTAGTCTTCCCCTCACATGAAATCACTAGATCCAGGATTTAGCATCAAGACTAATGTAACACATTCAAGGACATTTTAACATCTAAGTTCCCCCAAGTGCAAGAACTCAAGGCTGGAGAGTCAAGAATTCTTTGCACCGGGATCGAGTGTATTTAGAAATATCAGGAAATATACAAACTATGGAACCAAAAAAACAACTCCTTCATATGCTGGAAGTAAAGATGAAGAACATAGTTCTTATCCTGAAATTCACAACATAGTGCTATGGACAGTCACTATCTCCAGAGAGCTTTACAAAAAAGCCCAATTAAATCCAACTGATTCTGGGGTCAATTGGGGCTCCCGGATGCCTCACCAGTGGGAGACAAGTAGTACGCCCGAGATATAGGAGCCAGATTGTCTGATGCCCAGCCCAGGATATTTACCAGATACCACTTCACTATATTGACCAGGTCAAACATAGGGGACTGAGTGAAACCCAAAAGCCTCAAATTATTCTTCCGGGTCTGGTTTTCAAAATATTCCATCTTCCTCCACAGCACCACACTCTCCTTAACACTAGCTTCTTTAACAGCCCCCAACTCCTCCACCTGCTGTTCTAGTTGTTCTAATTTAGCAGTATGTTGGCCAATCTCAACCTTCTGAGCAAAAACGAGCTCCACTAAAGAATCTATCTTTGTACCAGTTTTCTCAATAATACTGTTCAGGGAAGCATCCAGCATTTTGCTGGAGTCCCAAAGCATCATCAAAGTTACTGGAGAGCCACCCCCACTGACAAGTGGACCAGAATTCCCCCAGATGGATGATTAACCGGCTTTCTCCATTATGCTGCTTCTGGCAGAAAACGCCGGGTGAAAAATGTGCGAGTGGGGAGCCCATCAAATCTTCAAATTCCGGCCTAGCATCTAGGCTCCCAGACAAGAGAACTTGCGCCCCCCCCCCCCTCCTACTGGAGCACTTCCGAGTTGACGGGGAAAGACTCTCTCTTTGGGACTGAGAGATGCCCCTTCTGTGCTCCGTGCCAGCAAAGAACTACCAGAGTAATCCAAAACGGCAGGAGACTCCAATATCCGGGGAACTCCCAGCTGATCCACGATAAGCTGCTCTCCTCTACCCAACCTCTATGGGTGGGTCATATTCTTGCCCTTCCGCTTTAGCATTGGAGCGGTAGAGTGTGTCAGATCCCGGATGCTCAGAGCTTACCGGACAAAGCCACTATGATCCTCCATCTTGCACCCCAAATTTGATTACATTTTTTTAAATATTGCGGAACGCGTTTATGTAAATTAATGAATTTTAAAAGTCAAACTAATGACTTGATGGTACAGCTTCAACGGTGAGGATAACCTACACAAAAGGCTTCTTAGAGTATTGTATGCCCAGAGGGAATTGTTGCTTCAGTATCAGTCAAACGAACAAACCTCCAGAGTAACCCATGTTTACCTTTTTTTTTTATTAAGGCAACACAAGTAGCAACCATAATACAAAAAACATTGGCACATTCTGACATTGCATCAGGTATTCCAACAATGCCATTTAATAACATATACTAGGGGTAGGAACATAAGAGATCAGATTGTGAAATTAGCTGTACTCTGTATGAAGACAACACCATAGGATAATTAAAGGGGCATTTACTATGTGGCCAATGTGAATTTTGTATGCAGACATGCCATAGAGAAAGTTGGCAACACCCTGTTGATAATAGTCTTTCTAGCCAGGACTTACACAACTTGCAGGACAACTTAATGTCATCTGTATCTGTAAATTTCCTGTTCTTCATTGTATGTGAGGTGCACTACAAGAATGTTTAAAATTAGACTCACAGAACACCATTCTCGGTTTAATACTCTAAACCTTTCAACACCAGTGGCAGACCACTCTTTGCAAAAGCAGCATAATTTAGTGATTTATGATAGAGCATTGTGGAACATATTAATTGGAAAAGAGGAGACAGAGAGAGTGTTTTGAATTACAGAGAGCAATTTTTGGATATTCAAGTTTAATACAACTCCAGGAGACATGAATGCTAACACTGAATGCGTGACGTTGCAGTGAATCTGACAAGGAATTCATTGATTGAATATGGCTGTGCAAAGCATATAAGGCACCTTTGTGGTAGCAAGATATGAATAATACTGTGAAGTGCACTGTGTAATTGTCATTGATCTCAAGAGGACACAGGACTATTTAGTTAAGTAATCTTGTCCTTGCTGCAGAATTTTCATTCAGAACATAGTATTGTGTCAGAATATAGTCCAATTTTAGATTTTGTGCCAATTTTGAAGGGAAGAATAATTTTTTAAATGAAATGATATGAAAGCTGTTTTAAAATGTTTTCAGCAATAATTTAAAACAAGTTGAAAAGTGTACACTGGTAGTGTGATGCAATGATGCATTTCCCCCATTTCCAGAATCCGGCATTTGGGGGAGGGGGGTTCATCCATGTGTGTCATAGGAAGTGTTGTCTAGAGCAGATGTGTGTTATGGTGGGAGATGGGAGGTGTGTGCAAGTGTGTGTGTATGTCAAGGGCTGCATGCATGTCTTTCTATGTGTGTCGAGAGTTCATGCAAGTGTGTCAAGGGCGTGTGTGTTATGCAGAGAGTTGGAGGGTGCATGTGAGTATGCTTATTAAAATTTGATATGCCACCCTTCAAAAAGATGGCAGAACGGTTTACAGTAAAAAACATTTTAAAAGAGAGAAGGGAACTTCATAAAATTATAATAAAGAGGAATGCAAACAGGCTGGGTGAGGAGGTGGGAGGGAGACCAGGAGGAAGTAGGTGTCATCAACAGGGGACCTGGTGCATCACATAATGGGGATATCGTAAGCGGCATGAAACCTATGAATTTTGAGTTGGGATTTGAAAGCAATGTAGGAGGGTTCCATTCTGATTTTGGAGGGCAGGGCTTTCCACAGGTAAGGCCCAAGAAAGTAGAAGGTGGAGTGTTGGGTGGATTCATATCTAGCCTGGGAAACGGAGGGAAGGTGGAGTCGGTTAGAGTGGAGTAGACAGAGTGATGTAGGGTGTGGAGGATAATTGATGAGGCAAGATAGAAAGGAATGCTCATGTGAAGGATCCTGTGTACCAATGTGAGAATCTGGAACCAAATTTTGTACTGTATGGGTAGCCAGTAGAAGTATACCAGAAGGGGCATAACGTGATCGTAGCGAGTTGGTATTGAGTAAGTCCTGCATAGATCACACTGCAGTAATCAAGACGGGAAATTACCAAGGAGAGAATCAAGATGTTTGTGTTGTGTGCACATGTGTATCATGGGGAAAGTCCAGGACTACGTGGTCGTGTGTGGTGTTATGGGGAGTGTAAGGGTCTACGTGTGTGTGTGTCTGTATCTGTCATAGGGAGTATGTGTGGGGTTGTGTATGTGCGCATATATCAGGGACTGCGTGTGCATGTAGAGGGATGGCTGTGTGTATGCGCACTTTCCCCTACCCTCCTGCACCCACTCCTTATCCCTCCCATTCTCTTGCACTATTCTCTCTTTCTCTCCTTCATTGTCCTCTTTTCTCTCCACCCACCCATGCACTCTCTAACCTTCCCCTCCTTTCTCTCTTAATGCATTCACTGTCTTCTTTTCTTCTCTAACCCTGCCCCTTCTCTTATGCTCCATCCCTGTTTTCTTTTACTCTTCTAGCACAGCCCTTTTGCTTATTTATTTATTTATTTAGACAGATTGGTATACCACCTTATCCTACAATCAAAGTGGTTACATAACGTTACATGACATTTGGAGGGTTACATTTAACAAGTGGGAATTTTACAACATTTAACATGAGGGTATTTAACAACACTTAGACATCACAGGCGGGTTACATTTAGCATGAAGGGTACTTAAGAACGTTATACAATGAATTCGTAGGTCTAGTTTGGTATTGAGTTGGCGGGGGTAATTACACCGTTAAGGTTGAGACTGTTGTTTGTCTGCTTATAGGTTTCTGTAAAGAGCAGAGTTTTAAGGTCCTTGCGGAATTCTGTAATGTCTTGTATTGCCCTCAGGCTCGTTGGGAGAGTTCCATATTGTGGCTGCCAGTAGTGATGGAGCTCTTCTTGAGGTATTCTGCTTAGTTTTGTGGTATCCTACTGGTATGCCGATCATGTTGTCATTAATGGTCCTTTTTGGCCTATTAATGATATCCCTTGTTATAATATCTTGGAGTACATCAGCC
This sequence comes from Ichthyophis bannanicus, assembly GCA_033557465.1. NCBI lineage: Eukaryota > Metazoa > Chordata > Amphibia > Gymnophiona > Ichthyophiidae > Ichthyophis > Ichthyophis bannanicus. Next base: position 657,541,900 of record CM066036.1, read on the forward strand.
GAGAGGTTGTGGATGATTTTGAAGATGATCAGGATTGTTTTATATTTTGCTCTGGCCACCACTGGGAGCCAGTGGAGTTGCTGCAAGATGGGGGTGATGTGCTCAGTTCTTGGGGTGTCTGTAATGATGCATGCTGCAGTGTTTTGCACCATTTGGAGTGGGTGTAAGGTCTGGTTGGGGAGGCATTGATATAATGAGTTACTGTAATCAAGCAGAGGTGTGATGAGTGCTTGGCACACTTATGCCCTGCCCTTTTCTTTCCTCCTAATTTCCACCCCTTCCCCCTTGATTCTTCCCCCTCACCCAGCTCTGTTTTCATGGTGCGACTCCTCTGCAGGCTGCAACCCTGCTCGTCAGGCCAGCAGAACCCTGGGTCTCCTGCTGGCCTTTGTAGCCTCAGCCCTGGCACTACCCATGGAGTCCCATCCACAGCCCTGCTCTTCATGGCGACAGGATCAGGACTCCACCGGGACATCGTCCAGCAATTTAGTGGTGAGGAAGGTGCTAGCATACACAAACTAACATGCATACAGACAGACATTTGCACATCTCTTGAACCCTCAATAATAGGAGCTATGCTAATCGAAGCACGCCTAAAAATTAATCAAAATTTGAACATCACATCTGGGTGATGTCACCAATGGAGCCCATGCAGGAACTCCCTCATCTACCTTTCCAGAAGCTTTTAGAAAGTTCTCTGCACATTCATGCACATTCCCACCTGCTACGCTCAGTCTTGCTTTCCTTGGAGTCAGATGGCTTGTCACAGCATCGTAAGATTGTTTTTGTACTTGGTGCATGATTTTCTATTCTTTTGTACAGTTCCTGCTGCCATTGTGACTCTTTCCCTGTAATATACACTAGTCTCTTTTTCAGTAATTTTATAAGTCTCCATGTTTTTTCTTCAACACTGCATAGGCTGCTTTAGGTCTCGGATGCACTAGGCCACGTTTCATATATATATATATATTTTTTTTTTTTTAATCATGGAGACATTTGATTTCACTTCAGCTATTTTTCCAAGAGATTTGTCACAGAAACCAGACAGTAGTTTCAAGAAATGTGCCCAATATTCTAGGACCATGTCCGTCACGGACACTCATAAGTGGTACCTAAAGTGTCTGGATCTTGACCATAATGTCTCGTTTTGTAAACTCTTCACTTTTACAAAGAGCGGTCTTAAGGGTTGTGAAGAGGAGGCCAACACATCAGCATCAATGGTATCGGTCACTGGACCCAGGAGCTACATTGAACACTGGCAGGAGCTACACTGAACACTCAGAACAGAGTGGAGAGTCGGAGGGTGCATGCGAATGTGTTTATTAAAATTTTATATACCACCCTTCAAAAAGATGGCAGAATGGTTTATAGTAAAAACATTTTAAGAGACCTACATTTGAATGGATGGTCTGGTCCCTCTCTCCTCTGATGCGAGCACACAAAGAACAAGGGATCACAGTTTAGAAATAGGAAGATAATTAAATTGCGAACCCCAAAAGCCAAACAAGAAATGTACAACACTGGAGAAATAAAACTATAAATTAATTTCCTGTTGCACTAAACAAAAACACAAAGATGTTAGCGATACACATTTCCTAGACCTGACATATTCCAGTTAATAAATTAAAAATTAAAAGTATTTTTCTACCTTTTGTTTGGGCATTTTATTTTTCAGTTGCAATTGCTCCAGTCACTTCTGGTTTCTTCGTTTCTTCTGCGAGCTTTCCATTTGTCCTTTCTTCTCTCGTCTAGATTTTTTCCATTCTCTCTGTAAATCTGCGTTAATATACTGATCTTTCCCCTTTTACTCTTTCCCCCATTTCTTTCTTTATTCCTTTATCATCCACTTTAATTTCACCCTTCCATTCTCAATCCCCACTTACTCTCCCAATACCCGGCCAATCGTAGATTTTTCTTCTCTCCCACACAAAATATCTTTTCCCCTCTCCATCCCCATTCCCCATCCCCATCCCCTTCTATTCCTCCCCCAAAATCATCTTCCTTCTAGTTCTAGACCCATCCAGCATCCGCTCCCTTCTAGTCCCATTCTCCCATGAACCCACATCAGTCCATTTCCAATCCTAGCCCCCCATTTGCTCCTTTCCAGTTCCATTCCAACCCCCTGTCAGCCCATTTCCACTCCAAGCTACTCCATCAACCAATTTCCAATCCTAGCCCTCCCATCATCCCATTTCCAGTCCTATTCCCGCCCCCATCAGCCTATTTCCAGTCCTATTCCCCCCATCAGCCATTTCCAGTCTTTCTCCAGCCTATCAGCCCATTTTCTGTCCAAGCTCCCCCATCAACCAGTTTCCAATCCTAGCCCCCCCAACAACCAATTTCCAGTCCTATTTCAACCCCCCATCAGCCCATTTCCAGTCCAAGCTCCCCATCAGCCATTTCCAGTCCTATTCCAGCTCCCCATCAGCCCATTTGCAGTCCAAGCTCCCCCATCAATCAATTTCCAATCCTAGCCCCCCAATCAGCTCTTTTCCAGTCCTATTCCAGCTCCCATCAGTCCATTTCCAGTCCTTTTCCAGCTCCCTATCAGCCCATTTCCAATCCAAGCCCCCTTTCAGTCATTTCCAGTCCAAGCTTCCCCCCCATCAGCCCATTTCCAGTCGTAGCCCAGCCTCCCATCAGCCATTTCCAGTCCAAGCTTCCCGCCCCATCTGCCCATTTCCAGTCCAAGCTTCCCGCCCCCATCTGCCCATTTCCAGTCCTATGTTAGACCCCCCACCCCTGCGAAGAGCCCCATGGCCATCTAAGGAGCTTCAGAGGTGGCTGGGGAAGCCCGCGCGAGGCCCCGGCTCCCTCCGCACAGCCGCCAGCGTGAAGAGCGTTTTCACTCACGCTGGCAGCTGTTTCTGTGAAGCACACTGAATGCCGAGAAAGGTTAAAGGGCATTTCCCAGCATTCACACGCTTCACAGAAACAGTTACCAGCGTGAGGGAAAACACTCTTCACGCTGGCGGCTGTGCAGAGAGATCCGGAGCCTCGCGCAGGCTTCCCCGGCTCCCTCTGAAGCCGTCCATTTGTGCAAGAATGAAGTTCGCGCGGGGCCCCCTGAAGCATGGGGCCCTGGACGAACAACATTCTCGCACAAGGGATGGGCCGGCCCTGCCCTTGCCAGCCATCTTCAATGTCTTTTTCCGTGAACATTGAACAGAAGTGAACTCCTTGCTCTTGACATCTTTCAGTTTCATAGTTCCACCTCTGGCTTTCCTCCTTTCTCTGGCATACCTGTCCTGTTTGTCTTCAGTGAAGCCTAGTATTCATGGCTCACCACCAACCCTGGACTCTTGACAGAGAAACATGATTTGCTCAAAAACAGGTAAACAATGGGCAGAGAGAAAATGAAGAGGTTGGAAGGGGCTAAACAGTAGCATTCAGCACTTCTCTTAGTCTGTACACAGGTATGTGTGTCTATATATTTGGAAGGTTAAGAACCCTGAATTGTTTGTGCCAGGGATCCAAAAATCCTGATACCAGTCCATTCACCTGAAACATGCGTTTGCTGGATTGCTCAGGTGCAGATCTCAGCAGGGGGAGTGCATTCCTTCAGTGACTGCCCCAGATGCTTAGAATAGTGGCAAGACTGAGCAGCAGTTTCCTTCCATTTTGAAACCATGCATTTTGCCATTAAATTACAAACAGATGAGGCTTCCAAGTGATAACTAAAAGTGAAGGTTAGCATGTCTGATCCTGCACTGTGTAGGTGGAAAAAAGAAAAGAGCTTCCCCTTCTCTCTGTGGTATTGTTCTCTACCTGGAAAAATATGCTTTGGGAAGGCGGGTGAGAAACCTGAATAAATATATACATAAAAATAAAGTTGAGTCACACCAAATAGCATGTGTATTTTTGTTTGAAACACATTTGCCATGGCAATCTGCAAATAAAAATGAAGCCGTTTATAGACTAAGGCTTTTCTGATTTTGGAAGCAGTGTTTTCTGGTGCATATGCCTGAGGAACATGAGCAAGTGGACTGGTTTTCAGCCTACAGCAACTGCAGAGATTATAGTGCAAAGCTTGCATCCGTTGAGAACCGAGTGGAGCAAGGTAATTTAAATCACATTTGTTTGCTTTAAATATTAGTTTGCTACAAATTAAAGAGCTTCCAAGAAAATGACTGATGTAGAGCATTTACCATCCTTATGGCCTGTAAGCGTTAGGGCTATATTTAAGATTCAGGGAGAAAAAAATTCACAAAATCTGGAAAATTTGTATTTTTGTGTGTGCAATGAAGTATGTGGTTGTACCATAATTGAGGCAATGCAAAAAACCAACTTCCCTAACATGAATATACAGTATGCAGTAAATCACCTGTAAATAATGATGTAAATTATTTAACGGTGCTATTTCGAAATGGTACAAGTTGTATCTAAGGCCTTTTTTTTGGCTATGGATAAAATCCTGCATATGAATTCCATGTACAATTTTAAAAAAAAAATTATGCCGTCTGTTTTCCTTAATGTCTGACCTGTACTTGCAGAGGTGAATCACCAGTGAGGTATGTGGAGGAGTGAACTGGTGTTTAGGGCAGCAGCCTAGAGACATAAAGATCACATTGGCTCTCCTTGTGGCCTTGGGTAAGCCACTTAACCCTCCATTGTCTCAGGTACAAACTTAGAGCCCTTTAGGGATAGGGAAATGCATATTGTACCTCACGTTGGTCTTTTCCTGGAGAGGCATGAGCTATATACTGACAAATTGGTATTGCTAGCATAAAAATGTTATTGTAGGCAAGTTGAGTGAAGGAGTCACATGTAGTGCCTAGCATTGCACAAAGAATTTTCCTATATCCCAGTAGTATGTTTCACAGTCTTTATTTAGTGTTGCAATGGTTTCCAGGACTGGGATTTCCAGATGACTCCTGAGACAGGCCAAACTGGTTATACAAGATATAATCCTGCTTGTCTGAGGGAGGTCAGGAATGCACCTCCATGCAAGCAACAGAACAAAATCCAGGACTAGTTCATCCTAAATGACATGGATCGACTAAGGAAGTCAGACAGCAGTAAATCGGTATCTTTTAAGCATTTCTCTGTAGGCCCAAATATAAACCATGCTGACCCCAAGTACCAAAGGATCGCTACAGGGCTAATGCAGAGTTGTCTCATTGCTAAGGCAAAGAAGAATAGATAACGTGGTTCTGACTTGCACTGCAGGGTAGGTTTCCCACTACGAGAAGAGTTGTGATTTATAACTGTTTTAGCTTTGTTCAGTTACACATAGAGAGTGGTCATTATCAGAGAAGAACTATTTTCACAGGATACTGCATTGGTACCGGAATGAGATTTGACTTAGTTCTCTATGAGGTGATAGATATCGTCCCTTCAGTTATGCTTAAACTATGGGATGAAGGTGTGGAGGGTAAAAGCTAGTCTGCTGTAGGGATGTGCACAGGCAAGAAAAATGTGGTTACTTTTTTATTTTATTTCACATATTTTTCCCAACTTTCAGGTATCTTTCGGTTAGTTTCACACATTTGTTTTAACAAGGCATTTTTACTATGTGCTAAATTGATTTAACTTTCACTACCCAAGGAATTAGGTCGTACTAAGTCGATCCATAGGTGTTAAATCAATTTAGCATGCACTGACACATGCTCACTCCTAGTCTGCAGTTCTTGCAGTTCTCATGGATAACGTAACGCTGGAGCATTTGTGCTATTGTTTTCACAGCTTTCATTACAATGCAGCTGTTTGGCTTAAGGACTAGTGTTTGGATTGGGATAAAGAACCACGATAAGGAAAACTGGGATGTGGGCAATCCATATTCAAACTGGTCTCCATTAGCTAAAGCAAAGCAAGTAAGTCTTGCAATGAAAACGGTTTCTGTCTAAACTAAGTACCAATATTTACCCTTGGCAGCTAAAGAAGGACTTAAGAGTTCGAGAAATATTACTGAAATAGATACACTGCACAATATTTAAACACTCTAATCAGCTGGGAGTTTTTTAAAATACTTATCTCCGGTATCTGGATTGTGGCTGGTGCTGAATAGCATGGCAAGCACTACCGCTATCCAGATTGTGATAATACTGAGACCGCTATCCGGATAACCACAGGACAGGCTTTCTACTGTCCTATAGTTGTCGGGCTAGTGGACTGAATATCACCACAATCTGGATAATTGCCGAGACTACCCACACTTTGCCCCAGCACTATACAGACAGTGCCAGGGTGGTCAGTGATTTTTCAGTAACACCATCAGGATAGTGCTTCTGAAAATCACTGAATGGAGCTGACCAGCAGCACTTAACTGGATAACATGCTACTCTTGGGCTAACAGGTTTTAGCATTTAATGTCATGAGATGGGACGAATACACCCAAGCACAGCTGCTTATTCCTTTTTCTGTTACACCAATGCACATTTCTACTATGTCTGCTCACAGTGGGGTCTGGTAGAGGCACAGAATGGCATTTTTATTAACATGTTACTTTTATTCTAGAGTCACAGTGATGATAACAGCATTAATACAACAGACACGACGCATTTGTGCCCCTTGATGTCAAATCATCATAATTTTCATGTGACAGGGAAATGGTACCGCGAAGACTGTCACAGTGCAGGTTATGGGTTTGTTTGTGAAAAGGCTCAAGGTAAGATTCCTGCCCACTGAGTCCACACTGACAAGTGCTGCTGATCTTACATTCTGCAGAGTAGAAACTCTGATTCCCTTTTACTGTACATGTGTCTTCAAGCTTTCTTCCCACTAGCCGCCTTCACTTTGAGCTAAGTTTGATATCAGAGCAATTTGAAATTCTGCAGCTGGTACTTTTTTACATTTATGTCCTTGTAAATACAGTTTGCTTGGTTTAAAATCGATGAGAAATCTATTTCACAGTCTTTTATTAATATCATCAAAGTTTCTGTACATTTCTAATGAAAGGTCAATAGAATTTCAGCCACTGAAATAATAAACCAACTTGATTCCAAAGTCAGACCTTCTGCTTTGGGGGCTGGTTGGAGCCGAGGATACTGCTGAAGGAAGCATTTAACGTCCCTTTGGAAGGAGAAGTCATCACGCAAGTGTAACACCTCGCTATTGTCCCTCCAGTTAGGCTTACGCTATGGAGCTGGTTTTGACTGCAGAATTCTGTAAGGAGCTCTGGTGCATGGCCCAAGCTAAGCACAATCAGTATATGGACAAAGAGAGTTGTGAGGCACCATGGTCCAGTGCTGATCAGTTTTGATTGAGCTGGGGCAGGAGGGAAATGGCTGATCAAAAAACAACAAATCAGGAAGGAAAAATAGAACTTGTGTTTGAGTCGTATTCAGTACATTGTGGTATTAATTGCTACTTACAAAGCAGCCGTATTTAACTATTGCAGACGGTTTGGTGTCAGATAAAATATGCAGATTCACACATACATAGATACATGTAATTGTAAGTAGAATATATCCGGGGCCATCACTAGGGGGGTGGGCGAGAGGGACAGCTCTTCAGAATAAGTATGCAGTGTAACACAAGTCATAGCCACAGGTTCGTGCAGTTAGTGTTCTCTGACAATACAAGTGTTTGTACATTCCTTCCTCAACAACCACTAAAGATACTACAGACAGCAGAAGAAGGGCAGATGGTATGGAAGCACTGCCCATTCACGCATGGATGAATCAGGACCTAGCCTTCCCTGCCACCTCTGCCCAAGACCATTCAGATGATATGAAGAAAACGCAACCTTTCCCTTAGAAGTCCAGCTACAGAAGACTTGATAGCATTGTGGAAACAGTCTCCAGAATTGCCTGCAGATCCTGCAGGCCATGTATCAGAGCTGCTACTCTGTACTGGGCTTGCTGATGTATGTTGCACTTGATAAGACAAAGGCTGAGGACATTCAGAACTACTATTCTCTGCATGCAGTTGGATTAAGTCAATAGGCTGTAGGTAAAACTGACAGATTACCGTATGCAGACCCAAATGCTTTTAGTATTAGACAGCAGATATGGACTGATATTCACCGGGGCTTACATGTTTAGCAGCACTTGCTAGCCAGATAATCCTGCTAACCATGAAACTCGGTGACACAATCTAGATAGTGTTGAATATCACCACAGACCACCTCGGCCGTATCCGGATAGTGCTGGGGTGTTCTGGAATCAGAATCAGGGCAGAACACCAGCTTAGCCAGAAGAAAATTGCTGCTATCCCTAAATATCCTCGTAACTTATGAAATAAAACATCTGTCCTGAATTATGCAGATGGCTATCTGGATAACAGCTCTGACTACCACCATTTTCTGGAGACCGGATGCAGTCAGGACCATACCTGGACATTCAATGCCATTAACTGCATAGCAACCACACTAAGTATTCAGGTGTAACTTTAAATACCAACCGTGGAATTTAAAAATTGACTTGAGTATTTTGAGAGGGATACTTTTAATTGATGCTGATAATTTTAAAGAGTTGAGGTGCCATTCCTGTGATTTTAAGCAGTCTTTAAAGCATCATGTCTGTGTCAAAGCTTCAGCCAGTCACTTTAGGGCTTTCAACTGTGAATGTCAAAAGTGATACTACAAGGAAAGGCATGAAAACCTTTCTTTTCAAACAGAGCAATCCAAACGCACTATCAGTGCTGCTGACCTGTACCCAGTGCCAGACATCTTAGAGTATGGAAACCAAACTTACAGAATAATCAGTGGAAATATGACCTGGTACGATGCGCTGAAAAACTGCAAAGTGAATGGAATGGAGTTGGTCAGTATTGCAGATCGCTATCATCACTCCTTCCTCACAGTCATCGTAGACAGACTAAGATATTCCCACTGGATTGGGCTTTTCAGCGTGGATGTATGTATATTTCATTTATTTAAAATTACTTCTATTCTGCTAGTCACAAAGTTCTGAAATGGATCACAAAACAAAATAAGTAATTGACAATCGTAGACATATATAGATTGATCTGTAAATAATATATTTGTATCCCAAAAGCTTGCGGGCTGATATTTAAAGCCCTTAGACAGTCAGCTGGCCAACAGGACAGAGCATGATATTCAGCAACACTATGCGGATGTTCCAGGGACACAATATCCAGGTGTCAGACTCACCCTGCAAATCTGACTCCTGAGGTTAGCATAGAGTTCTTGGAGCGGAGAGACCTATTGCACACTCGGCTCACTCACTCTACTCCTTTCAGAGCAAAAAGACCAGGTCAAAAGTTGATTTTGAATCCAATGCAATTTACTAAAAGAAAATCAAAGTCCCTCACAACATCCTCCAATCACATGTCACTTGTTAACAGGTAACAAACAGCAAGTTCAGTTAAGATCAGTTTACAGCCTCTTGACTCCTTATTCCAGTCCAAGTCCCAAAGTCCAATCTTGCTGCCTCTCCATGTCCGGGAATAAGTATGTGAGATCCTTCTGGTTTAGCAAGACTGCAGATACTGTGTCCCTTCATTGTGCAGACTAACCATGGCTCAGAGTCCCATAGTCTCTGTGTCTCCCCAGAGCCCTTCTCCTCAGTGGATGCTGCCTCTGGCTCTTCTTTCAGTAGCTCCCAATGAGGCCCCTGCAGTGCTTTCTCTTAGGTGACCTTTTTGAAAGAGTAAAACCCTGCAACCTGTGGCTAGCCATGCTCCACCCATGCCCACTCCCACCCCACCCCCTGCCCCACCCATAAAAATTAGAGAGGGCAACAGTGCAGGCTTTAGAGTCTGCAGGCTATATTAAAGGGGGGGGGGTACAAGAGTTTGGACACTTCAGCACCTATTCAGCCACAGTCCCCTTCTCAGACCCCTCCCACACACATATACTCTCTCATATGGCATTAAATCCAAACATATAGTCTGCATCTACCAAATCCAGTCCCACTGGCCCTTTCCCCGACAACCTGTGCAGAGGAAGCTAGAACCTTCCCCATAAAACTTGCCATACAAGAAAGAAATCCTTCTCGATACCAAGCATACTGTGAATTTAAATCAGAGCAAGCCCCAGAGTCGATTCAAAATTTTGGCACCCTAAGCAAATCTTAATCTGTATGACACCCCCCCCCCCCCCCCGGTTGTCTGTCAGAATTTATTGTTTAGCTTTGAATGCCCTACTCTCTGCCGACCCCCAGAAGCCATCACCTGATGGTTGGGCTAACTCTGAAAGTAATACAAACAGGTCATTCAGGATCAAGAGCAAATCTACCATGCTAGTACTGACTTCCAAAACTCACACAAGGACCCTTCCTAGAAAAAGGCAGCACCCTAAATATTTCAGTGGGCCCTAAAACATCAATAAATCTATTAGGAAAGCTGAATAAGCCAGATTCCTACACATTCTTAAACAGAAATACCATGCTAACAGACTACCCAGTCTTGGTCATACACACACACATTATAGATAGGCCTTCGCCAATAATAAGTGACCATATAATGAATATAGCAATATGTAGACAAAAAATTAAAGTAAAACCGCAGAAAGCCAGACACTGCATGTAGTGCAACACCAGAGAAACAGAAAGAAATGCCTTCCCCCCTATATTGTACAAAACAAAAGAGGGAAGTAGCCAGGGCAATTCCCCTGAGCCCCCAAGTCAGAGAGGGCCTTACATCTGTCTGAGACTGAAAAATCACAGCCTGCTAGCGGGTTTGGGGGTCCCTTCCCAGATTTTTGCCTTGAGCTAGACCCCAGCCAGTCCGTCATCAGTCCTGACTCCTGGCAGATGTACTTTACAAATACTGACATTGTCCAGTTACAAAATAGAAAATAAAATTCTTTTTTTCTACCTTTGTTGTTGGATCATTTTATTTTTCTAACGGTGTCGGTCCCAGACTCTGGTTTTTATTTTCCTCTGTCTTCTCTTAGCTCTCTTTTCATGGTATTCTTTCTATTTGCCATTTCTTCTTTCTCCTCATCTTCACTTCATCCATTATATCAGTTTTTAACACTGATCTTTTCATTTGTCTTCCGTTTATTTTTCTGCTTCTCTAGCCGGATTTCACCACTCCTTCTTACCAACCGCTCCTCAATTTCTCTCTTTTTACTGTATCTAGCTATAGCTTTCTATCTCTTTCCCTCACACCAACCCTCCCATTTCCCAGTTCTCTCTCTCTTTTTCCCTAGTCTATTTCCTAGTCTTAACTCTCCCTCTATCCCCCATGCCCAGTATCAACCCCTTTCCCATCCTGCTTCCCTTCCTCCATGTCCACCATCTTCTCTCTGTGCCTCTATTCTCCGTGCCTCTATTCTCCATGCCCAACATCTCCCCACTTTGTTCCTTCTTCCTCCCCCTATGTCCAGCTTCCCCCGTCTGTACCTATCCCCCCATGTCCAGCATCTCCTCTTGTGTACCTCTACCCTCATATTCCCCAGCATACCCTTTCTGCCTCATCCCCCGATGTCCAGCACCCCCTTCTGTCCCTATACCCCCATGTCCAGCATCATCTCACTCCACCTTATGTCCAGGTCCAGCTGGCTTCCGTTCCTACGCTGCCTGCCCTTGCCCCACTACCACTTTTCCTGTTCTGCTGGTGATGGTAGCGGACCTCCAATAAAAAAAAAAAGCAGGTCTTTTGACTCCGTGCTTGGATGGATGTCTGGTCCCGCCCCTATGATGTGAGCATACGTCAGAGGAGCGAAGGACCAGACCAGTCTTGCAAGCATGAAGTCACAAGGACCCACCTTCTTTTTTGATTTTTTTAAAATTGGAGGTCTGGTGTGTCACCGTCAACACAAATGGAACAGGAAAAGCGGCAGCAGAGCAAGGACAGGCCGGGTAGGCAGCATGGGGGGAGGGAGAAGCTGAACCGAGGCTGATGGTCTTCTCTACTCCCCATCCAGCATCTCTTCCTCACCCCCCCCCCTACTGATCCACTATATCTTCCTCCTCTCTTCCCTACACAATTTTTCAACAGACATGGAATTTAATGCAGGCAGTGAAATATCCAACAGTGACAGATAACACAATTACATCCCACTTGAGTGCCCAAGGTTCAAAATCTTTGTCCTTGTTGCCCATGAAAAAGCTGTAATTTTCAGAAAGTTCAGGAGCCCTGTCCACCTGCAGGGAGAAGCACTCCCCAAGATCTTCCTTCAAACAACCAGCAGGTAACTATTGAAGATAATGACACACTTCCAAATATGACTGAAGTCTTTAAAGAATATTTGGATATTTCAGTAAGGATCCAAAATGCCAAAATCTTCCCCTCACTATCCACAATATCCGCTAACTGTTACAGCTCCTTACAGGCCCATTCCCTAAAACACTCATCATTTCAATGGGAAAGTTCATATTTCCCTTTAGCATCAGCAAAGGGGTTCCCCTGGGTCACACTACAGTGCCCTACACAACCACTTCCAAAGCAAACACAATGGCTTAACCAAAATATAAAGTTCAACAAAAGGGGGCAGTTGCCCACCAGCTGAATGCAATACAAAACTAGAAGCCAAGGACTTAAAGCAAATCCTCTTCCTCTTGCAATAGAGTAATTGTTTATTTCTCTCTCAACATCCCATGCCTATCTCAAATAATATTTTTTTTAAACTCGCCCTCTCCTCCTCCAATCCAGCCGCAGCTCCTGCATCTTACAGAACCGTGACTGCGATAGTAATAATAATGAAACATAAAATGAACAGTCGGTGCGGAGCCTTCTGACCTGCTGCTGCGTCCCTCCCCTAAAAGGAAGTTACACTAGAGCAAGCGGAAGGAAGCAGCAGGTCAGAAGACTCCACAACGGCTGTTTGTTTTCTGTTTCATTATTATTACTGTGACAGCAGTGACCAACCCAGCATTACCTTGCTGAGATTAGCTGGATGAGTTAGAGGGCTGAACAATTCCTCCTGTTCTAGAAATAAGTATGTTACAGAGAGGTTTAGATGGGACTTCTAGTAGAGAAACTAGAGTTCCTGGTGAACCTTTGGGGTCTCTACAGATGCTTTGGTGTATAGGGAGAGGAATGGCCAGCAGGAAGGAGGAGGTGATAATGCCTCTGTATAAGTCTCTGCAAATGCAATGTGTGCTTTCAAGTCAATGCTGACTCCTGGCGACCCAGCAGCTCCTGGTTTTCTTGGCAGTGTGACCAGAAGTAGATTGCCAGGCCTTTCTTCCGAGGTGATGGAGGGTTAAATGACTTATCCAAGGCCACAAGGAGTTCCAGTGGGAATTGAAACCTAATTTCCTGGTTACAAAGCCAGTACTTTAACCACTAGGCTACTAAGTCTCTAGTAAAACCTAATTTGAAGTACTATAAGCAATTCTAGAGACTACACCTTCAAAAAGATATAAACAAGATACAGCTGGTTCAGAGGGTGGTTATTAAATAGTCAGTGACCATCATAAGGCATATGGGGACAGACTTAAAGATCTCCTTGTCCTCCCTCATGTCCACATTGGAAGAAAGGCGGGAGAAGGAAGGTATGATAGACATTTAAATACCTCTGTAGCATAAATGCACAGGAGGAAGACCTCTTCAGTTGAAAGAAAGCTCTGTAACAAGGGGGCATAGGATTAAGATGAAAGGGGATAAACTCAGAAGTAATCTTAGAAAATATCTTTTTACAGAAAGAGTGGTGGATACATGGAATATCCTTCCAGAAGAAGTTAAGCCATTGTGTTTGCCTTGGAAGTGGTGGTGGTTTATCTAAATAAAAGAAAGTGTGGGACAAGTACAGAGAATCTCTAAGGGCCAGGAGGAGATTGTAGCGCTTAGTAGTTGGTATGGATGGGCAGACTGGTTAGGCCATATGGTCTCTGTCTACAGCAGTGGTTCTCAAACTTGTCCCGGGGGACCACCAGCCAGTCAAGTTTTCAGGATATCCATAATGAATATGCATGAGAGAGATTTGCATGCCTACTACTTCCATCAGGGCTGGTGCTACCCGGTAAGCTGGGTAAGTGCGGCAGGAGGGTGCCGGCGGCGGAGGATGCAGTCGCTAGCTGCCCACCAACTACCACTTCAGAAAAAAAAGCAGCCACAGAAACAGTTCTCTGTACCTGCGGCTCTGCTATCTTTTAAATTGCTAGACCGCTGCATTTCCAGCAATAACGAGCGTTTCTTGTAAGAAACAGGAAATGCTTATTATTGCCGTTAGAAACTCAGCGGTCTAGCAGTTTAAAAGATTGCAGAGCTGCTGGATCAGAGAAATGTTCCTGTGACTGCTTTCTTTTCTGAAGGATGAATCAGCGGGGGGAGGGCGGGCAGCTGATACAGGAGGGAAGGGAAGGAAAGGGGCCAGAAGAGAGCAGACACTTGGAGATGGGGTTGGAAGAGAGCTGACATGGGGGAAGGTGGAGGCTGGAAGGGAGCTGACATGGGTTGGAAGGGAACAGAAAAGAGGGGAAGGAGGTGGCTGGAAGGGAGCTAACACCTGGGGATGGGACTGGAAGGGAGCTGAAAACTGGGGATGGCATTGGAAGGCAATGAACAGAGGAGAGGGTGACTGGAAGGGAGCTGACATGGGAGGGGGTACTGGGACTGGATGTTTGCTAATACCTGGGATGGTATTTGAACTAGAAGGGGCTGGACAGTGGGGAAGGAGGGGGACTGGAAGGGAATAGACACCAGTGGCAGTGCTGGGAATGCAAGGGGATTGACACTGGAAGGTACTGGGAAGGGAGGCTGTAAAGGGGGCTGATACTGGGGGGAGGGTTACTGGGACTGGAAAAAGGATGATGGAAGAAAATGAAGAAAGCAAAAGGAGAGTCAAGAAATGACAGATGGACTATAGCCCAAAGAAAAAGAGCTACGAGAAGACACAGGAAAAAATAGAAATCTCAGATCAGAACCAGCATGATCAAAAATCATCAGACAACAAAGGTAGAAGAAATAATTTGATTTTCAATTTAAAGATTGGACTTTGAACTATCTTTATATTTCACACAGTATGCGGAACTGCATCTCTTATCAGGTGTGGCACCTCATGCGGAGTCTGGCTTCTTGGAGTTTCAGTTTAATTTTTGTCTACATATTTTTATTTTTACTTTAGGTTGTGGTCACTTATTCTGTACTTGGTGAGCATCTTTGTTCTGAGTGTGTGATCAAGGCCAGGTATTCTGTTAACGTGGAGTTTGTACATAGGAATCTGTACTATAGTAATTTGGCTTGTACAGCTTTTCAAATAGGTGTATGTATGTTTTGGGGCCCATTGCAGTATTTATAGTGCTGCTTTTTTCTGGGTAGGCCCCTTATGGTATGAGTTTTGGACGTGTATGCTGGTATAGTATGGTAGATTTGGCCTTGTAGATCTTCAGTGACTTTTGCAGTGTTTTATATTAGTCCACAGTATGCCTGGCACTGGAGAATGTTTGTTGTTGTTAGTGAGATGACCAGAATCAGATTTTTTTTTTGGACTATTCAGTTTGTTTGTATGATAAGTATTTACTGCTAAGTTTTTTTATTTTGGTTATGCATTTGCTCTTTCGCTGCAATTTTCTTGCCACACTGGATTTGAAGGAGAAATACTTATATCGCTTGAAAAGAGTTCACAAAGTGGTTTGGGGGAAAAAGGAGGGTAGAGTGCAGCCAACATTAATAATACCGATTGAGGGGCACTGATTTAGAGGTTGCAGGGGGGGGGCGCTAGAAACCCTAGAACCGGCCCTGACTTCCATTATGTGCAGATCTCTCTCGTGCATATTCGTTGTGTATATCCTGAAAACCCAGCTGGCTGGTGGTCCCCCAAGACCGTTTTGAAAACCACTAGTCTACAGTCATCTTTCCATGTTTCTATGTTTTCCTCCTGCAAACAGCGTGATTCACTGATCAGTTGCTTGAAACGCAGAGGGCCGCACAGTTGAAAAAGCTGATCAGTGAACTGCGGGTGGTGCGTTTTGTGCTGGCATAATAGTAAGAGAAGCCCGATAAAAGCACTGGCCCTGGACATAAGGTCAAACTCAGATGTGGATTGTTGCATTAGTGGGAGGTCCCCGCAACCACTGAGACAGAGTATTTTAGCTTGGTGATGGACTTGCTCAGACTAATTTAGCAGGTCAAGGCAAAAGGAACAGATTGATGCGAAGGATTCTGGTACCTGAGATATTCAGAAAGAACATTTTTAGCATTGACTTCATTGCCTATATCTAGTAACTCTAAAGTAGTGATAAATAGTGGTAATATTACTGTTTATGTATTCTCTCAGGGAGAATGTGTTCAAATGGGTCAGGTTTGTGCATAACTAAGCCAGGGTATGTGGAATATGATCTCGGAGTCTCAAGTTTACATTTTACTTATGTAGGAAGGCCTTAACTTTAAATGGGCAGACGGCACCATTTCTTTGTTCACTTCCTGGGCAGATGAGGAATCACTATCACTTGGAAACTGTGTCTACATAAATACAGATGGAGACTGGATCAGTGGTGACTGTGAAATGCTTTTGCAAGGAGCTGTGTGCTATAAACACCCAAGTAAGTCAGTGGCTATTTTACAGTAGAATTCTGTAATTTGGAGTTTTGCACATCTACTTTGCAATTCCATAATGAATAAAATTAGTTCATTCTCTGAGGATAAATAGGACTTTCCACATCTCCATCATTATGCAGGGGCATCTGAATAGTTCTTTTTCTGCAACGCCTGGAAAGGAGACATCAATTCATTTTGTGATGAGGAAAAACTTTTTAAACCAATTTTTCTTTTTTTTCCAATGAGTTGCTATCTCTTTTCTAATCCTTTCACCCTTAGAAAAACCTTTGATGAGGTTTTCTTTCAAGTTTTCTTGATATTTGGCCCGCTCACAATCTGCACCAGTACCGGTCAGTTCCATTTTGCAACATCAAGTCATTTGATATTGCCCTGGCTATTTTTTATCCAATAGCCCAGAAACAGAAGACTCCCAATTGCTTCAAGAAGTGAAGGCTGATGCAGAAGGATGGTATCTGCGATTAATACCCACGAGTTGTGCTGGTCATGCCTTTGGAAATACTGCGGCTGCCACTGCCTGCCCCCCCCCTCCCGCGGTGGCAGCTGGGGGAGGGAAAGTGGTGGCGGAAGCTGGGGGGGGGGGATGTGGTGAGGCTGGGTTTCTGCCTAGGGTGGCAGAAACCCTTTGGCCAGCCCTGGCCAATAGGAGCTATTTCTATAGGTGTGCAGAAAAAAAACTGGTTTCCTTAGTTTCTGTGTCAATGTTAGTTTTGTTTGTATAAGTTATTACTTAAGGGCAATTTTTTTAAATTAAAAAGGAGCTGTTGCTGCTGCCCAAACCAAAATAATGGCTAAAAGGTTACTAGAGGTTTCCAGTCAAATTTAAACATTGTGTTTTTAACTGTTTTGTTAGCAGTTATCATGGAACCAATGACCGTTGGGGTTGGAAGGCCGTCCTCTTCCAAGAAGAGCTATTGTGTCTTCTGAGTGGCTGGCTCTTGTTAGCCTATACTTGGTTGTCTCTTGTATATCTGGAACTGTTAGTTCCTGTTTCTTGATTAGCTGAAAGTGTGTGGTCGAGCCATTTGGCAAACTCTTCCTGGATTTTGTGACTTGTGAATCTATTGATTCCTGCTCAATAGACTAATTCCAAAAGGTTTTCTTGTGCTGGAAATATTATGATGGTATAAGTAACTGGGAATTGCATACAAGCAGTCCTGCCAAATTACACATTTCCAAGAGGGATATTTCAGGCAAAGCCTGGATTTCTGACCATTCTATACCGCACCATGATGGAACCATTAGAAATGCAGGAATGGATTAAAATCTCTGCTTGGATCTGAGTAACTTGGCAGGGATGTTTGTGTGAAATTACGAAGCCTACTCAGATCTTGGAGAGAGTCTGTGTGTAACAGTGTCTGAAAAACCTGGATATGATTTCACACATAGGCATCAGAACAAGGTGGGGCACATGGGCCCTGGTCCTACCAAATTTTCCCTGCCAGGAGGCAAGTTGTCTGATTGTGGGGCTCCCATCTCCTGCAGGCAGAAGAGCACAGCCATGATTGCGGCAAAGACTCCTCTCTGTCCACGGGAGATCGGATCCCCACAGGCAGCACAGAAGGCGAAGGCAGTCATTGCAGCCTCAATGCAGATATATGCCCATGGGGATCCCATCTCCTGCAGACAGAGGAGAAGGGGATGGCCATGAAGTGAAGGCCTGATCTCCATGGGCAGAATAGGAGGAGTAGGCCATGATCATGCCCTCGAAGCAGGTTGTCTGCTCGCAGGGGAGCTAGCGGTGGAGTTAAGACGGAATTGGGTTGGAGCTTAGAGCCTCCCAAACAAATATTTGTGAAACCAGGGGCAGTAGAACACCTATTCTGGCACAAAAAAAGTAGTGGAAATAAGTCTTTTGAGTAGGGGTCAATAGATTCCATAGGCAAAAAATCCAGGAAGAGTTTTCCATGTAACTCATGATCTGACAAATGTTGACCATTAAGGGAACAAGATCTAAGAGTATCAGACATACAAGAGACAGTTAAGTATAGGCTGGCTAAGCCCAACCTCTAAAAGAAGCACAACAGCTCCTCCTAAAAAAAAAACACTGCCTCCCAATACAAGGGACACTGGTTTGAGCTCAGGTTGGCCATGATGACACTGAAGGAAACAAAAAATAATCAGGTTACTTTCATGTCACACTGCAGGGATGGAGATTCAGTGATTGACTTTGGTCCTGATCTCGCACCACTGGCTATTAATAACTTTCAGTCAGAATGGATTTGGACTGGTTTTGCAGAAGTGAAAAGCTCTGTGATATTTTTTGAATAGATAAGGGGATTTTTTTCTTCTCAGAGTCTAGGATAGAAAAGAGGCACAAAAGAAGGTGGAAATGCTGCTGCTTCATAAATGACTCATTGCTTCTTAATTGCTGTATAATTAGTAATAAAATCTCAGAAGTAAAAAAATGTGCTGCTGCTTCTGCTTTAAGTCTGAATTATGATCTTGTTGCAGAACAAAAACTTTTCGAATTCAGAGGTGAATGCCCAGAAGTAGATGTTCCCTGGATAAAATTTAAAAACAATTGCTACAGTTTTTCAACTGTGCTAAACAGTTCAAGTTTTGATGAGGCACGTGAATTTTGCAAACAGCAAGGTAATTTATTAATTTTTTAAATTTGATTTGCAAACCCTGAAGTGCCATTTTCTTCCATTGTTTCATCATTTAAAATAGGTTGCTGAAAATCTCCAGGAACAAGCAGGAATGAGTCTTCACATATGGGTATCGTCGGTACCGATGGAGCCTGCGCGGGAACGCTCCCCAGCGTCCAAAAGGAAAGCTTTTGGGAGCATCCCACAGCGCCTGCGCGCTGCCTTCCCGCCTTTCCTAACTGCCTCTCTCCAGTTCTTCTTTTCCGCGGAGCCAGCAGGTCGTGTTTCCTGTCACCGCTGAAGAATTTCTTATTTTCTTTATTTCTTTAGTCGCGTGTCTGCCTTCTCGTCTCCAGACCAGTACCGCCGGTTTTTTCTTTCTTCATTTAAAAAAAAATAATAATAATAATAACTGCTATTTTTCTCACTTCGGTGCTTTTTCTTCTGTGGCCTTAGGCCTACACAAATTTTTCCTCATAGAAAAGCCCGCCTCCGGGTTTAAAAAGTGCACGAAGTGCAGCGGCACTATTTCTGTCACCGACACCCATGACTGGTGTCTCAAATGTTTAGGTCCTGATCATTCCATGACGGACTGTGAGT